>OX031033.1:8750000-10000000 GCA_943735995.1 Sesia bembeciformis
TCTGTAATATGCGCGAGCCTTAACAGTTACCCTGTTGGTGATGCTATTCGCCTTGTGCGCGTAGTGCAGTGTGGAACGCGTGGTCTCGCGGTGCGGCGTGCCGGGCGCCACGTGAGCCACCATGGCGGTGCGGCAGCGGCCGCCTAGCACCTCGCGCAGCAGCCGCGTCAGCTTCGAATCACGGTAGTTCACGTACCTGCCACAAATAGGTACACACATTGCACACAAAGGTCAACCTATATTATGATGAAGGTCACCATTTTTTTTATTTGTTACCAATAAAAAAGAGTCAAAAATGACCTGAGTTTTTTACGATACCTACCTAAGATAGATTACTTTAAAGATTATTGTGACAAATGCAAAGATACAATTTAAAGCGTCGCTGTGTTTATCAAAGACAGTATAAGTTTATCTTGTGGTAATTCTATTCGTAATTTAGTACTAACTTAAAATTAAAAATTTACTACTATTTCCTGTTTCGTTTTTGTCCCATTTTTTTAATCTCCGCGTTTAGAGTATTCTGAAGGTGGCAGCCCTAGATGTGCCTCAATTACGCAAATGAGCTATTCATAATATAAGGCTGTCTTAAAACATTGTACACAATTTTCTAAAAGATCTTGTGTGAAATGCGGGAAAGTTGCTCTATAACAATTAGAAACTGTCGCTATTGTACTCATAGATACAAAATGAGTACAGATATCATTTAAGTATTACAATAGGCCGTGTGGTGTCTGTTGGCCAATAGAATAGCACCACCCCATTGTTCTCGTGAGTGTCGTAAAGGGCGATTAAGGGCTATCACAATCCGGCCACTGGCCACACTTGGCCGGCGTGGTGTTTTTAGGCCATACACCCTTACACAAGACAATGTGCATGCGTAGGTCCAGCAGTGGAGAATAAAAGGGCTGATTACGGTATTACAAATGGCCGTTTTATAACTCTTAAAGGTTCATAGGAACGAATAAGGCTTTAAGGCCTGAGACTAGTCTGTAGGTAGGCGAACTTCATTCCTGCGTCCTTCTACATCTACTTATGATAGTGTACCTGGCACCTCCCGACAGCGCCATAATGCAGTTCCCGAGCGCGAGCAGGGAGCGATTAATATGCGCTCCCTCGAGGCGGCGAGCTCGTAGCCCGGCGCGTTCTGAACCCGCCAGGTCGATCAGGAACAGTCGGCCGCGTTGCACACCGCCCTCCACCGCGCTGCTCACAGTTACACTATAAACAATAATTTTCATTTATTTAACTTTCAAGGACGATGTACAGTAGTGATAATCTAAACAAATATAAACAGAAAAATTCACATCGCACACTACTGATTAGGATTTCTCACAAATAGAAAGAAAGAAATAAGTGTTTCTATCTAAATATACGAGTATTGAAATGTTTTCTATAATTCGTTCAAGTAAGAGGTGAAACAATTTAGGTTTCCGCATATTAACTAGCTGTGTATGGAAATTGTCATTTTTTATGGAAAGAAGTTGGCAGACGAGCATACAGCCCATCTGCACCTGGTGGTAAGTGGATACTGTCGCCCGTGGACATCCGCGATACATACCAACATCAGTCCAGAGTGACAAACGTTGGCACGCTCCCGTATACGCTGCCTACCTTTGCAGATATAGGAATGGATTTGGAGAAAGTTGGAAAAATCAGGAGGGATAGGATAGAATGGGAATGGACTCTGACAACACATACATGCATTATGGGAATAAGAAAAGTTGGGAAACGTAGTATGGTACATTTCAAGCGGGTACATTTCGCATATTAACATGGCGAGTCGAGTGCGCCCTGCGGTTGTGGGATGTCACCGTGCACTCTCCCCATCCATAGCTTAGTACAGTCAATTAAATTGTTTGCTAGGTTCACGAGATAGCAGACGTCTGCAATGTTACGCCTTTCAATTTAGCAGCTCTATACAATATCAATCAGAGGGTTGCTTTGTTGCCTTTGTTGAAAACCTCATTTGCAATTCTGATTAGGCGAAAGTGAAGGTTAAAAGTAATCCATCGCGTGCGATCAGAGGGCTAGGGAGTGGTATCCACCACTACGATTAAGTCAGGTCTTATTGTTACACACATCGATTCTAAATTAATTTAAAAATATATTTTGATATTCCTTTATATTATAATCATCATCACAATTAAAACATTGCAATTGTAAAAGAATAACTCTCGCAATATTCACATGAGCATAGCATAGTGTGCATATACACCGTGAATCTTCCTTCTCGTAAGTATTACTCATTTTTCATTAATTTGGATAATGTCCTTAGTTACTTTATAAAGATTCATTCAATAATCCCTTATTAGCAAAATACATATATGTAGGTAGGTACTAATGCCTATATGTATACAAGAATAATCAATCTATAGTTTACTGCTAAAAAATATATGACATTATCAGTATATATGTCGGTTAATAATTCATATACGTAGGTACATTGAAAACGTACAAAGGGGTTCGAAACTTTGTGGCATTTTTATACAATATTATGTCCTAAAGTGTGTCATGTTACCGAGATATTTCGATTGAAAGAAAGATCGTATGACCTTAGCAAATCTTACCTCAATGTTTAAACAAAATGTACAAATCACGTGCTTCTACTAATTAAATTATTATCAAATAACTATTTATGCTTACTTTTATACCTGTTGGTAAAAATAAAACAAATATTTAGATGCAAACTCATAATTTATTTGTGATCTCAATATGCCGCTTGTGGTGTTATAAAGACGCCTTCATAGGTCCTTGAATAGGGAGTGAGCACAATAGGACCTCATGGACCCAAAGTTTCGACACCAAAAGGAACAAATACGTATTCATATACGAACAAATATTTTTATTTGTTTAATCGTCTTCCACCTTTCTGCACTTTCTATTGCTACATCAGCCTTCTCGCGTGAAGGCCAGTCGCTTCTTGCAACCTTCGCAGCGTGAACATTAGATGGGGCCACTGCAAGTGTAACGACATAGATGGCATTGATTATCAGTGGCCGGCCCATAGGCTGCTTATAGGAAGTCTGAGTTTGATAGTTCCTACACCCGCTATTATCCTTGGCAGCATCTCCCATTAAGCTAGATTGTGGTGACCATTTACTAATCTATTGGAAACATTCTTACCTAAGCAGTGCGTGTCCTCGCGATGAATGTAGATTTGCGTGCGTGGGCTCCGCCGTCCGCGCTCTGTCACCCTTAGTTAACAGCTCAGCGACATGCGCTGCGCTGACCGCTTTTACTTCACTGAGGCCCGCTACTACGGGCGCGCCGTTGCCTCCCTCATCGCGAAGTTCTAAAGGCCCGGCGCTGGGGTTCAACAAGTCACGGATGTTCTCATTGTATATTTCTATATACGACATTTTTACCTGTTGATAAAGTTGTACGTTTTTACTGGTTATGTAAAGAAAGTTATGTAAATTGTTGTTAATTTTAATCATTTGGAGTGTTTTCAAGACGCACTCCGGCTTATTGGGTTGTGTTTCGATCACTAAACATGTTACAATATTAATGCTATGTTCTTCTGTAAGAAAGAGGCTACCATATGTGTATATTAAAATGTTTATCATGTTTGTATAGAATTAAAATGTATGGTGTGTGGATGGCGAACCTAATAAAATAAAATCTAAATAGGAAATTATAGATGATAATAGACAATAGTCGATAGATACTTCTCAAAGAACAATTCAATTAGCTTCCACTCTCATTTGAAAAAATCGAAGAATTTAAAGGAAAAATCTCTATTTCTAATAAAAAAACGCAAATTCCACCTTTATCATATCACTAACTTTTGCCCGCGTGTGTTGGCTCTGAGCGCGATTCCCGTGAAATTTAAATATTGCCTAAGTATCATCAAAACTAAGACTAATATTTTTATAACTTAACCATTACGAAAAACCATAAATCATAACAAAATCAGGCTGTCAGTTTACTGGGTCTCAAGGTCAGAGCCATCAACAGACAGATGTTGTCCTTTATCGATATCAGTCTACAACGTCTCACTGCAGGGCACAACCCTCCCCTAATAAATGACTAGATGGTTTCGGCCTGTTATCCACCAAGCGGGTTCAGTGTGCAGTGGACACATGTGCGTTAGATTTTTTAAATTCTCGAGTTTGCGGGATTTCCAGAATCACACGATGTTTCCTTCACCGCCGAGCTAATTTATTTAAAAGTCCGTACCTACTTAAGTTAACACTCAGTGGTATGAACCGAGGATTTGAACTCATGATTCTTAAGCTATAACCGCCCTGTTGTCCTTTATACGTGAAATCAATAAATAACATCATAATATTCTAGAGGGTTTCTAACACATTCTGTTTACAAGCCTGTAAAACGTAAACGACATAGCGGCGGTCGTTAACTCAATAAACACACATGTTTATACTATGTTAACCCTAGCATATTGACTGTACCTTCGACAAGCAAATGTACATTTAGGTAACATTAAGGTTTCTATGAAAAAAGCATTATTTATTGTCTATAGTAATTGAATTACTTACTACGATAATTAGATAACAATATTTTATTATCGTTACAAGAAATTACAGAGCTTGGAAACAAGAGACTGTTCTTTCGGAGCTCTGTATTGTATTTAAAATTTCAAAACTCTCTTGGAACCCTATCCCACACACCTTAAAATCTCGCACAATATCTTGACCTGGAATGACAATCTGTTTACCTAAATGTTCGGCTGCACATATTTCTGCAGGTATCTGTCAAACAAGTTTTCCTTGACAAAGGTTTTTTTCTCGAAAACAAATTTGCAAAACAATAGACTACTTTCGTAAATATATGGTAAATTGAGTGACGATTTGTATTATTCTTTTATCCAATACGAACTATATATACCTCTCGTTAAATAAATAATTAATCATAATCATAGCCTAATTTTCCCTGAGAAACCTCTAAAGTAATTGCTTCCGTTGTTAACATATCCATTACCAAAGTGTCCCCCAGTTGTCAAACGACAGCTATTAAAAATGTACGCTAACGTACGCATACATCATTGATACTAGCCGTATATCCGAATCTATTGGTGCCTTTTGCATTTTTAACATCGACCAAAAGTAGAACAACGGTCTTGAAACTAAATAAAATCTTATAATAGTACTATTACAAATGGCCCCCTTATTCGACTCGGGGACCATCTGTTATTATTGTTGTAAGTCATCCGATCCCAATGATCGACAAATGAATGTAGAATCACTCGGACCGAATGACTCACAACAACAATTTTGTTGGTGGGGATGACTTGAAAACACACGAACGGCCCCTTCGAACCGTCCGTATGCTTTCTTGTCTCCAGTCCCTTCAACGGCGCCTTCTTCGTGGTTTGTGATCACCCCAGGGCGCGGCTGAACGGGACGTTGTGCTCGTGGTAGGTGTGGTTCTGATTCACCGGACTCGTAGAATGGCGGCGCAGGAACCAACGTCTATGGAGGTCTTGAAATAAAAATCTTGATATTTCTTCAAAATAGCTTGAGGGCTTGCGGTGGTGTTTTGAGGAGCGAGACGGCGGTATTTTTCTTCTTCTTCTTGTGGTTGACGTTTGAGGATCACGTAAATTTACGCGTCTTGCTTCATGCTTATTAGGCCCGCGGCAGTACCGTAAGGAGAGCCGCGCGACCTCATTTACCACCTCACCCGTCTCCTCACCACCCCTCCCCCTCAATCATCTTTATTTATATTTACATCTATACATATTTACATTTTATAGATATTTACATTTCATCCACATTTTCCTACGTCTATTCATTCAAATATCTATTTACTTTTAAAAGATCTGCCTACAAAAGGTTCTCACAATAACCCATCGCCTACTCCCTCTCGGAAGACAGGCGATATGCTTATTAAAAGCATTGGCAGAGCTTTATTCTTCCCAAGATACCTGTAGCAGGCACACATCTATACTATTTTTCCTAAACAATTTTATCTACTTTTAAAAGATCTGCCCTAATCTACGTGGGTTTTATTCCATCAACCCTATTCGCTATTTCTCACTGAAAATAGACGAATGTGCGTGCTTAAATCTTATCCCTTAGGGAAAATAAAAGACAGGCGGGGGCAAAGCTTTATTTTTCTAAATGTATAGATGTGTGCCCGTTTGCACATACAGGCTTTTTCTTATGCTGACATATTTTCCCCATTGTTCTGTTTTCTAATGATTTTATACATTATTATCAATTATAACAATCGACAGAACAATGGGTACTCATTTTCTTATCAACTACTTAAAGTTAATATTTTCATTCATATATTTTCAATAAACATATTAGTGCAACTAGCATTTTACAATATAATACATTACAGACGACATTCTTTAAGACATTTATTGGCTAACAAGCTCACTCGATTTGCTCGGCAAGAAACTGTCTAGTTGCACAACTTAAAATTCTACCTAAACGATTATTTACTGACAAGGTTTAGGGGGCGTGGCTTCGTACTTAGGAATCTTCATCTTGGGTGTGCATTGTTAACAATCTCCCCCTCGTGCGAATCTAGCACTTTACTATGGAACAATGCACCCCTTTCTTCCCAATATTACTAGACGCGAAGATGGTCGTCTCATCACGCCTGCTGTGGTTTTTACATCCACTATCCTCACTTTTCCATCCTTTCCTGGTAATACTCGTATCACTTCTCCTCGTGGCCACGTGCAGCGAGGTAGTGTATGGTCGACTATGAGTACTATGTCGTCTGGTGCTGGGTCGACGTAGTCTCGTTGACCACTATCACGTCGTGGAAGTAGTGAGGGCAAATATTCCTTCACCCATCTTGCCCAAAAATGGTCGGCAAGACGTTGTACTGTTTTCCAGGTGGTCTTTCCCACCAATTCGTCGTCATTGAAACTTCCCGGCGACGTCATACCACTGGATCGCCCAATTAGGAAATGATTGGGCGTCAGGGCTTCCTCATTGTCGTCGAGATTTACTTGTGTTAGTGGTCTGGAATTCACTATGTGTTCAGCTTCCAGGATCAGTGTGTGGAGTACCTCCTCTCTGGGCGCGCGTTCTCTTAAAGTCGCCGACAGCGCGTTTTTCACTGATCTCACTAACCTTTCCCAGGTTCCGCCCATATGGGGCGCGCCTGGTGGAATGAACTTCCATTTTATGTTTTTATGCTGGGTTTCTTTCTCAATGGCATTTTGGCATTTTCTCCACGCTTCTGCCAGCTCTTTGTTCGCACCGACAAAGTTAGTGCCATTATCGCTGTACATGACAGAAGGTTTTCCTCTTCTAGCTATTAGTCTTCTTAATGCCAATATCATGGAGTCTGCAGAGAGCGAAGCGGCGAGTTCTAGGTGCACCGCTCGCGTAGTCATACATGTGAACAGTACTCCCCATCTTTTTTCATGGCGTCTGCCTATTGTTACATTCATAGGTCCAAAATAATCCACCGCCGTACAAGTGAACAGTGGTTGATGATGAGCTAATCTTTCTTTTGGTAGACAGCCCTGTGGTGCCTTTTTAGGTAATTGTTTGTTTACCCTACACCATTGACATTCGTTATGAACCTTTCTGATGGCGTTTCTCAACGAGACAATATAATACTTTTGTCTCAGTTCGTTCATTACTGTCGAATCGTTCCCATGATTGAACTTTTCGTGTTCACATTTTATAATTAAGCGAACTACTGGGTGTTTGCCATCTAGGATTATCGGCGTATTGTAGTCGCTTGGTAGGCTGTTATCTGCCTGCAATCTACCATCTAATTTTATGATGTTATCCGAGCCCAGAACAATGCACAGTCGACGAAGCCGCGAGCTCTTCTCTATTGGTTTTCCTGTTAGAAGACGATTTATTTCACTACCGTAACTTTCTTCCTGTATCTGTTTGACCCATAATTCTTCCGCTCGACGAATTAAACTTTGCGACATTGACTCGAAACTTAAGTCATCCGATGCTTCACTAGGTTTCATTTTATCGTTTGACCGTTTATTTCTATAACGCCTGATGATACTTTTATAGCAAAATGTTTTCATAACCGGATTCTTGTCTAGCTTTCTCTCTAAATTATACAATCTTTTTTCGGCTTGCGCCCTGTTATCGGGCATAGTTTCGTGATCCGATTTCCACAACAATCCTACTTCGTAACTTCCGTCACTCAGCCGATTGCTTGTTTCTTCCAAAAGGCGCATCGCTCTCTCTTCCGGATTGCTTTTTGGATTTCGGGCCGCTATTCCGAGTCCTTCTAAGGAGAAGTGTTCTCTCATGAGTTCTTCCATTGAGTCGCCGTTTCTCTTGTCCTGTGTAACGTAATTAATAAAATTCACAGGTTTGGATGTGCTTGTTATGCATCCATGCATTACCCACCCTAGTTGTGTGAGTGAGGCGACTGGTAGGCTGGTTCCTTTAGACTTTATTTCTCTAGAGACTATGAGATGCCAGTTGTCCTGTCCAATGAGAACTGTTGGACGGACTTGTTCGTACATGATCTGATCCTCTATATCCTTTAAGTGTGAACAGTTCTTTATTAATTCTCTGTCTACAGACTGTGAAGTCAAGTGCAATTCCTTGATTGTCTGTGCACGTACTGTTTCTAGATTCCTAGTGAATTTTCCCTTCACACTTAATTCTAATCTGCGTGAGTTTTCATCATACATCTTACTTCCGCCCACACTTTCTATGGACAGTTTCTCTTTAGGGCCTGTGGCTCCAATGGATTGTGCAATTTTTTCTTCTATCAGAGTGATGGTCGAGCCCTCGTCCAACAAGGCATGTGTACTTTTCATTCCCCTTGGACCATATAACTCAATGGGAATTATTTTTAAGTAAGCCCGCTGAGAGGTACTTACTGCGTTGGTAATCGCCGTCTTGATGGAGGTTTCGGCATCCTTCCTTTCACTTTCTTTTCTATAATTGTGATGCAACAATCTATGGTGTTTTATTTCACATTTCCCTATGCCACATGGCCTAACGCGACAATTATTTCTACTGTGTTTGCCCCGTAAACACACGAAGCACACTTTGCTTTTCTTGGCCGCTTCCCATCTTTGTTCTGTACTAAGTTGCTTGAATTTATCGCAACTCGGCAAGCCATGTTTTTCACAACACAACACACATTTTAAACCACTTTTGATGTATCGTTTACTTCTCACTGGTTCACTACTCGACGAACTTCGGGAAAACTCCTTTCTTCCGTTCTCCCCCTCGTTGACGGATCGAACGGTGTGTATTGTCTTCTTTCTTTTGTCATAGGAGTGCACCTTCTTTTCCCTAGGCGTATATTCCGTCGAGTAGATCACGCTGTATTGATCGGCCATCTTGTTCAAATATGTGGATATTATACACAATTCCGGTTCTTCTCCCGAGTACTCGTACCTGTACTCCATCCACTTGTATTTCACTATAGTATTCATTTTACTCACAATTTGCTTCGATATCTCCGGTGAATGCAAGAAGTGAGGTTTATTTAATGCTCTAATGGTAGCTATACAGTTTGATATCTTGCTGGCAAACATGTATATATCCCTACCATCTTCACCCATTCTGGGTAATTTTTTAACATTTTCCAATTCGTTGAGAACTAATACGTCTGCTCTCCCGAATCTCCTTTCAAGGGATTCGATTATGGCGTCTGTAGTCGTGTGCGTATATAGCAACGACTTGACTGCTTCTCTTGCGTTTCCTTTCAACGCTTTTCTGATCCTTGCCACATTCTGTACTTGGCTAAAGTATTCCCGTGTGTCACGGAAATAAGTTATGAACGATATCCATTCGTTCGGGTCACCGTCAAATAGCGGCAACTCGTGCAGGTATTTCGGCGGATCCCTTTTTTCTTCATTCTTTGCCACTTGTTTAATGGCCTGCATTAGAGCACTGGCCAACGTCGTAGCTTCCGCTTGACGCGATGCTTCAGGTTCCTTTTCAATTATTCTTGATACTTCATTTCTTTCTTCTGGTGGCTTCAACTGCCGTACCGAATTATGGAATTGTAGCCAATCATTGACTCGAGCGACGCCCTCGGGTGGCTCCTCCTCTACGTCGGTTGCCTCTTCTTCCGAATCGAGACAGACTAATTCCAGTTTAGTCCTTGCCAACGCAGCGGCGGCCTCTGCTTTCTTCAATTCTTCTTGCTGTAGGTCCCACTGTGCCTTCAACTTGGCACGTCGCCTAACAGCTGAGCGCGTCGATCGTCCTCCGGTAGACTTTGACCCTACCAAAGTATCACCTGAGCCAATATGCGTTCTCTCTGCCGTTTGTGCATTGTCCTGTTCTTTCCTATTTTGTTCGGGAACATCATTATTCTGGACTGTTTCAATGGACGTATCTGTCCCTCTGCTCCATGTATTCGTCGACCCAGACGTTCCAGCGGTTGACTCTGTTGTCGTCGTCGCGATTTTCTTCGCTGCGGCCGCTGCCCGGGTTGTTCTTGTTTTCTCGTCCATCTTGAAGCCCCCTAATTCCCTAACGGTCCCTACCCCTAACCTTACTCTCGTGTGAAGGTTTCACACGAGCACGGGATCGCAGGGATTGGTCTCACTTAGGATAGGTTGGAAAGAACCTATCTCACGTCAGTGAGAGGTACCTTCGAGAGCTAAGATGGGATGTCTTAACCTCGACGTATGGTGGCCTCCTCCCACTGACGGGATAGTTAAGCCCGAGTACGCACTTCGTTAACACCGCTAGGATCCGTGCGTACCGGTATGCGTTTCCCTCTCACGTGGCAGCGAGAGGGTTCGATGTCTTGAATCTTCTTTGGTGCCCCAAGCCCTAGGCACCAAGCGTTGCAGCCGCCTCGCCGTACACCACCGAAGTTGCTCCCTGACGATGTGACGTGATCCTCTTCTCCGGCGGTAGCTCCCGGCCGGTAGCTGACGAGCCCTTGTGAATCCTGCGATGAGAGACTATGTTGAATACGTGGTCTCAACATCCGGCTCGAAGGACCATAAACTATTACAAATGGCCCCCTTATTCGACTCGGGGACCATCTGTTATTATTGTTGTAAGTCATCCGATCCCAATGATCGACAAATGAATGTAGAATCACTCGGACCGAATGACTCACAACAACAATTTTGTTGGTGGGGATGACTTGAAAACACACGAACGGCCCCTTCGAACCGTCCGTATGCTTTCTTGTCTCCAGTCCCTTCAACGGCGCCTTCTTCGTGGTTTGTGATCACCCCAGGGCGCGGCTGAACGGGACGTTGTGCTCGTGGTAGGTGTGGTTCTGATTCACCGGACTCGTAGAATGGCGGCGCAGGAACCAACGTCTATGGAGGTCTTGAAATAAAAATCTTGATATTTCTTCAAAATAGCTTGAGGGCTTGCGGTGGTGTTTTGAGGAGCGAGACGGCGGTATTTTTCTTCTTCTTCTTGTGGTTGACGTTTGAGGATCACGTAAATTTACGCGTCTTGCTTCATGCTTATTAGGCCCGCGGCAGTACCGTAAGGAGAGCCGCGCGACCTCATTTACCACCTCACCCGTCTCCTCACCACCCCTCCCCCTCAATCATCTTTATTTATATTTACATCTATACATATTTACATTTTATAGATATTTACATTTCATCCACATTTTCCTACGTCTATTCATTCAAATATCTATTTACTTTTAAAAGATCTGCCTACAAAAGGTTCTCACAATAACCCATCGCCTACTCCCTCTCGGAAGACAGGCGATATGCTTATTAAAAGCATTGGCAGAGCTTTATTCTTCCCAAGATACCTGTAGCAGGCACACATCTATACTATTTTTCCTAAACAATTTTATCTACTTTTAAAAGATCTGCCCTAATCTACGTGGGTTTTATTCCATCAACCCTATTCGCTATTTCTCACTGAAAATAGACGAATGTGCGTGCTTAAATCTTATCCCTTAGGGAAAATAAAAGACAGGCGGGGGCAAAGCTTTATTTTTCTAAATGTATAGATGTGTGCCCGTTTGCACATACAGGCTTTTTCTTATGCTGACATATTTTCCCCATTGTTCTGTTTTCTAATGATTTTATACATTATTATCAATTATAACAATCGACAGAACAATGGGTACTCATTTTCTTATCAACTACTTAAAGTTAATATTTTCATTCATATATTTTCAATAAACATATTAGTGCAACTAGCATTTTACAATATAATACATTACAGACGACATTCTTTAAGACATTTATTGGCTAACAAGCTCACTCGATTTGCTCGGCAAGAAACTGTCTAGTTGCACAACTTAAAATTCTACCTAAACGATTATTTACTGACAAGGTTTAGGGGGCGTGGCTTCGTACTTAGGAATCTTCATCTTGGGTGTGCATTGTTAACAAGTACATTTTAGTATTATACTATTTTAAAGAATAATAGATACCTACGATGTGGTACAACTACGTCAACTACCTACCTACGGTTGTAAATCAATTTATCAACATGTGACATTTACTTATATTAATGGAGCTACAGCCAATAAGGCGAAATGTATTATTTCTACATAAAGGTGTTGTAGGAATTGACTATCGGCGCGACGTCTAAGGGCTAAGGTTAAGGAAACATTCCATTATGAAAGTGAACTCTGACTCATTTGGCAGTCTGTGACTCAAGTTCAATAGTCCCGTAAAAGTATGTGACTAGACCCTCCAGCGTTGGCCCACGACTTAGTCAGCTTTGAAACCGATTATACTCGGATTTATTGTTTACGAAACCCGCTGTGTTTCAAAAAGTGCTGATTTGATCAAAAACTGTTTAAGAAAATAGTTCTAAACTAAACAAAATATCGCTATAATTTTACGAAATATTGCAAATACTTATATTATGTCTTTTTCTTTACCTATGAAATTGTCGTTTGTTCGAATTGGCCACTTTGAACTTAATTATCTTGCGTTTGGCTTGGAATTTTAAATACAAATTTATTTCAATTTGAAGCTATGACATTCTTTTTCAAATTCGGTTATTCATTTGTTTTTCCATCAAACGACTTTTTGCTTATCGTTTTGTTCGCGACCATGGAAAATCGGATTCATCCCAAACCACGTCTGAGTTAGCAGCCTTCGGTGTAAGTGACAAAACGATATTGACTCATTTGTGTCAAATCGAGAAAGTGAAGAAGCTCGAAAAGTGTATAAGCTTAATGAATGTCAGCTGCAAACACGCTTCGAAGCTAGCCTTACTTTGCTGAACCGGCACAAAAATGAAGGGATTCTGAATGATATTGTCACTTGTGATAAGAAGTGGATCCTGTATGATAATCGTAAACGTTCGTTACAATTGTTGAATTCGGGAGACAGCCAAACAATGTCCCACACGTCTCCATGATAACCCTCCCCCACACGCTGCACGACAAACACTCTCAAAGTTGCAGGAGCTTCGGCTGGAAACTCTCCGTCACCCACCGTACTCGCCAAATCTTGCCCCTACTGATTTCTACTTTTTTCGGAACTTGAATAACTTTAAGAGGGAAAAATTCAACTCCGATGAGGCAGTGAAAAACGCCTTCAGAGAATTCATCGATTCATGTCCCCAGGAATTCTACTGCAGAGGCATCAATCAACTTCCATTAATATGGCAAAAGTGCATAGACAATAATGGACAATACATACTTCAATTAATTAAATATATTATATAATTTTCATACAAAAAACATATTTGAATGTTACCATATAAAATGACAATTTCATAGGTAAGGATCTAATATATCGTCGTAATCAGGGCTAGAGCGAACAAATGAACTGAAATTTAAATATTCATATCTCAATTTATCGATGTCAATTTTTTTATCGTAACTCACTTTTCAATATTTCCCCAAACTTAGAATGACAAGAGTGTCCAATGTTAAATTTGATGAGACAACAAATCACTGACTTAAATGTGCGTGATTTGTGATAATGTGCGAGACAGCGCCTATTAAAATACCATAAGTCGCTTAGTTTGACAGGCCTCTCCGATAGTGCGACCGACTTGACAGTGTGCTACTTGGACGTTTGGTTCTGACTATTTCCCCCCAATAATGATCAGACTGTGATTTAAGTTCACGCCCGAACATCTAGTGGATCTCGGCGGTTAGAAAAAATGAAGCTGATGACATGCACCACTCGGAAAGGTAATCATGTAAGTAGGTAAGTATTTTGCTATATGCCGTACGATTAGCGTTTTAGGGAAAACTGTGTAAACAAAATATTGTATATAGTTTTAAGAGTCTTTTCCAACAATAAGTATAGTGTTTGCGATATACTTATAAGGACATATAATACAAGTACCTATTCTTGACATTGACTATGATTCTCTTTTGAATAGTTTGAATCGCTAAAAATTTTGAAACTACTGAGCCGATTCGAACTTATGTAAACGAGATATAGACTATTTGGTGCTCATGATCTCATGGTGAAAGTCATGATCCAGTAATATGTAGATTTCGTAGACACTTCTCTAAAAAATTAAATTAAAAATTTAACTGTTTCAAAAACACTATTTATATCATAGCTTTCATAGCTATATATCATAGCTATCTTTAAATTTTGGAAAAAATCGAAAAAGCTCTTAGTAACGCTTATTGTATTCTAATTTTCTTACATTAATTTCAATTTTGTAAAAAAATCCTTGTAATTATTCGAAGGTATGTGTTATTGTTAAAACTGTTTGTTATGATTAAAAAAAAAAGCTCTTTACAACAATAAAAAATTGTTCCAATCGATCCTGGGCCCTTACCACCATTCCTTATAGCAGTATTATTTTAATCTTACTTCTCAATTTCGTACCACGGCGTCCTTAATGTAAGCTTACTTTATGAATGTTTTAATAGGAAGTCTTGGTGACGTCAACACAATTCGATAGCTTACTGGGCCCTTACCACAATTCCTTATAGCAGTATTATTTTAACCTTACTTCTCAATTTCGTACCACGGCGTCCTTAATGTAAGCTTACTTTATGAATGTTTTAATAGGAAGTCTTGGTGACGTCAACACAATTCGATAGCTTACTGTAGTGCAAATCGGAACGTTGTATGAAAGAAATGGCATTACCTATACAGTTCATGTAGCGTTATCTCGTTTTTTTTTTTTTAGCAGGGAATAAACAAATAATTAAAATAATTCGTTCTTTCGCAGCACTAAGCATCCTACTTTGATGGAGGTCATGGTACGAATATGAGTAATGTTGTTTTAAGCCTGAAACAAAACGTTCCTGCAACAATATTGTTTTGTAAAAGATGGTGGTAGGGCCCCTGAGATCAGAAAGAAAGAAATAGAAAGATAATAATAAAGTATATGCAGAGATTGGCACAGCGCCGCACACGGCTCCTAGCTACATGCCTGCCTTGTTTCTAAACAATAATATGATAATATAATAACAATAACAATATGTAAAATTATGACTTGTAATTGTGAACACTAACATAGATTAGTTAATAATAGTAACTACACACTAATCTAAAAAATTGCTTTCATATTGATATCTACTTGCTTACCGATTACTTCCTATCTAATAACAATGGCAAAATTAATGGAAAAATTCCCTCAAACTATCGAGTGATGACGATGACGATAAACTTTGATCGTCGCTGGATTAGACAAGTTTACGAGTACATTAGCCGGCAAATTTTGCATTAATGGATAATGAATTTATAGTATTGCAGGTATGTGACGTTGATACTAGAGGACACAAAATCTTTTTACAAATGTTTTTTTTTTTATGGACGAAGGCGGCATACGAGCATACAGTCCACCTGATGGTAAGTGGATACTGTCGCCCATAGATATCCGTGATACATGCCAATATTAGTCCAGAATGACAAACTTTGGCACGCCCCCGGATGCGCTGCCTACCTTTGTTGATGAAAGAATGGATTTGGAGAAAGGGTTGGAGACCTGGGAAGGGATAGGATGGGAATGGGCTCTGGCATATCTCACTCACCACCTGATGGTAAGTGGATACTGTCGCCCATAGATATCCGTGATACATGCCAATATTAGTCCAGAATGACAAACTTTGGCAGGCCCCCGGATGCGCTGCCTACCTTTGTTGATGAAAGAATGGATTTGGAGAAAGGGTTGGAGACCTGGGAAGGGATAGGATGGGAATGGGCTCTGGCATATCTCACTCACTACCGAAACACGTACATACATTGGGGAATATGATAAAGTGGGAAATGCAGTACATTTCAATGTAGTATTCTGTAAGAGAGGGGTAACGTGGCCAGTCGAGTGCGCCCAGCGGCTGTTGGATTGCAGCGTGCACTCTCCCCCTCGATGTATAGTTTTTTCAGTATTTTAACCGCTAACTGCCGCAAAAATATTTACTGCCAATAAAAACCAGTGCCAATGTGTCATGGCTGACCCATGTTTGTTGTAAAACCAGCTTACCTATACGTTTCTTGCTACTGCAATATTAGCTATTGCACTTATATAGTAAAAATAATAAATGCATTTCCTTACAGTATAATTTGTTATCTTGTTTACAGTGCTCCGTGTTTATGCGGCAACGAGTGGGTACATAGCCGATTGGCGCAGTGTGGCAATTTACCACTATCAGATGGTGTGCAAGGCTGCCCGCCCAACCATTCCGCTACACATCGCTACGTGGTGCTTCACCGACGCCCACGGGCAACGTAATCTACCGAGCACACACTTATCTGTTACCTACAAACAACGATTTATTTAACAGCGATCGATAAATAAATTAGTGAAATGGACTTCAGCTGTAGCTAATGCCTACGAATTCCATTACATCACGTATAAGCATAAAGATGACGCGGCACGTGGCATATACATAGGCGCAATATGTAGATTACGATACCAATACGAAATTGATAGTTTCATATTCTTAGAAAAAATAGGCTAATGTGAATGCCTGAAAACTCGATTTGAGTTCTTAGGATGCTATTTTTTCTTCAATTTTATGTCAATAGCATCATCAGCATGCCATATTCCTATGAGTACGGGCCCTGTAACCTTAACCCGTGAATCCAATAACTCAACAACACATGGGTAGGTATAATAGGTATTGTGGATAATTTGTTTGACAATTAATTATCATCGCTCTTTCCCGAGACAGAACTGTTTGCGTGTCGAATCCAAAAGGTTAATAGAATGTGGTTCGTCTCAACGCGATAGCCCTGAATATTTCAGCACCACTTTCTTCTATTGAGCTGCGTGACGTCTGCAAATTACACCTATTGCCATTCAAGGTGACTTCATTTACACTGTTTAATATTCATTAAAATTTCACCCGCACTCGAGTCACAATTTGCATTGTTTGTTTACACACTTACAAGAAAAATGGCGTCATAGCGTAGGTGGTCGTGAGTCATGACGACGCTGCGATTTTCATTTTCATGCTAAATTGACAAAGCAAATATCTATTAGAGCTACATAATCTAACTTGTACACATGTAAACGCCAAATTGTAAATGAATATCAACGTGGCAGACGAGAAGTGGAAAATACTCGTACGATTACAAAGAACGTATTTTTCTATTCGATACTATTCGAATAGATTCGAACGATACCAATATGCTACGTTGTTGTGCGTCGCGCGTCGGTCGTAGCAACGGTTTTACGATCGCGCTACGAGATTTGGCAACGGACATGTTCCGACTACTGTACGTGGTTTGGCTACGTGCACACTACGACCTACGACGTGGTTACGATTACTTCTTGTTACGTGATTTGTAAAAAAATGCTACTTTACTCATATATTACAAGTAAATACAAGCAGAATTTAGAATAATCTCAAGCAATATTTTTAACAGCCACCTATCCAATGAGCATATATAAAATAATTACAGAATTCAAAAACACAAATTCAACAGGATATGACGACATAGATTCGAAATTATTAAAATTATGTGCAGAATCTATTTCCATACCATTCAGTCATATTATTAATCTATCTTCTAGTAATGGCCAATTTCCCAGTAGATTCAAATACTCTATTATAAAACCACTTTTTAAGAGAGGTGATAAACTTGACGCGTGTAACTACAGACCAATAACCCTAATCCCAATTTTATCTAAAGTATTCGAAAAGATTATGTTTAAGAAAGTATACAACTTCATAACATGGTCGGGGAGAAAGCTTCTTCGTATTTTATATAGAAATTCAAGACAATATTTTCAAAAGGGTTATTACATTTACTTATAGTAAATATGTGCAGCTTTGATCGATAACTTATTGTCATCTTGTAGATAGTGTCATGATGCCATTGCTGTAGAAATACTGGGATCTTTGGCCAAAAAATTGCGACAAGTAGTTTTGACTTGATGTCAAAACTACTGATGTCCTCTCTTGATGTCAACCTTACGCTACTTAAAGACTTCTGAAGTGATCGAAACAGGTGGAAATCTGAGGGGGCAAGGTTAGGGCTATACGCAACACAACAATACATCAACACTTCCCAGCCAGGCTCTCACAATTTTTGCTGGAATCTCTCTCTCAGTCCTTAGTTTAAGTGGAATAAGTAGGTATTATGTATCTATTATGTAGGTAAATACCTATAAATTAAATTAAAATATTTTCTAATCTCATAGAACTAGTCTCTTGATATCGATTTAAGTTTATATCGGCGGAGTTGAACTGGCAGCACCGTCATATCACAATAGGTGATAGCTTAATGATCGTGAGGGTGTCAATCACGCCGACTGACAGGGCACCGGCAATGACCTTGCAAGTGGGGTGGCGTTCCGCCCAACCACAGGCACATGGGGTTGATGGATATTACCACTGCGCTACGGAACGTTCTAGGTGTAAGCATATATGTACAGGCAATTACCAATGTATATAACTTTGCAAGCAGGTAATAAACAATATTTTAACAACAATAAACAAACAGTAAAGCAATATTTTACAAATGATATGATATAAATAACATAACATCTATTGCTATGTTCTCGGAATTATGAAATAGTGGAAAAAGTCAACATTGTAACTACACAATTACGCCATATCATAGTCTACATAAAATACTGTAATTAGCATAGCAGTCCTATAAACTCCATTAGTTTATTCTTTATGAAATTATACCCTAAATATTACTGTGGTGGGTATTTGATCATCAATTTGAGAATGCATATTAGATATGTTATACAAGCACTTTAGGGCAGACACGTCTAATAGTGTTCTATGTTCGTACGTCCGAAGAAGCTGTGAAAGCGGTACCCGAGGAAGTGGAAAAAATGTTTTCGAAATTGGTTCCGACGCATGAAACTTCGTATAGATGCAAGTAATAAAAAAATTGGAACCAACAGAACATTTTTTTATAAAACGGCTTATAAAAACACTAGGGGTAGGGCAGACAAGTACCACGTGGATTATTCGGGTTGACAGATTCGGGAGGTAAGGGGGAGTGGTAACAAGCGAAACATAGAGCTGTGCGAGTCCTCACTTGTTTATTTCATCTTTTCACTAAAACAGTTGATACATCACTTACTTACAGATTTGATCACATCACTTACTTTCTTTAGGGAAATCACCCCACAGAGTTGTAATTTTAACATTTTCCATGAATTGATCATCTACCTTAGGGATTTGATCAAATCTCCGTTTTCATCATCTCCCTGCGACATATATATATAATTAATCATGATACTCGTAGATACTTATACTCGTAATTGAAAGGTTTCCGGTAGGTCAAGGACCGGAACCACATTCACGGTTTTACGAGTAACATTACATCTACCTATTTACATAAACCACTGAAATTTTCATAACAATCCCATGTTTTGTGAAGTCGATTAATTAATACACGGATAAAAGAAGGAATTTACGACACAGATATACATGTAAATGTTTTAGCGTGTTAATTAGCAGCCCAAAATACCAAGGTCACAGAGAAAAGACCAAGGGGCGAACTGAAGAAAGTATTACTATACTAGTAAGCGGAATGCGGTCAACCTGTAAATTTTATATTTAGACTAGTATTTAGAATAATCGTGTAACTGATGCGTCACGCAAGGAGTAACATTGGCTTTGAACAGCGAAGTGTGGATATAGGTGTGAGTAACAGTAATTAAATTATCTAACATTTAAACCAGATATATTTTGTAACGAAATAGAATTGCTTCTTGCACGCAGCTACATAATTGCGTGAAAATAACTCATATTGTATTTTCTTTTATCTCTATCTCTTCTCTATATTTATATATCTCTATATATATAAAATTCTCGTGTCACAATGTTCGTTCCCGTACTCCTCCGAAACGGCTTGACCGATTCTCATGAAATTTTGTGAGCATATTGAGTAGGTCTGAGAATCGGCCAACATCTATTTTTCATACCCCTTAGTGATAAGGGTTGTCCACCCTTAGCGCCATCTGTTGGGCAGCCACAGCAACGCGTGGCCGGGCACAGCTAGTATTTTATATATGTTTTACTTTTTAACGTTTTAAGTTTTATCATGATACTGGATTTAATATGTAACATCAAGGTTAAAAACTACACATCTAGATCATTTTGATATTGTGCATGTAGAAATCTTTAAGCATATCAAATGAAAAATGTTTTACCCGATTACGGCAACTCAAAAAAGGAAGAGGAATGATTTTAGGGGGTAATGCTTATGTATACTCTATTTATATTTGAATTTATGTCTGAGAGTACAGCCTAATTAAACAAATTTAAAAAAATAAACTCTTATTCAATACGCTCTGGTGGCGTGAGTGTTAAAGTCTATAAATGTGTGTTATCCAATGATGACACAATTTTGGATTTGAAAACGATCGAATATTTTTTATCCAGTGTTCCCAGTGTATCTTGACTCAGAGTCTTAGTTCGTGGTGAGCACGAAGTCTTTATTCCAGGCAGCAGTCTTTCATGTGATAGCCATGCTGATCGCCAACCTTCGTTAGAAGATGTCACCAGAAGAAGAAATACTACTTCATATTTAAATGATTTCTTCATTTCTTCCTTCTGAAATACCTGAATTTTACTTCATTTACACGGAGTGGTTTTATCCGTAGTTTTTGAACTTAAAATTCTTCATAGTAAGTATGGCAGATGCTGCGAGCAGCATCATCAACTATTATATAATTATATATTATCAACTATAATTATAGCGGATGTGGCGTCAACTGAATAAAGGATCTTTCTTTCTTCGTTATTTTCTATATCATTTAGCAATGACATATATAAGAATGCCACACGTTCTTTAGTTTCCAAGGAAATAACACCATTGTATGCTTAACAGTTAAACATATGTGACTGGAAATTTAATTTTAATGTAACTAAAAAGAAGTATTTGTATTACTTTTAGGTAGGACGGCACTGATGTACGCATTGAATGAGTTTATGATACAGTAATGGCGGATATAATATTTGGTAATATGGTATACACATGTGTATACCCGAGTATACCGTAACGCTTAAGGTACAATACGGATCCGAATAATATTTGTTATTAATCATTAAAGGTCAAAAATATTTTTACAACAATACCCAATCATTAACTACAAATATCATCACACATTTAATCATATGAACGCAATTTTGTGTAGCACAAAATATAAACAGTACCAACCAACTATAGTATTTCCATTTCTTTATTTTCTCGATGACAGTTCTAATTTGATAGTTGTAGTGTTGTGTGACCAAATAAGTAATGATATCGATCGCATATATTTATTATATTTTGAACAAAGACAAATACAACAAAAACATTCAAATATATTTTTTCAAGGTGGGAACACTCAATGGCCCACCGCCATTTTGTGTTTGTTTTAATCTGTCACTCGCAACAAGACGGTCGTGCTAGTCACTACATTTATGTTCGCTGAGTTTTTTCACATTATCCATACGTTACGTTGTGTATTTTGTGTTCCTCCGTGTTGATTGCTGCCCAGCTGTCAAATATCAAAATGCCGAAAGGATCTGTTCTGAAAAGGCAGGCGAGAGAACTGGTGATCAAGGTTCGTAATTACTTTGAAGCAGAGTATCAAAATGGTGGCCCGCTATTACCACTGTCGCAAGTGCGAGAGCGTGTTGCGGCCGCATTAGGAATTAGTGGACCTACTGTTTCAAAAATTACTACCGAAGCTTACGGTACAAGCGGCATGCAGGAAAATAAGCTTCGTACGCCGAAGAAAAAACGCCAACCACGTCGTGTGACATCGGTTGACAACTTCGACGCTGACGCTATTCGCCGTCATATACCATATATGACTATTACTTGCGCAAAGAAATTCCAACACTTAAAAAACTTGTTGTTTCTTTACGTGAATGTGGTTTGTTCCATGGCCAAAAATCGTCATTAAGCTTGGTTTTGAAAGAAATTGGATTTTGTTATAAAAAATCGGACAAACGTAAAATATTGATGGAGCGTCACGACGTTGCTATGGCTCGCTGCGAATTTTTGAGCGAAGCCAAAAAGATATCAGATTGGTCAAATGTTATTTTCACTGACGAGACTTGGTTAAATGCAAACCACACAGTATCTAAGAACTGGACTGACGACACCGTCGCTTCCACTAGTTCAGTGCCAATGGGAAAAGGTGAACGCCTCATCATATGCCATGCAGGGTCTACGAAAGGATTCATGTCAGATGCTTTACTGGCCTTTAAATCCAAGAAAACAGTGGACTACCACGAAGAAATGAACGCGGAGATTTACGAAGGATGGTTTAAAGAAATGGTGCAATCTCTGGAAGAACCGTCGATAATTATTATGGACAACGCTACATATCACTCCAGACAAATTGATAAAATGCCGACGCAGGCCAATAAAAAACAAGAGATAATTGACTGGCTCCAACGTCATGGCGAAAATGTGGATAATACTTTATTAAAAGTACAATTAGTGAATATTTTAAAATCGAATAAAAGCCACCCTAAAAGATATGTTATCGACGAAATAGCTGCCGAATGTGGTCATTGGGTTCTTCGACTTCCGCCGTATCATTGCCAGTACAATGCTATAGAACTAATATGGGCACAAATCAAAGGACACGCCGTTCGAAACAATACCCATCCTCCTTTTACGGCAAACAAGATGTTAGATTTATTAAAAAATGCATGTGCGGAAGTAACTGCCGAAAACTGGGAAAAAATTGTGAGAAGAACCCAAAACATTATAGCGTCGGATTGGGAAATTCATGTGGCATTCGATAATATAGAAGTACAGGAACTTATAATAAATGTTGGGGAGAGCTCATCGAGTGACAGTGACGATTCATCAGATTTTGATTAAAATAAATAAATAAAGATTACCTGTCATTATAATTATTTCGTTTCATTGTCGAGTACCTACCTATACCTACTTATTTTACAACAGCTTCGAAAATTTTAAAGAAGTTGGCATTATCAATCAAGAATTAACACGTGTAACATCTTGTAATGAAATATAATATTAGTTAATAAATTTGTACAAAAGTATCCGGCAGTAGTTTAGTTTCTTACATTTTGTAAAAAAATATCGGATCTGTTATCGTGTTACGTTTATCGATAACTACATCCCTAAAATTGCTTTCTGGCTGACGTGACCTTGTTAATGAAATATGACGTCTTGGTGCCTAATTTTTGTTCGGAGTTTTAGGCGTTGACGCTAGAACAAAGTTATATCGACCACTGTGTGTCAGCTGTCATCGAGAAAATAAAGCAATGGAACTTGTATAATATAAAAACTTGAATAAAGACCATTTCAGTTAAGTACTAAAATTGGGTAAGTAATAATTATTTCAAGTACATATGTACGAGTATAGAATATAATAAAAATACATACTTCCACGCAGTCAGAATTAGAACATCATAAACAATTAAATATATTACCTATGTGGGTGATGGAAAGTTTTTAGTCGAAGTTCCTGTAACTTTGAGACTGTCGTGCAGCGTGTGGGCGAGCTTTATCATAGAGAAGCAGTGGACCAGAGAGATTGACCAGACTCGGTTGTTTGATAGCAAGCTTGTCCATCATCGTTTGCAGTTCTTCACAGTATATATATCTGCATTAATTGTTGTGCCAGATCTCAAGAAGCTGTAGTGGATAATACCGGCACAGGACCACCATACATCCATCATGAGCTTCTTTTGACTCAGTTTACGTTTGGAACAATGTTCGGCTAGTTCAACCATTGTGACGAATGTTTACGATTATCATACAGGATATACTTCTCATTACGTGACAATACGATTCAGAATCCCTTAATTTTTGTGCCGGTTCAGCAAAGTAAGTCTAGCTTCGGCGTGTGTTTGCAGCTGACTTTCATTAAGCTCAAACGGTACCCACTTTCCGAGCTTCTTCACTGTCCCGATTTGACGCAAATTAATCAATATCGTTTTGTCACTTACGATGAATGCTGCTGCTAACTCAGACGTGATTTGAAATGAATCCGCTTCCACTATTGATTTCAATTCGTCATTTCCAACTTTAGTCTCCGGTCGTCCACGGGGCTTGTTCTTGAGGTCGAAATTTCCAGAACGGAAGCAATCCAACCAAAAACGCGTCATGGGTTCGTTTGCGGTGTTCGGTCCGTAAAAATTGTTGATATTGCATGCCGTCTGTGTTGCGTTGCTACCACGACGGTACTCATATTCGAAAATAACGGGAATGTTGAAATTTTCCATGGTCGCAAACAATCCAAATGAATAACTGATTTTGGAAAAAAGATGTCATACAACAACTTAAATTGAAATAAACATGAATTTACAATTCCAAGCCAAATGCAAGATAACTAAGATCAAAGTGGCCACTATGAACAAACGGCTATTCCATAGGTAAGGGCCTAATACGAGGGGAGGTCCAAAAGTTTTTGATTCATAAAACTATTTGTATTTTTCAATATAGTCTTCCTCTATTTGAACACACTTTTCGGATCGTTTAATTAGCATTTCTATCCCAGTATAAAAAAAAGTTTTGTTTTCAAAATGGGCGAAAACCGCAGGGGTTACTTCATCATCAGTGACAAATCTTCTATTTCTAGTTTGGAGAACAAATAATAATCACTGAGAGTCAAGTCAGGACTATGGGTGGGTGGAGAATTTTCGTGAAGACTCTGAAACAGCAGCTATCGCAACTGCGGCGGCGTGGACGGGTGCATTGTCATGGAGACGCCGCACACCTTTGCTTACTTTTCCACGATATTTCTGCTTGATTGCTTCTCGCAATTGCTGTATATGGTTTGCATAATAGCTTCCAGTCACCGTAGTGCCTGTTTATAAGCAATATTCCTTGACAATCCCAGAATATCGAAGCCATAATCTTTTTGATGGACTAAGTAACCTTTACCTTTCTAGGCGGAGCTTCACCAGAACGATACTACTTCATCGATTCCCTTTTGGAAAGGAGATCATAGTAAAGAACCATAGTTTCATCTCTAGTAACAATTGATTCTAAAAATCGTTTCCGTTTCTCTGAAAGGCCTCCAAATGTTCCATAGAGCACGCTACTCTTTCGCTTCGCTGCCCATCTGAAAGAAGTTTTGGCACCCACCTCGCACTAACTTTATTCATATTTAGATGTTCATGAAGAATCCTTTCATGAATAATGAAGAAGAAGAAGAAGATTTCTTTCTTTAACCGTCAGAACTTCTTCTTCCACTAATTTGTTGTTGTTTGGAGTGACTGCCTCAACGGTCGTCGATGGTCTCGTTCTAAATGAAATTGCTTACACCAATCTTTGACGATGTAAAATGAAGGAGAAGAATCTCCGTACACATTATCCAATCTTTGTTTGATATCGCCCGAGTTAACACCTTCCTTTGAAAAGAACTTTATCAGGGTACGATATTCCAGGTTAAACATTTTAAAGATTTTGCGACTTCCTGTTGTTCTAAGAGTCGGATTGTACGGCTAGAGGGGATTGTACGGCGGAAGGAGGGACCGGTATACTACTGCGACCTCGTCTCCTCCGTAGCGAACTTCCGCGGGCTCAGAGAGTTTGCACACCGATGGCACAGGAAGAGGAGCACGAAGGAGTTGCTCGGCGCTGAAGTAGATCATTTAGTGCTGTAGAACAGCCCCAGAAAGGGGAGAGTGACGAATGGGACATAGGAAAAGAGAATACTTGTAAGGAGGCAGAGCAGATACACGCCGCAACATAACCCCCAGCAGACGAACGGCGCGTACCTCCCGACGATTCGGTCCGTATAACCAAAAGGTTGGTAGGACCATGGGCGGAGGTGGGTCATGTTCTAAGAGTTGAGAAATCAGAACTAAAAAAGGTTGAACTCTAAAAATTATACATGAATTAACAGGATAAATGACAATTACAATGACATATAAGTTGTTTTTTTAGACATCTAGAAATGTGCCCGGCTACAAACTTTTGGACCTCACTGGTATCATTTAATATGTCCATGAATACCGTGATGCACACAACGTGCTATATCTAACCATAGTATGCGTAATAAATTAAGCATTCAGTTACCTGCATTCTAATTTTCACGTTTATTATCTGGTGGCATTGTTCGTTAATTAATGTACATACCTACGAGGATTTAGGTGCCTAAATTACTTACGATGCGAAGTAATTTTAGTAGAATGAGAACACCGCGGTTTTCATCAAGGTTCATCAAGGCTTCAACGACCTCGCCGGAAGTGCCAACTTTACTGAACTAATGGAGCCGAACCGATTCAGCTGAATATAGTCACTATTCAGCTGAAAATCCCACAATGAAGCCTTTATTTGCGTGGCATTGTGGAAAAACACAATGAATAAAATAAAAGGCTCCTCTACCCTTTCCATTAAAGATTAAAATACACTCACATTCGATGAGAACTTATCCTCACTCAACTTTAATAGACATCTCTACATTAAAACGTTTTTGACTCTGTCTATTGAGATTAATAATATGAATACTGCTAAACTATTCGCATTTTCAGAAGTATGTAAATAGGTTCGGCACCTCCTGGTACCAAAAGGTTAATTCGGTTAATTTTTGTTGAAGATTTTTAATAAAACATATTCATCAAGGTTCCCGTTTTATACCTACTCAGTGAAATCGATATTTTTTTATTAAATTAAAAATGTAGCATTGTTATATTATAGTAACAATCTAATGGTTATTGTAAGTAGGTATGCACAAAATTATATAAAAAGATAGCACACAGGGCAACACATTCCATGCCTATGAGTAATAAATAATGCGGTATACGATATGTCAATAAAAGTTTTTAGAACTGGCTTCTGTGCAATACGATAGAACAAAACAAATGCGAACTTTGAAAATGGAACTCTTTGCTTGTGAAACTCCATTAAATTTTCAAAGCTGTCATAATTTTGTTTTTTAAGTGTTTGCGGTAAAATGAATTTAACAAGAGATCGTTTTCGTTCAATGATTTTTTATGACTTTCGTTGCGGTCTAAACCAAAAACAAAGTTATGAACGATTTAATTTAGTGATGAAGCCGCATCCAGTGCCACTGTTTATAACTGGTTCGGTGAATTTAAACGTGGTCGTACCCATTTTAGTGGCGATGTTAGAGAAGGGCATCCTGCGACGGCGGTGACGGAGGAAATCATTAAAACTGTGCGGCTCATAATTAAAGCAGACAAATGAACGACACTAGCAGATACGGGCATCCTTACTTATTGCTATGAGTCAAGTTCAAACTGTTTTACATGATCAGCTATGGGTAAGGAAGCTTTGTGCTAAATAGATTCCTCACAATTTGAGCGACGCTTAAAAATACTGCCGTGTGGAATAGTGTCTCCAAATGCTTGAAAAATTCGACAATGGTCAACCAAATGCTATTTGTGATATAGTAACGCGTGATGAAAGCTGGATCTACTGGTATGAGCCTGAAACTAAAAGGCAATCTGCGCAGTGGGGCTTTCTATTCGAAGAGTTGCCGACGAAAGTGAAAGAAAGGACAGAGTACTAAAAAGAAGATGATTGTCTCCTTCTTTCGCAGATTGGGCCAGTTTGCTACTATAACTTTAGAAAATAAAAGAACAGTAACTGCGGACTGGTATATGAACAGCTTCTTGCCTTCTGTTTTAGAAAAAGTCAAAGAACGACGTCCACGAAGCAAAATGGTCCTCCATCACGACATTGCTCCAGCTCACTCTGCCAGATAAATGAAGCAATGTTTGAGAACTATAAATGTAAAGTTAATGGGTCATCCCTCATACAGAACCGACCTTGAGCCCTGTGATTTTATTTCCTTAAATTAAGGATAAACTCAAAGGGATATTATGAATGCAGAAGAGGCAGTAATGGCCTTCCAAACGGCTGTTAAAGGGGTACCTAAAGAAGGGTGGGCTGAATACTTCACACAATGGTTTCATCGCATGAAAAAGTGTATCGATTATTGCGGAGAATACTTTGAAAAACAACTTCCATCTTTATATCTGATTTCATTTTTGAGATTCTAAAAACATTTAATGTCACCCACGTATGAGCGAGTTTTCATATTGCACTAGATAGGGCAGTTCCACTCCAGTTCAAATTACCAGACATTCCATTTGTAATTATAATATCAGTCACGTGTTACACTTTCTGTAAAACGTTTCTAAATAATAAAATAAATATAAAATCACCTATGTAAATTGTTGCGATATGGTTTAAAACTTAATTATTTATCATTGTCAATTTAGTAATCTCATCGATCAATATTTTGGTTAATCGAAGAGCAAATAAAATTGAACATTTTGATGCATAGATATTTTAGAGGATTAATTTTGTTTGGAATATAAACATAATAATCTGTGTTATAAACTAAATAACGTAACTTAAAGCCAATTTTAAAGTAGGTACTATCTAGCTCGGTTAGGAAGTTCTCGAAATTACGTGTCACTTCTATTTAAGTAATAGGTACGAAGTAGGTTTTTTTTTTTTTATGTACTAAGGCAGCAGACGAGCATACAGTCCACCTGGTGGTAAGTGGATACTGTCGCCCATAGACATCCGCGATACATGCCAACATTAGTCCAAAATGACAAATGTTGGCACGCCCCCGGATGCGCTGCCTACCTTTGGAGATATAGGAATGGATTTGGAGAAAGGGTTGTGAAAATGGGCAGGGATAGGATGGGATGGGAATGGGCTCTGGCACATCTCACTCACTACCGAAACAAGTACGTACATTGGGGAAATACGATAAAATGGGAAATGCAGTACATTTCAAGGTAGTCTTCTGTGAGAGAGGGGTAACGCGGCCAGTCGAGCGCGCCCAGCGGCTGTTGGATTGCAGCGTGCATTTATGAAAATATAGACATAAATTATGTAATGGAATTACATGAACTTGAAAGTTATTGACGGTTCAAAAATATTAGTGGATTTCGTTTCAATAAAGAAATCCTAGAAGTCGAATGAATCTTTGTGATACATAATAAGATAAGCTAATACTTTAGATTAACATTCAAATGTTAATAGATTAAAAAGAATACCTGTACCTTGCCATGATGTAAGAATTGGTTGCCATAGGCTAAGACATTCATATAGGTGTAATTGGATGTGCAAAAATTAGCGGTTCCCCTTTTTAGAGGAACATTGATATCTCTACTTATGACAAATAATTTTGGTTAGCAAAAAAAAAATTTCACGTAAAAAAAGTAGATCGTAAATCCTTTTTGTACAACCACAGAGTAAGAGTAGATACAGTACGTGCAGGGAAACCTCAGCTACTCGTTGAAACAGACCATTTAGTAAAATAAAACTGTTTTTACAATACCTCATAGGCATCAGGATTCTCGCTCTCAGCAATGCTTGTAAAGAGATGACTGAGTGCGCGGGACATAAGCCCAGTCATCGTATGTGTCTTCCCGGCTCCTGTCGCTCCGTACGCGAACACGGCGCCCGCAAACCCCCGTAGGGTATTGGCTACGAGAGGAGCACACACGGTGTCGTACACTTCTTCCTGTAGATAAAAAGTTATGTGGACATAGTGGACGTGTTGTATGTGGTTGTAGTGGACATGATGATAAGTGGTTGGTGATCATTGATACAGAGTAAGTATATCTATTGCGCTATCATCTGATTAACAAAGGTAGTTCTTTCTCTAAACCATGAGTTGTAATTTAGCTTGCGTTAACTAAACCACTGCGATCTGTCACTGCTCAATATAGTTATGATTACGGTCTGTTACTGTCACATTCATCGAATTCAGAGATAACACTTATAAAGCGTGAGGAGACGTTAACAGCACTAGAGTGTAGCCACTAGACAAGTATCAAAGATATAAAAATATAAGTATAACTACTTTGTTTAAAAATAGTATATAGGTAGACTTGTTGTAAAATATAACTGAGCGCCAGATGAGTTGTTCTGTTTCCGTACATTTTAATTATTTATCGGATCCCCTCCAGCAGGCGTAAAATAAGAGGATAATAATAATGCTCACTTGGGAGCTGTCCTCGCCGAAGACACGGTCGTAAACATAGTGTTTGTCGTTGACTCTGCGTTGGCGCAACACGTCCCGTCGGCTGTCCGCTTCCTCTTCCAGAACTAGCACCTAAATACAAATGAATTCTTTGATGTCTGTCTCCACCTCCGGTTTTTACTATGAAAACGACTATACCACAAAAAGTTAGTATTTCATTTAGTGCCCTTTTATTCGCGATAACTAAAATTAGTGCTCTAGTACCTTTTAAAATATAAGTAACAGGTACTACTTCTTACATGGGCCTGCGGAAGTGACGTTACCCTATCAGTTATACAGTTATGTTTTTTAGATGAAATTAATTTATATAAAGAACTGTAATTTAGACAGTACAGAAAACGATAAGACGCGTTGAAAGCGTTAACGAAATTATAAAATAAAACACTTTTTCAATATTCTAGCTAGAAATCTAGCTTTTTGATGAAAATGGGAGCCAAACTAGCGTTTAATCATATACTTGCAAAGTCACGGTTATTAAACGATATTCAGGTCGCATACTCAGAATAGATCTGCTTGGGTGACGTCATTCTAACAGGCCAACATTTAGAAAGGTACCAATTTATTTTATTTATTTATTTAACAAACTTTATTGCACATTATCGAACGTAAGGCGAACTTAATGCCTTAAGGCATTCTCTACCAGCTAACTTTATCTCGTATACACAAGCACTTATTCTAGTTTTTGGGGACTAGCGGGCTTTGATAAAGTGCTTACTATCCTTGTTTGTACTGGACAAAGTAGACCTGTTAGTGTGACGGCTTCTCAATAGACTTCAAAGAATTTCTGAAAGTTCTCGAATACGTGCTCATTCTTGTTCTTAGGCTCTAAGAGAAGCTAGTGATATTGTCATTATCATAGTGTGGCCTACTGAAATGATTCACGTGACCTTATGAATTATAAAACTGAATTTTAATATAAATTATAAGGCCAACTTTTAACGCAAACAACACGTGTCATTGCACTTTACGAGTATTTACCGATAAACATGCAATTGGTACTTAACAAAATTTACTGGAAAATTAGTAAATATCTACTGAGCTAATAAAAGTAACGAGGAAAATAATTGTCTTCAGCAGGTCGTCACGATCAATTTATTTCAATACAAGACGTCGTGAGTCGTGACAGAGACCAGATAAATATTTGTTAGGGTGTGTAGGTATAGACGAAAACACATCAAGCGTAACAGTTACGTAACAAATCTTGTTACGGCAACAAGAATGTGAAAATAGAATAAAAATTTAACGCTTAAGTGTTGTCTTCTGTACATACGTAAGATTTGCTTGTGTGGGAGATATTTAACTATCTTACCTGTAGGTACCAATTTTAACACGTTCAGATCGGAATGAAAAATGTCTTTCCCATCCAACGGGAACAAAATTTCAAAGTGGCCACGGGAGGCCCACCCCGCCCTCTTCCTTTCTCTTTTGTTGATTTACCGAAATTATTGTTTTTTCGCTTGTATGACATACATAAGTGTGAAATGTATCAATATCAAATGCTCAGCAAGAAAAGTCAAAGCATCAGCTCGAAAAATTGGAAGGATAGTTTAGAAATATGAGACAGAGATGCAGGCCCGAATCAATACTGAAGAGTCAATAATTGCAGCAAGAAGAAATGCTAAACGAATCAACGTTTTATAACGGGTGTGCAGATAAATCATTCATGTGCTTGGTTTAATACAATTCATTGTGGCGTAGAGTTGACTTTTTATTTTCTATTTTTTATTATTTTCCCAACGATTATCGAACTCCTGAGCTAAACTATAAAAATTTACCCATTTCTCTGGGCGGGGACATTAAAACCAGTGGTCCCCAGTACGATGGGATAAATTTCGGAGAACATTAAAAGTCATTTGTTGCGTGCCCATCGGTGGTGCACACCGCCCCGTGGACTATTAGCCGGTGCGCCATCGGTGGTACGCCATGGTCTGAACGTGTTAAACTTGTACAATTGTTATACGTAACATATAGATGGATAATTAAAAGATCACCTTATCGCTGACCACGTGAACGATTCGCGGACCTTCATCTGCACGCAGCGGTCGCACGCGCACCGCCACCTAGTAAGCGGTCAAGGTCTAATATAAACAGATTGTTATATTATTAGATTAGTTTACACACATTATCATAACTTAGACAATTCTAAGAGATAACTAGAAAAACAATTTTAAAAAAAGGCTGTTAAAAAGAACTATTTTAACAATAAATAAAAGACATAATTAAATCTATTATTCATACTATAACACCTTTTACGGTTCGACGTGTAATATGTAGGTACATTAATAAAGAAGTATTTTAAATTATACGGATGCATAATTTAAATATATTTTTATTCTGAAATTAAAAGTAACTAAGGTTTTTGGATGAATGTGAAAATTAGAAAACAGAATGTAGTGGCGGGCCTTAGGAAAAGCTTACTTTTACGTACATTTATATCCAGCAACAATGAGACCGTGATGAATGAGTGTATAATGACATAATGTATACATAATGAGGTATGTATTTTCTTACTTCTCTCTATTCGCCACCCATTCTAAAATGCAACAACTCTCTGCATGTTAGACTTGAGAACCGTTGAACAGATTTTGAAGAAACTCTAAGCAATGGATAGATCTATAAAGGTTTTAAACGTATTCATATCTCTAAATAATTTACAATGCGATTTTCACCACACGTAGAGCGACATCGATTTCGGAATATTCCCAAACCCAAGCCTTCTATCGATATAATGAGTTATCTATCTCGATCATTATCGAAACGCAAAAAGAAAACACTGATGACAAAATATCTTAAAAAATTTTAGTAGTTTAAAAATTTTTAAAAATTGCTTTATGAACTGGCATGTGTCCGCGACGATGTCATCCCCTTTACCTACGAATGGATGCAGAAACTATTTGAAGTTTTAATGTTTGATTTAAATTAATATTATAGTTTGATTTTTATTGGAATTTGTACTGGTAGGTAGATAGGGTTGCAGAGAAGCCTATTAAGTTTTATCTCAACATTACTATTCCTTTAGACAGCTTCTACGAGTACATTCATGTGAAGTTGCGAGTACAGATTAGCGAAAAAAATATTTATGATATATGATATTATACCATTAACTTTTCTTCAGTGGAACTAGGCACCCCATGGTGCTTATCCGGGGTAGTTAGGTTGCTCTGAGTCATGGCATCACTTGGTGCAATCAACGTCCAACAACACAGCACTACATACAGCACCCCATCAAATTAGTACAACGTCCGCCTCCTAACACTTCACACTGACACTCAAAAAATATTTAACTCCAACGGTTACAAGAATCAATAGACCTATATTACCTACAATGTGTCATTAAACTAGAAAATTCATGAACCGGCAGCTCAACTGCGGGTTTTAACAATTAAATGAATATTCGTCAAATCATTTGACACAGTAATTGCAGGCACGTGGTCTTCGCCCTCGAACCTTCACGTGGACTGAGCAGTGGTCAAAATACAACCTTCGCTTGGGGCGGTCGCCGGGGCAACAGTTAATCACCACAAATAAAACATTCATGCGCGCTCACCGAGGCCTGTTATTAAATTCACTAATAAACCATGTCACAATAGTTCAACAAATTGTATGTTTTGTTGAAAAAAAACTATCTATTCTCAGTTGCCACCACCTCCTTTAGCACCACTAATGGATACACGACTTTCATCTAGTTATTATTATACCTATGTCGCATACGTCCAGGACAAATAGTTTTTTTAGCTAGTCCTAGAGTCAAATAAGATGTAACATTTAATTTTATACAAGCTTTATCTATCTACTTATATTTATTACCATACCGAGTTTTAAATATCAGAAACTAACTTAACCTTTACCCGTACCATACATAAAGATACGGATAGGCCCGCGGGTGTGCAATCTGCAGAGTAATAATTTGGACTACCCGCCTCTTCAGTCAACTCGTGACCACGATTGGTGCAATCCAACCGAAACGTCGAGTAAAATAAATAAAGTAAACATTTGCGTTAAGACCCGTTTAAATATATAAATAAGAGTAATAAGAGTGAAAAATGCCGACACTGCACGTGTACATTGTTTCGCAACAGCTCGCAAGAGCAATATCACTTATAACACTTTATCACGGCATGTGAACACTGCCCAAACCGAGTGTTGGACAATATTGATAACAATCACTTTGAGAACGCCGTTCAGTTTCAGGTTCACATTACTTCATAGGCAAAGTTATTAAAAAATATACTTGCAAGACATTCGCAATTGGTGAACTGTGATGTGCATGACATCATAGTTGCTAAAATCCAAGAAAATAACAACACAAATAGGGAGAGTAAAACGTGGTAAACCAGGTACCTATCACCAAGAACAGCAATTAAGCACCGCCCTGTCGATGTTTAATAAAATAACTGTTACTTTTTTATACAATATTACCATATACCATACCCTCAGCCTGTCTCTCCACTGGATATAGGCTTATCCTAAGGACAACCAACGGACACGGTTTACCTCTTCTCATCCAGCCACGATCAGCGACTTTCTTAAGTCGTGCCAGAGGGCGTCCCACGCTACGTTTCCCTAAACAATATTAGATAAAATATTAGATTTCATAAAAATAATCGATACTAAATAAGAAAGCCGACAGGTGGCACCGGCAATCGTTGTTCCTCCTAACTTTCCTTGCATTCCGAGCCCACTTAAAATGGCCACAAGAAATTAGACATCATATGGAGGAATTAGAGCACGATCCCGTGAACGCCAGACCTACGTCATTTTAGAAAGGCTGAAAATTTTTCTACTGAAGTACACTACTGCAGGCAGGTAAGAACGATTGGCTGCTATGAACATTCGGTCGCGGTGGCTTTGACAGGTACCAGGTAGCAAAGGTGTATAAAATTGCTGCTCAAAATCATCATAGTATAAAGCGTGATTTTTTTATATTTTTTACGGGATACTATTATAATTCACGTCATCCATTGCCAGACACTTTGTATGGTGGCAACCCCCCGCCAGACCCCTTTAAAGTTTAATAAATTGTAATTGTAAAGGGTGTGTTTTTTTAGAGGTATAGAACTTTAAGTTGGCAACACTGTTTTAACTGGCGGCCATTTTGTCAGCTGTCAAGTGATTTGTGTTTAGTTTGGTTTGGCATTTCAACATGAATAGACTGACGCCTGAACAACGCTTCCAAATTGTACAAAATTTATTTTGAAAATAATGGTTCTGTTCGAAATACGTATCGCGCACTACGTCCATTTTACGGTCAACATAATCGTCCATCAGAGCAATTAATTCGACTAACTATGGACCGTTTTCGCACCACGTTTACTCTAAATGATAATACGCATCTACAGAGACGTCGTACAGTGCGTACAGAAGAAGCCATTGCTGATGTAGAGCGTAGCGTAGAGGAAGACCGGAATCAGTCTATCCGCCATCGTGCACAGGAATTGGATATGTGTCCATCCACTTTATGGAAGATTTTGCGGAAAGATCTTGGTTTGCGTGCTTACAAAATCCAACTCGTGCAAGAATTGAAGCCACGCGATCACCTAGCAAGGCGTAGATTCGGTGAATGGGCCCAAAACAAGATTGCCGTTGATCCCGATTTTCATAAGAGAATTTTGTTTAGCGATGAAGCTCACTTTTGGTTGAATGGCTACGTCAATAAACACAACTGCCGTATTTGGAGTAAAGATAATCCTCAAGTGTATGTTGAGACACCGTTACATCCAGAAAAACTGACTGTTTGGTGTGCTTTATGGGCTGGTGGAATCATTGGTCCGTACTTCTTTAAAAACGATGCTGGCCAGAACGTTACAGTCAATGGTGACCGCTATAGAGCCATGATTACTGACTTTTTCGTTCCTCAATTGAACAACCATGATGTGCAGGAGCTGTGGTTTCAACAAGACGGCGCAACATGTCACACAGCTCGTGCCACAATTGATTTACTGAAGGAAACGTTTGGTAACCGCATAATTTCACGTTCCGGACCCGTGAATTGGCCTCCAAGATCGTGCGATTTAACGCCGCTAGACTATTTTCTGTGGGGATATGTGAAGTCGCTAGTCTACGCCGATAAGCCCGAAACGATCGAACACTTGGAGGACAACATTTGCTGCGTTATTGCCGATATACGGCCACAAACGTTGGAAAAAGTTATTGAAAATTGGACCTCCAGATTGGATTACGTCCGAGCCAGCCGTGGCGGTCATATGCCAGAAATCATATTTAAATTATAATGCCAAAAGATTATCTTTTGAATAAAGTCAATTTCATGTCAATTTTAAAAATTCATCCTTGTTTTATTCCATTTCAAAGTTCTATACCTCTAAAAAAAACACCTTTACTTACGTTATAGTATAAAATCCGAATTTTATATATGTTACTTGGGCAACTATTTGAATATGTTTCCCAAGCAGCCAGACAGTTTCGAAGGTTCTAACCTCCTGCTAGACATAGTTGAACGTCAGCTGTAGCTGACGTTCATGGACATCTGTCCGTGGACCACAGTATCCGCTTACCATCAGGTGGAGTGTATACTCGTCTGCCATCTTTGTCCATAAAGAATGAAAATAAAGACAGGCAGAAAAATTATGACAGTATTTTAAAATATTTAGGTATAAGTGCAAATAAGTACAATCCTCAATATAGGGATCAGTTTATCAGATGTCAAAAGTAGCCTTCTTTAATGTCCGTTTTAGAGATAATTCGTGTTTTATCACTTCGTACAATAAAGAATAAGAAAAATTGTAACTATTTATTTATTAAAAATTAAAATATATTCTCGTATATCAAAAACAGCCAGTTTTCTACATATTCTATAAACATAAACTATCTCTACTCTTTAATAACATTATGCATGTGTGGGTTGCTTTATTTGTTTGTTTGCTCCTTAATAATGGTGTGTCCAATATGTAAGTATGTAGACACATATTGTCACTTGCATTATTCACCACTATTTGTCTTCAGACTTCTCAGTACCAAAATTAAAATTGTTTAGCACAGCTCAAATGCTCAAGCAACTTCAGTGACATTGTTGTCTGCAGTTGAAGGTGAAAATTTATCTCATCTTTTAAGGGGTGGTCATTCAATTGAATTCCCCATCACTTGGACCCAATGGTATCTTTTGTGTTCATCTAACCATTTTGTCTACTCCTACTCCACAAATATTATGTATATCCATATATTTCAGAATATTCAGCAGTTGTTACACATAAAAAACAACAGTAATAAAATTTTAGTGGTATGGTAACACTGAATATAAGTACCTATAAATTTGACAGGGAAAATATTATTTTAAATTCTCTATTATAGGCTTTTATTATAATACTAACTGATGTTATGTTATACTATCAGCTTTTCCATTTTTTATTCATTCTTATGTCTTTGTAGTACACAGTAAGGTATTATTAGCTGTTCAATTGGAATAGAAAAAACTGATAAAATTATATATAATGTTTAGAAGTCCAAGTGACAGACTGAAATAAAAGGAGGTCAATTTGACCACCATTTACGCCATTTGACTGCCAACGTTTTAGGGCCGCAATGCTACCTAGATCTCTGTATTTTGTTTCATTGATGATCCATATATAAAACTTCAAATACTAATATTAGAAATAAATAAATGTAGCACAGATAATTAAGGATTTTAATTTAGAAATGCAAAACACATTCAATATTCTATAAAATATACATATATTCAATATAAAATAGTTTTCCAAATGTTATAAAATAACATATTCTTACATTATTTATTGTCCAGGTCACACTGTTCCAGGAGCAAGTAATTTCACACCTCTATCAAATAACTTGAACAGATATTTGGCGGGCTTTTGGTCTAATATAAACATGTGTTCTGATTCAAATTTCTTTCCTGGGTATTTTATTGTTAAATGACCTGATACATCTGCACTCAAGCCCGATGGAAGGCTCTGTACTTCCAACACTGTATGAGCCTTGTGCACCAATAGATTTGACATAACATGTGACACATCATTATTACTTACAACATTAGTGTGAAACAATACAAATGAATTCTCATAGTTCCTTATAAGTTTCAAAATATCATTACAAAAGTTATTTACTTCTGTGAGTGTATACTCTAAATCAAATAAATGTGTTACGCCATCCAGGATAATATTAACAGCATTATGTTTTTCTTTCATAGACAAAAACATTTCTTTTATTCTAGAATAGTTATAAGTTAATGAGCAATTTTCATTAGATAATAAATAATTTACACTCGCTTGACCAAGATTATAAAACTGAAGAAGTCCAGAATCAATATGCTTTTGTACATTGTAATTCATTTTAAGACCCACATTTTGATAATGTGATAAAGAATTATGTGTCATTATAATAAGCAACGCATGTTTGTTCTTTATGCAATCTCCCAATACACAGCTGGTGATGAATGAACTATCACAGCCATTGGTTTCCTTTACAACAATTACTTTGCTTGATGTTAACTCTTTGTCCAGCTGGAGGTTTATTATTATATCTGAGGACATTCTGCAATAACAGTAAAATTTAAATTATGATAACGTTTCTCTTATCCTGTATACTAAATTGGTCTCAAAATTAGCACATGAAGTTTACACAAAAATGACATAATAAGGGTGATAAGCGTCACGCACTTGTATTAACATTGGTTTTACAGTATTCATTCGTCACTCGCGTTCAGTTAACACTCGACTTTATTGGCAATAACACTTTCCAAACGAATAACCTAGGTATTATGTTAATTGCAAATATTTTTAATTAAACACTAAAATAAGCTAATCGGAAATTATAAATAAGTATCGGAAAATAAAAAGGAACGTTGGAATTTGTGGTTCAAACAGGACTTTTACCCAGAATACACGGGTCACAGAAACTTTTTAAAAATTATGTAAGTACTACTTTCCCGTTTGTTTTACGTTATTGAAGGTCGTATGAAGAACTGTTCGCTTTTTTTACAAATCATGAACTTGAAAATTAATCAAACTTTATTGGTCCAGCAAAATACTGTCATCATTTGTAATTGCCACCTGTTAGCCCTCATTCTCACCTTGATTAATTTCAAATTAGATGTTTCGATAAAGATTGAAGTTGATTGAACATTACGGATCATTAGCAGTGTGACCAGATTTCATTTGACGAATCTACTGCTTGTGGAGGTTAAAAGCTACTGAATTCTACCAAAAGAGAACGAGAAAATACTAAAAATCTATTATATTTTTTTGCTGTCGTGTTACAATGTAAAAACATGAATGTTTTCTTGATTAAACGATAAAATAATAAAAATAACAAAGAAACCACCATTAATTAAAGAAACCAATGTTTTTTTTTTTTAATTAAATTCTAAATACAAATATAATTAAAAAAAATAATAATAAAATGAAACTTAAAGTTAAGATTCTTCGTCTTTATGTTGGGTAACATTGTCATAAAGCTGTTTTGAGTCCATTAACTTGATCATACTTCTGTCAGGATCAAATCTGCTACATCCTCCTTCCAACTGTCGTAGCCCCTCTTTTCCATGCATTATTGCAGCAACATTCTTATTATTAAATCGATTTCCATCTTGATTTTTAATCCTATTAATATCGGAAAATATTCTTTCTACTTTGGCGTTTGACAAAGGTAGTATCGTCATTTGCTTCACAAATCGGGACAAATTGCCATACTTTGGTTTGCTATTCGCATCACAGATTTGGCTGACTTCACTCCAAAATTTATCCACCATAAAAGTTTCAGACGTCGAACTAGAAGTTGACAATAAATTAGACACGGAAACATCTAATTTTAATTCCCTATATTCATTGACAACAATTTTCATGTTTTCTGTTGCAACTAAGTTAGGAAACCTTTGGAGTATTCTTATCAGAGTTCGAAATTCACCATACACTGCTTTTTGGGGATCGATGAACGACAAATCCTGCAAAAAATTATCTTGTACAGGCAGTCTTTGCAGAAATTGGTTACTCAGCTCGATCAAAAATGATTGACATCTGTTAAGGAATTCTTCAATTTTAGATCTATAGGATTCGCTCAGTAGTGATAGTATATTTTATATAGGTTTACTGAGGACAGAGTTAGACTCCTTGGAAGCACACGAAAAACGCAGTATCATACTTTTATTTGATACATTTTATTTGATATATTACGCACAAAAAATACATAGTTTATTAAACTTTAAAGTCCTTTTCTGTCCCTAGTAAACCTACTATCACTTTACTGAGCGACTTCTAACTTAGTTCGACGGGACTGGACATTGACAGGCAGGATACGCTTTAGACTAAAATTGTTGATAATTTAATTACACCATTGCCTAGTGAACATGGTTCATTTACCCCTTCATTTCATTTTGGTAGATCCACATGCTACCAGCACAAACAGCTATAAACAAACCTAGTTCCAGTCTGTACATAATATCTCAAAAAACTGGCGTCATGTAAATATACAATATACCAAATCTTGAAAAAAACATTCGAGCAATGCCGCAAGTAAAAGCTAATGTTTAGAGAAAAATATGAGCAGAAGACTCGTCCTAGACTGCGTTCCAAAACTTGTTATTATCACCGTTTGACAACAGGCCAAATCCTCCTCTCTGACATTGGACCAGTCACGTGTCAACCATTACTTGACGGCTCCATTTACCACGCAATAAATATGTTCCTTTCTAAAGAATATAGATAGCTTCGGGTTTTGGGAAGGCTTTCTACTTACACTATCGTATTTTTTTAGAACTAAATAAATATTTTTGAGAAAAAAATGTGCCATAACCGTTGCAAAATGTAACTTGTATCAAGAAAAATAGGTATATTATGTACCTATAAAAACATTGTAAAGTCCTACATGGATCAACACGTAAGTACAGAATACGATATTATCAATTTTACTGTCTTTTATCATTGAACATAAATTAAGGTACCTGTTTGTAGTGAGGATAACAATAGAGATTTAGCGATTGATAGCTGCCATCTATGAAATTACTAAGTTACTAAGCTCGTTTACACGAGGAGAGTTTCTCGAACGATTCTCTCATATGCGATCAAACTACATACACTTCCCGGGTTCCCGGCGGAAAGTAATACACGTCGGCCTTTAGAAAGAGACTATCAGCTAGCTTTGGTTTTGCAGAGCGTCGTCTCTACCGTGTACCGTTAGGACAGAGACGACGGACGTTCTACAAAACTGAGCTAGCCGATCATAGTCGATATGTATTACTTTTGGTGGTGATTTGTACAATTCTCACCTACAACTGTTCACATGATGATAAAAACTCAATAATAACAGCGATAGCAGTGATTAGATGATGATAACAGTTGTTTATATTAAGTCTTTAAACCTATTGCCAAATAGTTCTTGAATTAGGGCAATATTGTATTTATTACCTTTAAGCCACCAGGTGAGGTTAGCTGTCGCAGCCTTGCCTTATAGAGATTAGTGTTGCCAGGTCCAGTGTGTCAAATATCGGGATGGAAGGGTAAAATAATCGGGACTTTTTGGTTTTCAAATCGAGACCAGCTTTAAAAAAAAAACAGGTTTTGTGAATCATCATTTATTTTTATTAGTCTGTCAATTTGTTTTATAATGGTATGTTAACATTGGTTAGTATCTAGATAACAAACATTAGTAAAAACTTAAACAAACTAGATAAACTTCTTTAAAATATAACACAATTCAAACATAACCCCTTTTGACTAATTAAATCGAATCATAATCATCTTTATTTCGCCAACACAATAGGCGCGAAGTTTAAAACTTTTATGATGATTATTTAGTCGGAGTTTGGTGAGACAATATGAAAATGTAAAAGCAAAAATAGTTTTATGGAGTAGCAGCTAATAGATATATTTGTTTTTCCTGTCAAAATTCTCAATCAAAATAGGGACTAAGGAGGTTAGTGAAAAATCGGGACATTCGGCGTCCCGATCAAGGGTGAATCGGGACGTGTCACCAAACCCCTGAAAATCGGGACATCCCGCACAAATCGGGAAACCTGGCAACACTAATAGAGATGCTCATATTATAGGGTTGTCAGGTGTCCAGCTTTAGCCGGACATGTTTGACTTTTTACAGTTGTCGGCCAAATATTTACGTGTCTGGCCTGTCCGGCTTTTGTTAGGCTTTTTGTCAAATATATTTCATAGGATATATTTTTTTGTTTAATAAAAACTTATTTTATTATTGTATTTTGTATGTGCTTCGATTTTATCTAGTCTCCAGAAGACTTTGTACTTAATAAATACTTAATTAAAATACCTAACCGAGTTTTTTTTACTATAAAAGTTATATGTCCAGCTTTGAAAAAGATATGTCCGGCTTTTTGGGCAAAATGTCCGGCCTAATATAGCGCAGTCTTGTATTTTAGGGCCTGGCAACCCTATGCTCATAACAATCCTGTCTGCCTTCAATAAATAGCTATAGTATATAAAACTGTTTTGTTTCTTATCAACAGCATGAGTAAAACAGAAAAGGAGGTGCGAATTGCACGTTGGTACTTTGGAGGATTAGCATCAGCGGGAGCAGCGTCCATCACTCACCCACTTGATTTGCTTAAAGTGCAAGCTCAAACACAAAAGGGGAAAAATGTTTCATTGCTACCCCTTGCAGGACATGTGATCAAGAATCAAGGTGAAATATATTTTTTTATTTACAGCAAAATATTAAATTGTAACAACATATTAATTGATGTGAGTGTTATAGGTTTTATAGATACAGCATAAAAAAGTATGAATTTTTTAAAAAGTACTTATTTCTGACAAATAAACTGTTTCCGTCATTTTTAAATTATAAAGAAAGAAAAATTAAAGAATAGGTACTAATGAAAGAGACAAATTCTTACTTATTATTTTTGTCAATTATAGGTATCATAGGACTCTACAATGGCATATCAGCTTCACTTCTGCGTCAGCTCACATATTCAACTGCTCGTTTTGGATTTTACGAAACTGCAAAACAACAGCTTGCATCAAAAGATGTAAGTTAAGTAGTACTATATATAAACTATAATGATATTTTATGTTTGATACTAGTCGGGTGTTTTTTTTTTTTTTTTCTTTCTCTTTTTTTTCTTTCTCTAAAAACCTTATTCGGACTATTATGAACATTTTTTACGTCATTGATGAAAATCACACCCACAGGATCCGATCCCTCTCAAATGTTACCTATTTCATGAGAAGTTTATCTACTTTGTAACGTGTACGTTTTACTTTAGGGCCAAGCGACGCCGTTCTATATGTCAGCACTTATAGCGGGTCTAAGTGGAGTGGCCGGAGGGTTTATCGGCAGTCCAGCAGATTTGGTCAATGTCAGGATGCAGAACGATATCAAACTCCATCCTGAGCATAGAAGAAAGTATGTATTTTGTTTCAATAATTTTACCTTTTAAAATTAGAATGTGGTATATTTTTTAATTTAGGAATAACATATATATATCTCTGCGTTTGTTCTTACTAACCACTAGATCTGTTTATAGACTTTTACCCACTTACCAGGATCTGATCCGTTCTGCCGATACGATATTTGAATGCATTCGATCTATGCAACGCAGGGACAGATCAAAAGCTTATGAAGGCTCGGCTATGGTTAAGGAGGAAAAAAACCTTCTTGACACCACCAAACTTCCAAAACATCCAAATTTTTTTGCTCTATTATGCAGTTCCTCACGATGGGACCCTTTACACCGCGAGGCCCTGGGCTCTAACCCGTCAATCATTTTCATTATGGCAACAAAGCCCTAAATTACCCGGGAAAAGAGATATCTGCTTTACAAGTATCTCAAAAATGTATATTATAAAGGTTATATCAATGCTGGCACAATGTGCTAATTGCACTGTTGCCGTATAAGAAAAGAAAAAAACAGTTGTATACTAGTAAATGTTGTTTGTTGCAGCTACAGCAACGCAGTGACCGGCATATGGAGCGTGGCCACCAAGGAGGGCGTGACGCGGCTGTGGACGGGCGGCTCCACCAACTGCCTGCGCGCCATGCTCATGACCATCGGCCAGCTCTCATTCTACGACCTTATCAAGCGGCTACTACTCATCACACCCTACTTCAAAGACAACGTTGCTACACACGTCACCTCCAGTTTACTGGCTGTAAGTGTATTGATATACTTATATGTATTTACAAATTTTGGAAATAAATTTGTAAATACAAGATGAAAGAGAGGATGGGAGAAATATAAATTGTGGGTACAAATGCAATTTTTTTCGACTATCTAGAGGGGGGCAACTGCCCTCCTGCCCCCCTTGGCGACACCCTTGTTAGCAGATATACATCTATCACACATAATTACAATTTAAAAACAAGCAATAAATTTACAGACTCAATAGAATAAAGAGGACTCATTTGTTAAAGCTATCGTTTCATGTTTTTCCTAGTATAGTATCAATTAATAGCATCCATTGGCATGTGATCAGCAATCAATTTGTGCTTTGATAGGAGGCATTGCTGTCCACTTCACCAGAGCGGTCAAAGCGGCCGAATTATTGTATATAGGGAATTGGAACTGTATCAATATCTGCCTATAATATCCCAATGCAGGGCACGGCTCCACTGCCAATTTAGTGGAACAGTACAGTGCTGTTATTTCATTTCTTAAATAAATAATGAGACTTTTTATAGCAAAAATGAGATGTGACAATGTCGCCATTTATTAATAAAAAATCAAGGACAAAAATGAACATTGATCTAAAAAAATCACATGATAGTACCAAGTGCCATCTCGGGTCATTTCTTTTTGACTTGTGCTTTTCTCGGTTTCCTCCATTACAAATGCTATTGTTTTGTGTCAGGAATTTCTTCTATGTAGAGTGTGCACAGGTAGAGAGAATCCAGCAACTCGTAAACATATTTTGAAACTAAAATCTTCATAACATATGAAAACAACGGGTTATAGTAGCGTTTTCAAATGGCCTCTATTCAAAAATACTTCCAGTTATACCATACAACTATAAGTTTATCGTAGCACTCTATCATATTTTACATTTATTTTTAAATCTGCCACTTTGCTTGGATTGTAGTGTTTTCGTTTTATTAAAATGGCCTTTTTTTTATCATTTTTGTCTGTTTGTTTAGATGTCCAACTATTTTTTTTTTAAATGTATAACAGTTATGAGTAATTTAATACTACTTTTTTAATTTATTTTTAATATTTTTGCTATATATTATTCCATTATTTCTAAGGACACTATCTATCATTTGCAACATCTTCAGGACAGTGGTACCGCCCTCGTAATAAATAAACTTTAAAATTAAATCAACCAATGCTTATTTTCCAGGGTGCAATAGCCACAACACTCACTCAACCAGTGGATGTCATAAAAACTAGAGCAATGAATTCAAAAAAGGCGAAGGGCGTAATAAGTCTTATCAAGAGCACCGCCAAAGAGGGCCCGTTGGCATTCTACAAAGGTTACGTACCGGCGTTCCTGAGACTTGCGCCGCACACGATACTCACTTTTGTGTTCCTAGAGCAGCTTAGATTGAATTTTGGTAAAAGAAAAGTAGTAACAGAGATGTAATGGTAGGTACAATTAGGCAATTTTCTTAAATAGCGCTATTTAGGTGGTCTGTCGTTGTTACTCGTATGCCGCGCGATCAATACGAGGAGCTTTGGAACAAAATACTTGTTGGCTCAGAAAAAACGTTTTTAACTTAATTCTTATTTGCATCAATGTGCATTATTAGTGCATAGGTATTAATATATCGTATGCTATAGAATGAACCTGGTGGGGTTGGTAACCGAGCTGAGTAGGTTAAAGTGGGATTACTGGCGAGGTGACCAAGGCGGGTTTTTTTTCCTAAGCTACTTTGTTAAAGGAAATGTGACCTAAGTGACTTTCTGCAAATTTGGAAAATTCTCGATTTTGCAGCTGCCAACAAAACCTATCAAAATAAATTAAAAATGCTTTTAGGTAAAAACTTCTAATACGATTAGTAACAGATAAAATCAAACAGTTAACAGTTATATCAAAAGTTATAACTTGACCTCGATTATCTCAGTTGCAAGACGTTTTAGATTTTACTTAAGGACAATAGATTTTAGATTTTGTTATGACGTCTTCTATCGATTTATTAAGGTTGGTTGGCGGTTGCAAAATCGAGATTTTTCCAACTTTTAGGTATGCCAGGCCAGGCCCATTAAAACATCGCGGTTAAACTGAACCGAAATAGAAGTACAGAAGCGGACACTCATATGACTTCCGATCAGCGGACACTTCAGATTTATTTCTTCTTCTTTTCCAACCCTTTTTCCAGATCCACTCCCAAAGATTGCCAACGACAACGACGTGCCAACGTTTGTCATTCTGGACTGATGTTAGCATGTATCGCGGGCTAACTTTTGCCCGCGGTTGTCACTTTCCATTTTTGTTTATCAGAATTTTCTAGAATAAAATATATCCTACGCCCTTCTCCCGGTTTCAGGGCATCTATCCCAAATTAAAATGAAATCGGTTCAGTAGTTTGACCGTGAAGATGACAGACAAACACATTTAGAGATTTATAATATTACTGTGAATAGTGGAGTGTAGGCTGGAGTGGAAAGTGAACGCAGCCGCCACTGAAGATGTTAACCGCAGTTGTTGACGAAACGTTTGGAAGAAAGAAGAAATTCCAGAAAACCTCGGCCAAGTAGCCCCGAAGATTCAATTAATATTACTGTGAATATCGTTGGGCGTCAGTATCCACTTACAAGCAGGTGGACGGTCTCGTCTGGCACCTTCTTTCCTTAAAAAATAGTATACCAATTATTTAAAAAAGTTAAGTGTTTCCTATTGATGTAATTTTTGACCGCGCGGCAATTTCTTTTGTGATAGATTAACGTATTGCACGCTTGCGGTTGAAGAGAACTAGCTGATTGCGTTATTTTACTAAATGATTTATATGATTTTTGCTTGTGTGCACTGCAATTGCATTTAGATGTAGGCATATTTAAGACGCTAGGATTGTGAAAGCAAATGATAATAATATAATAATACCATATTTATTGCTATATATTTACAATATGTATTATTAATCATTTTTATATGTTAAAAACGCGTAGTCCTGTTTATCAAATTCCGAACGAAAAGGATACTTATATTTTTGTTTCTTCTAGGATCCTTTGCTTCTTCGAAAATACCTAAATATGTGGTCTATTATCCCCGTGTAACATCAATATGTAATCCTTTTTATAGTTATACTTTCGTCTAAACGCAAATATAGCGTGATCACTGGCCACACTATAGCGACTACAATCGATATTTTAAAAAATCAAGTTCTGTAAGTTGTCACTGAATCGGTCTCCCGCAGGTGGCCACTCCGCGGGTGAAAATCGAACTTTACATTAATAATAGAATAGGTATGTTCTTCAGCTGAATATATCTATACTAATATAATAAAGTAAAAAAATTGTGTGTTTGTATGTTGGCGGTAATCTCTGGAACTACTGAACTGATTTCAAAAATTCTTTCACAACTAGGAACATTATCCGTATCTAATATAGGCTATATTTTAATTTGAAAAAACAAAGAACTTATAAACCGAAGCGAAGCGAGGGCGGATCGCTAGTTTAATATATTTTACGTTGTTGGACACCGATTAAAGCTCAGCTTACAGCTTTACGAGGGCCGATCAAATTTCATCGTCAAAAAATATTGTAATTTACACTTTCAAAAATATTTAGATTTGTACTAAATGTCGTCCGATTGGAATGAGCACCGACGCGCTAACGTCGTCAAAACTCTCCCTGCTGCAGAAAACTCTCCCTCGACCTATCCAATAATGCCAATGCCACGGCTGGACTTTGATTTGATATATCTTTGTGTAACAAATTCTCAAAGGTTTAACTCGATCGTTGTCACTCCAGAAATTTGGCAACAGAACGCAATATCATAAATACATTAAAATATGATATTTTTATGACAACATAAATGTCACTTTTGTAATAACATAAGAGTAATAACGCTAATAACAGAACACAGGTTATATATATATATAATATATATATATCATTTTAGCGGAGTCTCACTTCTTTCTATCGCCGCCTATGAGCCGCCAGATGAACGTTTCTCTAAAATTCCTGATTATAATAAAACTATTTTAACGGCACTTTTATTTATGACAAATTTGCGAATTGAGACGAATTTCCAATTTTTGGATAGTTCATATGGTTTTTCAGCAGCGATATGCTTACGCTTTTCCATGGTGACTAGTTCTTACGCAAGAAAGCGGCGTACGCATATAAACGAATGGCAGTGTTTCGCAATATCTAGTAAATTTATTAATCGATTGCTACTTATACGAACATTGGGTAGTCTTGTATGAGATGCATGTAAACACACCTTGATAAAAACATTTTAAATTAAAAAAAATAAAATTATTTATAAACGCTTGGGCTGTAATAAATATTTGCATTATGAAACGACTACTTTCTACTTTAATAACACGTTAACTGGCCGCGCATCACACCTAAAATGCATTTGCTAGACAAAGTATTAAACTAGCTTTTTTTTTTTTGCGGAATTTCTTTTTTCACCTCTTTTCTCTTCTCTATTTCCTACTGTTTTAATTCCGACAAAAAGTTGTCTAAAATTCGTCTAAGCAAACACGGATGTATCAAGAATGTATCAAGAGTAGGTCAATTCATTACATGTGATGCCAGACAGTTAACGTGTTATATATAAAATAATTTGCAAGGTCGGCGGCGCGCCCGCATACCCCCTAGTGTTGCAGGTGTCCATGGGTGGCGGTAACACTTACCACCACGTGGGACCGCTTGCTCGTCCGCCCACTAGAATATAAAAAAGAAAAATTAAAGTCTGTGAAAGATAAACTTGAAAGAAGGCTATAAAAATGCAAAATATGGTGCAGTATTTCAGAGTGGTCTGTAAACACAGTTTAAGCTGTCGGTTATGATACTTCCAGTCCAGATACGTACGTACGTGTAAACCTCCCCGCGCGATGGACACTAACAAACAATATTTTTTACAATTTATTTTTTGATGTGTTTTATTTGAATTTTTTACATTCCGGAATGTAAGTTACCTGCTTTCTAAAATAATGCAACGACATAAATTCTAGAAGTACAAAACTAAATTATATACAATACACATATATGTAATATATACCATCTAAGAGTAATTATGTAATATATACCATCTAAGAGTAATTATGTAATATATACCATCTAAGAGTAATTATGTAATATATACCATCTAAGAGTAATTATGTAATATATACCATCTAAGAGTAATTATGTAATATATACCATCTAAGAGTAATTATGTAATATATACCATCTAAGAGTAATTATGTTGAAATTATTAATCAAGTACATCTTGTTTTAGTATAGTGGATGTAACGTGTGCTGAAGAGAGCAACCATGGATTCTGTGCATAATTTTGAGTTATGACATGAAATATTACGTATTTTTCTTGATAAGGTTTGCTATTAGCAATTATTTAGAAAAAAAAGTAAATGTAATATTTGGAGTCCATTGTTTCAATCTTCGGAGTATATTTTTTTTTTGGTTCCTAAATTAGAACAATAGCAAGAACGAGTGAACGGCGTGATAGTTGTGACGCTTTTATGTAGATATCTATTAATTATTTGATAAATATGTATTTATGATGTAAAACATCTGTACTATTGACTATTTACATAAATTATTGTTGTTGAAATTATAGGAATAAAAACATTTTGTTGGTCAAAATTTTGTTTCATTCTAATCCCTGTTGTGTTGAAAAAGAAATTAAAGCAATGAGTATCCATCTTTATCTATCTATATATATATATATATATATATATATATATAAATTGATGTTGGTATATCTGATTTGACCGTTTGACCGATCGCCATGAAAGTTGGCATGTATTTTTTTCATGGAGAAGGTTTTTTTATGCTATCGATGGCGCTGCGGCACATCAACTTCTATACCGTTCAACCGATCGCCATGAAAATTGGTGAAAATAGATATTTGAGCACGGATAATATTTTCGAGCTATCGACTTTGTTATAACTCGCCACTAGATGGCGCTGCAGCACATCAACTTCTATGGCAGGACAACGTCTGGGGTTTTGCTAGTTTTATATATAATATAAATATACAAAGTCACACAGCATTTATAAATATTTAGACAGGATTACACAGTATGTTTTCAATCTCACTGCCCGAGTGAGTCACCCTCCCTATGTCGACGGAACACATCGGAGGTATTGTTAGACAGCTCACTGTGCGGGATTCCATTAGACAAACATGACTCTTTTATCAATATTAAATCACAATCCGAGAGAAGAATGTTATTGTAGAACGTATTAATGTTCATGCCGAGTCCCCTAGCGTAAGGTAAACAATTAGTAAATTTGAATTACACGTGGTATCTATTTTCGGAAGTAAGTAAGGGTATATTGTATGATATTCGCACAGTTGTATGATGTTATCTATATGTTACTAGACTTCATAGGCGTCATAGGACATTTAGTATAAACAGGTTTACAAATACTATTTAAGTCGGTATATAAAAGTATTTCTTATTACATTTTTTGAGGGGGACAGTGCACGCCAAGCCAACAGCCGCTGGGCGCGCTCGACTGGCCGCGTTACCCCCCTCTCACAGAAGACTACCTTGAAATGTACAGCATTTCCCACTTTGTCTTATTTCCTTAATGTACGTACGTGTTTCGGTAGTGAGTGAGATGTGCCAGAGCCGATTCCCATCCTATCCCTACGCATTTTACAAACCCTTTCTCAAAATCCATTCCTATATCTCCAAAGGTAGGCAGCGCATCCGGGGGCGTGCCAACGTTTGTCATTTTGGACTAATGTTGGCATGTATCGCGATGTCTATGATCGACAGTAACCACTTACCATCAGATGGACTGTATGCTCGTCCGCCGCTCTACGCCCATTAAAAAATCCTATGTTGAATAATATCTATGAATTTGTGTTATGTAGTGAAGGTAGTGTTATGTAGTTTTTAACTTCAATTTAAATGAACTTTATTATATAATACAACAGTTATCTACGTATAACATTTAAATACAAACAGTCGTGTATGTATTTAGCATCCAAGGAACGCAGTACGAGTACGTTAACAATAGGTAGGTATTATTATATTTTAGATAGATACATAATAAAAAAATAGTGCAACAGACAACACCTAAAGCGATCCATACAACTAGAAATTATGTAATTTTCTTTCCATACCTTGTATTTTGTAATATTCGAGTATGTTTATTAAAACGGAATGTCATGGAAAAATCCATTCTACAAAGCCCCCCCCCCCCCCAAAAAAAATAGGTCAGATCACATCAGGTGTGAACTAGATTTAAAAGCAAATTTTATCCAAAAATCACCCCTGTCCTATACAGAGGTAAATGGACAAACACAACTTTGGATTCCAAAATGCCATCAATTATATAACAAACAGAACGACAGAGATTCCTAGGTAAAATCTCTAGAGGGGATTTGTGGAATACCTGAAAAAATTACCTTATCAGTTATAAAATCAATATTCTACTGTATTAGGAATAACCGAAGTTAATAATCAAATGCTTGAAAACGTTTGCTATTTGTTTTATGACCGGGTTGGCTTGTCTGTACCAGCTTGCTGTGTGTAGTGTTTCGAGTTCAAATCCTGGAATCAATCCTGAAACATGAGAGTTCATCTTTGTGTATGTCCCTTTAATCACAGTTTTTATAATACAGAGTGTAACTGAACTTTTCCCGAAAAAACAAAGCCTAAATAATTAAATTAAAAAACATAGGTTTAATTTGTCAAACTTTGAGTCGTATTGAGCAAATGCCATGGTTTCAGTCTTCGGGAAAGGTTCGGTTAAGACTTGATTAGTAATCGTCGAGTTACTTGTTACTTACTGATTATCTGATATTCATTTATTCAATAGTAATGTAATATGTAATAAATTGTATGTGTAAATATAACTTGCTATTATACACGGTTTATTATGAGTATAGCAAATGAAATGTGGCACAACGGTAGAACCGAAATTCTTTACATGGCAACTCTTATTGAACATTGAAGTTGGTTTCTTTTGTATCAAATGATTTGCAAATTCATGGTTCGTCTAATAAACGTTGAAATGATTGAAAATAAGCTATAAACTACCGCACCTATAATTTGACAGAAATGTAACAATAGAAGTTACTAGTTTTAGAAAATAAACTGTTAAAAAAACAAAAAAAACGACATCAAAGGCGCGTTAAAATGTTTAAAATAATCATAATTGCTTAATTTTTTTTCTGCATTTATTTATAATAATAATAAATACTCTTTATTGCATACAAATAGTTATTACATGTGCACAAACAATAAATGACAGAATACAATAGGCGACCTTACCGCTAAGGCGATCTCTTCCAGGCAACCTTGGGACGGAGAAAAATAAAAGATATAATATAGTATAATAAATACTTATAATATTAAATAACTAATAATATATAAATACATACATACGTATCTACATCTACACTGCACCCAATATCAATTCGGAAATAAGAATCAAAGTTGACAAGGATGGAAAAATAAAGAGGGAATCGAGGTCTCCAAGGGACGAAATAGAACGGGTTAGAAACAAAATGGTAGCGAGAGGAAATCATTTGATAAAGAAAGAAAATAGAAAACCAAAGGAACTAATAGATTAATGATTTCTACCTTGCCTTTTAAAACTATACAGCGCCTAAGCACGTCACGTCTAATGATAACTGGTAAGGAATTCCAAAGCCTAGCAGCCTGCACAGTGAAAGTTAGTAAAGAAATTTGAAGAATGGGTAGGAGGATAGGATAGGAGAATAGGGTAGGTAGGATTGTGAAGTAAAAAATTGAAAATGCTTGTTCATATATTGTGGGGTCAAGGGGTAGAGAAGTGAAAGTATATGCGTATTTCTGCGAAGTCTGATGGGAAGCCACTTGAGCTTATTACGAAACTAGCGATGGGTAACTCCGGATTTAATGAATCAAAAGATCCGAAACCGCGAGCGGTGCCGACACTTAATTATTCCGGCGAACTGTTATCGACCCCGAGGAGTTATTTATTCCTTAAGATAACCTACTTAACGCATCGCATCGCTGTGGTGACACGCGGTTCGTGAGGAGCGGGCCTAACGGTGCACTCGTTTTAGGTTAGGTTAATATACAAATCTAACCTAACCTACATAAGTAACGTACGGCATCGCTGCATTGACATGCGGTTGGTGAATATCAAGTCGCGTGCACTAGATTTTAACGTTGTGTGTACCCGACTTTCGACCGATGAATGTTCAGTCGGCTCTGTCGCAGGCGCGCAGGACGAGGCCGCGGCCGGCGGGCTCGATCACTATGTGCGCGGGCGGCTGCATCCATGGCTCACCGTCCACTTGCATCGCGCACGTGCACGACAGCTCCATCTGTTATACTAACTCGATTAGTCCACCTCGTGGTGACCCTGCCTGGGTCCCGGGTTCGATTCCAGTTCGAACATGTATTAATATATTACCAACATAATACATCGTGTCACAGAAATAACGCAAAAGCTGAAAACAGTATTGAGAGTAGAATCCACTACTAGTTTTTGCAATAGGCCTTTTTTCATAACTTACTTTTCATTTCTAGTATCTTTTATTGTACGCGCCGCTTAGACGCTGAGTCATGTTTCGGCCGTTATATCCTATACTGAGTACTGAACGCTACGAACGTTTTAGATACGACAATAAAACTACATGATTGTAGCCTTTGATTTCTTCCTTAATATACATTAAATAATTTGATACATTAATCTGTTGACATGTTTCAGATTTTGCGTTGTTCGATGACACGTTGCATACGATTACCGTACACTTTTTTAAGATAAGGCGGCGAACGAACACACAGTTTACCCGGTGGTAAGTGGATACTTCCGCCGATGGACATCCGGGATACATGCAAACGTAAGTCCATAATGACCAAAGTTGGGACGCCCCCTAATCCTTTGGAAATTTAATGATGGATTTGGAGAAAGTGTTGAAAAATGGGTAGGAATAGAATGTAAAAGGACTGTAAATATCTCACTCACTGAGTGACTACTGAAACACGTATGTACATTAGGAGAGTAAGATAAAGTAGGAAGTGCAATACATTTTATGGTAATCTTCTGAGAAAGAAGGGTGTTGTTGACATACTTCATAGAGCCAATAGTATAGGATGGGATTGATTTCTGAAATACAGGTTTACCTAGTTTGATAGTTTCAGATTTAATTATTATACATAATTACGATTTACAAATTTAAGTCTTTCTCACCACCTCCTGTTATTTTATCGGAAGGTAAGTATGCGAAAGTTAATTATACTTTATCAGAAAGTCCGTATCCGCTAGATTTAATTTAATAGATTTTAATAATTTATCTATCAGATTGTTACTTTTTCTCAAAACCTCCCGATACCTTATAGAAGGTGGTTTTAAACGGCTCTAAACCATAGAAACAGCCACATTTTTGTTATTTTATTGGAACGTTTTACTTTTCTTGTAGGAACATTTTTGTCATCTGGCTGATAACACCAAGAAACGCCAGAAATCCACGGAATTTAAAATTAGAGTATAGAGAACAAATGGTTGCCAGAAATGAAAGAAAAAAATAAGTTTAAAGACGAGGACTGTTGATGGTTCGGGAACATAATAAGATGTAGTAATGGAATATCGACTAGAGCAATCACTGAACGATACCCAAAAACCGGTCTAAGAAGCCGTAGGAGACAAGATAATACAAAAGCAGTGGTTGATCCTTAATGGACTAGATAAGCTAAGGACAGAAGAAAACTGTATAAGTGGATGAATTTAACTGGTTTCCGATAGTTGAAAACTAATGTAATCAGTTATATATTTTGTAAGATAATTTGAACGTTACAATAAAACAAAATTATATTTTTTTTTTATTCTATGCAAAACAGCAATAAAGGCTATTTGATTTGATAAGAAGTATATACGTAGCTGAACGCTTATACCTCGATTTTAGATGCTTGAGCGAAAAGATATGGTTCCGCCAAACCGCACTGAAGCCGCGCGATGTGGAATGACGACGAAATACCAGCCACCTGTACGTAAAGTTATATACAATTGGCATTTATACACTTTTACTTAATTATACACTACATTTATACATTGGCATTAATACGTAAAGTTATATACGAGAGAGAGTCAAATCTTATCTACACTTTCATCATAACACAACTTTAAGGTTGGTATACTGCCTTCTAAGCATGCATGCTTAGAGTTGGTACGACTGTAGTCATGTGTGCGCCATCTGACCACGATTGCGTCTGCTGCCTTCCTTCCAGCTGTTACGGTGTAAACATGTCCGCTCCGCTAGAAGTTTGCACCAAGGAGGAACAACGAGCAGTGATCCGATTTCTCTGGTCGGAAGGGGCTGAAATTCATCGTAGACTTTTATCATAATACGGGGACAGTGCCTTGTTACGTAAAAGTATTTTTTTGTGGATCGAGAAGTTTAAAAGTGGCCAGAAGACGAGTGTGACGCACGAAGAGGGAGCAGGACGCGCGTCAACCTCCACCACGGACGACAAGATTCAGCAAGCTCGAGAGATGGTTCTAGCAGATAGGCGAGTTACCATCGATGAGGTAGCGTCTTCTTTAAACATCAGTCATGGTTCTGCCCACCAAATCATCCACGACGAGCTCGACTTCCATTAAGTCTCTGCGCGATAGGTACCACATCGCGACAGATTACTGCAGAACACGAGCTCAAACGTGTTGATATTCATTCAAACTATCAACAAGTTGGGTCTTGACGTGCTGGAACACCCTCCCTACAGCCCAGATCTTGCTCCCTCCGACTTTCATCTGTTTGAGCCGCTCAAGAATGCTTTGCGAGGTCGTCGATTTTCCACAGACGTAGAGGTGCAGGTACAAAAGTGGCTTCTCAACCAACCGAAAACCTTCTTCTTGGAAGGAATACCCAAGCTTGTGAGCAGCTGGACAAAGAGTATTGACAAGGAAGAAGACTTTGTTGAAAAATGATGTTATTGAACCCCTATTTTTATGTAAATAAATTGTAGAACAAAAAATGTAGATAATTTTTGACTCGCCCTCATACAATTAGCGTTACTAATAAACTTTAACAATTAAAAATATATTTATTACCTCAAGTTTTCCATCGTTTATACTCTGCTCCCCGATATCTTCTTCGCTTCCCATACCTTGTGATACAAACAAATTTTTAATATAATCAAAAAAAAATGTTAATTTTAATAGAAAATATCGATTTAGAGAAAATCGTATTTGAAAGTTTGACGACTAGAACATGTAGGTACTTCAAGTACTTTTTTCAATGCTATGAATCAGTTTGAATGTAATATTTAATAAAGGGCACGTGACTTAAGTGGCCTTTCTATCTTTTCGCCATTTTAAAAAATTCTCTATTTTGCAGCTGTTAACCAAACCTAAATAAATCGATAGAAGACAGAAAATTTTGGGTAAAAACTCCTACAACCTCTCGGAACTGAGTTAATCAAAGTCAAAGTTTTAAGATAACATTCATATTAATTCGGTTTCTAGTCGTTTTAATTTATTTTGATTGTTTTAGTTTATTTATTTAGATGTCTTCTATTGATTTTCTATGATTTTCCCAGTTCCGAGGCGTTTTAGGATTTTTTTTTTACTTAAGGACATTTTTTGTTTGTTTTCATATCTTCTATCAATCTATCGGTTTGGTTGGCGAGCGCAAATTCGAGATTTTTTCAAAATGGTGGAAAGTAGGTATGCCAGGCTCTCAACCACTTTTGTATACCATGCTAAAATTTAAAAAAACTTATGGATTAAAGACAAATGTGTTTAATCGGTTTTTCTCTCAATGTGCGTCCCGTGCGTCACTCCAGCTGAAAACCAGCGCTAAATGCTTGCCTCGGGCATTCGATATTATGCTGAGCTGGAGCTCTCCCTGCAGGACACTGCACGGGATGACAATTATTAAAACTTGGTCATTGTTTCTATCGTATAATTATTTTGTCTCTCCGTTAATGCTTTCTCTTTCTTTGTGTGTACCTTGTTTATTTGTTTTTCTTACATCTTTCAATATCTCCGAAACGGTTCATCTTAACAGAAAACCGATTTACCAGTAGAAAAAGCTCAAAAAGCTGAATCTTTAGGTATAATTAACTCGTATTTGGGAAAATTGTAGGATAATCGGATAATCCTAAGGAGACAATATTTTTAATGGAAATAACATTCGAAGTTCCAGAGGACAGGAACTTTTGAGGCGCTCTACATTCAAGCCGTGAAGCCCCGCGAATAGCTGTGAACGCGAGTGTGGATGATGTTCGGAATTTCATGTGGAGGCGCGTTCTCAGGACGCGTAGTTCCCGGCGTGAAGTCCCGCCACGACTTCACAGCGTGAGTCTAGAGCCGCCTTAAAACGAGGACGGTTGCTCACTCCACAGGTCGACGCCAGCGCCCCACGAAGGAATATTGAGCGCCACAAGCGCCTGCAGGGGCGGCAACGTTAACTCGTGTTGTCCGTCGAGTCGTACGCGCAAGCGCTTCTCCAGTTCTGCGCACCCGCCGTAGTCCAGCGCGCGGCCCGCGCCCAGGAACACGTACGCGATCTGCGATAATACTGGATCCGATTCACATCTGGATACGGATGCAACTCGGATGTGGACATGGAGATTGCGAGAAGTTAGATATTGCAGGGACTATAGAATTGGGAAAAACTTGCTACACCTCAAATTAAAAAAAAATAACATTCTTTTTTGGGAAAAATAACAAGTTCAGAAAAAAGTCAAAGGACGAAAGTTGTTTTAGTTCTTTCATCTCACAAAGGAGTGTTACTCTTAGTAGTAGTTGTGCTCGTACTTGTAGTACATTCGGGAACGCAACTGAGCGTTCTCAAGTTCACGCAGTCTACAACAATTTACACGTACGAGCACGACCACTACTAAGCGCAACCCGCCTTCGTGAGATAAAAGAACTATACTTTTAATGATAGAAATTCAGTGTTAAGAAGGTAGAGATATTTTCTATTTAACCAAAAGCATAATTTTGTAGTTTTTAAAATGCTCCTGAGCAGTAAGTTTATTCGTGAAGCCGATACGAGCCCGAGCGGGTGGGGAGCTGTCGCTGTAAGGGGTTACATCGCTACCTTTTCCTTATCACCCAAATATTGCCGCTGATCGTACATATAATTACTTATAGTTATGTGTTTCTTTTCTATACCTTTTGGTGTATAATAAAGTAAATCTATCTAGCTACCTTTTGTTAGAAATGAACAGCTTACAATATTACAAATCAGTTCTTGAAATAATTTTGTTATCATAAATTATCTTGAACAATGATTGAAAATAAATGGGCATTGAAGTCATAAGTCATAGAAACACCGCTATATAATTAAAAGATAGCTATAGTGCTTAAAATATAGCTTGATACGTGTAACAGCTGTAATCGAAACCGACAATACTTTGAACAGGCGTCTCCATAATAATTATATTTTGCAACACCAATCATTTCCGTTTCTCACAGGAAAATTTTGTCAGTTACTATAGTGCAACGCATTTTACTTATTAAAATATAATATAAATTCACACTTAAAATAGACCCCTCCAACTCTTAGATTACACGTTGAAGTATTTACAAAAATATAACGGGTACGCACGTACAAGGTTGTCAGATTAAATAAAAGCGGGTGACGAAGGAAGATGCGGAGGAAAAACCTATTGACGCCAAATGAAAAAAGGAAATTGACGATTTTGACGCCGCTGCAATTCGCAATCATATTTATGCATATTACGCACGTGGCGAATTTCCGACGATGAAAAAATTGATGTCGATGAAATGATTAGCCGTGTCCCTCAAAGACGCAGATTTATTCAAAGGTAGTTTACCATCTCTATCCGAAATTCGGAAAAAATTGGGTTCGCGTATAAAAAAAGCGATAAAAGAAAGATTGTAATGAAGCGAACAGACATTGTTCTTGCCCGGATAGATTTTTGGCGCAAAGTTTCTAACTGGGATTTTGATGAGGATCTTGTGGACAGACGATAAAGCCAAATCTACCACCAAAGTGGCCGAAGGCAAAGGACAAAGATTAATAATTGCTCATGCTGGACGTCGTCAAGTTTTGTGCCCAATTGTATACTGGCATTCAAATCTGTAAGGACAACAGAATACCAGGCGGAAATAAGTTTTGAAAAATTTAGTGGTTTTTAATCCTTCTTAACAACTTGAATGAGCCGCATGTCATCGTCATGGACAACACTCCATACCACTCTGTACAAAAAGATAAAGCGCTAACGACGAGCAACCGTAAAATCGAATTAATTTCATGGCTGCAAAACAAAGGAGTGGAGGCCAACGAGACGATGCTAAAGAAAGAGTTATTAAGATTGGTTAGCATCCTTAGACTCCGAAGTCCGATATATATTTTGGATGAAATCGCAAAGGAAATGGGCTATACTATCATCCGTTTGCCACCATACCACTGCCAGTACAAAGCAATTGAACTGACCTGGGCCCAAGTCCAAGGGTTTGTGTTTCTATGATTTTTTTTAAATTCCAAATCTTAAAAGAATTTATTTTATTATTATTTAATTAACTTCTTTTGTGGGTCAGCCTGTTGTACGTAGCCAGATATAATACAGCGCCGCCTTTCACGGCAAATAAAATGTTGACATTATTGCATAATGTATATGAACATGTTACCACCAGAAGATTGGAAAAAGGTGGCCAACAGGACTATAAAAACTATACAAGATTGGGGGGCGCGATATTTACTTTAACAACATAAGTGATCAAGAATTAATTATTAATCTGCAGGACTGCTCCAGCGACTCGTGAATCTGATTATGGCGTTGACGATGATTTGAGTTGTGCACCTTTAAGTGAATAAAAACATTTCACATACGTATTCCTCTTGTTTGATATTCCGTTACAGATTTTCCAAATATCAATGATAATAGCAACCACAATCAATAATTATGATCGATTACATTAATATCGTCCCAGCACTAGCCATGTCACTCTGACATATGTCACAGGTAACAAGCTATATTTTAAGCACTATAAATAGATATATATATAATTGTGCACCAAAACATATAGCGCTGAGAAACAGGAAAAGACAAGTAATTAAAAGTACAATTGGCGGTTCCTTCCAGGAAACCAAGCGAAAAATCATATTATGATCTTTCATTATATGTACCTATATTATCTTAACAGTCAAGTACCCTATCACACTGTGGAATAGGATAGTCGTGTGTTGATCACTCACGTAGTTGAGCGTGCGGTTGGCGTATCTATATAGGAACTGCGTGCGCGCGCGGTGGAAGTCGAGCGCGACTTGCGCGTCGACGCCAACGCTCGCGTAGTTGTACGCGAACACGACGCGCGCTGGCGCGCCGCGAATACGGCCCAGACGCGTGAGCTTTGGCTTAATCGTCACACGCCACCTACACACATCGTCGTTTTCAACTCACAAATAAACGCAGCATAAACTCGTTTAAGTACATAATGAACAATTAGCGAAGTGTACATTTCGCAAAATTTACAAATCGAAAATGGTGCAATAAAAAGTTTTTGAGGCGCAGAGTGCACGCTGCAATCCAACAGCCGCCGGGCGCGCTCGACTGGCCACGTTACCCCTCTCTCACTGAAGACTACCTAGAAATATATTCTATTCCCACTTTATCCTATTCCCTCAAAGTACGTACGTGATTCGGTAGTGGAAGAGATATGCCAGAGCCCATTCCCACCCTATACCTTTCCATTTTCCCAAGCCGTTCTCCAAATTCATTCCTATATCTCCAAAGTGCACCCGGGGCGTGCCAACGTTGGTCATTTTGGACTAATGTATCGCGGATGTCCATGGGCTACAGTGTCTATGGTACTTACCATCAGGTGGACTGTATAGCTCGTCTGTCGCCTTAAAAAAACACCATCAAACTGTTATATTCTAAAAATACTTTATTGTTATTTTTACTTCACAAAATATATTTTTCAGTTCACGTTAACAAGGGTCTTTATAATGAGATAAAAATTTTACACACTTTTCAATAATATTTTACGAAAACTGTTTGTGACTGTACAAAAATGATTGCACATTTTCAGAATTGCATAGGAATTATGCGCTTGAAACGACTAAACTGACATGCACTTACCTAGCCCGCAGATCAAATTATATTCTATTCCCACTTAATTAACATAATTAACAAATAAAACTTTAAACCTAAATCAAAATCATATTATATGGGGAAACTACCTGGGGCCGCGACCACAAGCCCGGAGGAACTACACCATCTCTAAAAGAGTGCTTTCGCCAACATGCTTGGCCAGCGTGACATTTTAAGGCCATACATACATAACATACAAGATTAAATGCATGACGAGGCCCGTATCCAGCAGTGGACGACAAATATGTGGATCGTTGTCACTATTCTTAAATTCTTCAAATTATGGTTATATTTATATGGTTTTTTTGTATTTTCTATAAATTGTGTAATATAGTATTATCTTAGTATTAGTATTATCTTATGGTTCTTTTCGTATATATCTCTGCAGTACAGCATTCTAAACAAACCCGAGTAGTTTTTTAAATGAATAATTTGATGTTGTAATATAATATATAATCTTTGTGTAATATAATATATAGACACTAACCTATCTATGGGCTGTTCGTGTGCGCGCGTGACGGCGTGTATGATGTCGTGCGCGTCGAGCGCGGAGCAGCCGGCGCCCCAGCCCAGTACGCGGGAGAGGTCGTTGCCGGTGCCCATCGGCAAGATCGCCACCGGGGCCTGTTCATTTTTTTATTTAATAGAAAGTAGGAAGTGAACGTGCAGAGTCCACCTCGTGGTAATTGGATACTGTAGGCCATAGACATCCGCGATACATGCTAACATCAGTCCAGAATGACAAATGTTGGCACGCCTGCGCTGCGCTGCCTCCCTTTGGAGATTTAGGGATGAGTTTGGAGGAAGTGTTGAGAAAGTAAGAGATAGGATGGGATGGCTATATCATAAAACTTATTATAATTAATAACAAAATGAATCATAACACGAGTCCGTATACTTGCGTGGGTGACTAGGTAAATTTTGAGATACAAAAAAATACACAAATTTATACTACAACTTCTCGAAATACTCTCAATTAGTCTGTATACAGCGATTAATTCGTCTAAACAAAGATTAAAAACACTGACGATAATCTTCTTTAGCGAGGATCTCAACAGCTGTCCTTCTCAGCTTATCCCTTACAAAAAAGGCTGACCACAGACCACAGGGGTGCGGTTGAAAGGACCGAGAATTATGGAAAACGAGGGTGTAAGAGTAGTTCAGTAAGGGCTATTGGTATATTCTCAATACTCTATGGTTACATAGATACCCTTGTATATTTACGCCAAAAGACACAACACTGACATAGGCGACTGCAGGGTGATATTTTCCCTCTTCGTACTTCATATCTCGTTGTCACAGAGCTCGGGCGCAATATTATCTATATATATATACCAGATATAGATAGTATATATATATATATATATAGATTAGATAAGGGTAGGAAAGGTGCACACATAAAGAACGCAGGTTCCCTGCTTTCAAGTAGTCTGCACCAGATAATTGAAAGCAAAAACCCACTTTCTTTTCACCAAAATAGTTCCAGAATTTTGTCGACGTGGATTCTGGGCATTGGCGTGTTTTTGTTGTGAACGACTATTATTATTGAGGATGAGGAACTCTCCGAGTCAATATGTCTCGTATCACTGTGGCCATTTCTGATTGATCTATTGTGATCGCTAGCCTTCTTATAGTTCGCTGCCAATGTATATGGCTGGTTCCGTTTGCCTCTTCCGGTTTAAGTAGGTGAGCGCACATATACGTACATCTTCTATACAGCAAGGACCACATTCATGTTCCTAAATAAATAAATCCCGTTCAGAGCAAAATCTGCAGGTTTGGAATGCATGATACTAACGTGCACATGCGAGGCGGTGAGTAGTGACGTGAGCAGCCAGGCGACAGTGCCGTCCCCGCCGGCCGCCAGCACGCGGCACCGGCTCGGCAACCATCCCACTACATTCTCGGGCGCAGTCTTACTGATATCTATCACCTACAACATTTATTCTTTTATTTAACATTAACAAATAGAAGGGTTATAAAATTATGAATGTTATGATATAATAGGTAGTTCCGAAAAGTTCTGGTAACACTGATCACTGGCGGGAAAGTGATATACCGTTTGACCACCGATTTTTTATAATGGCGGCAAATTGAAATTACAAGTTAAAAGCTTTATCTTTTCATGTTATGTAACAATTTTGAAAATTGAAGTTTATAAGGAGAAAATTAGATATGTTTTACAATTTTTTTTCGACAAGGGTATGAATGCTTCTAGTGCTCGAAAAGAGATTTGTGGTGTTAACGGAGAAGTGCTTTATCTAAAACTACTGCAAAAAAATGGTTCAGTTGATTCAGGTCTGGTAATTTTGATGTGAATGATGTTCCTCGCTGTGGTCGTCTTATTAAAGTAAATGTTGATGATATCATTGAAAAATTGAAGCAGATCAACACACAAGCAGTCATGAAATTGCGGAAGAGCTCAGCATTCACCAGTCAACAGTTTTGGGTGCCGCATGATTTAAATGACAGAAACTTGGTGAATAGAATTTCAATATGGGAGATATTACTAAAACGAAATGAAATCAATCCATTTCTGAAGAGATTGGTAACAGGCAATGAGAAGTGGATCACCTATGATAACAATGTTCGAAAACGATCTTGGTCTAAGCGAGGTGAGCCATCACAAATAGTCCAAAAGCCAGGCCTCACTCCGAACAAAGTCATCTTATGTGTATGGTGGTACTGGAAAGGCACTGTGTATTACGAGCTTTTGCTACATGGCCAAACGATTAATTCTGATGTCTACTGTTAGCAAGTAGTAAAATTGAAACAAGCACTTGAAGAAAAACGCCCAGAATGAATAGAAAAGTAGTAGTTTTTCCATCACGACAATGCTCGACAGCATACATCTTTGATGACTAAACAAAAATTGATGGACCTTGGCTGGGAAGTTTTAATACATCCTCCATACAGTCCAAACATAGCACCTTCGGATCATCAGTTATTCCAGTTAGATCTAGATCAGTTTGATCAGTAGATCAATAGATCGGTTAGATCAGCTAGACCATTTAGATCAGTTTTACGCTCAGAAACCCTAAAAATTGTATAGCGATGGGAAATTGTAAGGCTCTGCCAGAAAAATGGCAAATAAATAAATAATTCCGTTCAATAAATATTTATGTAATACAAAAAAGTATTTATTATTTTCACTATAAAAAGGCCGCAAACTTATCCTACTAGCTAATATATCAGGTATATTTATTTGTAGGTAAATTGTTTATTATCCTGTTTGTTGTTTAAGTAATATATTTATACGTCACATCACAACTTGCAATGTATCTTTCTGTTTAACTCAATGGTTAGCTGATAGAAATCGCCTTCGGGCATTAAACACACCTTTTAGGTCATATTGTGGAATAGTTTTTTAAATATATGATAATAAATAAATACAAAGGTACATAAAGATTAATTTCTTGGTGCCATAAAACTGTGAGAGTTTATCATGGTACTGCACTGCACTGCAGTTCTTAATAGTTTATTAGTTTGATTATACAGCAGGACATATATAACATATAGAAATCAGTAGTTACTGAACATAGTTGTTTCATGCAAAATAGATTGGAATCAAAAACATCTCAGCAAATACAAGAGGCATTTGACACTATAGGTTGATGAGGCTACTGCACTCAGTTCGTAGTCATTTAAAATGTCCATTACCACATCCTGAACAAATTGTTTATGGAATGTGTAGAAGACACTTAGGAGATATTCAAATGTGCTGAAAAAAAATCTGGATAATAAGGAAAAATAGTCTTATTCCATAAGTCTCTACAGTGACAAGGAAAAAGCCTAGTAAAGCAACAATTCCCCACTTTTTAAAACCTAGCTAGCATTAAATATAAAAAAGTCGGCAGGAAATTTTGACCAAAAAAAATACCTATTTTGAATAACTAAAGTAAATAATTTTAAATTACTAACAATGTTATCACCAAGTTGACAGTCTCCTATTTCTTTATTGTCACCAGAGAACCTAAACCTTACCCACCTTTAAATTTGCTGCCATTGATTTTGCTGCTCATTCAGTATTTTCTATTGTGCATTTAATTATTTCTTTTAAATGTGCAATAATAATAGAGATATAAACCTGTATGGGATTGAGTACACCTCTGAACAGAGAAAGCACTTCATCACTTCTATTACTGCCTGACTTGCGGTTTGCTAAAAATAATTAATAAACTACATGTATTAAAACCATTGTGTATTAATTGCATGCATCATAATGAATCACTGAATACCTTCTAATAATTTAAATAATATTATGTACAACATTTTACATACTGGATCATTACTGTTTTAATATTTCTTATTATAGTGACTGAAAATTGTGCTGCATTCATTACCTACTATTAAAAATTACAATACAATATTGAAACTTAGATTCAAGGCAAGTTATTCAAAATGAAAATGTTATTTTATTAAGAAATATAATGTAGATAAGTTAAATTTTACTATACAGGTCAATCCCACATTCAAGTACTTACCAAATACAATGAGGGGTTCCCAATTGTCATCTGGCAATGGTTTAATATTAGTAACTGTTCCTTTTTGTATTTGGACAGAGGTAGGAGGAATAATAATGTTTTTATATCTCTGAAAGTCACATGGCTGAAACATTGAATCACTTTGTAATTAACACAATTAATGAGACCAAAACATTAATATAAATTAATTTTTGAAACCAGCTTGTTCAGTATCTGCTGGACATGGGCCTCCTCGTGGACATTGTCTTCTGCATGAAGAATGTATGGCCTTAAACCTCCAAGCTGACCAAGGGGGTTAGCAAATCTACTCTATTAGAGGTGGCATTGTTCCTCAGGGCTTGTGGTATGCCACTTTGTTATCTCTTAGTTGCCTTTTACAACATCCACAGGAAGATGGTGCTATTCTAACAACAACCTACACTACATGGCACAAATTAATTTTACTGATAATAAATTTGTAACAACATACTTCTGAATCATTGAAGGCACTCTCTTGACACACTTTTGTTCGTTGACACCAGGAGCAAAAGAACCTTTTGAAATCTGTGTTATCTGCGCTGTCTCCACGAGATATGCCAACTGAATATAAACAAAAAATGATATTATTACCACTTATTTATAACAGAAATTTCACTGAAAACTATTGGTATGTCACCTTGCATGATATAAAACTGTTGAATCAGAAACTTCTTGACAAAAACACTGCTGTATAGATATATGACATTATCTGAGAAAAGGATCTTATTGTTGGTCATAGTTACCCAGATATTGAGACTTAAGTGTGTAAATATTATTTTATAAATCAATACTAGAGCAAAAAAAATTTATTTTAAGTTAGAAAATCATAACCATAGTCAATAAGTCCACATCGACAATAAGATCCCATTAATAAGGTAATGTCACATAATATGATTTATGTTACAAAAACTCTTATACATAGTAGTAAATACCTATATAGAACATACTAGTAATCCTAGTTTGTTAATAATTATAGTACCAATAAAATCATTTTTAGTCTTACCATTAACCCAATGATGAGAAAACGTTTTCTCACTAGGCCAGGAAATTTGCTTACATCTGAATTTCTTGTCCGCTATACGGTGGCATCTTTTGCAGGCACTCACAGCACAGCATTCACAGAATAATCCCAAGAGGGGCAACATCAACTCTCCACACACAGTGCACTAAAACATACAAAATCATACCTATTTACCATTACCACAACTTTTGTGAATCCATACCCAATAAAGTTTATACTTACGTAAATATTGTATGGTATTGATTTATTACACTGAATGCTTCTCCATGTATGTCCTCGAGTTCTATACTTAGTTTCCAAATAATTATTATCACTTAACAGTGAATGCAATATTCGATACACTAGATAACCCAAAAATAAAGCGCCTATCAAGGAGTAATAGTTGAATAAAACATCATTCAAATTTAAAATAGGTTCCATAGCAAAAGCGTACGTTTTGTTATAGTAATCAATATAGATAAATGTAATTAAATCTGTCAGATTACAATCTGAATACTATTTCGCGTTAATTTATTTGAAATTATAACAAAAATGTTAACTACTCTGGATTTATTTTTGAAAATAAATAGTAAAACAAACAAAAAAAAGTGACACTGATGACAGCGGTGTGACATTGACAATTAACATAACCAATCTTTTTTTTCCTTCATTTATGGCAGATTCAACCAGTCTAAAGTTTTATTCGTATAGCCTAACCAAGAAAATAAAAAACCTCGCCAGAATGCGTTATTTATTACTATAAACTTATAGTTTTATATAATTAATATATTCTACTGACAACGCTAACTAGCTATGAATGAAGCAAATGTGGCGCCCCCGGAGCAAGTTTTTTATTTTAAAACGTATCCTGTCAATGTTCAGACCCGTCGGAGTAAATCAGAAATCGCTGAGCAGTGACGCTCAGTATATTATTAGGTAGTAGTAGGGTTATGGTATCGAAACAAAAGTATCGACACTTTACTCATGAGTAGTATCGTAATGAAAGCATCGATACCGGCATCGGTATCGGATCAAAAGTATCGAGTTACTCGGATATCGAGTACCTACTTTTTCTTTCAAATTCAACAATGTAATTAAAATTCAAGAAAATAGCTATAATTGTATTTATTAATCAAAATGCCAACAGAGAATGAAAATATATACTTCAACACATCCATATTATGATGCGAAGCTCCACTCTTCACTGGTACAATCAGATAAAAATAACAATTTATTAACCCGTGATCCCAATAGTTCTCATTTCTTCTCACCAATCCATTCCTCTTTGGTGGCAGACGGCGGGTAGTACAGTACAGCCAGTTCAGTACACAAATTTACACAATAGCAACACAGGGACGACGACAATAGGCCGCCTTTACATCTGTAAGTTTTACTCACGTAAGTACTTATGATAAATTTGCAAATGTAAACACTTCTAAAACTAGTTTTTTAAATAGCAATTTTATCCAAAGTTAATTACCTATGTTACTTACGTGAGTAAAACTTACAAAATATGAAAAGGCGGCCATATAGTATGATTTAGTGATGTATGAGAGTGAGTGTATCCAGTACTAAAATACTGGGTATCGTAACAAAAGTATCGAGTATACTCAGGTATCGATACTTTTTTCGGATCCCTAGGTAGTAGTAGGTTTACTTACTGACGACAGAAGTGCACTCCTTGGAAGCACACGAAAAATGCAGTCCCACGCTTTTATTTGATTATCACAAACGCCACGCATAAGAAACACATGTCTAATAAACTATCAATTCAAAGCTTACAGAATACGCAATACAAAGGGATGTAAAAGGAGATAAATTATTTGAAAAGGGTAAAATGTATAGTTATATCGGATGATGACGTGTCATAGGCCACTTCGATTGTACCCATAGTTTTTTAAGGAGAAAACAGTATTAATGTCTAATAAATTAGAGAATTGTGATCATTTTATTGTTAAGACCACATTGGGCCTATTCTAGAGGCACCGACACCCAAAAATGTAAAGGAGTTGCGTAGTTTCCTTGGCACCATAAACTTTTATCACAAATTTATGCGAAATGCGGCAGAGTACCTACAGCCTTTGCATAAACTACATATTGAGGAAATCAACCGGGAAATCAGAAAAATGGAGTATAACAGAGGAACAAATTATAGCTTAATATTGGGCCAAGGATGCTATTGCACCAGATCAAATATTAATTCATTAAAACCCTAATTTACCGTTAATATTAAGCTGTGATGCATCCAAGCACGGCTTACGAGCTTGTTTAGCACATGAGATTGAAGATGGTAATAAAAATGTTGAGCGACCCATAGCATTTGCCGGTGGTACATTAAATGATACTGAGAATAAGTATTCTCAGATGGACAAGGAGGCGTTAGCTATCTTAGGGGCAGTCAAAAGTTTGATTTGTATTTAAAGCGTAGAATGTTTACACTAATTACAGACCATAAACCACTTATGTCAATATTTAATCCAAATAAAACTGGGGAATATTTATGCGGACAGAATAGCTAGATGGGCTATAATACTGTACAATTATAAGTATGAGATTAAGTATAGAACATCTCGGCATAATGCAAGTGCAGATTTTCCTTCACGACTACCATGTCCAATACAGGAAAGTGAGTCTGAACCATATGGGTTGGTGGTAAATAGCATTTAGCTGGAATGTCCTCCTGTGAGTTGATGTTAGGCAGACAGTTGTGTAAAAGTCTGTCTTTAGTACATAAATATGTAGTTATACATGTCATATGCAAAAAAAAATATAAAACAATACCTACTCGTATCTACCAGATGAATTAGTGCATGTGGGCTGGTACGATAAAGCCTGTTGGTAACGTAATGTATATAAGAACTATCACTGCCAGGAATGTGTCTCAATGTCTTCCAAAGAACCCTAATGGTCATCCCCGTTATTCAGAAACAAATTTCTAAACCTTAAGTAAATAGCAAATGGAAACGTGACATTTTTTTATTTCTTTTTAGAAAAAATTTAGTGCACAAAGAAACATTGTATAAAAGGAGTCTAATGCCTAGTGGCATTCTCTGCCAGTTAAGCTTTGGTTAATAAGCAGAAATACGAGGGGCAGTGCATGTAGGGGTTTAATGATTGCCCAATCATTAAAAATTACTCACAGTAGGTACATATAGTACAATACACATATAATACTACCATAAATGAACACTATCAATTGAATTACTTAAAATATATGTAATATAAGCCATTGCCAAGGGGAAGTTGTTTCAGAGAAAGAAAAAATACCTATATATTTATCAACTCTGTTGCATAGAAAGATAATATCGCCGAAGCAACTTTTTAAATGAAAATTTAGAAGGGACTTTCCTAATGTCAGTGGGAAGTGTTTTCAGCCCGATAGCCTGAGCTGCTAAAGATTTGGACATAAAGCCGGTGTGGACAGGACATATAAGGAAAAATTGAACTGAAATTTGCATTTTCACCTATTCAGGGACAGACAGATCGTAAAGTACAAGTAGCGGCACGTACGTCTAGCGCTGACCGTTATTGCGCAGAAGTCAAAAATAAGGTATCTTGGGGGGGCTAGAGGGATGAAGGGCAAGCGTGCGTAGCGCCGATTGGCTCTTCAGTCGCATTCCGTCCCCCGTACTGATACGACGCCCCACGGACTTTCAGTGTACAGTCGCGTTCTGAATTTTATTGTTATTGCTGTTAATTTTTGTTATTGTTTTTGTTAAGTTTGAGTTTGTTTGTTAAATATTGTTTTTCTTTGTTTTTTTAAGTTTGTTTGTGACTTTAAAGTGAATATGCCTAAAAAAATACTGTTTTGAGAAGACAGGCACGGAAAATGGTGTATGACGTGCATTGTTTTTTGAAAAGGGAATCTAATGAATTAATCGATTCTTTAAAACAAATAAAAAGTGAAGCTACGAGTATTTTACCCAATCATTCGGACAGCAGCACTTTAAATTTAAGCCAGATAAAACAAACTGCAGAAGTTATTAAGGCGGGAAATATGAAATTAAATGGTATAATTAGTGATTTAGGGAAAATTCAAAAAAGGACAGCAGAGTCTACAAATACGTCAATTGCAACGGTAAGGAACATATCCACTCAAGCCAATAGTTCCGATTTGATCACAGTGTTCAGAACACCTGGCAAAAAACGTTCCAGAACAAAGCCGGTCACAAATATCGATAACTTTGACCAAGGAGTAATAAAAAGGTGCATTCATAATTTTCACAAGACAAATAATGAACTTCCCACCGTCGGAAAGCTGAAAAGGAAGCTAGAGGAAGACAAATTTCAAAGGCTCGGAACGAAGTCTTCGGCGAATAATTAAGAGTTTGGGATTTCGGTGGAAAAATACTGAAAACAACCGGAAAGTGCTGATTGAGACTTCAAATATATGGTTGCAACGTATCGAATATTTACGTAAAATAAAGCAATATCGTCAAGAGGGAAGGTCTATCGTTTATACGGACGAATCTTACGTAGATTCATCGCACTCTTCTTCAAAAGCCTGGACCGATGGTACTACTAAGGGCCTCAAGAAACCTATTTCGAAAGGACAGCGAGTTGTCATTGTCCATGCAGGGACTGAAACTGGGTTTATACCCCATGCGTTGCTGACTTTTAAAGCTGGTACCAAATCAGGTGACTACCACGACAATATGAATTTCGAGAACTATGAAAAATGGCTTAGAACTCAGTTAATGCCCTACCTACCACCCAATTCCGTCGTGGTAGTCGACAACGCGTCCTATCATAATAAACAGTAGGATCTCGCACCAACCTCTAATTCCAAGAAAGCTGACATGCAAGCTTGGCTCACTGAAACAGGCATACAGTACGAGGAAACACTAATGAAACCTGAGTTATACAATTTAATAAAAGCAAACAAGGAAAGATTTAAAACATTTTCGATTGACCGAATCCTAGCCGAACAAGGCCATCAAGTGCTGAGACTACCACCATACCACCCAGATCTAAATCCTATCGAAATGGCATGGTCCGATATAAAACAATACGTAGGCAGCAAAAATGTGAAATGGAGTGTTACTAAATGTACAGAGCTAATTCAAGAAAAAGTTTTACTGATGGGTGCATGGGATTGGCAAAAGTTATGTAAAAAGGTGAAGGATATAGAAGAGCAATATGCAAAGAGTGACCATGTCGTGGATTTGGTAACAGAAGAATTCATTATTCGCGTTGATGGGGATAGTTCAGAGGATAGCCTTGGTGAGTCCGATGACGATGACGCTGCTAGTGCTGACGACCGAAGCAGCCCCGAGCCCGGGCCCTCAACAAGCAAAAGGCCCTGTCGAGATACCATTGAAGGCGTGATACCATTGCCTGATTCAGACTAGACTAGACTTATATCTTAAATAAAAATTGTCAAATTCGATTATGGTTTTATTTTTATTTTCCCCATAAACTCTTTAAAAATTATGTCTTGGGTAACATGAAATCTTTGTAAATTGGAACTATAACACATACACACACATATACCTATTGTTGAGAAAATAAAGATTTAAATTTGACGACTGGCACGTGATCAACTTTGTACAGAAGTAATTAACACTTTAACATTAACTATTTATTAAAGTATAATATTTGCGTGCGCGACAGTACACATCTTCCTTCACATTTCGCTCAGCGGCAGACTTGCTTTTTGTCATTACATTAAAATAATGTCATTAGGATTATTTAGCTATTAAATAGTTAAAGTAATAATTGTATTGCGTGCGCGACAGTACACATGCGCAACTATCCCCTCCACGTTTCGTTCAGCGCTAGACTTACGTGCCGCTACTTTTACAGAGAAAAGAGTGCATAGTAATTTCACGAAAACCGAAACCGGATTTTTTTTTAAATCTGGATTTTTATTTTTTGATAGTGAGCTTTCAATATCAACCTCTGGTAATCCTACATGTCCCTGCAGTTTTCTGTGAACCAGTTAAGCGGTGTTTTTATTCCCGTACTCATTGTCTCTGATTGAACTAAAAAAAATACTTATAGCACTGTTTAAATTAGACTAAAAATTATAGTAATTTTACAAGAGCGTGTGTTGTAAGTTAGGTACTATTCGTAATCGTATTCGCGAATGGTGTCGCAAACTATTCGTATTTGTATTCATGAAATGATTTTTTGCTATTCGAAACATGCCGAATTTGATAGCTCTGTAGGTAGATGGAGCCAGTGGTCACTTGATTATGAAATTTTAATTAACATTCAACTTCCATAATAAAAATTGTATAAAAAATAAATAGAATTGTAATAAAAATAGTGACATTGCCTTTTATTTATATAGTATGAAACATTTTTATATATACATATTTCTGAAATGTTTAAAGCACTTATATTATAATAATATTATAGTTTTTTAAATTTTGCAGTACATAAATCTAATGGAGTTTTCTTTTCCTTGTTTTGAAGGTGAATATTAGCTCCAGCCTTCATTAACATGTAAGATGTCTCATCTCTGTCTTCATCACAAGCAAGATGCCTGTAAAAAGAAAAAATATTGTTATTTCCCTTTCATATGTGTAACCATGTGACTAGGAACAAAGACACTAAAATTATTTCTCTCACAATAATAAAGTTTATTTAATAATGTTTTTATCTGTATTGCATGAAAGCAGTGAAAAAAAAATTTTAAAATGCCTCAATGTTTTCATCTTTATTGCATGAAATTTGTGATTTTTTTTTAAATGCCTCTGCCGGATAGTAGGGCACAGGCTAACTTATAACACTTTGTACAGATTTCAGACTGAAGTTGAGTATATACACAGTGGGTGAGAAGATCTTTCGGGGCCCGATCTAATGACCAAAGATAGTGTGATTCACAGTAAGAAAAATCAATATGGCCATTCGCATTTTCTAGGAATCATATTCTGGAGTGTCATTTTTACATTCCTACTCCAAATCAAGGACTTTAAACTAAGGTTAGTCCCAATTAGTTTCGTAACATTTTTTCTTTTTAATCATTAAGTTTTCTTGGCATGGAAGAGTTAAGAAAAGTATTACAAAGCCAGAATTTTCTAAAATAGTCTACATTACAGGTCACGTTTGCCTCATGCCCTGAACCTCGTAGCTGAACAAATTCAATTACAGTACACAGAGGTGGATATATTAGTTAAAAAAGTATTTCTGAAAGTGCCAAACAAGATTTTTAGAGAAAACTGTCCTAGTTTACTGCTGCCTCCAGAACCAGTAATTACTAGATGAGGGATTTGGCTGAAGGCAGCATTCTATTATGCAAAATATATTGATGAAATAAAATCTGTACTTTCTTTGTTATTATAAATAGTTGAGAAGCCTCATCAAGCTAAAGATATTATAAATGGTATACAAGAGGACAACTTGATATACATTTATGAAAATTTCGAAATACTGAAAATAGCACAAACAAATTTATTGTTAACTGAAATATTCAATAAGATGGGGGTTGTTTTGGGTTGAACGTTATGTAAATGCAAATATCTGAAAATATAGGCCAGGTTACAGCAAATGCTGTACAAGAATGTAACAAGTTTGCTCCCCTTGTTTCAGCAGATCTTTTTCTTTATATAAATAGATATTAGAAATTTATATGGAGATGACACTTTTTTGACGGTTCTACATGTCACATCCCTGACCCGAATAAAAAATTCGACTTTAGAATGTTTCAGAATTTGCAACTGACACTTCAGCTGACATAAATATTTCCGAAGGCTTTATGTGAAATTTTATCTTACTTTATCTTTATTTATTATGTGGATAATAAAATGTATTAGGTGTACAAATAAGTTTCCGCGGTTTGTCAAAAGATGGCCCCACCAGAAGGTTATGGAGAAATTATCAGATGTAAAACGTAATATCCCAAGTTTCGTCATCTGGCAACACCATAACCTTAAAGTACAAGTGATTCCGTATCAGCATCACGTAATTTTTTTCGTGCAAAAATGTCAAGTTTTGTGCCGAATAAGCATCATTTGCGGGAACTTTTGATTTACTTCTTTAATTTGAAAAAATCTGCAGCTGAGGCGCATCGATTGCTTCTAGAAGCATATGGTGAAGCTGCTTTAAGTGAGAGAAGTTGTCAGGAATGGTTTCAAAAGTTTAAGAACGGTGAGTTTGACGTGAAGGACAAAGAACGCAGTGGAAGGCCGAAAGTGTACGAAGACATGGAATTAGAAGTACTATTGGAGGAAGATTCGTCCCAAACGCAAAAAGAACTTGCACTTACATTACAAGTGACTCAACAAGCAATTTCACATCGTTTAAAATCGTTAGGAATGATTCAAAAACAAGGAAATTGGGTTCCATATGAACTAAAGTCGAGAGACGTTGAACGCCGATTATGCATGAGTGAAATGCTGCTTGCCAGGAATAAAAAAAAGAGTTTTTTGCATCGTATAGTCACTGGTGACGAAAAATGGATTCACTACGATAATCCAAAGAAGAGAAAGTCATGGGTTAAGCCCGGCGAACCATCAACATCGACAGCTAAGCCGAATATTCATGGAAAAAAACTCATGCTGTGTATTTGGTGGGATCAGCTTGGTGTCGTGTATTATGAATTGCTGAAACCAAGCGAAACCATTACTGGAGCTCTCTACCGAACACAATTGATGAGATTGAGTCGGGCACTTAAGGAAAAACGCGCCCATTACTACTCCAGACACGACAAAATTATTCTTTTACACGATAATGCTCGTCCACATGTTGCGGCGCCGGTAAAAACATACTTGGAAACACTCAACTGAGAAGTTTTACCCCACCCGCCGTATTCACCAGACTTAGCCCCTTCCGATTATCACCTGTTCCGGTCGATGGCACATGGTCTGTCTGAGCAGCGCTTCACATCATATGAAGACACCAAAAATTGGGTAGATTTGTGGATAGCGTCAAAAGATGAAGAGTTTTTTCGACGGGGTATCCGAATGTTGCCAGAAAGATGGGGAAAAGTAGTGGCAAATGATGGAAAATACTTTGAATAAAACGTAATGTACTGTTCCTTCACAATAAATTCCTAATTTTTTATAAAAAACCGCGGAAACTTATTTGTACACCTAATATCTATTTTTGATAATCTGATACACACACAATAGTATTGACATAGTTGGAAGTAACAACATCATTAACAACCAGATTCAGAATCTCGGGGTATATTCTTCTCTATATATATAAAATTCTCGTGTCACAATGTTCGTTCCCGTACTCCTCCGAAACGGCTTGACCGATTCTCATGAAATTTTGTGAGCATATTGAGTAGGTCTGAGAATCGGCCAACATCTATTTTTCATACCCCTTAGTGATAAGGGTTGTCCACCCTTAGCGCCGGGCAGCCACAGCAACGCGTGGTCGGGCACAGCTAGTATCAATATATACATTTTGTCACAAATACTAAAATCACACTACCTGACTCTGACCTCTGCTAATGACCGAAGGGGGACTAATGACTGACTTAAGGGATCGAAATTACAGTTCTAAAACCTTTTCATTTTTGAATAGAATACTAATTATTGAGTAAGATATTATTTAAGTATATTACGAACATATACAAATAAAGTATATAAAACAAATAGCTTTTTATATATAGAAAGGCAGAGCCCCTCGAGAGTGGAGCCTGGGGCTATAGCCCACCCTAACCCCTAGGTTAGTCCACCACTATATATACTTGATATATATTTTGTTTGTTGTTGTAGAACATAAGTGAAACTGATGAAATATGATAAAACTGACATGTGCCAAGGCATAAAAGTTCCTAAATAGGATATTAAAAAAGGCTACTGACAAGAAAAAATAGAATAATAAATACATAACAAATTACAGTTACTCACAATGCAGTGGAGCCTGTAGAATCACATTGATTTACTTTAATCTGGGCATGAGACAAGAGCAGTTCTACAATGTTATTCCGGCCCTGTGCAGCTGCTCTGTGCAGTGGTGTTGCACCTAAAGCATCAGCACTGTTCACATTTGCACCAGAATTTAACAAGAATTTTGCCACCTGAAACATTACGAAAATATTACAATACATGCGTTAAAAACCTACACAAGAGAGGTAAAACAATCTAAACTTTTTCAAAAGTATTCAATGGAATAACAAAAAATCTATTTGTGATTGTGTTTAAGAAAATATGTGTTTTATCTTGACAAATGATTGCAATATCATAGTAAATTATGTTTCTTGAAATCAAATACCCTAATAAAGTATATATTGTATTGTGAAAACATAAAACTTACTTCCAGATGTCCCTTTGAACAAGCATAATGCAGTGATGATTGTCCACGGGTTGTTACGTGGTCGACATCAGCTCCCTTACCGATGAGTAATCTCACCACTTCAAACCGTCCAGCTGAAGCAGCTAAATTAAGAGGCGTCGCTTTAGTGTCGTCTACAGGATCAACAGGACTGCCAGAATCGATTAAAAATTCTACTAGATTTTCATTTCCACCTAACGCCGCCCAATGAACAAGAAGACGAGCATTCTAAAATAAACAAAATATGCTTCTTAAATAAATTACTTAAAAAATATTTTAATGCACTGAGATAAATGAGTTAAATACCGAATCCGGCGTTTTAATTAAAGAAGTATCTTCATCAACTTTTACTTTCACTTGATTAAAATCTCCCTTATACGCCATTTCGTAAACTGTACCTATAGACATTGTTATAAGTAGAAAAATATCAAGTTTTATCAAGTACTAAAAACAAAATGGGTTTTAGGAAGATTGAACGTGAAACAAATAAAACTCCAAGAGAAGCACTCTAGGGATGGCGATCTCAGATAGATTAATCGATTTTTTGGGTCAAGGAAATCGATTTTTATATCGATATTAAGAATCCAGTGAATCGATCTCAGATAGGTAGTCAAAAATCGAGATTCGATTTTTCTGTTTCGATAAGAATGCAATCATAAAATTATTTACAATTAATTGAACGCACCCAAACACATAGAGTGTATCACTTAATTAACCATAAACTCGAAAAATGGCGATACTGTGTATTATCGCTCGCTACGATGTTACCCAAAAGTTAATTTTTATTTAAATGTTGTAATTATTTATTATGTATTAGGCTTAATTAATAATGCTTAATGGCTTAATAAAAAAGCTAACGTGTAGTACGTGAAGTGAAATAAAAATGAGCCCAAAAATAATACTGTTGCAAATTGTGTTTTTGTTTGTTTGTGATCAGTGGTTTGTGTTTGATATTGCGTCCTGATTGACTGACTCTTGTTATGTACTGCGAATAGCGAAATAAACGTTGATTTTTATTTAGTACAAGTTAAAAAGAAATCGAAATAAGATCGATTTTTAAGAAATCGATTTGCCAAGTTTCGATTTTTGTGAATCGATTTCTCAGACTTCGATTCGAATCGATTTAAAAATCGATATTTTTTCGGGAAGAGTCGGCAACCCTAAACGTTATTGTTGTGAGAAAGAGGAACCAACTAGTGATGGGTAACTGCGGAGTTAATGAATCAAAAGAGTTGAATCCGCGAGCCGAGCAGAATCCCTTAATTGTTCCATCGAATTGTTATTCATTACCATTCCGCCGCCAATCATGATTGTGAGTGTAATCGCGCATCGGCACTTGTAGGATGGGGCTCAAAATCGAGATGCAATGATGGCATGACCTTTTTTTTTTGCTGCAACAACCGTATGGCAATTCAATCGATCACGCATTCTAACGGACACTATTTTGACATCACTAGTTGCGTGCCACATCAGTAGTGTGACCGTTTTTAGTATATTCAGTACCAAATTGGTATAATTTGGGCTCCGTAAAACTAATTTAGTTTTTTTTTGGTATCCTTTCATATTCTGGTATTTTTTGGTACATTTTTAAACTTTCAACATTTTTAAACACATTATTGATATATTTTTGGGTTGGGCGGGCAACACTAATTTCCATTCGTTCGTATTTCGTTCACATAATTTTGTCTTTGTCTGATGTTTACCGCAACTGTATCATTTTGTCTCTTTCGAACGGTTAATGCTAACAAAACCGCGAATCGTGCTTTAGCTACATATCTACGTTACATGCTCTACGTCGCGGGGAATTACTGAAACTTAAAAAATGATTCCTAGCAATAAGTATAAAAGGGACCACGGATTTTTTTGTTCTTTATTTATGTCTCTCTGTGTTATCGTGTGTGTGTAGTGAAGATAATGAAGCGCAAATACGATCAGAAATATAGATCCGAGTGGGAACAAAATCCTGAATTTTCGTCATGGTTGACAAAAGATAAAAATAGTGAGAACGCCTTGTGTAAAAATTGTGGAGCAACATTTTTGAGCAGAATCGCAACAATTAAAAGTCATGCAGATTCTGAAAAACATCGGCAGAAACTTATACATTATAGTGGACAATCCAAGGTAAGAAATCTATGCCCCCATTAACATATTTATAAGATTATTGTGTCCCTTATTTTTTTTGGCACATAAATTAATTGTCCTACTTGTACAGGATGTCCGATGGATCTTGGCCAGTGTACATGTACAGTTGTACACACATGTATAATCGATTCTCAAGCGATTTCAGAAAGCTGAATTTTGAAATTTTCATAAATGAAAGTGTAGGTATACATACATGCCGAACTGGTTCTGTGGGATGGAAAGATAGTTTTGCAGGGTTCAAACATATGTAATATTTTTATCAAGAATATTAATTTTCAACTGAATGAGACACTAGTTTCCCAAGATAAGAAATAGGTAGTTATTTTACTTATTTTTTACGATAGGAAAAATAATCAAATACTGTTTATTTTCAGATCGATAAATTATTTCAAAGGAAAGGACCCATATCTGAAGAAGTAAGAAAAGCAGAGCTTATATTTTGTGCAGCGTTGGCAGAACATAACATACCATTTCGGGCCATGGATCATCTCAGCGATTTATTCAGCAAAATGTTTTATGATTCGGAAATTGCAAAGGGTTTTTCCTGCAAACGCACTAAATCTGCTCAGTTAGTTTACGACGTAATGGCGCCATCATTTGAAAAGCAGTTATTAACCGATATAAAAAATATGTCAAGTTTATCAGGTAATGCTGCTACTTTTTCATTAATTATAGATTACAACAGACATTACAACAGAAAAATTACTTGCCATTGCAATAAAGTTTTATAGCGTTCAGGATAATACAGTAAAAACCAAATTTTTATGTTCTGTGAATCTATCAAGTGAAACTGCTGAAAATATTTTTAACTCACTGTGTAAAAGTTTGCGAGAATTAAATTTAAACATTGAAAATATTTTAGGATTTGCAGCTGATACAACAAATGTAATGTTTGGCAGAAATAATAGTGTGGTTGCAAAGATTAAGTCGGTCAATTCTAATTGTATTTTTGTAAAATGTGCATGTCATTCATCAGCATTAGCTGTAAGTTATGCCTGTAAAAAGTTGCCTAAAGCATTGGATCAAATTGTGAAAGAAGTCTATAATTATTTTGGCCATAGTAGCAAACGCAAAAGAGAATTTGCAGAATTTCAGACCTTTGTAGAATCAGAGCATCACAATATTTTACGTCACTACGACATACGTTGGCTCTCCCTACACGGCTGTGTAAATCGCATAGTAGAACAGTGGAATGCACTTCAGCTGTATTTTCAGCAAGAACATCTCGTAGAACATAACCCTAGCCATTCGGCGATTTTTTTACATGAAAGTTTCGAAAATAAACAAATAAAGCTCTACTTTTTGTTTTTAGATTATATTTTGCATATAGTCAACAAGTTTAACATAATTTTTCAAGGTAATGCATGTGTTGTTCATACTTTTTATCGGGATTTGACTGACATGTTTAAAACAATATTAAGTTGCTACATGAAAAGCAGCTACATTCGTGCCACTGCTATTGAGGACATAGATCCTAATAGTAATATAAATTTTGTAGAATTACATGAGATATACTTAGGTATAAAAGTATCTAATGAAATAGCGCTGTTAAGAAATCAACCAAGTAACAGTAGTATCGTAATTAGAGACTTTAAAAAGGTGTCAAAGCTTTTTGATAGAGTTATGTACTCAACTTAAATGTCGATTTCCCATTAATGAAAAAATATTTTCCGAGTTACGTTTCATAGACCCACAAGTAGCGGCTTATGAAAATTTTACATCTCTTATCAGCGTTATGAACAGGTTTCCGAACATTACTACAAATGATACAGTAAGACAATTAATTGACGAGGAATATCGTCAAATTAAGTATGATTCAGAGGTACAAAACCTGATGTGTGGTTCTAGTAGTAGTGCTAGTGCTGTAAATGTTGAACAGTTTTGGAGCAAATTAAGTTGTATTGTTAACAGTAAAAATGTTCCTAAGTACAAAAATTTGACTAATTTTGTAAAATGTCTAATGTGCATACCCATTTCAAACGCTGAATGCGAAAGAATTTTTTCAAAAGTTAATCATATAAAAACTAAATACAGAAACAGGTTTCTAGCTAAACATATTGCGTGCCTGTTGCATGTTAAGCAAGGTCTAAGTGAAGGGAGTGTAGGTTGTGTCTCATTTGACCCATCGAAAGATATGGTAAAAAATAATCCGTCGAATACTGACTATTTGTAATAAAACTTATTGTAAATATTTATTATTATTTTAATATGTCTGTATAATGAAGGTGTAATTGGTAAAATTAAAAAAAGTAACTGATAATAAGTGTTTTAATTCAATTTTTCCTCTTCCTTTTTATTTTTATTTTAGTATATTTTTAGTATAATTCAGCATGTGTTTTGGTATTATTTAGTACTGGCACCTTGTAGTTTTAGTAGATCACCATTTTTTAAAACGGTCACACTTGACATCACTAAGCCCAGACAGAGAAAAGATGGAGCCCCCTAACAATATTGGCAATTGGACTTCCTGCATTTAAGCTAACTAATGGGGATAATTAACCTCTACCGTGTACTCTTACGTCTTATTTACCGGATACTGTGTAAAGGAACAATAAACCAAATATTATAGCTTCATAACACCAGGACTTTTTATTTATGACTCGGGGGTGTCTCCAACCCCCACAACCGTTATAGAAAGGGAATGAAACGCTCTCGGAAGGTGATTAAGTAAGTGAATAGGAGTAACTAAGAGGAGTCGAATCCGCAAGCGGAGCAGGATTAAGTGAGTTAAAACACTTCGAGAAGTCTTCATTACCCACCACTACAATAGTTTGCTGTTGACAGAGGCGTTATAAAACTTGCGAGAATCGCTTCCAAAGTTACAAACATTGTATCGCGACTGGTGGAATATCAAATATTGCCATATCAAAACTCTTAAGCGTTAAAATTGAACAGCCCACTTTTTCAGTATTCTGCTAATTTTTAATTGAGAGAGAATTTTTCTATAATTGGCAAAGAAAAAGGACTACGCTCTTAATGAGCGCGGCTTTAACGAACTTAAGTGTATTATCATGGCCTAATGAGGTCTACTATAAATGCCAGCTGTGCACACTCGCCGAGGCACCCCGAGACAGGCCGAGAGCGAGTGTGTACCTGCCTACATGGTGCTCTCGTCTCGTCTTCCCTCTCTCGTCTCGCCTCGCCACCTCTCGGTCGCGTGTCGGTTTTTTGCGCCCGAGTCAAAGGGTCTGATCACGGACAAACCCCCCCCACCATTAAAATATCAAAAGTTCAAAATATCACATTAATATTATATTGAAATAAGGAGAAGCGAGTAGTATAAATTATTACATTAATATTTTGAATTTGCCGCGCTGCAAGCTGTGGCCGATTATCCAATGACACTGACACCGGAATATTAATGTCATTTCATGCACTTATTTGTTGTTTTATTTTCTTGAACCCCACCCGCTACTAAAACTTGGCTACGCCCGTGGGTCTGATACAGTTCAACTGATACAACAAGTGTGTAGTTGATGTGCTCTCGCCCGAGACTCGCCGAGTGTGTACCGCCGGCATATAACCCTTGTTATTATAGGACCCTTGTTCAAGAGGCTTACTTATTTTGACGCAAAATGAAACATAAATAATCAAATTTTTTTTTGTAATACATAATTGCGTTCCTACAATGGCAATGGTTTAATACCATCAATTTTATCCTTTATGTTGCATAGAAGAGACAAAATCGATTTTCTTATTCGGACGTTTTGTGGAATAACCGGTTTCTTTTGTTTCTATGTGTGACGATTTCTTCGGTCATTCAAGAACCGCTGCAAAGAATTGTAGTTGCACATCACTAGTCATACATCACTCATGAAGCTCCAGTTTATTTCAATCTCTTTTGACGAAAATAAATTAAATGATTGACGTACAATGCAACCAGTTTGAAGAACCAATTCTAAATATCCTGAACAACTTAAGAGTAATTGATTGCAGGCACCCTGGGTGGAAGTATTTAGAGAATAATTAATTGTTTGTTAAAAAAAGAAATGTCGACTGGGATAAGCAGAGTTGTGTAGACTTGAAGACGGTGAAAGTGGTGCATATGTTTATTCCAGATAATCATACAAGAGTGATAATATATTGAGGTTTACTTTCTGGAATCAAGAATGACGTCGGCTTATTATGATTATTATGATGGCAGTACAATATTTTTATTCATATCAAATAAAATTGGACTTCCTATAGACTTAGTAAGTAATACTTTAAGTGCTAAATTTATGATTTCAGTAATTTTTAAAATGTATCTTTAGTGCAGTAGATATAGTAATGCTACTCTGTACCTTTATCAATTATAAAATGAATGATAGGTGTTATACCCTATCTGTATTGTATTGTTTAATCTAAGGCATATAAAATAATCAAACTGCACACAAAAGTATATAAAAAGCAGTGTGTTTCTACTGGGTGACAAATGTTGTCACTTGCCTTGATTCTCTTTCCAGTTACAACTAGTTTCACTGATGCAGCATCTAAAGCTGGAAATGCACAGTTGTACATACAAAAAAATAATGATGTTGCTAAAATGCTACATTATTTTATGTTTTATTGCAATAATTGAAATTGTTATTCAAAAATTATTTTGAATACTTACATTTCAATACAATACAATAAGACTATTTAACTATTATGCAATAAGATTATTTTTAAAATAGAGTATATTTATTAATTGTAGTGAGGTGCAGCTTTGCTTATATTTATATAATAGACATTAATACCACAAGGGCACTTTATTTAATTAGTTTCATAACATTATGTTTTCCTTCTGTTAGGTTAATTTTTTGATCGCACAAATAGCTGCACTATGCCTGGCCAGACTGTTTCGGAAACCATTGAGACTTGCTTCATCAGAATTTCGTCATTCAGTGTGCCTTGTTATAGGTTTGATAATGGGATATTTCTGCTTTGGAAAGTAAGTTACACATTTATTTATAGTTAAGTTTGAATATTTTTAAAATTATGGAACTGTGCAAAGGATAAAACTACTCAGGGCATTCCACTATTTAACCATTTTATAGAATTAATTCCCAATGAGGTAAAGTAAAAGCTTAGAGCTTTGTCCTTCCTTCCTTCCTATGGCCATTTGTACAGCTCTGTAATCTCTCATATAAATGTTAATCTTCATATCTTAGTTCTTATCTTTCTATTATAAAATATTCTGATCCTTTCAAAAGCAACTAAACATTTAGTCCAAGACATAAGGAATAAAATATATGTTGTACATTGTACATATCCTTTTCCTTGTCTACTATTGAATATAGTAGAAAAAGGCCTTGAAGTATATTGGTTACAATTAGTAATACATTTTTAAATGCTTCATTGAGTGTGAAGGTTTTAGTTGACTAAAAACATTAAAGGCAAAATTTATGCTTATACAAAATTAAATGTCTTATATTATCCACATGGTTATAGTTTATGGTTTGATAGAAATATAAATACAATATATTTATTACATGTATGTGACATTATGGGGGAAACTTGATAAGGCTTCTTGATGTTTCCAAAAATGTTTGAAGTTTTGAAATACAATGTCCATAAAATGTGATTTATAGATAATGTTATTTCAAGTTTAAGACTCATAAAAAGTATGTTCCCATTGGAAGTTACATAGATGTTATGTTATTTATAAAAGAATTTTAGTTTTGTTTACAGGTTTTGCCAAAAATCTGCCAATTTCGTTGTAATTTTACCTCTGAAAATTTTTCTAAAGGAAAAAAAAAATGATAAAATTTTAATTCTCTATCTATATAATTTTTACACTGATTTACTCAGCTATTTATCTATCTTGTAAAAAATTATGAAATAAAAACAGGTATATTTGAAAAAAAAAAAAAAATTTAACTATTAAAAATAATTGTTTTTATCCCTACATATTACTTTTTAATTTATTTCTTAAAATTTATAATGATTGACTCATTCAATTGCACCCATTGCCTCCCGCTAAATCCGCGCCTGCCTACTGTTGTAGTATATATACTGTGTAGAAATTACCAGTGTAACTACCCAATATAATTATTATATTATATTATAATTCAGTAGAGGGAACTACTGAATTTGTTCAGTAGTATTTTGTTCTACTTTGTATTTTGTTTCCTCAATGTACGGTACATGTTGCGGTAGTAAGTGAAAAATGCCAGAGCCCATTCCCATCCCATCCTATCCCTCCCCATTTTCCCAATCCATTCCTTAATCTGCAAAGGTAGGGAGCGGATCCGGGGCGTGCCAACGTTTGTCATTCTGGACTGACATTGGCATGTAGCATGTATGTCTATGGACAACAGTATCCACTTACCATCAGATGGACTGTATGCTCGTCTGCCGCCTTTTTTATATAAAAAAATCACACTTATACTATACATTCTTTGCTGGCCACTATTATACCCATCTTTAATCATTCAACTTAATTCAGTTAATTCTTGTTTATGTGATAAGTTGAGTCATGTTAATGGTCTCATTGTCTTATCAGCTATGCGAGTTTACAGCCTAAGAAAATGCTTCAATACATCTTTAAATTCTATTGTTTTTACAATACCTGAGGTTTATGTACTCAGGTCACCGATTCTTAGAATTTTGTTAGTTATGTAAAAACAATGGAATGATTTATCAGTAATGACATATTTCAGGCAAGCTATACACCTGTCAATACTGCCTACACTGAGTTACACTTTACTGAAGACTGTGCCACATCATCTAATTGGAAAGTATGTATACTGCCTATGTCTATCTGACTACATTACAAACCGTGCGAAATCGCACATCGACCAATGTTGCCGTATCTCTTTTTTTATATTATAAAGTTAGAGAATGATGCACCGCACCAGGTTCAAAAGGTCAGAGAGCGATTTTCGCACGGTTTGAAACCCATCCCTATATATCATACAAAATGTATAATAGGACATAATAAGCTTTAATAGTTTATTTTAGGAAAATAGTAGTATTATAAAATACAATATTTTTATAAATCATGACAGCCACGATGACATGAGTTAAATAAAAATAAATGTTTTCAAAAATTACAAATGATATGTATTTATATATGTATTTAGAAAGTATTTTGTTAAATTTCATATATACAAATAAATTACTATCTCGATATTTAAGTACAATGTGTACCCTATTTGTCCATTCTATTGTAACATCTGAACTGGAACACTTGATGATTTGGATGGAACTATCATCGCGTTATGATGTGCTTGGGAAGGTTGAGATATACCGGTAATCAGTGCCGGCTTTACCTGTGGTGCAGGGTGTGCGGCGCACACGGGCGCAGGGTGTTAGGGGGGCGCCGAGCGCCGCTCGCGACGCCTCCAAAGAGTCTACTAGAGGGCGCCAGGGTATTGATTGCATCCGGGCGCTACATGGGCTAGAGCCGGCGCTGCTGGTAATACTGTATTTCCATATGTACCATCAGCTTGGTTACAAATATATTTAATAGTAAATTAATTATTAATTACGCAACTAATTTAATTAAAAAATGTTATGTTGCTAGGGAAATTCATGGCGAAACAAAAACCAACGATTGAACGTTGTTGAAAGATTATTTGGCTAGATATTATTAATAAGAAGATTATGTAAACAATAGGAAAAAGTTTCGTAATCATAAATTAAAATATGTTAATACGAGTACTCATATAGTCACTTAATTATCGCGGGTCGGGAGTTAAAATATGTACATATGTATTTACTTTTTCAGCATTGTTCTGACAGCGTCAATGTTATACCTATCAAGTTTACACCTGCATCGACAAATATACCACACGGCGGACTACACACTAGATATAACAGGTAATATTTTGTCTCACGTAATACAGCCACAGTCGTATATGGTCTAAGAGCTGGCTACGAAAATTTAAAATGATAAGGTGCAGTGAAAATTTTTATATAAAAACCTTCCTTACTAGCTGACAAGCACATGGCGTTGCAGCCAGAAGTCGCTCCCGGGGAGGGAAGCGCGGGCGGGCGGTCAAACGCGTTAATTTTTAATCAAAATAAAATCATTGAGTGCAGCTCTGACATTTTATATAGTAATAGTTTTTAACTGTAGAAATTGCTTAAAGTTATTGCCAGAAGTCTAGGTCGGGGTTTAAACGTTGCCAGAAGTCGGTAAAGTTGTAAAAAAATTGTTTGAATTTTAAGCTCAATACGCAGTTCTGGCGATTTTGTTTTTATATTATTTATGGCTTAAAAAAGCTGGATATCAATTGCCAGAAGGAAAAATGTTAGCCATCATTTATGAAAAATGATAATATCGCCAGAAGTTGGTAACACGAAAAGCAATTCTTTAAAATGTAAATAATATATTCTATTTAGCTATATTCTCCGGACCTAGCTCCTAGTGATTTTTACCTTTTTACCAATTTGAAATAAACACTTACATGGTATAAAATTTCATGGAGATGATGAGGCCATGTACGCTGTAAAGTTTGTTTTCGATACCCAGGATCGAATGGAATTGAGTTTTTCCAATTGAGTTGCCTTTTTTCCAATGGAATTGAGCGAGCAACTTTCAAAACGTTTACAATTTAGATATACGTTTCTTAGTTTCAATACTTTTCCAAAAATATATTGATCAACCTAGTATAAATACGTTATTCCGAAAATCAGCAGTATTTTTTTCATATTTAATCAAATTAATTATGCACGATGGATACAAAAATATGATAATCTAATACTAGTTGAACACACACATCCAGATTTAGCAGATGATTTTAAGAAAGGAATGTTCAGTGTTAATTGAAATGATAAAGGTCTTTCAAGGGTACCAGTTGATTTAACCTTAGAACAAACCGTCAATGCCGATGCTGCTCGGAAACTCACGGGTATATTACATTTTACAAATTCCATATGAACGCGTCAGCGATGGTCTAAAAGCCATGAGACAAGATCAGCGATTACGTCTTATGTTTACTAGATATGTGGCCTGAAAAAATCTCAAGACATCTGAGTTGGAAAAATATCAAATAAAAAAGATAATTTACAGTTGAACGCATTTATTGAAGTGTTAAAAAATAATAATAATCCATTTGATAGCAACAAACTAAATCATGATAAGTTATGTACATAATATTAGCACAGGGCGTCGTGCCTCTGACAGTGTCGCGCTGATTTCCTACTTAAATTCGTTCTTTCGTTTTGTCTACTAGAAATTTATTTATAATTCATTAAAAGTTAAAATAATACAAAGACAAATTGCCAAAACTGCATAAAATTATTTTATATACAATAAAAAAAATATTGATTTACCGCTTCAGCTACTACTGGCGATATTATCATTTTTTATACACTTAGCCATCATTTTGCCTTCTGGAAATCGATATCCAGCTTTTTTGAGCCATAAATAATATAAAAACGAAATCGCCAGAACTGCACCTTGACGTTATAATTCAAACAATTTTTTTACAACTTTACCGACTTCTGGCAACGTTTAAACCCCGACCTAGACTTCTGGCAATAACTTTACGCAATTTCTACAGTTAAAAACTATTACTATATAAAATTTCAGAGCTGCACTCAATGATTTTATTTTGATTAAAAATTAACGCGTTTGACCGCCCGCCCGCGCTTCCCTCCCCGGGAGCGACTTCTGGCTGCAGCGCTATGTGCTTGTCAGCTAGTAAGGAAGGTTTTTATATAAAAATTTTCACTACACCTTATCGTTTTTAATTTTCGTAGCCAGCTCTCCATCTATATACATAACGTTCTCGTTGTATTTTCGCCATTACGTTGATGTTACCTGATTAATGTTAATTTTGGGAATCCGTCACATCACATCGTAGTAAAACAAGACAAGTAGGTAGATGAATTATCTTCATGGGTGCACACGGCTTGTACGGAAACGTATTCTTACGCGCAACTGCCGAACTCACTGAGTTTCACAGCGTGTCCGCCTACTTCGTTGCCATTCATCAATTCTGAATAGTTGCGCGAATACATTTACAAACGAAACAAACCATATCCCTCAACGCATGATTTTACTTTCACACATACAAACACGCTTATAAGGTGACCCTACATTGCAGTCCAATGATTTCGACCAACGACATACACTTAGAATCAATTTACATACAGAGTGATGTCCTTCATCGACGTTGATCGATGTTTACTCGATTGTTCACGGTCGTTGTCGGTAGATAATATGGAACGAATTAATCAATAGAGTTCATTTCCATATGTATCTACATTAAAATAGACAACACGGATGGACACGATATACTACAGGCTTGATGATTGAGAGACGGAGGAATGGACGAACCAATGTGCTAGGTAGCACATTGGGTAGGTAGAGGTACCTATGAAGTGGTCATAACTATCAATCGATGATCGATCTACGTATTAATTCCTCGAGCGACCATTATTATATTATGACGATTGTGTATTTTAGTCGATCAATGTCAATTGATCTATTCAATCGATCGACCGTAATTTTAGGCCACTTGTACACACACACATTCTCACACGATATGGCAAAATTTGCACTCGCATATAGAAAATTTGGTGATTTTGTGTTAAGAATAAATTTCATTTTCAATACATTTACGAGTATGTTGTACACTCAAATAGTAGTACAACTCACCACAATATATATAGAATAGATGGCAGACGAATGAGCGGGTCACATGATGGTAAGTGGTCACTGCCGCCCATAGATACCTGCAGCACCGGGGACTTGCCGGTGCGCTGCCGACCTTGCAGAATCCTTTTACAGCTCTCTTGAAGAGCCCCATTTCGTAGCGTAAGGAAAGTATCTCGGCTGGCAATTCATTCCACAACTTTCGGGTCGCTATATAGTGTCTTTTTGACCGCACTCTACGCATCGACTCTACGTCAAGGAAGTGCGGATGTACCGCATGACGACGAGCCGTGCGATGGTAAAAACCCGAAGTTGGCATCAAATTGAACAGCTCTTCAGAACATTCCCCATTATAAAGGCGGTAGAAAACGCAGAGAGACTCCACATCCTGTAATCCTCCACATAAACCACCTGTGAGAGTGGGATCGACAATTCGGATAGTGTGTCGTTGGACGGAGTCAAAAGGGTCCACCTGGTAATTCGGTGCACCGCCCCAGAGGTGTGAGCAGCACTCTATGTGGGGTTTAACTTGAGCTTTATAAAGAGACGAGCGTTGTCCCGGAGAGAGAAGTACTTCTCTCTCCGGGACAACGCTTGTCTCTATTCAGTACACCGAGTTTTTGACTAAAGCGCGCGCCTCGAGAAGGAAGAATTTCGTACAAATATATTACGAAAACATTGCCCATCGGCTAATCCGGAAACACCCGAACGCGTCATCCACGTCTATGAGTCATCCTCTAATTGCATACTTTATTACGAGATAAATACAAAACTTTATGAACATGTCACGAGTCAATGCACAGAAAATATGAAGGTGTTATTTTTCACTATACTAAACAAGTCACTATATGGCTAGATTATCGTATGACATTTTTTCTACTTAGGTGTTATTTATTTATGTATATTTGCATACTAGATAATTACAATAAGTATCTATATTGTGTAATGTATTATATGTAGATATAACTTTATATTGCTTTTATTAGCCTCATTCACATTATATCTTAAAAAATCAACACCTATATCACAGCAGGTGCTGTGATATATACACATCAGTCGAACGTTACAGGTCATTTAGGAGATTTTGCTTGACCCACTGGTAGTATAGCGTATTCTTTTTTTTTTATGTACGAAGGCGGCATACGAGCATACAGTCCACCTGATGGTAAGTGGATACTGTCGCCCATAGACATCCGCGATACATGCCAACATTAGTCCAAAATGAGAAACGTTGGCACGCCCCCGCATGCGCTGCCTACCTTTGGAGATATAGGAATAGATTTGGAGAAAGGGTTGATAAAATGGGGAGGGATGGGATGGGATTGGAATGGGCTCTGGCACATCTCACTCACTACCGAAACACGTACGTACATTGGGGAAATACGATAAATTGGGAAATGCAGTACATTTCAAGGTAGTCTTTTGTGAGAGAGGGGTAACGTGGCCAGTCGAGCGCTCCCAGCGGCTGTTGGATTGCAGCATGCACTCTCCCCCTACCATTCAATATCTTCCATATTGATATATTCAATATCTTCCATGTCATAATCAGAATAATAGTAGTCTTCATCCTATCCATAAAATCATCCATGACATGTTCATATTTTCTATATTCATCTTCGTATTTGATTGCGTGATCACAAACTTCTTTCCATTCATCTGGACCAATCATATATATTTTTTCCAATATTTTTTTTACTGTGGTCATATTCATATCAACATTTCTTTGAGCTACATAACCCTTATGCTGAGACCATATATTTTCAATGGGATGGAAATCCGGATGATATAGCGGTAATCTCAATACAGTGTGTCCATATTCTACTAAAAAATTGTCAATAGAATATTCCACAAATCTTTCCTTATGACGAAGAAGGCTTTGTCTAAGTTGGATCGACGTTAATGTCGTGTTTTACCAACCAGTTTATCATATCTTGCTTCAATGTATTTGAATTCGGAAGCTTTTCCACATATTTATTATGTGCAGCATTATCAACGACCAATGCCGAATTTTTAGGTAAGTTAGTAATCAATTGATTACGTAGCCATTTTTCATAATTGTCACTGTTCATCTCATTATGATATCTGACGTATGTACAGAAGTTTCATAGATAGAATTTCTCTGCCTTCAGATCGAAATCTTTTAATCAAATCTAATTATTTTATCCGTTTCAATCTTATATCATCCTTTTTTCATCATCAAAACTTTCGTGTTGTTAGTTTTAGTGTACCGAAAATCCAACTGACAAAGAATTTTTCGTAATGTACTCTCGCGTTCTTTGAAATCAATGGCTTCTATTAGTTTCAGTTTTAAAGACTGGAGTCTTTTTCTTGTCTTGAATTCTTCGGTATCTTTATGAAAGCGACTCTTATAGTTGACTGTAGTGGATAATAATGTGGCCTTTTAAGGTGTCAGTGAAGGATTTTGACATCCATCACAACATCATTACATTGACAGAATACCTTTTTGAAAATTAAATATAAAAAGGTCATTAAAATGAGGTTGATAACAGTTGACGAAAGCAAATATTACCTACGAATAGTTGACGAAAGTACCTATAAAATTAATTTTCTATTGAAAAAAATCATTTTGCGGGTATTAGTAGCTCTATATATTTATTTATGAATTCGACGTTCGCCGAACATACACGTATATTCTCGATGGCCAATGTTTTCGTGCAAGATCTGTACATTGATCTTAGTGACGACTGCATTTGTCAACATTTTTTAAGTGTACAAAATAACTGATTATACAAACATCTAAAAAATAGTTTATAAATATTTATAAAGCATTTTACCTTTCTATAACAATTATTAATTATAATAAAAAGTAAAAATGTATGCAGTGAAAGTGTAAAATTAGAATAATTAAATTTTCTCAATTCAGTATTTGAATTTGTTAATTTTTGCTAATAAGATATTGCTAATAACATATGCTTTTGCTAATAAAATGATCAAGTAGGTGTTTAACTAATGAACTGATTAATTTTTCAAACATAATTTACTTTTTAATATGTAGTGCCGTAATAGGTATATATGGGGAAATAAAAATAGGTATTTTAATATAATAATATACTGTTTATTCAGTATTTGATTCCGAGTCTAATGAGTCTTGACGATTAGTCAGTGATGCTTATGACAAATGAGTCTACAGTTTTGTCAATTGAATGATCTAATATATTTTTTATCATAATCTATCATAATCATAATATAGTTTATAATCAAATTATTTTCAGTTTCGCTGAAAAACGGGTCACTTCGTTTCTACCGAGGTGACATGGAGCCCTTAAACGGTCGCGAAGTAAATGGAGTTGGCTCCATTTTGATTTACATAATGAAGTCACATATAATAAAAACGAAACTTAACAATTAATAGTTAACGTAATAATAAAAAAAAAAAACTATAACAACGATGAAATTAAAATAAAACATAACCGAGTAACCACGAACGCGTTTTATTTAATTCGGAATGTGCGACCAAGGGACGACACCCCCCTGCTCGGTTTCAAAGACACGTGTTATTTTTTTCTAAAACGGGTTTGTTATCTATGACGAACTCGGTCACTCGCTTCACCCCGTACCACCAAACACGTAGCGATGCTAGTTGAGCGACAGATTTGTATGGCGTTCACAGTTGTGGGATTCTTAAAGTATACCTACACTTATTTATTTGTTACACTCTTTTATTAGCTGTCGATATATTACACATTCACGTCTTATTCGATCGAATGCCAAAGTAAATCTGTGTCGCGCGCACGTGCTATCACTACTTTTATGTCCTCGTATCACGAGGGAAAATTCCTTCCCTTACTCCTGCACAATACCCACTCACAACGAGGGAAGGACGGACCAATAGCACGTGTGCGCGGTGAATTAAAATAATTTTAAATGATATATAAATACTAATAAACTATTTTATTTATAATTTTAAATCTCTTATTAATAATCTTAAATTCTTACACAGTTGGGATGATTATCGTTTTCGTTCACTGTACAAGGTATGTTAATGACCGAAATTCTTCGTGCTCGTGGCGCGCTCTATAGCAAGTTTTACACTTAAGTTTTATATGACAGGTCACTATAATCAAACCAATGCGCTAGGCGTAGATTAAATCAATGTACGTGGCACTTAACATTAATTTGGGCATTTTATGATTATCTTATATTTAAAGCACGCATGACAAAGATGACATTCACTAATCTGCAATAATCCGCATTGAGCCCGCGTGGTGCATTATGGTCCAAAGCCTTTTTTAATTGCAAGGGGAGGCTTTTACCCCGCATTGAAACATTATAGGCTGACAAAATCTGATAAAATCTTGTTTCAACCTTCCATTTTCGTTTCAGCAATATAAAAATATAGAGGACCAAGCTTTCCATTATTAGGTAATTTCATGACTTCTGGTGATGACCTATTATGGCAGATATTATCCGTTTTATAAAGAGTGAGACACCCTTCAAGTCTATGAATTTTTCCTATTAAAATAACCCAGATCAGAATGGAGTAACAGCCACTGTTTTGTTGCAGATTAACTGGTTTTAATTTTGGTCATGTTGTACAGTATCTCCTGTAACTTTTCAAACGTGTTACAACATCCCCTATTCGAGTGGCTAAAGCAACTCATTATCGTTTTATTTTATATGCACATGCTATTTTGTTTCATAGACCTTGTGTTTGCTGCTTAGTTTCCTGTCAGTGCTTCACTAATCTAGACCTTTGACACAAGGTTTACAATGAGAAATCTTGTGTGTCGATTTTGTAATCTTGTTGCGTATCTGTATGAGTCATAGGCTGACGAAACGTGATACTCATTTACTTTCAGGTCCACTAATGGTGATAACACAACGAGTGACGTCATTGGCATACTCTCTCCAGGATAGTTTGAGTAAACAGGAGATCAATTCTAACTTGAACCACTCCAAGGATGACTGCCTGTCCGAAATTGATAAGGTCCCGTCGCCCCTCGAGTATTTTTCCTACACACTGGCCTTCCAAACGTTAATGTGTGGCCCGGTCGTCTTTTACTCTGATTACATTAACTTTATCGAAGGAGTTCAAATTGAAGGGGTAAGTTATATTTATATTACAACACATAATAGTGCAATATTAATATTTTTTATTTGAATGTTCTATTCAATATTATTGTATATAGGTACGGGCTGTAACCGAAGCCTGTATGCATTCTGCTTGATACTGAGTTAACTCACATATAATGATCCTTATTTTTTTTAAATATATAAAATTATGCGCTTTGTATTTAGTGAATTTCTATTAAAAATTTGGTAGAAGGTCAAAAAATCAATTTTTGGCAATAAAGGAATTGTGTAACATGACAATGAAGTCAGAGTCATGAGTAAAATCCATTGTCAGGCTAAGACAAAGGGTCGATAACACCCTGCATATTAAAGGTTGAGACTTGACTTGACAAGACATGACAAAAAATTAACGTAAACGAAATGTACTTTGAAAGAAGACCAACAGTTTAATAGAGAAATAAACTGAACGGTTCGACAATGTATGTACTCGCAATTCGCTCTTCGAACATGCGTGTGAACATGCATTATTTGCAAAAAAAAAATATCTTTTTGTGTTCAATTTTTTATACATATTTGAATGAATAAATGAAATTTCTTTGGTGTATTCCTATTTTAACTTAAATACTTTGAACCGTACAATGTTTTTTAAGCTAGTTGAGATTAAACCACAACGTAACTTTTTTTTTGGTATAATGAAATTCTTGAGAACCTAGTAACCTTTTATAAGTCATCACATCACTCATTTCATCAGACATGTAAACAAGTTAGGGTTAAACTTATCTTTAACCCTTAGGTAGGTTTTTAGGTTAACCCTCAGTGTTCGGTCACTGTCGGAATTACGAAGATGGCCAAATTGTATGGTGTCGGCCGACTTTAAAATAACACCAACCATCCCTGCTCTTCCCTTGGGTGTAGTAAAAGGCGACCAAGGAGTAACAAAGCCGCTAACACAAGTGCTGACTACACTACACCACCTTTAAAGGAGTGGGCTCGCCAACCCGCTTGACCAGCGCGGCGTTTTAAAACCGTGCATCATGCACAAGACATGAATGAAATGCATGAAGAGGCCCATGTGAAGAGGCTGGTTACGATTACTGTAAATGATATGAAATTAAAGAAATATTTAATGACGTGTGCTAGCTACATATGTGCCATCTATATTTATGTGCAACGTTGTTGTCAGAGGGCGCAATTGAAGGAAGATGGAAGCGAGCCGTCCCCGCGGCGCGCGGTCCTGTACAAGGTGATGGGCTCGCTGGCCGCTGCCGTGCTCTACTTGACTCTCGCCAAAAAGTACCCGCTCACTGTCCTAGCAGGTATTACATTATTTTCTTTCTATTAGTAGATTAACGCCTTACACAAAACAACACGCACAGTGCCCGGCAGCAGTAGCCATTTTTTTCAGTATGGCTCATTTGTTTTCATTGCAACAATTTTAATTTTGATTTTGTTGCACCTTCTGTGTAAAGCGATTGGTCACGAACGTTCGGATGAGAACTAACTTTTTGCGTACGAATTATTATAGGACTGTAACATTCATTTACTTTGCGCTAACTAAACGAATGGGTTTTGTTGTACAGTGTTGTATTTACAATTAGCACCACTTAGCCGCCTAATGAAAATGTTGCAGATGAGCTGCAAGCGAGTTTGCATTTGTAAGACCATTCGGTTGGCCAACACGTACCTACCAATGTTGTAAACAAGAAATATTTGGTCACTTATTTTTCACTCAAAATAATCCCAGATACTATTGAACAAAATTTAATGAAACCTTAAAAGTAATCGCCAGTACCTACCTTATTAACCTTGATTTCAATTATAAAGGTTTTTATGGAATTATGAGTGTTACGTATTTTTCCGGAATCGTAAAAAGAGGATAGTTGCGCCAAATTATCATAAATTTAATAAAAATATCATACATTAGAAGTGTTCACTAATTCAGCGATGCTAGTTACAGAAGAAAGGTTTGCACTAAACATGATCTAACTAATGATCTAATGTACTCGTGTTAATGATTTGTAATGATCTAACTTCTCACACAAGAAACCGCCATCTCTACGAATAATTTCAATTTATTCGGGGGGTTTCACTGTTGTGCCCACCAAAAAGATGAAAATATCGTTGCTTTTCATATAAAAATTGAATCCATTTTGTTTGAATATTTATGTTAATGAAGTGACTCACGAGTAAAACTCCGATCCGAAGTACCATTAAAAAACATAAAGTTGGTTACTATATTTTTTTTTATTTTGCGTATGGGTTTTTGTTCGTTTGGTGTCTATTATTCTCTTAGCACACAATGCGTTGTTAAGTTACATTGTATGTATTTTTATGCGAAAATTTCATGTTGTTTTCTATGTAGTTTGACTTTCAGCAAATTGTATTAGGTGTTATAAGAGTAATAAACTCATAAACAGAAATTAAACTTGTTAGTTACTGTCTATCGCTGTCTTATGTCATTGGCGCTGAGGCCTTATCTAAGCTTTTAATCCACGGATTGTTTGCTTGTTTGATTTAGTGGTGGGCGTGAAGTGAAAACAAACAATTTTCCACAAAAACTACATTTGCAAATCGTGTTGTAAATTAACGTGCTTATTGCACCAATAAGCATAATTAAAAAAAGTTTTAGTGTTGGATACATTAAAATTTCTAAACGCTAAACATATTTTGTGACAGTATCGTTAAAGATTTAATATCAATTAAACGAAGCATAATAAACAGTGATCGGAATAGATAGGGCTGATTGACCTGAAGTTGCTAGAAAATCCAACAATGTGAGTAATTACATGTGTATTAAGTAGTAAGACTATTTTTGGGATTACGAGTTTCGATAAAAATAAATATAGTTCGTGGTTTTAAGAACTCTGTGTTCTCGCCAACTTTAGGTAAATTAGCCCTACCTATTCCGATCACTGATAATGAAGCTTAGCGACGAAAACTTTAAAATAAATATGTTAATTAAATAAAAACAGTCTTGTATAAGTTAAGGCGTAAGTTGATTATACCATAATCCAAGTAGTGAGGAGACCTCACTAGGGCTGACATATTGGTACCTACATTAATGTTGTAGAATGTAGGTTTAGGGTACGATGGAACTGACATGTGCCAAGGCATAAAAGTTCCTGAGTAAAAAAAGTATGTATTTACAATTTAGCGACTGCCCGTGACGTTGCGTGAGTTAGCATAAGTTTAAGCTTCATTTACACAAGGAGAGTTACTCGAACGCAGGTAGAATAGAAAATCGATCAAAAATATGCTTGTCTAGTATAATAATAATAATCTTTTATTTGCTGGAATGTGTGACTACAAATATAGGTGACATTATTTGCAAATAGATGCTATACATTAGACTGTTAAGACAGCATGCAAAAATTATAATATACATGTTGTCTCTTCACAGTCAAAACCTCTGAATTATACAATACATCAATTACACACAACTGTTATCGCCATGTGATTACTGTAACAGTGATAACAGTTATCATCGTGTGACGATTGGTCGCATACTAAAATCTTATACAATATTCTCGTTCGAATCGTTCGAAAAACTCGTCTGGTGTAAATGAGCCTTTAGTGTAGATAAAAAGAGCAGCCTACATGTTGTTAGGCATGGGCGTAGCCACGGTAGGGTAGGTCGGGGCGCTCGAACATAGGAAAGAATAAAATAAAGTTGATTGCGTTCAGAACTAACGGAACCAACTTCTGAAGTGTCCCGGTCGTGGTCGGGGGTCTACCTACTCTGGTACGCCTACTTATCGACACTGGTAGTGCGTTGCAAGTACTACCACGCGTGGCTGCTCTCCGAGGCCATATGCAACAACTCTGGCATGGGCTTCAACGGGTACGACAGTGACGGCACGCCTAAGTGGGACAAAATGTCTAACATCGACGTGTTTGGATTTGAGGTCAGTAAATTATAAACTTAGCAAGTTCTAATTTGTAATTATTGTACAATTTAGTTAATTTACATTTCCTTTTCTGTTGGCTTTCTATTTGTTTAATATTATCATTAAATCCTTTTACCACATTTACGTACTTTCTTCTGTATTATATTGTGTGTTAATGTGCTAGTAATAAAGGTGAGAGAGAATGCAATGGTTTTGATTACGTTGCGTTGTTGTTGATTGTACTCTATTATTCCCCTTTCTATTAGGTGCTGATCTATGAAATGACCGATTTGTGTGAAAAACTGATTTTTTTTGTTACAAAAATATTTATGTTAATCGAAATATTGACCCATATTATCTAGACACTTTCGCCACCTCACGGGCAGTTAATTTATGCCGCGCCGCTCCTGTAAAAGTCTCGTGGACGGGTATCAATGAATTCTTCAAAAAGTTGTCCAAATTTCGAAATTAATGGAAATCTGTCGGGGCAAGGTCCGGTGAGTATGGTGGGTGAGGGAGTCTCCAGCTCTTGAAGTTTTAAAAGTGTCGTATGAGATGTGTGAGGATCGGCATTGTCATGAAGAAGAAGTGGAGATGAGAGATTGACCAAACTTGGTTGCTTTGTTGCCAGCTTTTCCATCATCGTCTGCAGCTCCTTATAGTACACATCTGCATCAAGCGTTTGACCGGCTCGCAAGAAACTGTAGTCGACAACACGGCCACAGGACTACCAAACTGATGCCAGTAGTTTTTTCTTAGTTATCTTGCGTTTTCGACATGGTTGGGCTGCATCTCCTGGATCCAGCAACTGATACGAACATTTGCGGTTATCGTACAGGATGTATTTCTCATCACAAGTCACGATGCGATTCAAAATTCCTTCGTTTTTGTGACGGTTCAATAACACAGTGCACACTTCGACGCGTTGTTGTCGCTGACGTTCGTTCAGTTCATACGGTATCCACTTTTCGAGATTTTTTACTTTGCCGATTTCACGCAAATGAACCAACATTGTTTTATCACTAACATCAAACCCTGCTGCTTACGCTAGGCCCCGTTAAGAAAGTAGTTTGCGAACTGAAATAAATTATTATAACTGATCAGAAATACTTGTTGGCCTCGCTACGTAAATAGTTTTTGAAAAAACTTTACAGTGTCTTTGCCAAGAAGTCTTTATACATCTGAAATCTCTAATACTCATTTACTCTACTTTTATGAGACATTTTTTCTTTTGCTCTCTTTTTTTTGTATACTTACTCATTACATATTTTTTGTTTATAAATAAAGCCACACTCAATGCTCCATACTAGGATACAATGTATTGTGGGTCCAGAGACACATACAAAGACAGGCACACCACCCAGACCCAAGCAAACATCTGGAATCGAACTCGAGACCTACATAGCAGGCAAGGGCACTACGAACTCGGCTAATCTTGCCTATATATTCGGCATATCGGCTATATCATACTTGGCATACTTGGCTATATCGTCGTGTAAAATGTTGTGATACAATCTTATTTTTGTAGTTCAAAGCACCGAATATAAACGTTATCCTCCTTGAGTACATATTACTGAGTACATAGGGCTGACGCAAACCATGCGAAACGCAAAGCAGTGCGGTTTTCATTAACAAGCAAAAACAACTTTGTTGACATTGGAATAACATCAAAAATTCACTAACGCAATTATCGCCTACGTCCGCTTTAACGCCCCCGAAGACTCGAAGGTTGGTTAATTTTTGATCTCGTTACAATGTCGACAAAGTTGATTGTTGTTTGTTAACGATAACCGCGCTGCGCTTCGCCAGGTCTGCACCATAAGTAGTTTGCGGACCGAAAGAACGGAAGGAACTGTTCGAACATTTTTTTAGCGCAATAAGTAGTTAACATTTTTGCAGTATTTCTGCTAAGAAGGTATAACCCATCGTTTGTGTACTATAAACGTTAAACCTCTATCGCACTTGTTCTTGTACGTGTTCCAGTTCGCGCAAAACTTCCGCACGGCCATAGCAAGCTGGAACAAGAACACGAACGCATGGCTCCGCGGCGTAGCGTACTCGCGCGGCGGCGCGTGCCGCACGACGCGCGTCTACGCGCTCTCCGCCATCTGGCACGGGTTCTACCCCGGCTACTACCTCACATTCTTCGCAGGGGGATTATTTACTGTCGCCGCTAGGAAGGTAAGCACTTCGAAGGAGCCTGTCAAAAATGTTGGATCATAAGCTGTAATCCATGAGTTGTAGTTAAGTAATGTATCGTTTTACTCGTATGTTCCCTGGTCTTTTAAGTATGTTTGTCGCGCCCAGTTGTTCTATAGAATAAAACTTAGAAATGTAATTTATGTCCTTGTATAGTTTACAAATAATTCCAAAACGCGTTTATCGTGCTCTTTGACATCATACCGAATCATACCGTAAACGTAACCACATCTTTTTTTGTGTACTGCAAGACGCAGGCCTCCTCTTGCACAAGACAATATGTATGGATGTATGGCCTTAAAACGTCATGCTGGCCAAGCGTGTTGACGAGTTTACTCTTAGAGGTGGTGTAGTTCCTCAAGACGTGGGTAGTGGCTTTGTTATCTCTTAGTCGCCTTTTACGGCACTCACAGGAAGAAACTGTTGATCTGAATCGTGCTGAATCCTTTTTTACATTTTTATGGCCACTCATTTGCTGGTCTGCCACTTCTTCTATAAATAAACATTCCATGTATAGATCCGCGTGGCGGCGCGTCCGGTGTTCGTGGGCAGCATGCCCAGGAAGCTGTTGTACGATGCGGCGTCGTTCGTGACGACGCGTGTTGCCATGACCTACGCGACGGTGCCCTTTGTACTGCTGCACCTCGCGCCCAGCCTCGCCTTCTACGGGTGACCATATGCATATATCACTATATAGTTTTTAATGTACCCCTTTTATTTATTTTTTTATACAAGCATAGCAACGTTATACATACAAAACATAATTGCCAGAGTATACACCCGAACGCGTCATCCACGTCTATGAGTCATCCTCTAATTGCATATTTTATTACGAGATAAATACAAAACTTTATGAACATGTCACGAGTCAATGCACAGAAAATATGAAGGTGTTATTTTTCCTTGAAAACTAATGACATTATATCTTTACTAAACAAGTCACTATATGGCTAGATTATCGTATGACATTTTTTCTGCTTGGGTGTTATTTATTTATGTATATTTGCATACTAGATAATTATAATAAGTATGATCTATATTGTTTAACGTATGTAGATAGATATAACTTTATATTGCTTTTATTAGCCTCATTCACATTATATCTTAAAAAATCAACACCTATATCACAGCACCTATATACACATCAGTCAAACGTTACAGGTCATTTAGGAGATTTTGCTTGACCCACTGGTAGTATAGTATATTCAATATCTTGCATGTCATAATTAGAATAATCATCGTCACTTTCAGAATCCTCAGAACTGTTATTTATTATCCTATCCATAAAATCATCCATGACATGTTCATATTTTCTATATTCATCTTCGTATTTGATTGCGTGATCACAAACTTCTTTCCATTCATCTGGACCAATAATATATATTTTTTCCAATATTTTTTTTTTCTGCGCTTCATATGTTTTCAATGGGATTGAAATTCGGATAATATTCTGTTGGCGATCGCTGACATCTCGCCTCGTAGTATCGAAATGAGCGACATCTGTTGGCGAAACCCCGGTACTACGAAAAAGTAAGCAGCGACACTGGCGTCAGCCGCTGATTCAAGAACCAGGCATCCGATGACTTGGAGGGGGTAGAGGGCGCTAGCGAACGGTACAAAAGGAGCGAGCGCACCTTTACCGGCCTCTTTGGCAGTCGAACGTCGGAGCGACAACACTGCGCTTTATTTCCGAGTATATAAGTGATCCGGCAGTTGCTTCTGCTAGTTATCAACACTTTTAGTTAACATCAGAAGTGGGATACATAACCTTCGCACAAATGGGTAAACGAAGTAAGCGGCCAAAGCGAACTTTGTCAAGCTCGAGTTCCAGCAGCGTCAGAACACCGTCACCTCCACCAAAACGAAGGGGAAAGGTATCACGTAAGGCTGATGCCCCAACTGTGAGTTCAAACAATACTTTCACTTTGAACAATATTATTCCCGAGTTCGACCCGTTAAGAGACGATATAAACGCTTGGCTTGGTATTATTCGATGTTACTCTCAAACGTTTTCATGGTCCGATGAAGTGATCCGTTATCAGGCTTTGAATAAACTGAAGGGTTCAGCCAAAGTGTGGTATGATTCCCTAGTGTGTACCGAAAGGCAATGGCCTTCGTGGGAATGGAGGGATTGGAAACGGAAACTAACCTCTAGTTTTCAAATTCGTCGGAACATGTTTGAACTATTGAAAGAGATAATGAACACAAAGCCGGCCGAAAATCAATCTCTTTACGAGTTTCACTTTCAGCAAAAGTGCAAAATTGATCGATTGTCATTGAATTTTTCGGAACAAGATGTGGTGTCTATTATTGTTGGAAATATAGGTGATAGTGGTATAGGGGCGTCGATCGAAGCCAATAACTTCGTAACATGTGATAGCTTAGCTAGTTTTTTACACGGTCGAATATACAAATCGAAAAACGTAAAACTAATAGGCACTAATGCGAAGGATAGTCAGACAAGATTAGTCAGTCAACCAAGCGTCACTCGGACACTTACGGCTCCATCTACGTTATTGCCTTCTGAGGATTTATCAGGACAATCCACCCTGGTTAGTAAGGCTCTTGACTCCGGCGAAGTACGGCGTAAACATGTGGGGTGCTATATATGCGGTGGTAATCATAAGAGGAATCGATGTGAGCTTAATAAATGTGACTACTGTGGCAGGCAAGGTCATTTAGAGCCAGCATGTTACCAGAAAAGGAATGTTGGGAAGCCTGAAAAGAAACAAGAAACTAAATTCGTTTCCACACTCGATCCACGGAATAAATTTATAAAAAAAATATCTATTAATAGTTCTGATCACGAAGCGTTTATTGACACTGGTAGTAGTTGTTCGTTAATGTCAGAGTCATTAGTAAAGAAAAATTGTTTCGAACTCGTTCAACTACCCGTACCTATTTTGTTGCAAGGGTTTTCTAAACAAATAACGAAACTCGTTACCCACAAGATAACAATTAACTTGACAATGGATTCGGTAAATTTGACGGATGTTGAATTCTATGTAATCAACGACCTGGATGGTTGTGAGATTCTGATAGGAAGAAACGTGACCGAGCGATCGGATCTAATGTATTCGCGAATAGGAAATGTACTCAAGTTTGATTACGCTAATGCTTTTACAGAGTTTTGTAAAACCGTCAACGATTTTAAGTTAAACTCTAATTCACACCAGAATGAACTAATAACTCTCTTCAGACAATATAAGGACTGTGTAGCGTCTAATATTCGGGAGTTAGGCAGGGCTAGAAGTTATGAAATGAAAATAAATTTAACTAGCTCTCAGCCTATTCAATGCCGACCTTTTAGATGTTCTAATGCGGATAGAAAATTAATTCGCGAGATGGTGGGTGAGTTACTGGAAAATAATATCATACGTAGAAGTGAGTCACCATATGCGAGTCCGGCGTTACTCGTCAATAAAAAAAACGGAGAAAAGAGGCTTTGCATAGACTACCGACGGTTAAATAAAATCACGATCAAGGACAAATACCCGATGCCCCGCATTGAGGATCTGGTGGATAGGCTTCAGGGACGTAAATACTTCACAAGTCTGGACTTAAAAAGTGGATACTACCAAATTATGATGCACAAGCAATCTATAGATAAAACAGCGTTCATTACAGAAGATGGACACTACGAATTTCTCAGACTCCCGTTTGGTTTAGCTAACGCACCGGCCTGTTTCCAGCAGATGATGAATAAAGTATTAGGTAATTTGAGGTTTGAAAACGTTATTCTGTATTTAGATGACGTATATTTGGTGACAGAAACTGTACAAGATAATCTGAAACTGCTTGAGCAGGTTTTGCAAATTTTTAGAGAAAATGGTTTAACACTCAATTTAAAAAAATGCCATTTTCTACAAACCAATATCGACTTTCTGGGGTACAGAATAAAACCGGACTGTGTGATGCCAAGCGAGTCCAAATTGGAGGCAGTTCGAAACTACCCCACCCCCAAGACCGTGCACCAGCTTCGACAGTTTCTTGGTCTTATAAGTTATTTTCGGAAGTTCATTAAAAATTGTGCCATGATGTCGGCGCCATTGACAAAACTGTTGAAAAAGGATACGGTCTGGGCCTGGGAGACTGTCCACGATGAAGCTTTTCAGACGTTGAGGAATAAATTAACTTCTGATAGCGTTTTATCGATTTTTAACCCTGATAAAGAAAATGTCTTATACACGGACGCTAGTAGAGACGGTATTGCTGGCATACTCATGCAAGTTACGGACGATGGTGAGAAACCAGTCCATTACTATAGTAGGCAAACTACAGACGACGAGAAGAAATACCATTCCTTTGAATTAGAGCTATTAGCAATCGTTTGTTCACTTCAGAAATTTCGGTTATACTTATTAGGGTCGCCTTTTAAAATTGTGACTGATTGCAACTCTGTGAGGTACGCTTTAACCAAGAAAGAGATTATTCCCCGGATTGCAAGATGGGTTTTAGCGACACAAGAATTTTCATTTGATATCGTTCACCGAGAAGGCACACGAATGCAACATGTAGATGCGCTCAGTCGGAACCCCGTGCCATCCGGGGGAAAAACAGAGGCCGAAATTATAATGTCCATAACCGAAACAGATTGGTTACTTTCGGTGCAATTGCAAGAACCCGAGTTGCAACGTATCAGAGTCATCTTAGAATCAGGGAAGGCCGAAGGTAATAAGAACGTTTTTAATAAATATGAATTGCTAGGTGGTAAAGTTTACAGAAGAACGTCTCTAGGTCGCCGCTGGGTAGTGCCAAAAAAATGCATTTGGCAAATAATTAAATGTAACCATGACGACCTGGGTCATTTTGCGGCTGACAAAACGGTTGAAAGAATAAGCAGTCAGTATTGGTTTCCCCGGATGCGCCATGTTGTAAAGAAGTATATAAAAAATTGCCTGAATTGGGTTGTTGAAAAAAAAAAAAACTTTGATTTTTATTTTTTTTTATGAAGCTTTTATCGCATTAGAGCCCAAAACAGAAAAAAGTATTGATTTTGTATAAGCCTGTAAATAGATATTAATAATTAAAACGTCTGAAAAATTCAAATTTTTCATATGATCGTGAAACGCTACGTGATTGGTCCAAGCGTTTGTGACGTCACGATGTTATACGGACGCCACGCGAGTGCTCCAGACTGTAGGCAAACTGTGTAACTAACCTCTTAAACGTTCGGAAATTTTTCGATAAATTCTAATATTTTGTGAAGTACAAAAGCAGTGATGTGCGAAAATGGATTTGTGAAAGCAAACGCTAATAATTTGCCACAAATAAATATGTTCATGGTGTTAGAATTTCTGAAAGACGACGATCGTTTCAATGCTCCGGAGATGCGTTGTGCGAAAGCTTCATTGTGAGTAAAATTCTTGCCTTTGCATAAATAAATTGCAGTTGACAAGAAAATTTGCTGCAAAGTGGTAATTTTCCATATCCTCTTGCAGCTGTAAATACAAAATTTGTTGTTAGCATCAATGCTACATTATAAAAGATTCATAAATGATTAATACTCAATGATTAATATTAATTCAACAATTTAACTTCTTTTTAGGGTATAAAACACATTTGCTTACGTCGAAATGATCTTCACAGCAAAAAAAGTTCGATTTACTGTCTTTGAGGTTATCCCGTTGCGCTGCGTTAAACCATTTTTTACGGAGTTTCACATCCTGTGGCACCGTCACAAAAACTTTGTTCGGTGCACTTTTCGTCGTATTTTTACACAAAGGCACGAAACACGTCCTGTATGTTTTAATTGTTGTCATTTTCAATTAAAATCCGTACTTGCAATATAATTCGTTGATCCCGTATAACATCGTGACGTCACAGACCATTCGGGTAACTTCGGGCGTAATCGGAGCGTCGTCGGCTATGAATTTATTATTCAATTTTCCAAACGCTATATCTTCGTTAATATTGACTTAAAAAAAAAAAAAAATTACTTCTCAATAAAAAACGTATATAAACTTTCGAAAAAAAAAATAAAAAAAATACGTTCAACAACCCAATTGTATATATTATAAACACAAAGGTGGTTCTAAAGAGGGAAAACTATACCCATTGCCAAAATATGCACAACCCTTTCACACACTTCACCTTGATCATTTAGGTCCTTTTATAAAAACCAAAAATAAAAATAAATATTTGTTAACCATTGTAGACGCTTTTACAAAGTTTGTATTTATTTCTGCAATTAGATCGACTAAATCTTCATGTACGATCAAAGAATTAGAGAATATTTCGAAAACTTTCGGGAACCCTAAAAGAATTATTGCTGATGCGGGAACTTGCTTTACCGCTAATGTATTCACTCAATACTGCACTAGTAAAAATATACGTTTGCACACAGTGGCGACAGGTATGCCGCGATCAAATGGTCAGGTGGAACGTTTCAATAAAACTATTCTGGAGGCATTAAAAGCGTCCGGTGCTAATACCACGGATGATAGTTGGGATCGGTACATAAAGATCCTACAACAAGGCCTGAACAGTACGATTCACAAAACTACGAAAGCTGTCCCGAGTGAAGTTTTTCTCGGTTATAGATTACGTACAGATAGTGATAGTTTAGCTCCTCAGCTTGATAACGAACACATTCTGGATGTAACGAAATTACGTGAGAAGGTAGACGCGAATATTAAGTCCAATGCGGAGTCTCAAAAACAAAGATTCGATAAAGGGCGAACAAAAGCACAAACTTACTCTGAAGGAGACTTGGTTCTGATTAAGATCCAAAGCCAAAATAATGACGGAAAAAGCCAAAAACTATTGCCTATATTTAAAGGCCCGTTTAAAGTAAAGAACATCTTGGGAAATGATAGATACGAGGTGACTGATTTAAAAGGTAGCGAAAGAAGCAGTAAGAAATATACTGGCATAACGGCTGCTGAAAATATGAAACCTTGGATTCGAATTCACGATTGGGAATCCGATTAGGCATACACTTACTATACAATATGTTAGCACACGTGTTGGCGAGGTAATAGAAAAATAACTTTCAGGATTCGATTATCTTTCTAATTACTTATCTATCTTATAGGGTGTGCGAGTCAAGATAAAATACTTCAATTTGACATGGTATTATAATTGTTTCACATCTGAAATAAGAGAACAGTCTGAAATGGGTAACTTTAGAACGAATTTGGTACGCTTAAGTGTGGTCTCTGTGTACCCTTTGAGCGCAGGTGGTTCTAAAGTTGAGGCCAACTTGGTACTCTTAAGTGTGGCCAAGTCCCTTTAAGTGCAAGTGGCCTTACCGTAAGGTACCTAAGGATGAGTCATGAGAAAGATGTGTAATGGTTATAATTTAGTTGTGTAATTAGGTAACTTTAGAACGAACTTGGTACGCTTAAGTGTGGTCTTTGTGTACCCTTTGAGTGCTGGTGGTTCTAAAGTTGGGGCGAACTTGGTACTCTTAAGTGTGGCCAAGTCCCTTTAAGTGCAAGTGGCCTTACCGTAAGGTACCTAAGAATGACTGTGGCTGACCGCGACCCCTAAGAGATAGAATAATATTACACACACTAAAAATATGAACTTCTTTCAGTATTTTATCTGAACTCGCAGGGTGTCTGGGGCAGACACCATGCAGAATGGCCGTGTTGGCGATCGCTGACATCTCGCCTCGTAGTATCGAAATGAGCGACATCTGTTGGCGAAACCCCGGTACTACGAAAAAGTAAGCAGCGACACTGGCGTCAGCCGCTGATTCAAGAACCAGGCATCCGATGACTTGGAGGGGGTAGAGGGCGCTAGCGAACGGTACAAAAGGAGCGAGCGCACCTTTACCGGCCTCTTTGGCAGTCGAACGTCGGAGCGACAACACTGCGCTTTATTTCCGAGTATATAAGTGATCCGGCAGTTGCTTCTGCTAGTTATCAACACTTTTAGTTAACAATTCGATATGGTCCATATTCGAATAAAATTTTGTCAATCGAATATTCCACAAATCTTTCCTTATGACAAAGAATAACTTGGTAAATTTGTGGCTTTGTCCAAGTTGGATCGACGTTAATGTCATGTTTTTCCCAACTAGTTTGTCATATCTTGCTTCAATGTATTTGATCTTCGGGGGCTTTTCTACATATTTATTATGATATGCATCATTATCAACGGCCAATACCGATTTTTTAGGTAAGTTAGTAATCAATTGTCATCGTTAGTAATTAGTATCAATTAGTATCAATCATCAATTAGTAATCGTTGTCATTTTTCGTAATTGTCGCTGTTCATCTCATTATGATAGTCTCCTGTTATATTCGTAGTTTTCTATATTAATAAAGCCCCGGGAATAAATAATTGTTTACTGCTTGCGTGTACTTATAATAAGACGTGGTCCTGTGGAAATTGTTTGTTATATACCCTTTCCTGTAGAATCAGTAGTTAGTATCGTGTAGTTACCGAAATATTCCGTGTAGCCAATGTTTTCGTGCAAAATTTGTAATCTGCGACTAGCGACCCGCGCGGCTACAGTTGTACAATACACATGATTTCACGTAATAGTAGCATTTGGCTCTGTTTAAACAATTATAACTGTTAATTAGAACTTTTCCGACCTCTGTAATCAAGGATTCCGTTCATGGAGTTTTCTTTCTAATTGATACTAAATATTTCATACACTAAAACCGTACAAAAAATATATTATAGAACGTGTCACCGAAATAATGCAAAATCTGCAAACTAATGCATAAAACTGTTCCGGCGAAAATTAAAATTATTTTAGGGAATAAATCTAATAAAAAGTTCGTAGCGCTCATTACTTGGTACAGAATAATGACTGGGTGCCTAGTCGGTGCGTAGAATAAGATATACTAGAAATGAACAAAAATTTATGAAAAAATAAAACTTACTGTAATACCTGGTAGAATCGTTTCTACTTCCGATACTGAAAAATTTGTTTTCAGCTTTTGCCTTATATCGGTGACAAGTTGTATATGGTTTGAATTGGCCGATATATATCTTATATAGGCCACGTGGTGTTGACCGGCTTCACAATATCAACACATGGGGGTCACCAATGGGGTTTATGACACCTCTTCCCGTAGGTGTCATAAAATGCGACTAGGGGATAACAAAGCCGCTACCAGAAACACCGAGAAACTACACCACCTGCAAAAGGGTGGCCTCGCCAACCCGCCGCCCGCCGACAGCGTGGCGTTTTAAAGCCATACATCCCTCATGCACAAGACTGTGGTCCCCCATGTCCATCGGTGGAGGAAAGGGCGCTTCTAGTGGCGGCTTTGTCATTCCTTAGTAACATTTTACGAGACGCGCGTGAAGAGATGACGTGGTGCTCTCCTAAAGCCGGCCGACACCACACTTATTCTATTGAAATATGGCTACATTTGTAATTGACCACCGATTGATGCAAGTAGTAGTGACCCTGCCCACTGTGCAAAAGGTCCCAGGTTCCATTCCCGGTAGGACATTCATTTGTTCAAAGACAAAAGTTTGTTTGACCCATGGCACCGAATCCCAGTGTGAGTATGGTGTTATTTGTAAGTAATTTGTTTCAGCAAACTGTATTACTCGTTGCACTTCATCGCTTTGGGCGCGTTACTTTTGCCGGAGAAGTCAAATCGCACTTCGACCACGCAAACTGATCTTCCACAAAAATCTTCCATATCCAACGGAGACACCAGTAGCAAACTGAAAATATCTTAAACATGTCTTCGATTTTATATAACGTTGATAATATTGTCTTCGCGAGTGGTTAAATTTCATTATAACCACTAATAAAGTATGTATTATTTATTACACAGGGTTAAATAAAAAAATGCCTGCATCCTCATAACACTTAATTTCTATGATTGTAACTAAGAACTTAAGTCCTGCTACTTTTTCCTTATCTTGATTCTCACACAAAGTTAAATTTGTTAAATGAAATTTCTGACTTCGTTACTCTGCAGTAAGTATACGTTGCTACGTATAGCAATGTTGCTCATTCTATTTATATACAGCTGCTAATCGAACCGCTACTATTAGATACCTATGTATTACGTATATGTATGTAAATCAGTGCGAGTGTACGGACGCGATGAGTCAGTGGTTGGCGTGATTTTTTTTTAAAAAGTACAAAAAAATTCAGTCTAAAGAGGGTGCCGGTATTTTCTATTTCACCCTGTATATATATTTTATTAGTGTTTTAAAAATAAGCACAGAGTTAGCGCAAATGAACCTTGAAATTCTTACCTGTTTTAGACTCAAGCTAACCTATTTTAACTATAACGCTCACGAGCGATTAAAGCTTGTCTTGAAGTTTAATTAGTGCTAACTCAGCGCTCATTTTCACTACACTAATAGATCGTCCCTGGAAATTACAGTTACCCTAAGGGTCAAATTACGATTTGCAGAGCAGAAAACATTTAAAAAAAAACTAAGTTTATTGGTGTTACATAACTATTATTTTAATATCTAAAAGCTTTTAATTAAAAAGAGAATTTAATGGATTTTTTTTCTGTCCCTCGACATTGTTATGATTGTTCCTTACGCCAGTTGAAGTTTTCAGGGTCTCTATATTTAATTAATAATTTACTAATTATTATTGGATAAATAAAATTTTTACCCCGTTACTTACAAACGTTAATTAAATTTAATCATTACTATAAATTCTTTCTCACTTTCTAAAAAAATTAATACTTGTATTTTCTAAAAAAGGACTATAAATTTCAAGCCATCATTAAATTTGAATAACGTTTATGAGTAAGGCGGTTTTTGTACTAATTTGCATTTAATCCACGCGAGAGAAATGATTGGCTTAGTTACAAATATCATTTATTGTTTTAGATTTGTTCGCACAAGTAACAGCCATTAACAGTATTTTCTAATAATGTTAATGATTATTTACAAAGAATATATGTTAAAGTTTTAGCTTTATAGAGGTCGCCTCTCAAAAAGTTTATTCAGTTGACATTTTAATAAATGACTGTTACTGTCGTTATAAACATCCAGATTCAATTCTATGTCAAGAATAAATTAGACATATTCTATCGACAAACATTATTATAATACATATACCTAAAATATATTTACATTTATTTTATATAATGACTACATGCTGTCCGCGGCTTCGCTCGTATGAATTTAATTGCATTGACACAATTTCAAAAAAAAAAACAGAAAAAAGCGTGTTAAAAGTGAGTTCAGATAAAATTTAACACCTTGTATTTCAGGCACAATTTTGGAAAACGGTAAAACACGTGTTTGTTTGTATTGTAAATGTTTTTACTAAGTTTCAAGTTAATAGGGCCATCAATTTTTTTTTCCACACAAATTTTGACGCTCAGTTTCACACCCCTTTGAGATTGAATTTCGAGAAATCCTTTCCTAAGAAGTCTGTACATCATAAAAGGTAGCTACCGCCCAAATTTCATGATTAGTGGTTTCGGCTCAGCGTGCGAAAATATTCTTAGTAATCTCCTATTCAGGTAAAACTCCCAGTCCCTTTGTCTAAATCTATTCTTAAATCTCCACAGGTAGGCAGCGCATCCGTGGGCGTCCCAATGTTTGTCATTCTGGACTAATGTTGTCATGTATCGCGGATATCCATGGACGACAGTATCCACATACTACAAAGGTCTGCTCGTCTTTCTATAATAAAAGACCCAATAGCAGGCGCCTATCAGAAGGGAGATTTCATTATTTTCCGTACGTTTTAGAATGTTTGGGCAAAAGTTGTAGTTTCACGAGTCCTATCCAACGATAACAAAGGTTAAGGGTTGCCACTCCTTAATATTGAGAGCACTCTGAAATTTGATTTAAAAATATATATGACAAAAAATAATGTAATAGCCAACTGCATGTAAATTGGCGCTGGGGCACAGTTCATATTATGCTTCATCGGTTAGAATATAGATTACAAACCTTATTTGGCTTACGACCCATTTCAAAAAGAAAATGTAGGTATACTCGGTGCCTCTCTAGACTGCATTATTTAAGTGAATGAAGGGACAGGAGCAGCAGAAATGTGCATTCAAAGTTTCCATCGCCCTGTTGGGTCATTCCAACGTCCGCAGGCTGCCCCGTTGCGAACTAGGAGGGTTTGACCCCCTTTCAAACACAAAAATCGTCATTTAAGTACATATCGAAAAAAAATGTTTGTAAAAGTTTATAAGTACAGTATTGTAACAAAAATCAGTTCCATCTCCAGTTATTATTCACATACCATGTATTTGATTACTGGCTAGTACGATTCAATACTTCTACGATTATTGCCGCAAATTATGTCGCGGCGACTTATCAAGTCACGACGATACAACCTGTATCTCCGGGTGTACAAGGTCCCAATCTAGTTTAGAATCGTTTATAAATAGCGTAAAATTTACTAAAAACATTTTTAAAATATACTAATGAATGCACTCGTTTGCAATTATGCTTTGTTTGTTTGTTTGTAATATTATTTTAGTGTTAGTTTAATGGACGTTAATGTTAAAAGATCGTTAGTGCCATCAGATGTTATTGAAATATGTATGCAGAATAGAAAAACGAACGCAATATATGTGTCACGTGTCATATATATATATATATATATGATTTATATTTGCGTATATACTTTATTAGGACAGATAACAGACAGGCATTTGTATGAACAACTTGGGATTTTTCTTTACTGAAAAATACTAACTACTAATTTTGGAATAGCCAATTGCTTGTGTATAGAGCGCGCGTCAGAAAGTTACCATTCAATTATCATATTTTTATTTAGTATATAGACATATCTTTTATTTCTGTCAAGACCTGACAATAAGGAAACATTATTTGGTTTGGTAACTTTAAACACAATTAATGGGATCTGCTAGAAGTCAAACGTGATTATACTTTCTTTCAGTGACCTTCAAAATTCAAAGAAAATTACTGTAAGCAACAGGTCCATGGTATAACCCCCCCCCCCCCCGCCCCCCTCCACTTGTAGAATCGCTTGAAAAGGGTTTCAACACTATAAAGTTCACTAGGAGCCCTCGCTCCTAGTGAATCCTGCTCGCTCGGGATCCTGCCACCGGACCCAAGTGGTCGGGCATAGGGGTTTTAATGCGCTAATTATATGAGCTAGAATAGAATAGTTTTGCGTACCTCTGCGTGTTGCTTACTGTACCATAACTTTGAGTAAATAAAACGCACTCAACATTTTTTTACAGGGTGTGCCCGATCCTTTCCTGAAGGCGGAAACCATAGATTTTGCTCATGATTCAGAGTTAATTGACATATAATGTATATTATGTACGTATTTATTTTGTAACAATAATATTGTTTGGGCTTTGTATTTAGTAAATTTGTATGAATAATTTGGTAAAAAGTCTAAATATTTTTTTTTACAAAAAAACATTCATATTCATGTTCGAGAGTTGAAGCGAGCCACACATGCGTAGGTAATGTGTGTTGTTGTATCTGTACGTGTATGCTCGCGGCGACAACGTTATTGTGTAACGTAACTGAGAATCTCCTAACGTCTCGTTTGCACTCGTTTTATAAAATAAAAAAGGGCAGTAGTTAGTGTTTACGTTTGGATTGAATTTTGTACAGCGTGTTTTTTTTAGTATGTTTTGTAATGTCAGTGTGACAGTCTACTTAAAAGGTTATCTGACGTATTGCTGTGACGTGATCACATGTTAATTATTCGAATGATTTTTATCGTCATTTATTTTGTTTTGCACTTGCCCCACATATAAAATTAATCGACTCATGGCATCATCTGCTAGGACGGGGCGAGGTAAAACATTACATGTTTAATTATTTTACTCATAACATTAAAAAGATGGTCAAAGTTTAAATATCACCGAATTAAATAATTTACCCACGTATTTTACAACAATAAAACTATTTTTACAGTTTTATTGTCTGTATAAATGCTTGTTCGCTTCAACTCTCTTTGCGAGACCTGGGGCCTTACCACCATTCCTTATAGCAGTATTATTTTAACCTTACTTTTGAATTTCGTACCACGGCGTCCTTAATGTAAGCTTATTTTATTAATGTTTTAATACGAAGTCTTGGTGACGTCAACACAATTCGATAGCTTACTGTAGTGCAAATCGGAACGTTGTATGAAAGAAATGGCGTTATACAGTTCATGTTGTCTCGTTTTGTTTTTTAGCAGGGACAAATAATTAAAATCGTTCGTTCTTCCGCAGCACTAAGCATTAATACTTTGGTGGAGGTCATGGTACGAATATGAGTAATGTTGTTTTAAGCCTGTAACAAAACGTTCCTGCAACAATATTGTTTTGTAAAAGATGGTGGTAGGGGGCCCCTGTACTCCGAATCCTGAACGGAATCCACGATTTAAAGCTTCTGATTCAGACACCCTGTATAGTAATTATATTTCAATTGGAAATCCGTTTAATGTGTTTATTAGTATTAATTCATATTGATAGTAGGTACTGTCGGGTTTTGTTAGACACTAGCATATTGCTATTTTCCCAAAATTATGAATTTTATGTTATAAGCTTCCAGAGAATATTGGGTTCCACTAGAGGTGGCTGCGGGTCTTGCCTCGAAACTTGATAGCATAATATAATGGAGATACTGGCTCCAATCACATAAGGTGTTACACCGCAGCTGCGTCTAATGGTGTCGCGATTTTAGTGCCACAAGGAACATACTAACGTGCCGATAAAAGAACTATTGGCGGCCATCTTGACATATCTGATATCAAATGGTAAATGGTTGAACCAAATCTATTTTTGGGTACGATACGACGTAAAGTGAATACAGAATCTAAAATAAAATTAGCGAGTTCTCCTGGCGTAAGGCAGGTCGGCGCGGTCACCGAATATCATTCGTGATGCGCTGACGTCCGCTATAACGCACTCCAAGACTGGTAGGTGTGTTGGTAAATTTTTTGATCTTATTCCAATGTCGATAAAGTTGACAGGTCTTTGCCAGCTCTAAATGTTACCTTATAACCCGCTCAATACCCTCAATATAACTTTTGAACGGATAGTATACAAAGTCATAACTTGAATTTATTCTATTAATAATTATTTTTATTAATAAGATGAAATCTCTGTTTGATCAGATTCATCAGTTTCAATATCTGGAGGGAGGGTTCTACTGAGGTAACATTAATTATAGAAGTCCGGCAACCTTTAATTATTGACTGGCACGCGCTCCTTCGCACACATCATGATCCTTGTCACGGGTTGTGCGATGCTTTGGCAGTTGATCGCCATCGACGACTTGTCACACGACGCGCGACGCTATTACGAGTAGATCAATATTGCACTAAGTTTTTGTGAGAGTTTCACTACTTTCACTTGAGCATGGGACCAAGAAAAAGTATACATCACATACGCCAAAATTTCGCGAGGTGCTTTGATAGAAACGCCTTCGGTTTCGAATAGGACGAAGTGGTATAATTTAGTGATAAATACCTCACTATGAAAATGTATTACATTTTTCGTTTAGCAGTACTTTTGTACCTAACACCTAATTTATTTATAGTAATGGTTGGTTAAATAAAATATTTATATATATTTTTATAGTTTTATTTCCATAAAATATATAAATTCTCACAATATTATCGGACCATTTTTGGTCTCTGAAATAATATATAGAATGTTAGTTACCTACATCTAAGGTACAAGGTTACATTTAATTTCTAAATAATTTGAAATGTAGATTTGATTTCCATTTAATTATTTCCTTTTTGCTAACTCTTTACATATAGGTCAAGGCTGTCATCCATGCGGATTTCCCTGGATATTTATTCTAGTTTAGATTGTAGCCCTACGGGGCTTTATATGGGCATAAAGCGTCTCACAGAGCAGTCGTGGTACAAGCTTGAACACCGTGCACCGCAGGAATAAATTGATAACATGAAATAGGTACCTATATTAAATAAGAAATTAAGTTTTTGGCGGGAAAACGAAAATGGAGTTTTTATTTGATTTATTATAAAAATTGTATATTGTGCGTTTTGTGGTATAATAGTGATAGTTTATTAAACTTTAAAATGTTAGTGATAATAAAATTAAAAATTCTTTTTTAATATTTTAGTACTTGATAACTTCGGAGAAATTGATTTCAGCATTAAAGCGATATCTCGATATTCAAAATTTAAACATTAAACTTTTACATCACCCGACGCGACTATTCTGAATAAAAATTGCACAAAGTTAAAGAATGTCTATAAACTAAGCTTTACTGATGTTTTCTCAACTAATGATGCAGAAGAAGCTTACAAAGAATTCTTCAATATATTTAAACTTTTTTATGATTTCTGTTTTCTTCTACGTAAAATGAGGATGTCAATATTTAGTAAACCTAAAAGGATAACTCGTGGATTGAGGCTTTGTAGCAGGCGGACAAGAGAACTTTTACTGTTATATAGAAAATCGCCAAGCGAAACTAATATAAAAAACTACAAAGTATACGCTAAACGGTACAATTAACACAAGTCACAAAATAATTATTACATACAATCACCCAACAATAAGTCGAAAGCAATATAGAAAGACATAAATAATTGCAAAACAAATTACGGCGAAGAAAACATAGAACGGATAAAAGGTAATGATAAGTTTATAACTAAGCCTAAAAATGTGGCCCAAACTTTCAATAATTTTATAGTCAAAGTCAAACCATTACAGAATAATAAACAAATTAGAAAAAACAATATTATATTAATTATTGTAGTTCTACGTTCTTACATCCTGCTACTACTGACGATATAATCAAATCCTTGGACAAGGCTGGCGGCGCAGCTTACGATGGGATTGCTACTGACGTGACACCTAATGCTAGGACTTAAAATTTAATGTTGACATTGTACCGTGAAATTAATTAGTGTATCTTTTGGTTAGGTAATTGTGAAGGAAGTTTAGTTTCACGATATTTTTTCTGAGATTATTAATATTGTGATAATTGGTAGTAGCTTATAATTGCATTAATAGTTTAAATTCCATAATTTATAATACTTTAACATTAATAATTATTTAATTGCTATATATATAATTGACATTATTACCTACATATTATATTGAATAGACAAGTTTTATAATAATTTTATATATCATATATTTTTGCACTCCAATTATAGCAAATGTGAGGAGCTGTTGTATGTAATTTAATATCATCTTAATAGATAGTAATAATAGATCTTATCTAGTAGTAATCTACTCGCATTGCAAATAAATGGTTTGCAAATAAAACAGTTGAATTGCCTTATCACTTCCCCTATGCATGGAACTATGGTTGTGATTACCACACACAAAAGTCCCCAATATAATTTTTAGCTTGATAGTCACTATATCCGAACTTTGCCAAATAGAAGACTTAAGTTTAGTAAGTCTAAAACTGATATAAATGTAGCAAAATTATTTATCTTTTCTCTATATTACATGGAAACCGAAGTAATAAAATTTATTATTTACGATAATTTTATTTACTTATTTACATGTTTTTGGAATAGTATATCGGTGTCGATACACGACATTGGTATAAGCAATATCAGGTAGAGTGAAAATTGCTTACGCTTTTCTGACAAAACTTGTAACTGAAAATTGGTTACGTCCCTGCGAAGAATAGGGATGAATTTCATGAGAAAAAAGAATGGGTAGTGCTGTGCCCCGTACATCCTTAGGCGTCGATTAGCTGGTGTCGCTTGTCGCGTGGTCGCGCTACTATAATCACTCAATAAAACTATAAAGGAGTCATACGTCATTTAAAAAATGCTCCCATATGTATACAGGTGAGACTATACATGGGTGGCTGTTCGGTCATGCGTTCTGTCGTGGTCGGCTACAAAATCACATCCCCTTAACACTTAAGCCACCCCATATAACTTCTCCCGAGGTAGTGGTCGCCTGTTGTTGCGACTAGTGATACGGTGTGCCAGACGCCTTAGTCACGTGCTCGCGTTAGTACGAATTCTTCTATATGTACTGTGAATGCTACAAAATCAAGGAAATCCATCGTAACCAGCATTGAATACACCATCGGTGATTCTCCATACGGGTAAAAAGATACCTTAAATTAAATTAAATCGCAATATACATTTAAATATCTCGACGTGAAAGTAATTTTCGTGTATACAAACATTTATACACAAACAGGGTTGACGTGCACTGGCCAGTTGGAAAAAATATAGCAAAAAAAGAATAAATATACAATTGTATTCTAGGCCGTTTGGTGGGTACATTTGACCACCAATAATAATGTTGAACACTTCAAAGTTGAGCTTCAATTGGACATTTCTAAAAAAAGGAGATTTTCACTTGGAAATGTAACTTGTCAATTTATATTTGGAATTTTATCACTCTGTTTTTTCAAACGAAAGAAGAGCGAAATTGCTCAACATTTTCGTGGGCTCACCATACATAGTTCCATTATTCCATTTCTATAAAGAGCATCAATCAGAGTATTATTCAGAGTTTTTATTTCCTTTTCTTTAGTGTCATAAAGGCTTGTCTTATACAACAGAGTGCACCAGACAAATCGTTTGTCTCTTGTAATCTTCTTTGCAATTCCTTATGCATTGCCAGTTTAGGGGTCATGGACAACACTGAAACATAATATTTCATGTTAAAAATTTGGTTATAGTGATTTCTACGGAATAAAACTCATATGAGCCACTTTGTGTAAGTGGCATATACTTTGAGTCTGCAATTCTAGAAAATCGCAAATGTCCTCAAGTTATGTTAAATTTCCTTGTTTTTGAGAAAGTACTTCATTAGTATGTACTCAAAAAGAATTATAGCCTAGTCTTATTCCAAGATTATATGACTAATTACATTACTATGGCACAACACACCACAGGAGATATTGCTATAACAATCATACATGACATCACAGTATTATTATAGTCCTTCTTGGCAAAAATTCTTCATGTTACCAACCCATTTATCATCCACTGTTGGACACAGATCTCCTCATGAACGTTGTCTTATACATGAGGGATGTATGGCCTCAATTCCCCACTATGTGAGTTATTATTACTTCCTCGTACACTTTCTCTGGTAAAGAAAACAATAGGTCAATTGCTTGAGTGGTTGCATCTTGTAATTGCATTCATCTCTTTTATACTTGATTATACTACATGTATACTTTATTATTAAATTGTTTAAGTTGTGACAATATCAGATGCCTTTAGGATTTTTCCACCCTGGTCCTAGATTAATTTAATCAAGGTATTTCCTGCTCTACATTCTATATGTTTAGGGGCAGTACATTACAATAATATAATTCCTGCTAACCTTAGTTCTGAATTTGCTGCATATTTGTAGCACTTAGAACATTCAATGATATGCAACCAGCCTTTTCAGTATCCACTGCTGGACATGGGCCTCTTCATGCAGATTATCTTTTGCATGAGGGATGTATGGCCTCAAAACACCATGCATACCTACGCATGGTGCTTTGAGGTTGCCAGCTATAGAATAGCACCACTCCATCTCTTCCAGTGGGTGTTGTAAAGGACAACTTACAACATACTTACACTCATATTGTTTAGTCCTAGTATCACGCAGTAATCTAACTGAGTAATTCTCTGAATCTCTCCTGGCTTCTGTAAAGAATTGTACAAAAACTGTTTCCTTGTTGTTACTCCTCGACTCTATTGTGTAGTAAATATTTAAATATTTTTTGTAATACTTCTTTGCCATCAAAAATGCTTCATGAGTTTCTTTGATCTCTTGGGATAGCATCTTTTTATCTAAAAACAAATAGAAAAGAGACAATTATTATAAACTTATTAATTAAGTAGCAACATGGATAAATATTTGAGTATTAGCTTCATAAGGGTAAGGATATGATTTTATTTATCTAACTTGTGCAGAGGTTTTATTGGTCCCACTTACAAACAGTGTCATACATAATGTGGGTGAAAATACCAGGTAAATTTTGAGACGCAAAAAATATTTGGAATACAACAAAAATTTTATTACAACAATACTCTCCATTAGTTTCTATACAATGATTCATTTGTCTAAACTCAAATTTAAAGCACTGGCAATACTCTTCTTTTGTGGGATCCTCAACAGCTGCCATAAAAGCATTCTGAGCGTCCTCGGGGCTGTTGAATAGAATGTCACAGAATACAAGCTTCACTTTTGGAAAGAGAAACAACTTGCATGGAGCTACATCAGGGCTATGAGGGTACTTCAATTCTTGAATTTCTGAGGTATTCAAAATTTTTTGGGTAAGTTTTGCTTTGTGAGATGATGCATTGTCATGTCATGATGCAAGAAAAGCCCTCTCAAATCTGTTTTAGGACATTTTTGATTTAACACATCGAATACAGTTGGTAAACACACTTCACTGTACCATTGGGCATTAACAGTATTTTGAGCATCTAAAGAAATTGTCACTAAATAGCACCAGCGGGGAAGAATGTTGCCAAAATTTTTTTGCACTCATGTTTGACTTCTGGGGAGGCTAGAAACACCTAAATCATAGGTCCCGGGTTCGATTCCAGGTCGGACATACCTACATGTTTAAAAAAAGAAAAGGCAAATGTTTATTCAGGTCTGGGTTTGTGTTTGTCTTTGTATGTGTCTCTGGACCCACGACGGGGAATTCTAGTGTGGCCCATTGAGTGTGGCGTTATTTATTTACACTATGAATCAGTGAATGAATGCAATGAAAATCAACATTATTATAGAGAATATTCAACAAATCTGACAAATGATTGTTATTCGAAGCATTTCATTTATGTATCTTACTGAAATACATTAGGAAGCAGACAAGGATTACAGATATAAAATACACAATAAAGAGTATAAAATGGAAATGGGCTGTCACATGATAATGGGGAAAGAACAAATGGAACAAAGATGTGACTGAGTGGTAACTCAGGGATTGTAAAAGGAGGAGGGAAAGGCAATACTGAAGATGGAAGGATGATCTAAAGGCAGTGGCGAGGATGATATGGATGAGAAAAGCTCAGGACAGGAGATTGTGGAGGACTCTGGAGGAGGCCTTTGTAAACTAGATTTGTAAACGTTTGTAAGGACAGATAAACTAATCAAGACAGTGACACAGATGTCTGATGGAACTATGTTGTACATGCATGAGTGATAGAGATCAGTAAAGAAAGGCTTATAATAATAAATGTATCACATTATGTTGCTGACTAAATACCAAATTATATAACTACACTTTTATAAAAGTAGTTTATACATTCAGTTGGAAACATAATGATATATTCAAATAGGTATTGTGTGGGTGGTAGAATATTGGCAAAAAATAATCTATGGTGAATGAAAAGAGCACACCCTTGTGTAATTTGCTTGTCTTTGTATTAGTACATAAGTATGCAAAAGCAAATTAGAGAAAATAGAAACCTCGTTTGAAGTTTTCGTATTGAACTTGTTTTCCAGCAAGTTCTTCAAGTTTGGTATCGATATTACTTCGCTGCTGCTTATTATTCTCCACAAGAACTTTCAATTTTTCATGGTGACTTTGAGCTACATTGCCGTTATAGTAATGACTCTGACTTTGAAAAACTTCTAGGATATTGAAACATTTGCATCTGTTATCAAATTTGATATCGAACTCGCGATATTTCTTTATTTCGATATCTTTCAAATCGATTCGATAATCCCAGTTTTCATCAATTACACTCATGTTTATTATATTTAAATGGAACAATTTTTTTTTAAGTTCCAGCCACTTCTAGGAGAAAAGAGATTTTTCGTAACGGGTAAATTTTAAATATAGTGACTGACTGATATTTGATGTGTGACCATTTCAAGGCACGACAAGAATGCTAAAAATTAGGGTTCCCTGTGCTAAAATATGCTAAAGCTTTAGAAAATTCTGCCAAACACGGTATGAAAAAAAAATATATTTAATTTTAAAATATCGTTTATTATGAGTCCTCACACATTACGTACTCATTATTGGAAGTCTTTCTAATTAATATGTTTTGCGTCGGTTCAAAATTAACAAGAACCGCTTTCTGTTCTATATAACATGACGTGTTCACATATAGAATGCTGTACATTTCTTTTTGAGTGACGCCAACCTGAGCGCTTCTTAGCGCCTTTGTATAGTTCTTAAGTGTTCAATGGTTTTGGGGAACGTTAATAGAAAAATAGTACATATTTCAACCTCCATGCAATCCATAGAAAGAAATTGCAAAATTTACAATAATATGCAAAATCAAAATGTATGATGCTATTAGCATTTGCTTCTGAAATTTTTGAAATAAAAATATTTGACAATTTGATTGACGTTTCTTTGTCAACGTTTGGTAAAACTTTCAGATTTCGATAGAAATAATGGAAAATAATTTGTTGCTATTTGTACTATTATTTATTTGATATGCACGAAATAAGTTCCATGTTAGATAAACTTATATTTCACATCTCACTACTGTTATTACTGAATGAAAAGTCGTCACAGAAATGTTTTAAAATTTGTGGTTGGTTGGTGCAGCAGTTTTATAGATTTAATCAGTCATTTTGAAATTAATAATACATTATTTCAGATTTACGACTGAAATACTAAAAAAAAACCGATCCGAAACTCCTATAACGATCATTATGTTTTATAGCATCTATGATGAAAAAATATTGACGCCAACTCCTACTGTTTGTGTATTTTATACGAGTTTTATGACTTTGAAGAAGTTCTTAGAGAATTTGTCAAATGGGCCATTGTCTAAGTTGTTTCAAAAGTCAAGCTAATGCTGATGTTACTACTTCACCTCATAGAAACAAACATGGTAAGTCAATCTATCTTGGCTGCAAAATAATAATTTTGTTTATTTACATATATACTTTATTGTTCACACAAATGATAAAAATAGTTATAAAAGAAAAGACACAAAAGGCGTGCCTAGGAAATTTCGATTAGCAAGCCTGGGTACATATTGTTCAAAATATATTAAGTCTTAGATGAAAGCAAAAGGGGAAGATACAGTACATTCTTACATTGCATCAACTGAAAATAGGCACAAATGCACAACTACATGCACACAAACTTACAGCTAAGTCATGTTGGAGGAGACAAAGACAGAGATAGAGTAATGAGCTTAAACAGTAGCACAAGCAAGACAAGATCTACTTCCCGCTTGTATAGTTTTATCCCACTTATTTGTTCACTGAATAAATGCACAGGAAGGCATGTTTAAATGTATTTTCCACTACAAAAGTGTGTTCACCGTATGAGTGTATCATGTGCAAGCAAGTCTCTGTTCTATAGGAGACTAAATGGAGCAGGTCCATTGGACTCGGGTTTTGTAGGTCCATACATGGTAAGTGAGTAACATATCTTCCTCCTTTTGATTTGATCTAAGTAAAAAGTAAACAAATGTATTTTAGTTAGGTATATGTATTACTCAAAAACTAAAGTTTCCTCTAAATTATGTTACAAACCCGTACCTAAAACAATATTATATCTGTGTGTAACAAAATAAATGTAAATTCCGATGCAATAAGTGAGAATAAATGATAACCTTAATTGAAATACATTGTGAAGATCAGACAATCTTTGTGTTAAATACATGTATAATGTTGTCTTTGTATCAACTAAGTTTTAGAGACATTTCCACCATGAAGCTTACGCACATTCTTTGTAAATATAGGATTTATTAGCAGCTATGCAGGTGAAACTGGAGCAGAGTATTACATTACTAGTAGCTTCTTGTAACTTTGTTTACATGAAAATACATTTCTCATTAATATCTTTTATGAATATCTTATTAATATAATATAAATATTTTTTGGAGCAAATTAATTTTCTAAGAAATCTATTTTTAATTTAATCAAACATTCTTCCAATTAAATTTATCAATATCCTTTCCGTCAATAATAATTTTCCATATATCCATAGATATAATAAAATTATATCAAAGCAGTATCAAAAAAAATGTTTGCAATGTATTATAGCACCTATGATATAGAGTCCACAATGTAATGTTTTAAAATTTTTGTGTCTTGTAAAACTTGGCATGATTATAGCTTTTGTGCCTGGATAACATTTAGAGTACTTTTGATCGAGATTTTTTATAGAGTTCCGACGGACTCATTAATGCTGCATGTATACCTCTATTATCGGATCTCACATATTTTTTTTTTATAGACCAGTGGGCGGACGAGCAAGCGGTCCCATGTTATGGTAAGTGTTACCGCCGCCCATGGACACCTGCAACACCAGGGGGTATGCGGATGCGCCGCCGACCTTGCAAAATCCAATTCACAGCTTTCTTGAAGAACCCAATATCATAGCTTAATGGAAGACCATATGTATGGATGAATAAAAATACCAATGTATGGATTTTTATTAAATTTTGTACAATATTACTTTGTTGTGGGTCAACTTACAGGTCACTTTTTCTTCCCAAACCCATGTTCCTGCAAGAACCATTGTAGAATTTCTATAGGGAATATGAAACAGTGTTAATTACACCAAATTACAGTCACTATTCAATTCGATGGGATGGGATGGCACAGTATTGGTTGGAATAGGATGAGTGGTATGGGATTAGGAGGGATGGAGTAGACAGGAAAGGTGTACAATAAACTAACCATGCATGAAATCCATGCAAACGAACCTGTGGCTAGTTTCCTAAATGAAACTACACAGATAGATAATACTGTTTTAGAAATGATGTAAAAGAGCAAGGATACTCATTTTTAAACCAAAATATCATTTAACCTCAGATGATTGACCATGGCTACAAAAGATGGACGGATTAAAATCGTCTCTAATACAAACCTACTTCTGACATCCTACCTTAACCTGACCATTTTTTTCAATTACATATTAAAATTGAAAATTTATTAAAATTATTTAATTTAACATTTGTTAAAATTATTAAAAAAATTGAAGCATGTGTATCCACCAACATGCACTCGAAACCCCAGTAGGACATGCAGTACGACATTTAAAAAAGGCTGCCATCAAGAATAGAAAGATGAAGTAGAAATATATAAGAATAATCACTAAAATGTTTATAACTTCTAATTTCAGAGATGACAGAAGTTGTATCTGCAAACCAAGTGCCTGTTATGGAAACAGATTATCCACAAGAAGAGCCACTTCTTCATGACAATGAGAATAGTTGTAAAAATACTGGCAATTTGCAGAATGCTAATATTCTCCCTACGTATGGTGAACCTTGTTCGGAAGATGTAAATATGCAAAAAATACATTCTAATTGTGATAAAACACTTAAACCCTTTTACCAAAAACTGCCATCGATACCACGCACTATGTCATCATTAGGCTCAAATGAAACTCGTATATCAGAGTCTAAAATCAACCAGTTGTTTGATCAATATAAAGACTCCCTGGAGGATGCAATACTAGCAGAGGGCATTGAGAACCTTTGCAATGATTTACAGCTGAATCCAGATGATTTTAAAGTGTTAGTGCTCGCCTGGAAACTAAATGCTAGTCAAATGTGTAGGTTTACAAGACAGGAGTTTGTACAAGGTTTGAAAGACATGAAAACGGACTCTATCAAAGGGATACAACAGAAGCTAAATGAGATAATCAGTGAATTGAACAGAGACACTGAACAGTACAAAGATTTGTACAGATTTACATTTAAGTTTGGGTTAGACATTAGTACTGGGCAGAGGATCCTACCTGCTGACATCGCCATGTTGCTGTGGCGTCTAGTCTTCACTAACAACGAGCCCCTTATACTGGATAGGTGGTTGAGATATTTAGAGAAGAATCCCCACATCAGGGGAATTCCCAAGGATACTTGGTATATGTTTATGAACTTTTGTGAGTTTGTAGGAGATGATCTCAGCAGTTATGATGATACTGAGGCATGGCCGAGCCTCTTTGATGACTTTGTAGAATATGAAAACGATCAAATGAACCAAAATATAACAAAGAATGACATCAAACTACAGGATTGAATTCCTATTTGCCAAATTTTTAACTACAGTAGGTACTTAAATAACATTGAGACTGATAAACTGCTAAAAGAGATGCTGGATGAAATTGTGAATGTTGTGAGGTACTAATAATAGTGTGAGACATAAGATAATAAAAAAAATGTAAATATTCTTAACTACTCGTGAAACTATGTATGTATTGTTGTGTCGTAAGTTTTAGATTTAAAAGGTAATAAATATACAACATTCCAGTGATGGAATTAGGCAAAATTGTAAATAATTTTAAATCCTCGACTAAGGGTATCTTCAAATGGTGGAGTCAGTTTATCTTCTCTTTCTAATCTTCCAATAATTTTCTTTTACTTGTAAGTCACCTGGCTCATGCACAAATTGCCTGCTATGTATATTAGAACTTAATAAAAATATTTTCCTCATCATGTAAGTTTCTCTGTTTCCACATGGGCACATGACCACAGTTTTATAATGTTTGTATTATAGCTAACACTTAGGACCAGCTTGAAACGTTATCGAACATTATTTCAAACATTTTCTGAGAAAATAGACATTATTATCAGCTTAACTTTGGTTAACATTTTCTGACTGAATATTTTGTTGTTTCATCATTGTATTAAAAATGCTGTCTAACCTCTGATTATTAAGATAAAGCAATAAAAAATATATATTTTTTGTTATATTTTCACTAAGTTTCAATATATGGGAAACTAGGACCAACAATAATGTCCCATTTTACCCATTGATGGAACGGAGATGGTATACCTATGCATTGTGGGCAAGAGAATGTGTCTGTGTATCCCTTTGTTACATCTTTTCTTTGAAACAGGTGGACCGATTTTGAAGTGTTTTTTTGTAAATGTTTAATCCTACCTTGGAACTATGTAAGAATGGGTGTTGTGGTTCTAACTCACCAGAGGGCGCTGTTGTACCAGGTTAACGGTTCTAATGTTTTATAATGCGTTAAATAGTATATATATAGTTAAATAGGTGTATATTACACACAACCGTCAGTATCTGATACTCAAGCCGAAGGTGGGTAAGGGAACTTCTTAAAATTTGGCGGTGCAATGATGGTGTTTGGACTCACTTTTTGTAGTTGTTTGGTTCAGTGAACAGTTCTAATACATAGAAGAGCATGATGCTGTATCCCACAGCCGACTGGGTGCGTCCGATTGGTCGTGTTATCCCATTCCAACACAAGATGATGTGCACAAAAATGATTATAATATAATTTCAAAATAAATGCATTTATTCAAATTCGTGTTTGTGCTGTTAATAGTTACTTTACATATAACTGTCAGCGTCTGATGCTGGAGCCTAAGGTAGATAAGGGAACTCCTTGAAACCTGGATGTAGAACTATCGTGTTTGAACAATTTTTCTGGCGATGTTTAGTTCTAGTACAAAGAGGACGACGATGATACGTCAGACAGCACCCTGCGCGTGACTGACTGGCCGAGTTTTCTTACTTTCACAGAAGACCGCCATGTACACATATTCGGAAGTGAAAGTTGAGGTCCCTTACTTTCCAATCTCATGCCATCCCATTTCGTTTACCTCATCGATTGAGGAAAGAGAGATGGATGGGTTTATATGACCTCTCATCCTTCCCAGTCCTCGTTATCAAATCCTTATTCTTAATCCCGAAAGGTAGACCGCAACTGCGGACATGTGTCAACATTTGTAATTTTTGACTGATGTTAACACGTATCGCAGATAATAGCGAAACAAATATTACTCGCGCGGCGCATGGAAAATATTCAGCATAGATGAAATGGGGTGGGATGAGATTGGATAAGATAAGATTGGATGTTAACCCTTAAACAAACGCGAGCACCCGTGAGCGTTTCAGATCTCATTTATTTAAAAAAAATGTCAAATAATGGTAAATATTTTGCCATTATTCGTATAGAACTTGTACACGTGGTAAAATAGTTACCATTATCTTTTTCTAGACTAGTTTTCCCCTTTTCTCTTGTTTTATTTGTGATGGGTAAATAAATACTACTATTGATTTTATTTATTCTTCCTACTAACTAATTATAGCATTATAAGTGTTCGTAAACAGATTTTTTTATATAGTTCTCAAATCTTTGACGAAACAAACAACTACTTTGGACTATAAAATGACAAACCAATACATACTCACACGCGCAACTAACCAGTGCAAAACGATAAAAAATAAGACTAATTATTGTATCTGAATGCAAATGTCACATCTGAATCTTTGTATAAAAATTACAAATATCGCAGAAACGAGATACATTCAAATTTTTTCACCAAAAAACTGACCGTTAAACTTTGAATTTGACATACTCAAAGATGATGTTTCAAAGATAAATGTTGCCAGGAATAAAATTCAGTAAACATCAAAAATAGTTTTTTGGCTAAAACGGAAGGTGGTAATAAATATACCTGTTTTATGAAGGGTTAAACTGCATCCAACTACCCAGTTGAACGTGTGCAGAGTCCAACTGGCTGATGTTCCTCGATAATGATAGTTAATACAAAGAGCAATTTGTACCATTAACAAGTATACCTACCTATACTTATTATACTCATATACTCTTCGTGAAGACAATCACAGACTGCCAAATTGCTGAATGTATCAAATTGAATCGTAATTAATTTGTTATTGATTCTTTACACGAGAAAAGTATTACAGTAATGCATACATTAATTACGAGCATACAGAAAGCTTTTTCCGGTAGTTTGATAAATATATTTGATGCATTTAAGAAAATAAATACATATATCGGTAAATACATATTCATAACTAAGACAAAATTAAAATATTTGATAGATCCCCATACGACGCGACGGTTTAAAACTAATTTGGAACTGTTGAAGTACGAGTAGTCTTGTTGACAGTAGTTATATAAATATTTACAACAGATCACGGTCGTTATTCATTACAAAAGATCTTATTTCTTTTTCATTCGATTTAAACCTTCGTTACGCGCGACACCGATGATAGGTTTCATTAAACTATTGCAGATTGTCAACAAGAGTGATGATGACTGAGACTAGTTTGTTTTTATTTAAAATTAGGCACTTTGTTAACGACACGGTTTTCCCACGGTACAGGAAATTCGCCGCGCCGTAGAAAAACTAGTTTTCTGTCCCGTGGAGGTACGGCTAGCGTATTTTAGGTACGGACTTCGTGTCATTTTTGAGCGCAATGCTAAGAAAAATAATTAAAATAACACAACTCGAATCAGCACAGGTAAGCCGTAAAACATCCGGTGTAGTTAACAAACTGCCATAGACTGTCATACAACGTTGCATAATATTTTGGCGTCAGCTTTCACGGTGCAGTGCCGCGCTGTGGCATAGCCGCAAGCTCCCATAGTGGGCCATACAACACCGTAATACAAAAATACGACCGTAGGTTTTCACGCTGGAAAACAGTGTCATTAATAAGCGGTCTTAGTTATTTAACCGTCGCGGGTTTTATCAAAAATTTTAATTTTGTCCATTTATGTCAGATAAGTATTATTACCTCCCTTAACCGGTTGACTGTTAAGGAGAGTTTCCTGAGAGGAGCTCGATTGCTGAGACACTTGACCTTGAAATGCACGTCAACGAGGAAGGCAATAAAACATCTATTTTACGACACAGACCCTTTAAAGTGCAGTTCAGTTGTGTTTTTTGTATAGTGTTTGAAAATTGCCTTATGTCTGAGCAATGTTCTCCACTTTGAATAGGTAAATCAGTGGCGTAGCTAGGGGGGCGGCCCGCACCGGGTGCCACCCGATGAAAGAAATAAAAACTTACAAAAAATCCAGTAGGTAGTGTATTGCCACAAAAATAATTTACACACATACACAGTCTGTTAATTTTATTTTCGTAGTTAGTTTGATTTTATTAGTCGGGAATAGTGTAGCTTTCTATTAGTGAAATAATTTTTAGATTTGGTTCAGTAGTTCCAGAAATGACCCCCCCACATACAACCACATTTAACCTTTTTATAATATTATTATAATAGATAGATGACTTTACGTATATCGATTTTTTATTAATTTTAACAGTTTTCATTCTTGGGGTGACACCATCGATATCCGCACCGGGTGCCACCCATGCTAGCTACGCCACTGAGGTAAATGTTCCCACCAGTCTTTTCTTAAAACTTGAATGCAACGGTGCCTTTTTAATATTAGAGTAAATCGCAGGCAGTTTGTACGGGGAAGGAATCGGAAAGAAAACGGTGCGCGGGAATCTACAGTAACGGATTTTTCCTAGAACGGAGATCTTCTTGACGACGGTCACCAAAAAAAGCTGAAAAAACATTTTAGATATTCAGGGGTATTAGGATTGAGAAGAGGAAATTGAGTGTCTACGACCACGTACTATCTGACCACAGACCAACTACAAAACTCAACTAGTTGACCCATAGGGAATTGGCCAAAACGTATTTTATTCCCTTTAGCTCAAGCAGTTGTGTTGTATCTACCAAACACTGAAATCTAAGAATAATGCATAAAATTAAATTACGCCAAGCATAATAAATTACTTGCAATTGACTCATAATAAATTACTTGCAATTGACTCATAATAAATTACTTGCAATTGACTCATAATAAATTACAGGAACATATTCCCCTTTCAAGACAAATAGATGAAACCTATTGTGTTGAAAATGGAATGAGGTTTTGATACGACGTTTAGTATTATAGTTGGTCTACAATCTACATTATAGGTCGAGGCACATGATCCGCAGGCTTATCTTGCAGACAATTTGCAACAGGCGAAATCGCGCAATTTTTGCTGTCAGATTACGATTAGATAGCTGTCAGTTTTGGAAAATAACACCAATTGGTCCAAATCGTACATTTATTCCTATTGTACACTTAAAAAAATAAATTATTGAGCACATTTTCTTTTCAGTTTCTTTTTTTGCAGTCAGATCTTTCTGTGCTCTTGTACACAACGTAACAAAAATTGTTTACATTCTTGTGTTAATACGCCTCTGGTTAATACGTTAATAGGTCTTGTGTTTTCATTGCATTTTTTTTGTAAGTCTCGCCAAACTTGATATACGTTCACAAGTTTTTTCACACAATTCGGTAACGATTTAGTAGGTATTCGTGTCTTTTCCCAAAATATAACACATTCGCGAATAGCGAGATTTGTGCTTTCATTAATAGTTAATTTTACTTTACGGATATTATAAAGCAAAACTGCGAGTACTTGTGGGTACATTGGACATAGCTTTGACCCCTTATTTGATGTTTTACGTCCACTACTAAAATATATCCTTTTTAGAACTGCGCAATTCCACTGACATGAAAAAGCAATAAGTTTACTGACAATACAACTGGAAGTCACATGCACGTCGACGCGTAAGCGCGCGCTCGCCTAAATATGCACTGGCATGTTTCGATACAGTCGGCAAATTGACGTAGCCGTAGAAAATTTTGGGACAACCTAATATTATGTACATGGTGATTAAGTGAACTGATTACATTATTATTTACTTTTATGCTTTTTCTTACTCATAGACTCCATATTATTGACATAATATTTGGACTTATCATCACAATTTATTTACATATATATTGTATTATATTAGTGTATGTGTATACCATTTTTATATCTGCGTTTGCCTTTTGTGTACAATTCCGTCGGTACGTCTGTGCACGTCGCTGGTGGCCCTAGGAGAATATCAGCGTTGCGGTCTGCTTCACACATGGTAACAATATGCTGAGTTAGGCGTCGTTTTTGTTATTATGACCCACATAATTTCATACTGATGTTTATTGTTTCATTATATTACTTGTTATAACTTTATTAAGTAGTTTTTTCTGTAAACACTTAGAAATTGTATTTTGTCAGAATTTCCTCTACTTCAAACCAAGTGTATAATTATTGTATGTGTAGTTTTATAACAAATAATAAACTTTACATTCATTCAATCACTTTTTTGTCAAGAAGCCGTCGCGATAGATGTGGTGTACAATTTGATTTATATGACGTAATTAAAGATTGTGGAAAGAACTCCCAGCAGTTTTCCGCAACGCTACAACTTAAATATTTCAAGTTGTTCTGAAATCACTAGCGAGCATGCAAGATTTTTGCAAACATGCAAACTTTTGCAAGATACCCGATAGGGTTGGGAAATTATGGCTCATTACCAGTGATCGGAACACGTAGGGCTAATTTTACTAAGTTGGCGAGAAGGTATAAATAACATAGAATTGTTAAAACCACGAAATATATTTATTTATTTTTATCGAATCCCGTGATGCCGAAAATCGTCGTACTACTTAGTACACATTAAAAATTTACACACTCATAGTACACATTTCTTACAACATAATAAACATGTTTTTTTTGACTTTGCCTTATTGGTGTTATTGACCAAGTTATCTTAGAGCGTCCACTGGTCTTGCTCGGGCTTACTAAACTAGACTAGGTTGAACTCCATGTTTTCTCCCTGTAGAGGTCATCCCTAGTTTTTTTAGAATCAGAGTGCCCCAAAATCTTCTGATACTAATTTTCAACCGAATCCGAGGCCATCACATTATTTGCAATTTATGTTGCACGAGGGACCCTGTAATTGGTACAAAATCCAACAATGGGAGTAATTTCATGTGTACTAAGTAGTAAGACTATTTTCGGGATCATGGGATTGGATAAAAACAAATAAATATATTTTGTGGTTTTAATAACTCTTATGTTATACCTTCTCGCCAACTTTAGGTAAATTAGCTCTACCTATTCTGATCACTGCTGAGTTAGTATTTCGTATTTAGTATTTCGTCGGCTTACTGCAAGAACTCATTAATTACATTTTTTTTTAAGTACAGCTATAAATTATAACACAGATGAACTAGTCTCGATGAGTTTTATATTATGCATTGAGTCACTTACTTCTTTAATGGTGTTTAAATTTTTTTAAACTTATCATTAATTGTGATGTTATAGTGCATCCAATGCAATCAAAAGTAATTAATTGATTTCTCAAAGTTTGGTTTATTTCACTTAATGAGTTCTTGCAATAAGTCGACGATTTATTTAGTAATAACATTTGACATTTACTTAATTTAATATCACTCCTTTGAATGTTAGAAAGAGCTCAAAAGGATATATATGTACATATACACGAGAGAAGCAAGAAGATAATGTAGAAGCTGAAAGTGAGACAGAGGGCATCCGTGAGGTCCAACATGTACGTGTTTTTATAGGTGTTAAAAAATCATTTACAGCTGCTTTGTGTACGCGAGTCAAGTCGCGGGTAGTCCTTAACTAGTTATAAATATAAGGGGAGAATTACTGACGTAATCAAAAATTTTGAACGCTCATATACAATGCGGACTTTCCATCTGCTTTTCACTGTTAGTGTCTCGTGGATCTAAATAGCCTTAGTAATAAGGGTCAAACGAGTCTAATGAGGTCAAAACGTATAAAGCTTTGGTCGGCTGGTAACGTTATAGTATTAAATTAAAACTAGCCAGTATTAATAAAATTTATTTTATTTTAAACAAAATAATATAATCGCAGCCCGCCCCGTGAGCGCGTGGCCGGCGCGACTCGCCACTTGACCAATGATATTAATACAAATAAATGTAATATACAAACGGCCCTACGTCCATTGCCTGATTACATTAAAAAAGCTGAAAATTTATAAATTCATAATATACATTATATTTACTTTACGGGTGTTGAGCCGAAAATAGGATTTTGGAAGGAACCGTGTCCACAATGTGCTCAACCCTCCATAAGTACTCTCGGCGTTGATCTATGTTAATACGTGAGGCAAATCAATAAATTATCATCTATCGTAACCGATAAAAATATTGCGGCGAATACAACTAACATTAAAAATACAAATGAGTTTTAATCTGCGCAAACAAAAATGTTATTTGAATGGACAACTCAAATAACATTTTGCGCATATATATATAAATATAATATGCGTACTGTATAGCAAAGTATTCAAAATAAAAACGCAATTTGCATTTTTATATTAGAAAACAGTACAATAATCGTAAATATATGCTTAGTATGTGAAAATATATAATCACTAGCATAGATTTATCGTTAGGGTGAGCATTGCGAGGAAAATGACGTCATTAAGGAATTAATGGCTTTCTGTATCTTCTTCACTCTCCCATACAGGTCTAATTAAATAAAGCCGGTACGGATACGTATTTACTATTGTGATCGAACGCTGAGAAACTGTCAGTCTACTCCGAAACCACAAAAAATCATTTTTCTGTCGATATTTCGGGCGATTTTGACCATGACAACGTTCACTCCCATATATCGGCCCGAACGAGCTTTCTTTGACGTTTGAAGTCACAAGAAAATAAGTAGAAGAAGTAATATAATTTTTGTCAAAAGATACGTCGCCATCAAACGTCAATGTTCACGATAAATACCCGATGTTAAGAGATCCGACCGAAAGAAAGTCAGTGGAGTTATAGTACTTCATTTTTTCCAATTCCGGTCGGCATCACAGTAGACACCTGTATACAACATACGAGTGGCTACAATATAACATAATTAACTCTGAGAGTATGTTTGGATGCTTCTTTTTTCTCATCTCTTCGTATTTGTTCGGGATACTAAGCCGACAGGCATTATTTAATTAGTAGTACTGTATCAATGGGGGGTACCACGATGGTCACCATAAATTATATGTACACATTGATGAGAGCCTCCTCCACCACGCCACTGCATCGTCAATTACACGAGGGTTAGAGAGAAACGTGTGAGGATCTGTAGGGGGCAAGTTAACCGAATACGCAAATTTATAAGCTGTTAGCGAATCATCAATAGGGTACTTGACTGTTAAAAACATACATCGGGTGTGTCCGAAACCTGAGACCATGGATTTTGCTGATAGTTATAGAGTTAATTGACGTACAACGTTACGGATTTTTTGTAAAAATATCAATTTTTGGTCGTTGTATTTAGCAAAGAATTTTGTATGAAACCTGACCACCAATACAATTATTATAATGTATATCAACTTATTGACTATAACCTACAGTTACCATAAATAAACATTTTTTTTAATGGGGTATCTATAAAAATGGTGCTAAGTAAATAAAAAACTCAATAGTAAAAATCGGGCTCTAATAAGATCCGAGCCTATGACGGCTGGGTCATGGCCGCTTTCATGTACGAGTATACCTTTAGCGTGCTCAGATGATCTCAGACCAAATTAGACACCCTAGATAGAATACGCATCATTCTTTGTTTTAAAATTTGGAAAAAATTAAATAAATTGAATTTTTGCAAAAAGATTCGTAAAATTTTCAATGAACTCAAAATCATGGACGGTTTCAGAAAAGTTTCGGTTACACCATGTATAATCAATTGTTTAAAAGTAAAATAAAAAATTTTGTCAGTCCAAGCCAGTCTTAGTTCAAGGGTCACTAATAAATTACAAAAGAGAGAAATGGAAGGTCAAAGGTCTCGATACATTATACTAGAAATCAAACCATGACATTAAAGTTGAAATATATTTAACAATGATTGAAATAAGAGACAGATAAGTCAAAATTAGAAAAGGACGGTGATATAAATACATAACACTAGTTTACAATATTTTTTTTTATATACCCCTCACAAAACCAATACCAGTACTTCCCGCCACCTTTATAAGTTCTAAAGGTATCAACATAAATATTCTGTCACGTCACATTTTTTTTCTACCCCCAAATATTTTTTTTAAAGAATCATGCTTAATTGCTTAGCTTTGGTGCTGCATTACTTGTTTATTTTAGAGATATTTATTGTTTAACTCAATTAAAATGTCGAGTAGAAAGTGTAAACAAAGTTGTGATCGCTTTTGTTATGTTTGTGGACAATTTATATTTACAAAAAAGAAAAGACATATATAGTAGAATCGTTGAAAAGTGCATATCTTCATTATTTCGGATTTCATGTGTCTAACCAAGAAAAAAACTAGGTTCCCCATGTGTTTTGTGAGAGCTGTAGAATCACTTTACTTCAATGGTCATCCGGCGAAAACGTACACCTTTCATTTGGTACACAAATGTTGTGGAGGGAACCAAGTAATCACAAAAATGACTGTTACTTTTGTGTTACGAAGACTTCGGGTTTTAGTAGGAAAACTAAGTCGGGTATTGTGTATGCCGATGTACAATGATGTACTAAGCCAATATTGCATTCTAAAGACCTTCCATATAAAGACCTTGGTAGATCCAGAAGACATTATTTTGCCCCCCTACACATAAAGTTGGGACTTATGAAAAATTTCGTTAAGGCATTAGACAAAAACAGTGATGCTTTCCACTACTTACAAAAGTTTTTTCCCTATATCACCGAAGCCAAACTTAAAGAGGGGGTATTTGACGGCCCACAAATACGCAAAATCATAAGTGATTCTAAGTTTGATACCCTTTTATCTATGAATGAAAGAGCTGCCTGGAATTCATTCAAAACTGTTATTAAGGACTTTTTAGGAAATAATAAAAGTGAAAACTATAAAGACATAGTGGCTGATTTATTACAAAATTATCATAAGATTGGTGTTAACATGTCATTAAAGATCCATTTCCTGCATTCCCACTTGGATTTTTTTCCGGAAAACTTAGGAAGTATGAGCGACGAGCAAGGAGAGCGTTTTCACCAGGATTTAAAGGCTTTTGAAGATCGCCATCAAGGATATTGGGACGAAAATATGTTGGGAGACTACTGCTGGTCTATTTTAAGAGAAACCGATTCTGAAACCTATAAAAAAAAGTCCAAAATTAGTCATTTTTAGTTTATTTCTTATCGTTTTAGTCCATTTACTTATTTTTTTTCTTTTATAAATAATTCTGAATGTGGACGTGATGGAATTTTTTTAATATTTTTCCTAGACTACCTTTAGATGGATAGATAAAATTCAACAACTCTCAGCTGGGGTATAAAAACCTTGTAAACTAGTGTAATCAATTGTTTAAAAATAAAATAAAAAATTTGGTCAGTCCAAGCCAGTCTTAGTTCAAGGGCCACTAATAAATTACAAAAGAGAGAAATGGAAGGTCAAAGGTCTACATCAATACATTATACTAGAAATCAAACCATGACATTAAAGTTGAAATATATTTAACAATGATTGAAATAAGAGACAGATAAGTCAAAATTAGAAAAGGACCATGATATAAATAATTTAAGATAATCAATATGGGCAATCAAAATTTAACATCTAAAAGAACCGAGATAAAGGTCTTAGACCTCGCGTAAGAAAAGGATCGCAAAGTAAGTCTTTCATCTATAGTACGATTACAACCACACATGAGTGAAAGAGACCATCTCTAGCTCTCACTCCCAACATTCTCAAGCTCATGTCTACCTAATTTCCTAAAGAAATTCTAGAATATTTTTTATTTATTTTTTAATAATCAAATGTATCAGTTTGAGGAACAGTCAAGTACCGTATTATTCAGCATGAAGGCTGTCTTGTCTCTATATTGACGGTTACAAGCCTATTTGACTTAAACACTATTTTTGGTCGGTTTTACGTTATACCAAAAATATACATTAAAAGAAGTAAAAATATGTTACCTTTAGAAAAAAAATGTATATACATACTATGGTAATAATGTTTTGGTAAAGTAGTTCCTGAAAGTTCAATAGCTTCATTATTATTTTACTAACTATATAATATTGTAATGGAGTATTTATTGTAGAAGCCAATGAAGTTGTAATTCTGATTTCACGTATTAATAATTTTCTATAGTATTTATTACTCATTCAATAAAACATCTGAAAACTTGAAAAATAGTTTTGTTACACATCAACCCCATTGGATATTTCGATAATGTGACATTCTGCAAATTGGACATTTATAAAATTGTAGTTTTTTATGACGCGATTCTTTTTGCGAAAGGAACGCTTAGCGCATGATCAATTTAAAATAGATAACATAAAATTTTGAATTGATTAAATTTTAATTGTTAGATAACATAAAATCGGTAAAAATGGTGTTTAAGTCAAATAGGCTTTTAAACGTCAATATGGTCTTATTTGGTCGAGCTGGTATTAAGAGATCATATTTGCCGAGTGAATACCAGCACTGAGTGTCAGTTGCACAGCGCTGTGTCAGCGCTAGTCAATATTGCTGTATGGCAGCGACTATAAAAAATATTCTCTTTTACGGACTAGCTGTTACTATACTTTCGGGTATACAATGAATGAAACGTGAGTACTCGCATACAGATCCCAATATCCAGGATTACATAATGAAAAGGATATTCATATTATATGGCCTATCCTAGCTAAATTACAAATCGTAGTGCCAGTTTACTCAACAACTTTTAGGACTTTGCCAATGGCAATGGTTTTATCTGAAACGAAAGCAAAAAATATATTTATAATCAGATGTTAAAGATAACAAATACATGTACGGTGAGGGCCCATGAAAATGTTGAGCGATTTTGAGAAAAAACAGTGATGTATAAATTGACAAGTCAGATCTGCAAGCAAAAATAGTCTTCATGATTTAGAAATGTCAAATGAAAACTCAAATTTGAAGTGCATGAAGTTGAACATTATCGTTAGCAGACTGTTTTTCTACAGACAAAAGGCGGCAGACGAGCATACAATCCACCTGGTGGTAAGTGGATACTGTCGTCCATGGACATGCGCGGTAAATGCCAACTTCAATCCATAATGAAAAATGTTGGCACGTCTCCGGATGCGCTGCCTACCTTTGGATATGTAGGAATGGATTTGGAGAAAGGGTTGGGAAAATGAAGAGGGATAGGATGGGAGTGGGCTCTGGCATATCTCACTTACTATCGAAACACGTACATACATTGAGGAGAAGGATGAAGTGGGTAATGTAGTACATTTCAAAGTAGTCTTCTGTGAGAGAGGGGTAAAGAGGCCAGTCGAGTGCGCCCAGCGGTTGTTAGATTGTAGCATGCACCCTCCCCGTTATAAAAAAAAACTACATTAAAATATATAAAAGGTAATATACTATATCATACCATCGGGCTGTGTATCTCCACTGCTGGATACAGGCCTCTCCCAAGGACCACCACTACAGTCGGTCTTCAGCTCTTCTCATCAAGCCACTACCCGTGATTTCCTTCAAGTCGTCAATCCACCTGGCGGGAGAGCGGCCCATGCTATGTTTCCCGATTCGTGGTCTCCGTTCGAGGACCCGCTTTCCCCATCGGTTGCGGGTCTTGCGGCATATATAGCCTGCCCACTGGCACTTCAGGTTGCTGACTCTTTGAGCTATGTCGGCAACTATAGTTCTTTGTCAAATTTTTTCGATACGGATTTTGTACAGCAAAGAAACTCCGAGCATAGCTTTTTTTCGCTCGCCGAGCGACTTTGTGTGAACCAGGTCTACCGTCAGAGACCACTTTTCGGCATTATACGTCATTACAGACAGGACGCATTGTTTGAAGACTTTCGTCTTCAAACATTGTGGTACAGGCGACGAGAAGACGTGACGCATTTTTTGAATGCTGCCCAGCCGAGGTGAATGCATCTATTGGCCTCTCGACTGAAGTTGGATTTGTCTAACTGGATCTAGTGATGCCTCCTCGACGCTGACCGGTCCAGGGACGTGTTCATTGAACATGACTTTTGTCTTGTTAAGATTCATTCCGAGACCAATGCGTGGCGAGGTTGTATTGAGGTCGTTCTACATCCAACTTAATTCCTCCAGCGATTCTGGCATGATAATAATGTCGTCTGGGAAATGAAGGTGAGAGATGTAATCGCTGTTAACACGGATTCCGCAATGTTACCAGTCCAGCATTATAAACGTGTCCTCCAGTGCGTTTGTGAACAGTTTTAGGGATTATACATACCCCGGTCTCACTCCCCTATGTAGATGTATTGGATTTGTCTGCTGGTCCTGTATTCTATCGTCATTGTTGCGGCTTTATATAAGCATCTCAATATATCGCCAATCAACTTGACATCGCTGTAAGGATTCCGGAACAGCCCAGGTTTCAATGGAGTCAAAGGCTTTTTCGTAGCCCATAGGTCTCTACGTATAAGCTTCCTAATTTTCTTTTTAAGTTGGTTGTGCGACGATGTAGTTAGCGCGACTCTCTGACGTCCCTGTTATATGAGGTCCACAGTTTCGCTCGAGAGGTTGGACTTTTTGCTTTACGCTGCTGATTAAAATGTCTGCAGCCTATTTCCCTGATAACCCACGTCAAGTTATCGGCCACCTCGTGAACGCTATTTGTGGTTTCCAATGCGGTGAACCGATTTTAGAGTTCTAAATGAAACTCATTGGTACCTAACACCGTTTCAGCTAGTGGGACAAATATTAGCCTTCATCAGAACAGACCTTTCTAGTTTGTAATCAATATCTAAAGTGCCAAAACGTAATAATCAAGTGTAATTAATTAGACATAAAAATGATAAACCTCAGAACCCAGTTATACTGAATGGATTTGTATGTTTTTTTGTTGTTGTATATTTAAGGTTGTATTCTAATGGAGGCAGACGGGAAGCGGTCCACATGACGGCAAGTGGCTACCGCCACCCATGAACACGTGCAATATGAGGGGTATGCGGGTGCGCTGCGGGCCTTGTAGAATCCTATGTTCAGTTTTCTTGAAGAACCCTATGTTGTAGGATACGGGGAAGACCTCTCGAGACAGTTCGTTCTACAGAATAGGAGTTCGCGGCAAAAATGAATTTTTTTAAACCGTACAGTGTGCGACACCTCCGTATCGACGAGTGCGGATGCGCCGCAATTCTGTGACGGGTGGTGCGGTTGTAGAAACCCGAGGTACGAGTTGGACAGTTCTTCGCAGCATTCACGGAACAGTTATACAGGCGGTAGAACACACAGAGGGACGCAACGTCTCTGCGGACGTTAATTCGTACAGTGCGTCGCTGGATGGAGTCAGGTGGATCCAAATGATACTTCGGTATCGGCCCATAGATGTAAGGAGTACGCCATATGGGGTGGGACCTGAGTTTTGTAGACAGTCATTGGTTGCCCCGGGGTGAAGTACCGCTTTGCTCTATTCCGCGCACTGAGCTTTCTGGAGGCCATTTTGGCTTTGTTTTCCATAAAACATTAATATTGAAATAATAATAATTGTCACCTAATTGTGAATTAGGTATACTTACAATTAGTCTTAGCCATAAATACCGTTACAATAGAGAAAAATAAATTTCTTTTCTCATTTTGGCGCCAATCATTATTAATTGCCGACTTTATTAGAGCTGAAGACTGACCGTCATCTAGTTGTGACCTTAAACCGCTCGATTATGATTTATAAATCTGTTTTAGAGAGCATGGCATGCTGTAAACACCATGATAATATTGAATTCCTAAATGTAACTTTTATAGGACCAATTTTTACGTAGTTTTGATAGTTGGGTATGTAATACATGAACACTCTCTAAACAAATGTTTGAATAAGTTGAGTGGGATGTGATAACGTTATGCGTTAAAGGAAAGCAGTAACGGCAGTGGCGGACTAACATGTTGCGAGGACCGGGACTAACGACTTAAAGGGCCCGTTAGTCAATGTCTACATTTAATGTAGACATTATATTCCCGTTAACATGAAATATAAAATATTTTAAGGAAAGATGGTAAAAAAAAGTTGTATATAAAAGGAGGTGAGACTTATAGCCCACCCTAGCCCCGAGGTTATTCCGCCACTGACTAACGGTAACACAAAAACAAAAGTAATTGCATAATAGTAGTTTTGATACTGACTCTCGTCCCTGAGCGTGAAGCGGCCCATCTGCGCGAACTTCTTGAAGGGCTCGAGGCAGATGATGCCGGCGCACTCTATCCTCATGATGGCTACTTGGTCTTGCTTCACGAAGCGCGGCCGCGTCTTGGACTTGTCGCCCGACTTTTTGTCCACTAGGCATATTAGCGCCTATGAACAATGCCACTACGTGTTAAAAAGAGCCAGATACGGAATACATGGATACATACATTGCTTACCACTGAATAAACACTAAGGTATTGGTCGATAGAACGTTCGCACTAATTACTACGAGCAACCCCCCAAAAAGGTGTCAAAAAAGAAAGTGGACATAACTGAAAAGCACTAATTCCTTTTCTAATCAATAGTCTTTACTTACACAAATAAGATAAGTTTTATACCACAACTGCTCGGAAAGTATCTTAGTACTTTTTCAAAAATGCGGCAGAATGTACGTCATGTCATTACTATCGTACAAATATGCGGGCAGAAAAAGTGTATGAAAATCCATTGTTAATGCGCTGTTTTATTTTTAATTTTGGGTAATATCAGTCGGTAACCTATTTTAATATTATTATGCCAAAAGACAAAAAGTTTTTATCTCCAAGTCCGCAAAATGCTTTATCTAAACATTAATTTAAAAAAAGAAAATAATAAACTGCAGCCAGTTGCCCCTTTGGCACCCACAGCCTTCTTCGAGCGCAGCCAGTAATCTCTTTTACATTGTCTCAAACATCTCAAACCAACATTAATCTCCCTGGCAAAACTATTACATAACTGTAACAATTTTAATATAAACTTCAATTAATAAAGATTTTGTTTTTTATTTTCCTCGTAGGTGTGGTATAAAGCACCATGTATCACTCGGAAGAAAGTGAGATTCCCAACTCGTATGTATTAAGCTACACCCTCATTGGTAATCGGTCACCTTCTCCCCTTGGTGAACAATGCACGATTTTTGAATATTGGAGTGGGGGAACATTAATAAAAGTGGTCGGGAAGTGCGCATTGCTCACGTTAAGGTACGGAAGAGTTACGGTAAATACAAACTACTTCGCAACTTATTACCAACTTATTCAATAAGCAGTTAGGTAGCGCCAACGGCAAATATATCGTTGTAGAACAAATCTATTCATTCAGTCAGAGCAACGAATATGAACTTTAAAATCACCGTAATAACTCGTTCGTATTGGTAATCGAGCGAAGTTCGGTTGGCAAATGTGTTAACAGCAATGTTGAATTACCTTAACTGTAACTTCCTCCGCTGCGCAGTGTATGTGCATGACAGCCGAATATCCCGCGCATATTATAGACTTGTGCTCCAAAATTACTACTTGAGCGTCAAACACCTGGAAAAAAGAAACGTAAATGTTAAAGAGCCAATTAAAAAAGTTAATAAGCCAAACCAGTGGGAACTTTTTCATCGTAAATATCGTACTATGTCATATTTTTCTCTTATACTCTAATATCAGTTTAAAGAGCAGCAGAATCCACTGCATATATTTCAAATGCATATCCGTCTATGGCAGGACTATCTTGATAACTCGAGATATATAAAATTTTAAATAAGAACCTTTAAGAGGTTGTAACTTTGGATTTACAATGAAAAAATACAAGTCTTTCAATGTTCTATAGGTTCAAAGATATTGATCAGATCAGAGATCAGATCATTGATCAGATCAATACTCTCCCAAGTTGGCTCATCACTATAGCTCAACAGCCAGGGACTCAGTTGACTGGGGAGGCGGGTAGAGGCAACCTAGCCGAAGCAACGGGTTAAATAAAATACGTAAAATATGGACACAATCTATGTTTTATACAAGATGTATAACTTACTCTTCCCGTGGTGATGGGTTCGGTGACGTCGCAGAGTACGAATCCAGGTGAAACATCCTCTTCTTCAATGCCCTTTAGTTTCACTTTCACGTTTTCGCCAGGTCCAATCGACGTCACCTCGATGTCGTCCGACCATAGTTGATCTACTGTTACTTGCACCTGAAAATATGTATTACATTTTATTAGAGAGAGTTTGAATTATAGGTTGGTTCTTCGTTTTAATTACATTCATAGAAGGGTCAAAAATCCGTTCAGTAGTTCCAAATCGGGCATGGTTGGAACTTTTCAGTGTCTCATAAACAATTTGTGTAATGCGATGTAAAAATTATGTGTATTCAAGTGCTCCTTAGAATTAATTTTCTTGTAAATTTTCAGACTTGGCTAATTGTGATCATATCTATCAGTGCATTTGTGAATAGAACATAACTTATTAAAAGATTACAAATTATACTTGATAAATAATACAATCGATAAGTATTCTTGTAATTAATTTATTAAATTCTAAATTGACTTGCTGTTTGGGTGTGCATTTTTGATTTTCTATTTCTTCACGAAATGCCGCCAGTTTATAAAGCAGCATTTTAAGTAGATGCAGCTTTACAAACTGTCCAAGATAAATAATTTGTAGTAGATGGGTATTATAAACTGCATTTAGTCAAAAAATGAAAATCAAAAATACACTGGTAAATAAATGCATATCTCGGGTTTGGCTAGCATATATATCAACCATATTCAGCTTATAATTGGGGTAACAATTACTTTCCCTTTCGGAAATAAAGTGCTTGTCCGTGACATTCCGCTTCAATTTACCTAATAAGGGCACAAGAGGCAAGCTGAAACGTACATTAAACATACGGTGCAATAACTTACCCTGTTGGGCATAAGGAATAAAGTGCTGCCCTTCCGCGTGGTGCCCGCCTCCACCTTGCCCATGAGTACGGTGCCCATGTCCTTGTACTTATCTACGACGGGCATTATGAAGGGCCCGTCCATCTTGCGGTTGAGAGAAGGCAGTTCATCAATTAGTTGGATGAATGAGGGCCCCCGGTACCACGGACAGATTTCCTCTGATACCTGTGACAAAATCACATGTTATTTTTTTTGTTTTCATAGTGTTTTTCACAATCTGCTACCATGTTGCAAGCCCATTACTATAAAGCTAAGGAGATTCTCCGAAAATGATATGTTATTCATTAATTCGGAAATTAATAAATTACTCAAAGATGGAATCATCAAATCAAGCGAGTCGCCATGGCGGACGCAAGTCCTTGTTATATCAAACAAAAATCATAAGAAAAGGATGTACATTGACTACTTGCATACCATCAATAAATTCACTCAACATGATGCTTATCCTTTACCAAATATCAAGGAAATGATGAACAAAGTGACAAAGTACCGATATTACAGCTAAATTGACCTGAAAAGTGCTATTAAACCTTAGCCTTAACCGTACTCAAGCGTTTAAAACCATCAAACATAAAAAAATTGGACTACAACACTTACTACTAGCCTTAAACGCTAAAATCTTAAAAGTTCATTAGTTCATTTAGCGCTCAAGAGGCTCGTTTTTACAACATTAAAGTTTTTCCTTCTTTGCATTGGACTTTGTCTAATTGGCGCGATCTATGAAAGCAGACAATACTGCCTCCATGCTCCCTAAGACTAGACCGAACAGCTCTCCCGCATTTGACGATGTTGAGAAGGCTGAATGCCTGGCCGAGAGCCTTGAAGCCCAATGCTCCCCTAGCCGTCAACCGGTCTACGCGTCACACGTCGACTTGGTTGACGGAGAGGTCGAGCCTCTATCCCCCTATTAGACTCCCTTCTACCGGTTACGGTAATTGAAGTTCAGGAGTCCTGAACTTCAATTACCGTAACTGGTCCTGAATCAGGACATCAATGAAAATGTTAAAATTAAAAAATCACCTGGCATCGATGGAATTCCTAATAAAGTGTTAAAAAACCTCCCGATAAACCTGATTGCACTTCTTCTGATCGCTTTACGTTACAGTACAAAAGAGTGAGCATTGCACACTTCCCGACCACTTTTATTAATGCCTATTCCTTTAGAGGTTAGATTTCGAGAAAACCCTTCTTAGTCAGTCTTTATGTCATGAAAGGAAGCTACGTTTCAGATTTTATACTTCAGAGGTTTCGGTTTGACGTTAATTAGACAATCAATATGTCTTTATATGATATCTATACACACTGCTGGCTATATACACTTACTTTTTCCAATAATCCCTGTCCCGTTTGTCCCGAAACAGGTAGGAACGAGAGATCCTTGGCTGGATTAAAACCAAGTTTCTTAAGATAAGGCAGGATTTTGTCTCGACATTCATTGTATCTGAAATAAAATGACACAAATAAGTATTACAAGAATGATTAATCTTGTTTAATATGTATGTGTGGAATTTCGAGCAAAAAAGAACAAACTGATAATTTCTAGTTTCCAAAATAATAACATATTGGTACAAATGGGTGGAAAAATAGTTTCGAATTTTATTAACATGAATAAGGTGATCCGTTATTGCAGGTAGATTGATGACTAATCTGTAGCGCCATGTCATAAACATCTCCGCATGTCAATTATATTTTACTGACAAACACAAAAGTTTAGTAAATATTGTAACTCCAGGGCATCTAAATTATGAAGAGATTGTTTTTTTTTGGGTTATAATGTCACCTAATTTGTTAAATTTTAGTTTCTTTTTATTTGGCATATATGTTCTAATTTCATAATAAAATTGGTACACTTTATTGCACATTATGGTAGATACAAAAGGTGAGCTTAATACCTTAAGGCATTCTTTACCGACCAACTTTTGGCTGATCAGAGGGGTTTAATTGGGAGGTGCGTGAAATACTCAAATTATGTGTGCAATGGCCTAGTTAGAATTTTATCCAGGGTGGCCCAAAAAAGCAAACAATTGCATCCATGGTGGGACAAAGCAAACAATTGCATCCATGGTGGGACAAAGCAAACAATTGCATCCATGGTGGGACAAAGCAAACAATTTTCCTAAAATTTAAATAGAGGTACAGTAATGCAGAGTCTGCTGCTTATTATTATGCCCCCTATGCTTAGAGGCAAGCGCCCCAACCTGCGCCCCGTGGTTACGGCCATGTTGTGTGTATGTAATTGAAAAGTGGAAGTGTTACTTTTTTAAGTTCACCTTTGACGAGTCATCACTGTTGGTCCAACAGAGTCCAAGAAAGACAATACAAAAGGGAACAATTGAACGTTAAAGGTTATTAGCTTGGTAACTGTTATTAAATCGAAACTTGGTTTATTCAGTGTAAACAACATATATGTAAACTTCAAATATATCCCTTAAAAAAGAATTTGTTTTCACGGCGGCTTCAACGTGGAAAAGCCCACAGAATTAAATCCAAGAACATTTGTTAATAATAAAAAAAAAGCATGTACATGTAAAGGGAACTAATAAAATGCGAACCTTTTCTCGTCCCAGTTGACTGTGGGGTCGTCCATTTTGTTAACGAGCGCGACGAGATGTTTGACGCCGGCCGTTTTAGCTAACATGGCGTGTTCGCGCGTCTGCCCTCCCCTGTCGAAGCCCGTCTCGAACTCGCCCTTACGCGCTGATATTACCTGCAATTCACAATAAAATATTATTGAAAATGAATGAAATATTTTTAACAATCTCAACGAAATCGTGGATATGGTTTTGTTTTCGACAAATTGGATTGTGACGGACTTGACAAATTGGATTGTGACGGATTGTTTTAGTAATTTATAGATGCATAACCTCGACCGATACTCCAGATCCTCCAACCATTATTCTCTTGCGTTTTAAAAACTCAATTATGTTTCGGACTTCAGACATCGGCAGGCTGCTTCTAGCTCGCGGGTCACAGATTATGAATCTGATGAAGAAGATTATGAATCTTCTGATGATTATGAATGAAGATTATGAATCTGATGAATCTAAGATTATGAAATGAATGTGATCTGTGACCCGCGAGCTAGAAGCAGCCTGCCGATGTCTGAAGTTATTATCACCTCTATTTAATTTAAGGCCGTGTGTTAGCTATCTCAAGCCCCCATGTTTGTTTATATTTTGCACAAATTGGATTGCAATGGTGTATAAAGATTTTGTTTTTAAGACTCTTTAATTTTACTACTTTTTAAGCAAATGACACTATATTTTTTGTTCAATGAACTTTGCCAAAAGTGCACATTATGCGAAATGCACGTTTTGCGTCAGGCAGACATTTGGCGAAATGTACATTCTGTGTCCAATCCGTAAGATGGATGAATCATATCATCAATGTACATACGAGCACAGCGAGGTCCGCCTGCGCAGCGCCGCCGATCATGTTGGGCACGAAGCTCTTGTGTCCCGGCGCGTCTAGTATCGTGAAATGCTTTTTCTCAGTCTCGAAGTACGCCCGCCCCACCTCTACAGTCTTGCCCTTGTCTCGTTCTGTCAAAATTACACTTGTATTTAAACATTTATTTGTCCAACACATAGGCAATGAAATTTAAAATTATTTAAGAATTAGAATTGTTCAAGAAATTATTCATTCAATTAGAAGCCTTACTATCGCTTCTAGTTTTCCAGATATGGAATAACTTCAATGAAGTCTAAAAAAAACAAACAATATATTGCCTTATTTTAAAAATCAAATGTTTGAATGTTTCTATATGTCAGGGGATTGATTATGGATACTTTAAGGTATTGTTATAAACTTCTCTTTATTGACAAAAACACCTGTCCGCCAACACCTAGCCTCAATAAATGGCAGCCATTTTAATTTTTTAGTCAAGTCTGATAGGATATGAACTAATAGAAAGACAATATCTATGAACATAGGGGTCGTACAAACATCTCAGTCGAGAGGTCATCGATTAATAATAGTTAAAAGATTTATTTAAAAAATATTGACATAACAGACCCTAAAAAATTTAATACGATAATTACGCACATTTTAATGTTAATCTAATGTAGGTACCGCAAAAACAAGCATTTATGTACTATATCGATAGCTTTTGAATAAACCTATATTATTACACCAAAATCTTAACTCTATGCCAGTTACTGTTAATATGCAAGATACTCCACAAGAACCCTTACAACTAGTACATTTTGAAAAAGGTTATCACGGTAGCATTAATATTTTACGGTAGGTATCCGCAATGTCGTATATGTCATATCGTCGCTTAAGTTCTAACACCACATAAGACATTTTTGGCAGTTTTGAGATTTTGAAGCCATTCGCTAGAGAATGGAAAGACGCGTCGTTATGTAGTTTTTTCGCTCTCCTGTAAAGTTAATAATTTTGACACGTTGTATTAGAACTTAAGCGACGATATGTATGTTGTATATGTCATGGTATAAATTAATGTATGTAACATCTATCAACCACATAGGTAACGTGATTTTCTTAAAGAACATTTTTTTTTTCTTTGAAAGGATCTGTCCATATATGCTAATCATTGATTGATCGTTAGCTAATTAAATATAAAGATTTACAAAAATTAGCAAACGTGAACACAGAGTACGCGACACGAAAATTATTTCAATCTAGCTACTTACTGGTAGCCTTTTTATACAGTACCTACAAGTGTTTTGCAGTATGGTGGTGGATTATATATTCATAGGAAACCACTAAATGTATCCTATGACCAGCGGGTGAAGGAGCTGCGGGATGCGAAAATAAAGAGAAATGACTACTGCGCTGACACTAGGCTATGGCGCACAACCCACTTTTTAGGCGCAGTGCTCCGCTCACGGCGCGCCTACTTGCGCAGCGCTGCCATACCCGACACTGTGCCATAGCGCAATTGAGTTAACTTAGTGCGCTGACACAGTTTGTTGCGTTTAAGTTACTGAGTTAACTCATCTCTAAAAGAAAGCTGTGTTCATAAACGTGGCCAAAACAATACCGAGGCGCGAACAGTGTAAAACTTTTTGTAAATCGTTCAAGGAGCATCCATATGGGCTTCACAGAAATTAAGTGGAACATGATAAGGTGATTTGTCAGATTATATAATATTTAAGTAAAGACAAGACTTGATTGGTCAAATTGATCATACACATATAAGGGATAGATAGTTGCAGTCTTAATTTATATGAAAGGGGTTCGTCATATCATATAAATATGTATTACATATTGTAAAAATGTATTGTATTACATATCAATATGTATAAAGGTATGTATTAACATACCTTCCTTTTCCTCGGCCGTGTGGAGTCAGCCAACTTTGCTATAGCACCACCCCATCTCTTCCCGCGGGTGTCGTAAAAGGCGACTAAGGGATAACAAAGCCGCTACTACAATCCCTTAGGACTACGCTAACCTGTTTGGTAAGCATGCCGTTTTAAGGCCATACATCCCTCGTGCACAAGACGATTGGCCGAAATCCAGCTATAAAAAAGGGCTCCTTACAGTTATGGTTACATACCTTCCTGGTTGGTGTCTAGGGCCCATGATAAATACCAGGACTCTCGGGATTTCTCACGTGCTTCTCTTTCATATTTGTCTAGTGTCCTTTTGTCCACCATTCCAGTCAGTGACATAATTTGACCTCCAATTGTAGATTTTCCAGCGTCTAAAAATGTATATTTAAAAGAAAATATATATTTTGTGCTATTTATGAGATTTCTGATGAGTAGAGCTGCCATTCCTTAATTTTTTTCCAAGATTTGTCATAGATTGGAAGGCACCTAAAGTCTAAATGGGGCTATAAATAACATCGGTTTTCTAAATTTTGGCGACTAAAATTATATTTCTTAGTTTTATTCTAAAATTATATTTCTTTAAATAAGTAATAACATAACACTAAGTACAAATGGGATAATATGAAAAAGCCATCGTGTATCATCGTCTACTTTCGTTTTGTAATCTCTTTTTCGGATTTACACGAATCATAATAGCAGCCTTTGAGACAGAATACGAGTAGCACGTACTCGATTCGAATATTTATATAGAGCAGTTATAACATAAATTACAAACAGTTATGGCATCTGATTTTAAAGGAGGGAAAATTATTCATTCACTAGCTCCGCAAGATATTTATAAAGTATACTTATATTTCTGTGTTGAGGCTAATAAGTTCAAAACTAATGATGAACCTATTTTAATAAGGTTCAAGAAAGTGTAATTGAAGCTACTGGTATTTCTAGATCCACTTTGAAGAAGACGCTAAAAGAAGCCGACAATAAAGAAAATCACATTTAGTACCCTAAAAGGGAGACCGAAAAAAGTTTTGTTTAGATCTTATGGGCTAATTAAGAAGAATGATTTACGATTTCCATTTTAGATTTAAAGAAATACCGACCATCAAATCTTTGAAAATGAAATAAATAGACGGTATTAATTTTAAAGGTTCTGTATTCATATTAGGAAAAAAAATTCGGCAAATTTTAATGAGGTTTAAGTTCACTAAAATTTAAAAATCGATTAATATTTAGATCAAATAAAAAAGTATAGAGCGGTGAGAAAAAATATTGTATAATACATGTGGATGAATGTATATACACTCGTCACACAGAAAAAGTTGGATAGATCCTTTACGAAAATGGAGTACGAAAACAAATATCAAAGGGTCAGCGTTTAATTATGATTTCCATTTTCTATCGGAACTTGTATAACTTTTTACAGGGTAAAAATTAACTCCGATGAGGCAGTGAAAAACGCCTTCAGAGACTTCATCGATTCTCATCCCCGGGAGTTACATAGCAGGTAAATCAATCAACTTCCATTAAAATGGCAAAAGTGCATTGATAATAATGGACAATAATTCGATTAATGAAATTCGATTAATGTTTTATATGTAAAATTCGATTTTTTACATATAAAACGGGAATCTCATAGGCAAAGACTTAATATTAAAATTATTTTACCCTAATTTAAAGATTTTCTTAAAATAAAAAAGAAATACCTTTTTATAAAGTAATATATTCCAAAAACCCATCTATATATCTCTCACGAACACAAAGAATGCAAAATTCACGCTATAAATGATTTACTATTAAGTACTCTTATTAGATTTCATTGTCACACTTTGTTGATTAAAATCACACTTGTAATTGTTCCATATAAATCAACGCAAATTCATGTTTAGTTTGAATTTAGAATATCGATTCAAATAATGTAATAAGATAACTTATAATAAGTGACACGTGTGACATAACAATTGTGGACTTCATTGCTGTTATCATAAAGTATTTATTCCATAATGTAATAAGTTTTTTAAGACTTTTCAATCATTTAGTATGCATTCGTGAATAAACGAAGAGACTGATGTGTCGTCTCATTACAAGAAGGCTTTTTCATATTCTCAATAATTTAATATTTAATTTTATCTGAAAGTTGGACTAGTATTCCTCACATATATTTTTGATGAAGACATTCATTGCCGAAAGTCCACGGTATGAGCTCGGTATTCAGGGTCTTATGATATTACAAATTTGGAGTATGTACTTGATTAAAAAGATGCGCCAACATTCGTTTGTACGCAATTTCTAATGGTATCTCAGTTAGATACCCTGTTACTTCTGCAAGATTATAATGAGGTTATAATGTTTTTACTCACCTACATGACCAATAAACACAACATTCACATGCTCCTTCTTGCTCCTGGTGTCTTCTACTCTGGGGGGTTTCTTCTTAGGAATCTTTTTTACTGTTTCGCCATCCTCCTACAAAATAACATCCAATAAAAAACATAAGCCATCATTTCATAAACAATGAACAGATTTTTATTCTATGTGGAAAACAAAATTCAAACATTTGTCTGGGGAAAACAAATGCCAAATACATTGCAGATGCATGCCATTAAAAACAGAAAATTTCTAAATACTATATTTTATACAGCTCACGTATTAGCATAATATAAAAATCAGACATTTATATATGATTGTATAAAGCGTAAGTTCTGTAAGATTGCTTCTTGAAGTTCATCTCTGTCAGGAATTAAAGATAAATAATAAGTATTAATTCTGGCAAGTCAATAATATTTTTTTAACAAAATCAATCTTGTATTTTAAAATAAATCGGCTGTTACAAGAAAGGATCTTCACCAATACAGAATCTCCCAAACTAATCAAATTGAAACTGTATCAAATATTTTTCTGAACTAAAATTTGAAAGTCATAAACTTGGATAATTTTCTCGCCATATAACACACTTTTCGTGTGACATTTATTACTTTTTAAAATGGAGTGGGGATTTAAAAGAAAATAGGATTGCAGTTATAGCTGCCCAGCAATAACAACAAAGCGAAAACAGTTATCAGTGATATTAAAAACGTTCCAGATGTTTACAATAGTTCCAGGTACAATAACCCTTCGTCTATTGAACTCAATAAAAATATTGTGTAACCAGTTTGTGATGACTACAAAGGACGTATGTGGCATCAAATCAAAATTTTGTCAATATGAAATCAAATAAAATTATAACGTGAAGTAGAAGAAAATACTCGTTAGAAACATGTCAAATATCAGTAAAGCAAGAGCTGAAATTAGTTTACATAACTATTGTCACTAACAATATATGACTATCTCGACACACTAGTGGAAATCTTAAATATCCTTTTTACTGATGGAAAAACTTTCAATAAGAGCACTATAATGAATAAAGTAATTATGTATATTATGTACACAGTTCTAATGAAGTATGTCAAATGGTCGCAAGGATTGCAAACAGTGTCATCATCGGGCATTGGTAATGGTTCACTGAAGAGTGACCATAAAAGAGTCACAAAGCTTCAATTTTGTAAAAAGGGTGTAAAAATGTCACCTAAAGTGTATCAAGATATGATCTTAGATCGCATTGTAAAGCTTTGTGTGCCTATAATTGCAAATAAATGTTATTATCATTATTATTTCATAGACATGCTTTTAAAAAATTCGGTTAATTTTCCAACTACTCCTGGACATTATGCAAGAACTATCAAAGTTGGATGAAGGACCCTGGATGCACGCAAATATTCAAGGCTTCAAAAAGCTGAAGACTGGCCGCCTTCCAGCCCAGAACTGAACTCATTGGACTACAAAAGGTTTGTAATAATATAACAACAATAATATATAACATAACAAATACCACACATCCTAAGACTTGAACCTACCTACATAAAATTATTTATGTATGTATACATAGTAAAATTCCTTGTGGCGATAAGGATAGTTTATATTGATGGAAGTTCTGATGGAATTGGTTCCGCTGGCGATTTGTGTTAATAAATAAATAAATATTACTTGGTTTGCTCTAGACATAGTAAGGGCATTACACATAATGAAGACTCATAGACAGAGAGAAGGCCTGTATTAAATCCAAAGGTGCTAATTTTTAAACATCAATATTAGTATTAGGTATTGTAAATTATACTGAATGCGTTTATATGATATACATTTACATTATATTTATGTGGGAAATGGAACGTAAACGTTAGATAGAGTTAGATCGAGTGTGGGAGAGACACAGTATACGGTGAAGGGTTGGTGAAGTGTGTGCTCTGTAAAGTAATTTGGTATTTGTAATAGTGTTTAAATAGTCAAACAACATGTTCTTATATAGAGGAGGCTCTCCCACATTTATTTTGTTTTAAAATGCATTTTATATTTGCAACAAAATTTATGACCATAATAGCAAATGTTATTGCTTAGAGTTTGATTAATGTTTTATGTATATTTATCAACTGAGTAAAATGCAATTTCATTATGCTTTAATATTTTAAACAAATGTAGCTCGCTCTGTAGTTTTACTTGCTATCACTGAATCTCCACTACATAATTTAATTTGTCATTTTGTCATTCATCACTTTATTATGTTAATAATAAAAGTTACACTGCATTAATGTAATTTAACAATGTTAGTAAATATTAATAGGCAAATGCATAAAATGCAGCTGTGGGTCTAATGTACTAAATAATAAAAGACCATGCTTATTACAGTGGGTAGAACCTGTTGCTCAGTATCCTCTTCCTCCTGTTCGTTGCTATCTTCCGGGGTAAGTAGTGCATCATCTGCCTCTGCCTCCCAGCTGTCTGCAGTTGGAGAGACGTCAGGAGGCGCAGCCACGGGTGCTGTAGCGGGCGGGACGGGCGGAGGCTCCTCAACACGTGGGGATGCAGATGCTGCTCCCCCATCTCCGCTATCTCCACCGCCATCTCCACAACCTATCCAAAAACTCATTCTTTTAAGTCCAGTAGTTTGTGCTGAAACAAAGCTGATTATATGAAAGTTCATTTACTAACCATGAATTGCCATAATAAACACGGGAAAATTAGATTACAGTGCAGTGTGAGACACCCTTTCAGGTAGACCAACAACTTAAAGAAGTTTGCTGGGGGTGGTTGGGGGGGTGGTTGGGGGGGTGGTGCCGAGCATTGTGAGTGGTGGTGAGCCTCGGGAGAGGGCTATATTCATCAGTGGAGAGACATAGACTAATGGTATAGTATGGCAAATTAGAAAGTGGTAATCATTATTTTATATACTTAGGTTTACAGGTAATATATTAGGTTTACAGGATTGTCTGGAGTTAGCTACAGGTTTTAATGTACCTACTATCATACAGTAGTCCATTATATGTATAGCACTCATGGGAGAGTATCATTTAGGTATCCCAATAAAAACTTTTGTCCACTTTGGTTCTATGTGGGTGTCCAAGCAAAAGATGTGCAAATAGGCAGCAATAGAGATATGGGCAGATTTGGAAACTAAACTATGTACTTAAATTAGTCGCGACTTTATACGCAAAAAAAAAATTTAGAAAAAAAAAATTTCAAATATAGTACCTACATTTTGGAAAAAATTTACATTACAGTTTGATCTATTGTAAATAAAACAGATCCACTTGGTAGTTATATAGGGGTGATTTATTACCAAAATTTAACAGATTTCTCAAACTTTACCCATGACTTATTCGTAATAATACAATCAAATAAAAAAACTAGAGACAAAGTATTAAACAATCTAAGTTTAGTAAAATAGGACCACATTTCAGTATTTGGTACAAATCACATTAACCTTTATGTCTAAAATATGTGAATTAGAAGTCATATAAAAATGTGTGTGATATAGAACAATATACAATTCAAATCAAGAAATCGTCATTTTTTCATACAATTTCAGAAAAAAAGTGAAAATACGGAAACTAGAATCATCGACATCTGGACCATCTTTGCTAGGATTCTCACATATGAATGAATTTTACTTTAAACATTTTAATAACAGCATTAGTAAATAGTGTTAACTAAATTAGGATGAAAACAGTAAACAAAAAATATTATATGTATACTAAAAGTCATTACTTTCCTTACCTGCTGGAAGTAAGCAAAATGCCAGTTATTGATATTTTTTCCTAATTATAATTGATTGATTACTAATTATTACACATTAGAATAAGTGTAGAATTTGAGGGGGAGAGTGCGCGCTGCAATCCAGCAGCTGCTGGGCGCGCTCGACTGCTCACGTTACCCCTCTCGCATAGAAGACTACCTTGAAATGTAATGCATTTCCCACTTTATCTTATTTCCCTAATGTACTACGTACGTGTTTCAGTAGTGAGTTAGATGTGCCAGAGGCCATTCCCATCTTATCCCTCCCCATTTTCCCAACCCTTTCTCCAAATCCATTCCTATATCTCCAAAGGTAGGCAGCAAACCCGGGGGTGTGCCAACGTTTAACATTTTGGACTAATGATGGCATGTATCGCAGATGTCTATGAGCGACAGTATTGGCTTACTATCAGGTGGACTGTATGCTCGTCAGCCGCCTTCCTCCTTAAAAATAATAGTTACACTTAACCAATTGTTCTTGCTGGAGATTTAAATGTCAGTTTGGAAAAAGAAATAACAAGTATAACAAAAGGAGGAATTTCCTTTATGCCACTACACTTTTGTATTCACCCTGGGGGAGGGGATGGGGTGCAATGGGCAGCAGAGAGTATACTGGGATTTATTCAATTATACTTACTTACATATGTTGTTTACACTTCTTTAGAAAGAATAGGAATAAGAATTCCCATAGGACAGGAAGGGAAGGTATGGGAACAATCTCTAGCATATCTCACTTACCAGTATGTAGAACATTTAAATTCTGTTCACAGAAAAATGAAGTTTAGATGCGAAGTTGAGTCCAATAGTCTTATTAACGCATTCCTGGATGTGAAGGTCTATGTTCGTCGAGATGAGGCATTCGGTAACTCAGTATATCGGAAGCCAATGTATACTGATAGATACCTACACGGAACTTCCCACCACCACCCAAGACACTTAGTCTGTTGTAACATCACTGAGCAATTGCGCCTATGATCTATGATCATTGCATAAAATGAGAAACATTGATCAGTTGAACTACAACATGTAGTTGGTGTTATGGAAGAATGGTCACACAAAGGCACTCAAAATAACTTGGCGAAGATCTAAACAAGGGAAAACAATGGTCGAACAGAACACCATTACATACCGCATTTAGTCCAAGAGGCAATAGAAATTAAAAAATGGCAAAATTTCAATGGCGAGAATGGATTTCAGTTGGCATGTACATGGGACCCAATGGTTGAACTTTGCAAAGTCAGAAAAGTAATTGCGTTTTCATACTCGGTAATACTGTTAATATCCTGTGCAAGGAACTTAATCAACAAAAATAAGTTGGAGTGGGCAGGTGAATCAAAAATGATTTTTTTTATTAAATATATCAAAACAATTTTAATAATGTAATATTCTGTGGTAAATTTGTTCACATAATTGACTTCAATCAAATAATTAAAGTAAAAACATAGTTTTTATTAATGTCTTTTTATAATGGTAATATTGTATTTGCCAAATGTATCACTCCTGTCAATCACTTTTGTCACAAGGAATTATCCATCTCTGTATTTTGGTTGATCAATGACAAGAGAATAGGTCACTAGGTGATAAAAATAATGACTTACATAAAACATCTGTATTTTAGAACTAGCGACCCACCCTCACTTCGCTTTGACCCACCCTCACTTCACTTCGACCCACCCTCACTTCTCTTCCGTTTATTAAATTTAAAACAATCGGAATAAGATATTTTCCTGCGGTAAAATGGAGCCTATATTTTAAGTTAGACCTCTAGCAATACATCGGTGAAAACTGCATTCAATTCCATGCAGTAGTTTTTGCGTGATGCGTGTACAAACATACAGACAGACAGACAGATAAAATTGCTAAAAACTGTTGTTTTGGCTTCTGTTGCTCTAATAAAGATCCCCCATATTAGTTTTTTTTCAATATCTATAATGTACAGACATCGGCCTATTACAATTTTATTATATGTATAGATGACTGAATATAATAAGGAAAAGTATATTGTCATTTAAATTAGGAGAAAAACTAATGAGAATGTACATAGAATAATTTACTTTAATCACGTTTCCTTAAAACCAGCTGGCTAATTTTCAGTTATTTAACAGATTTAAAATAAAAAATATCCTATAACCTTATAGGACAAATACTGTACACAATAGTGAAAATAGCAGTAAATTCCGAAATTTCAGTAACAAACTTACAGACTGAAGAATCGTGATTGAAACAGGTAAACAGACCATTCAGTTGCAAATGAAAGTGTTCCAGAGAACCCTCTAAATGTATAAAATATTAATATGAACTAATGAAATATTTCACACACCTTTAGTCATTATTATTTCGGTAAATAACAAGTAAACACTTTTATTTTCAAGTATATTGTTAGAGAAAGTTTAGAAAATCGTATAGAAACGCGTACAATCGTACAATAGAAATCGTACACAATCGCGCGCCGCGTGTCTCGACATAACCCGTTAAAACTGGATTAAAAAAAAATAAAGTCATCGAAGGTATGTTACACTCATAAAGTGGTATCTTCGATTTGTACGTTTGATATTTCTAGTAAAATATATTCATTTGAAAATTTATACAATTTAATAATACAGGCAAATTTTGATAAAATATGATAGACAGGGTTCATTGCACATAGATATTGACATTATACACATACCGTTCAAGACGGGGCTTCCAGTAGTCCGAGTAGAATTAGTAGAACCACTTTCAGATTTTTGCGGAGATGAGGGAGAGTCTGTAGTATTATCGGCCTGAGAAGGTTTACAAAACGAAGGCACGAATTCCACGGCATTTACATTCAACGTGGAAAATTTTGTAGACACATCATTGGCGGATTCGTTTGCACCTTGTTCACCTATAACATCGGCTTGACTTTCCCAAGAGTCCGGAGCACCGTTATTGGACATTTTTAAAAAGAAATAATGTAAAGTTACTTAGTAAGTCTTCGTTTTGCAGTTATTTTTATAATTTATTCGTGTTCTTTTCTCGATACATCCGCGTGTGTCTTTATCTTACGCCGGAAGTTCATGGCAATTTGCCAAATAAGTAATAATACGTACACTTTATATCAATAAATGTAAAAATAAGAAAAATAGTAATCAGCAAAATCAGTAAATTTACGAAAAATTAAACGGTTATTACTTAAAAATAATCTATTAGAAATTTGGATTTTATGCTTTCGATTCCTTTAATTGAATAGACATTGAATATTGACTTCCGGTGTCAAAATTGCCATATAGGATAAAAATATTACCATTGAAAAAATATTAGTTGTTTTACGATTTTTTTATGTTATTGATATTTTTACGTAATTGTAACAATAAAATATTTTAATCATTAATTACAAATTCCTAAAATATTAATATCAGTCACTAAATATAAATCCTAATTATAATACTGTTTGGCCCGGATAAAAAGAAGTTTCTTTAAACCTGGATAAACAGCCGATTCTTCTTAGTTAAAACTGATCCGAGTTGTGATTACATTCATAATAACTAACTAGAAAATAACTAGATAAATAACTAGAAAAGCTAGTTATTTTCCATAAAATTTAAATCGGGGCCTTTTAATTAAGGGGCTTATCAGACGATCAAACCCAAAGTGTTTGATCAAATGGTTTGACGTTACTTTGAAGGCTATTAAAAACATGGTTTGAGTTTCTATCCTGAATCCTGAGTTTCTAGTGAATCTAGCGTGCACTCGTCCCTCCGAAATATATTTCGTGTTTTGGGATTTTTATACTGAAGACTTTTATAATTATAATTCTTATCGACGAGCAAATCTGCATAAAGTGCCACCAGTTCTCAGAAATAATAAATTAACCAAATAGTTTTGATACTTTACGTAAATAATGTACAATTTTCATAGCTGAATCGGAAGGACAAAGTTACTGGGTATACAAAGACAAAAAAAGACTTTTAAATAATAAAATAAGTGTATTTCAATCATTCAGTACAATAATATGTTACATAACAATTACTAAAATTTAAATATATTGAATGAAATATCAGACTACAGGTACAGTCTACTATTTGTGAACAACCGCGAATTTATAACATCTCTTTTTAATTGTCATATGTGCCTAGTGTAAGTGAGGCAACATTATATTTACAGTCGTTGTGGTTAACAATTGGAACGCGCCTTCTCTCTTGTGTGATTTAAGATTGGTTTAATTACAATGATGTGGGAAATGAATAGTTTTTTCGATTATATTATTGTATTGGCATTTTTATTTAGCATATTTCTAACTAAAAGTTTATTGGCAATTTTTTTTAAATTATTATATTAATTGTTGATTTGGCAACACTGGCTGTACAGCTCTAATAAATATAGATACATATTATAAAAAAAAGAAAATGGCTGATCCTATATTCTGTCCCTTTGGTGTGATCATCGTTTGGACTTTTTAATTTTTGTTGGAATAATCAGTTGTAAAAATAAATAAAAGAACTGTTTTTTAGTTAGTAATCGAAGCAAATGAGTGGTTACTTCTATGGACATTATTGTAAAATTCATTTTAAATTCCATTTTTTCTGCCCAGTCAATTTGCTTATTGAACTGATTACTTATTTATTGTAGGTTACGGTCTGAGAATTGTGTGTATTTTTAATAATTGAGCGTTGTAATGTTAGATAAGTCATTAATTTTATCTCACCTTCGATCAGTGAAATGTCTGTGCATTATAAGTTTAAAAGCGCATTGGATTATGACACCGTTACTTTCGATGGACTCCACATATCTGTAGGAGATCTAAAAGCATCCATTTCGCAGCAGAAAAGAATTGGAAAGACTTCAGACTTTGACCTACAAATTACTAATGCTCAGACAAAGGAAGGTTAGTTCTTCGTAATATTTATGTTTATTTGGTAATTATTTATTTATTTTTAACTTACTAATCTATATTTTTTAACACGTCCTATATACATTGTTTTAGTTTTTTTATAAACTTAATATTGTATATTTGCAGTGTATGTGGATGATAATACATTGATTCCCAAAAATACATCACTTCTTGTGGCTAGAGTGCCACTATCTCAACAACCCAAGAAACAGTGGGATGGATCTAACAACAATGCATCTTCACTACACAAAGATGTGTCTCCTAACAAGGGTCTGGCTGACCTGTCTCGCATGGAAGGCAGTGAGCAAGACAAAATTAATGCTATGATTTCACAATCTACTTTTGACTACGATCCAAGCAAGTAAGACCGCTCTCTTTTTTATTGATGCAAAAAATACAGGCCATATTGATTGAAAGTGGGGTGTTCCAGTTATATTAGTATCCATTTGATAAATATACATTTAAGGCAGGATAGTGTCAAGTTCTACTTGCACTTTTTCTAATTCTGCCTTCCCATTGTCCATGCCATGGTAATCAGTACTACATATATGTAAAATATGAATAGCATTGAAGGCATAAAGACTGGGTGGGAGGTACAATACTTTTTGTTACTATAATGAATTATAGTTATTATGCTCTATTGATGACCAACTATTCAAATTGGTAGTGACCCTGCCTGCTGTGTAAAGGTCCTGGGTTCCATTCCCAGTCCAACATTCATTTGTATAAAAACAAATGCTTGTTCAAATCTGGGTGGTTTCCTTGTTTGTATGTGTCTATGGACTCACGTCGGAATCCTAATGTGTCCTAATGTGGCGGAATCCTAACTTACATTTGTTTGGTTAATAACACATATACAATATTTTATGTACTTAATTGTGTTTACATATTTATCTTCTAAATGGTCAGCTGAATATATATACATACAGGTTTTACATCTTTTTAGAAACTTAAATAATTGTTGATTTGTATCTTTGTGTAAAAATTAATATAATAATATTGAAATATCCTGATTGTAAATAGTAAACACTAATGACTATTTTTATAAGTAGTATTTTTGCACACTTAACAAGACAAGCTAATCCAGTCATTTTACATTAATTGTTTAAATTACTAGCTCAGGTGTATATGACTGCAGCTGACTGCAATATTCCTCAATTGATAATACTATAAGTAATGATCCATCAAAATGTCTGTAACAGATGTATAAAATTTGTGTACCATGGATTATTAGAGGCATATTATTTTGTTGCAGTTATCAGAAAATTAGAGGACAGAATCAAAGAGGTGCTGTACCAAGTAATTACATTTGCTACAAGTGCCAGAAACGTGGACATTGGATTAAGGACTGCCCAGCTGCAAATTCAGTATGTTTATTTATTTATACTCTATTATATTTACAAAAGGTGGACTTAAGAGATTGACAGCTCCAAAAATGACAATTTTGCATGCAACTGCAAGTCGAATAACTCCTTTCCTTAATTATATAAAAATCCATAAAAGTGTATATGTGAAAGTATTTGTTCTGACCTTTATTTTCGATGTGTGTAACACTTTAAATATAATAAAGGGCGGTATATTTCCAGATATTTGGAAGGAAGCTAGAATTACACCTATTTACAAGAAGGGTGACCAAATTTGTTTCAATTTTGAACACCTTTTCAAAAATATTTGAGTCCCTTGGTTATCTCTCTATGGTTTTTGGAAAGGTTATTTATTCTACAAGTACCAATTTGTGTTTGTCTATCAGTGGGTACAATTCTGAGGTATATTATATTATTCATTCAAGGATCCAATCTTGGCCCAATTTTATTCTTACTATTTATTAATTTCATTGTATCACAAATTCATCCTTGTAAATTTTCTTTACTTGCATACGACTTTAATTAAAATATTTAAAATGGTTAATTCATTTCATGATGTCCAGATAATTCAATGTAACATATATAGAACTAGAATGTGATGTACAAAGAACAATATGGTTTCGAATCTGATCAAGTGTCAGCATATTTGCTATCTTTTATGTAAACTAGAACAGTTCAGAGTCAGGGGCAAACTACTGAATTGGATCAGTGAATTTCTCATGGGTAGACATTTTTGAGTGTGAGTCGGAGATGCACTGTAGTAATCGCAACCTGTGCACAATGGCATCCCACAGGGATCAGTACATGATCCAATTTTATTTATTTTATACCTACCAGATCTGCAGGCCCTACAGTATCTTCCATTTTCTGCTCACTGATGACACTAAGTTCTTTGGGTATCCATGTGACCAATACCTATTAACTCTGCCTATTAAAGAATGTCTATACTAAACCAATACTAAAGAATGCCTATTAACTCTGAATGCTAATAAATGTACTATTCTTCATATTGGTGAAAAGAACCCACATAAAACCTACAATCTTGCTGGTCAAAAACTAGTACCAGTAACAACTCAAAAATATTTGGGTGTCATTATTAATTGCAAATTAAAATGGGAAACTCACATTATGTCAGTAGTGAAATGAGCCAACTCAGTGATTATTCTTACAAAAAAGGCATTCCCCTGTATTACAGTTCCCTACTTCGTATCCCTACCTTCGTGAAGCTCTACAAAACCTATGTACGACCAGTCTGGAGTCCTTATTTCATAAAGGACATGGACATATTGGAGAGAGTCCAGAGACGGGCTACCAAGATGCCAAGTGGACTAAGGATCAAGTCATATACTGACAGATTAAGAATCTTGGGACTGCTTACACTACAGGAAAGACGCAAGCATTGAGACCTCATTGAGACCTTAAAAATACTAACCGCATACTGCAGTGTATCACAATTAGGCTCATTGTCAGTCATTACGAAACGACAACCATATAGTATGCGGGCACATGTTAAGGCTACAAAGCATTTCTGCGACATCAAAGCCTTACTATTACTTCATTACAAATAGAGTGGTCAAACAATGGAATTGATTACATAAGGAGGTCATATCATCTGAGAATATTAATCAATTCAAAAATAGATTCTACCAATATCTTAGAGCACAAAAACTGATACAGATGAATTAGTGCAAGCTGCTTGTCTATCATATAATACTAATATTAAATTTTAATAAAAGTAGTATTGTTTATTAGCTGGAGTATCTTATCTTGAACTTATCAGGGGTGGTTATCCATTTGTATTCCCTATCATTTCGACCCAATGACATCTTTTGTATTCTCCTAATCTAATCTTCTACTTCTACTTATACTTCTACTCCTAATCTACATATTATATCCATATATTTCAGGATATCCGACAATTGTAGAAGCCTGTAGTCTTCTGGCTCCAGATTATGCATCTCGCTAGACCGTCACATTCGCTGCATCCTGAACTCTTCCTCCTTGAGTTGATCAAATCAAGTTGAGAGCGAACAAGAGCATTATAACTATAAAATATTTCTTGTGTGCGAGTTCTTGATTTGATCCAATAAATGTTCGATGGGATTGAGGTCGGCACTCATCGCTGGCCATGGCAAAACTGTAATATTGGCGTCAGAGAGTGCTCTTTGTGTGGTACGGGTCGTATGCGCGCGAGCATTATCTTGCATAAAAACAAAATCAATGCCCACTCTTTGTGAAAATGGGATCACATGAGGTCCGATTACTCGCTCGACATAACTGGCAGTGGTTATGGTACCTTCATCCAGAATTACCAGTTCTGTTTTGCCTATCAAGCTTACTCCACCCCATACTATCACACTTGGGCTCCCAAAACGATGTGTTCCGTGGATGGTTGTGAAAAATGTTCACCTTCTCTTCTCCACATGCGTACTCGTCTGTCATCACTAAAAAACTTGACCATATTGGTCTGTGAAGAGTACAGTCCTCCAGTTATCTATGGCAAAAATATAGTATTGAACCTGTTAAGCTACTATATCATCTTTGATCTTCAGTTGTTCACAAATACAAATATTAGTGACCCTAATATGCCATGTGCACTTTACCTGTCAAATATGTCTGTAAAAAGTTGAATTATAAAAAGTTATTCATATGATATATGTATATATAATCTTTGATTTCTTTTGTTAGGAGTCTCATTTAAGACATTAAAACAGAATTGACTCTGATTTTAATGAATGGACATCAGGCTCTCATCAGGCTGGACATTTCTAGTTTGTCTGAGGTCTTTGTGGGACATATTTTAAGGCCACTTTAAAATAATAAGAACTTAAGTTTTAATTAATATGCTATTGTGATATTTTTTTAATATCGAAAGATATTAAAAAAGCCGTCGTGTATACAGTCCACCCGGTGGCAATTGGACACTGTCGCCCATTGACTCGTGGTACATGCTGACATATCAGTCCAGAATGACAAACGTCGGCACGCCGTCGAATATGATGCCTACCTTTGTTGATTTAGGAATGGATTTGGAGAAAGGGTTGGGAAAATAGGATGGGATGTCCTCTGGCATGTCTCATTCACTACCTTCTGTGACGGGTAATGAGGTCAGTCGAGTGCGCTCATTGATTGTCAGATTGCAGTGTGCACCCTTCCTCTCCAAAGTATACAGCTTATCCAATATACAGCTGTTCAATATGTAAACAGATAAATACAATGTTAGTTTGATATAAATAATGTTTATATTAATAGGATGGGTATGTTAACTTGTAGACTGATCCAGTGGAGATAAGGCGAAGTACTGGGATACCTCGCAGTTTTATGGTGCCAGTTGATGGTCCTAAAGCACCTGGCGCCATGATGACCCCAAGCGGAACATTTGCTGTGCCTGCTGTTGATCAGTAAGTATTATACTTTTTAATTAATTAAACACATTTTATTTTACTTTTTCACCATATTGGAAATAGGTTGGACTCATTGTATTTAGTCGACGAAATACAAGATATTAAACTATTTCTAATGTGGTATTGCTAATATGGTCTGTTTCCAATATAAACAGACTCTGAAACAATTAATATCACAACATAACTATAAAATAAAATATATTTTTAAATTTATTATAGTACTAATTCATATTGGATTGTTTATATTGGATTACTTCCTATTTATACCTGTGTATAATGCTTGGAAAGTAGCTCACGTCCACCCATTGCCTAAAAAAGGCCATCGTACCAATTATAATTACGCCCAATTACAGATCAATAGCAATAATCTCCCTCCTTTCCGAGTTGATAGACAACGCACAACTCCTTGGGTACCTAGAGGATTGCCAGCTGATAAGTGATCACCAGTACGGATTCCGTCATAATCGCTCAGCTGGCGATCTTTTAGTGTACTTTACACACCGATGGGCTGACGCCTTTGACGGTAGATGTGAGACTATAGCGGTTAGTTTAGACATCACAAAGGATTTTGATCGGGTCTAGCACAGCACTGCTTTCCACGTTACCATCATTCGGGTTACCCGAGGGATTATGCAAATGTGTTTCCAGTTTTTTGGCTGGACAGAGCATCAAAGTCGTTGCTGATGGCTGCTCTGACACCATGTTAATTAATGCTGGTATCCCGTAAGGCTCTGCGCTGTCTTCTGCACATCAACGATCTGTTACAAGTCGGTAATATGCGGTTGTTATGCAAACGACAGTACTGGGGAAGCTTTGTAGAAGGGCCGTGAGAATATCCCTCGGGCCGAGGTGGCAGAGAGTCGCGTACACTTGTGTTCGAAATCGAGAACTCCTTAGACAGTCTCGAATCGGGGTAAATTTAACTTGGTCCAATTTAACCTCCAGCAAGACAAGTCTGTGCATTCACCGCTAATAAAGCTCCATTTGTCGTGGCATCTCGATTTCAGAACATTCCTCTGAAGATCTCCGAGAGTTTTAGGATCCATGGCGTCGATATTTCGAGTAAAGTAGAGCTTCGGAGTCATCTGGAGAGCAAGACAAAACTTGCTAGTAAAAAGCTCGGTGTACTGAATAGAGCAAAGCAGTACTTTTCTCCCGGGGCAACGTTTATCGCTTTATAAAGCCCCACATGGAGTACTTACTGCTCACATTTCTGGGCCGGTGCACCGAAGTATTAGCTGGAACCCCCTTGATTCCGTCCAACGACGCGCTATCCGAATTGTCGACGATCCCATTCATTCTCACAGGTGGTTTAAAATCGCTCAGCATCCTAAGAGATGTCGCGTCTTTGCGTTATCTACCGCCTTTATAATGGGGAATGTTCTGAAGAGCTGTTCAATTTGATGCCAACTTCGGATTTTACCATCGCACCGATCATCATCGTCATGCGATTCATCCGCACTTCCTTGACATAGAGTTGCTGCATACAGTGCGGTCAAAAAGACACTTTATACAGCGACGCCGAAAGTTGTGGAATGAACTGCCAGCTGAGGTATTTCCGTTACGCTACGATATGGGGCTCTTCAAGAGAGCTGTGAACAAACACATGTCCATGGACGGCGGTGATCACTTACCATCATGTGCCACGCCTTTGCCATCTATTGTATAAAAAAAAAACTGAATAGAGAGTATATGGGATAAAGAAAACCACCTCAATCAATTATATTTTCTACTCTACATACTATTCCATCCCATCAAATGGACAGTGTAATGGCATGACTTCCTATTCCGTCATGCTTCCTATCACCCTTCTCATCACTTCTTTTCACAAATTTCTACTAGACTCATAAATCTTCAATGGTAGTTTAATGGTGTCATTTTTAACTGACGTTGGCACGTATCGCGGATGTGTATGGGGCGACAGTATCCTGACTGCTTGCTTGTCACCTTCTTTCTATCAATAACATCTTTTTAACTGTAACACTGGCCTAGCGGATTGATGACTCTACTCTTTTAGAAGTGGGTGTAGTTCCTCAGGGCTTGTGGTAGTTAGTGGCTTTGTTATCCCTTAGTCGCCTTTTACGACACCCAAAGAACTCCCCTGATGGGTGTCGTGGACTATACAGGCTGGTGCTATTTTAAACCCGGCTGACACAACACTGCCTCTAGTATTCAGGATTTATAATTTGAATGTCTTCAGTGAGGCGTATCTCGCATCAGAGAACGCAGGAGGCGCCGACACGCCAACAAACGCGCCGGCGGCGCCTGAACCAAACATTCCTGATGAACTCATCTGTAGTCTGTGTCGAGACCTGCTCACCGACGCTGTTATGATACCGTGCTGCGGGAATTCCTTCTGTGATGAATGTAAGTGCAATTCTATTTGCTCTTGTTTCATGTACAGTTAATTTAATTTGTAATTACATTGTGCCGAGGATCGAATTGTAAGGTTGTATGTATTATATTTGTACCCCTCAATATTTTGTATATATTTGTTTTTTTAGCAATAATATAAACAGTTGTTACGTACTGTCATTTGTGAAAACTGCAGCCATCAATGAAACGCTTCGTTCACATATGGACAGATTCTAATAAGGACAAAGTACACTCAAAAACATTATTAAATTTAGTTTTTTTACTTGAAGAAACTTGTAATGAGCATTTCAGCCGGGGAAAGTACATCATCAGAACTAGATATCTCAGTGCCAAGTTTTTTAAAAATGTTTCTTGAATATTTTTTTGGTATCGGTCCCATATTATCACAACCTTTTTTTTTTAGCACAAAACATAGTTGTCATTTTTGTTTCATTCAAAACCAGGTGAACTTAAATGTTGTGCTTCTTTTATGATTTCATTATTTGTTGTTAATGTTTCAGATGTGCTACACAATTATTTGGTGGCCAACACACACACACATGGCCAGTTGGTCGTACTAGATTATTTTTTTTCGAAATTATATTTGTGGCCAGCGGTAGAAGCACTATCCCTTGATTCGGAAGCCGGCTTTTACTTAAAAATCAAAATTAAATAATAATGTTTGTGAGCTACTCCAGACTAGTGGCGGCGTAGTTGATGGTATAATAACAGAATTAAATCTTACCTTTAGTTCCTGCTATAAAAATAATATCATTTTTTCCAGAACTAGGCCTACATTGTCCATTTTTTTTATATATATATTTTAATTTTATAATTACGCTGAAATAATAAGCGAAATTGCAAATATCTATGAAGTGACATACAATGTCATTGCATGACGAATAATTAGAAATTTTATGTAAATGGCCAGTAATGAGTAATAAGACTGATGGGACTGTGGGTTATCAATACATAAGCATATCCCTACCTCAATTGAATCACGTTAGCTCCTATGTTAACAAGAAGGAAATGGGAAAATAATAAAAAGAATATTGAAATTGATTATAGGTAAATCGAGAATATAAATAAGGGAGTTTCGGTAGCATCAGGACAGATAACCTACAGCTAGTGGGTAATAAACTTGTTTTTGTGAATGTACCATGTATTGTCCTTATGCTACGGAGGGATTTATTTATGGCATATAATATTACGAGAACAAATTCTTTTAAATTTATTAAGTCATATTCATGCATAACGTGTACTATTTCTGTCCTTATGAGAATCTGTCCACACGAGAAACTGTCCATATGCGAACGAAGTAATGAGACACACAAAATTGATAAGGGACATGACAAACAAAAAAAAGTTGTAACAAAAAGTAAATTATATAGATGCGATCTTCTACCAAATATCTTAATAATGTGACACTGTAGGAGATTTTCTCACAAATTGGTTTCATCGGCTTATATATTGGTTTCATCGGTGATGACAGTTTTAAAACATGGTGTCACGTGACTGCCAACCTTCGATGAAACAATTCGAACCCCATCTTTTGTTTGTTTTGGATAGGTATCAGAGGCGCCTTGTTGGAATCTGAGGACCACGAGTGTCCAGATTGTCGTGAAAAGGAAATAGCACCCACAACACTTATACCAAACAGGTACGATTCATGGCGGGCTTATTATATGACTGTATTACCAAATATGGATATGTAATAATATCTGAGTAATGGGAGCTGCAATGTATGTAAGATCCTAATCACGGCTTTTGTTAAACGGTTTTATTTAGCTCGACCCGTACGGAATTTATTTGTTTATTTATTTGGGTCAAAATTAGAAATTGAAATTTAAGCACCTTCCCGTTGTCAGATTGATCTGAAATTTGGTACACACATTTAATTTAGATGACAATACAATATAATAAAATCAATAACATTATAAATCTAAGATGGCCGCCGATACAAAATGGCGGATTACATATTTTTCCTTAACCCCCTCAATATGGGTATCAAATGAAAGGGCTACACGTAGTTTTCAGTGCACATAAAATATAAAACCGTTTAACTTAAAAGTGTTTTAAGATTGTTATTTTTAAATTAAAATTTCATCGTTTTAAAGATTCTGCTTAGATAGAAACACGCACTACCATCTGATTTTTAAGATAAAACAAAAATAAAGTATTTTTTAAGATGTCACTGATGTGCTGGAAAGTAACTGAGAACAAAATGTTTTTACCGAACATAACAAAACAGTAAATAGCGATAATAGCGTTTGCTACTCTGCTCACGTGATAGGATAGGTGGAGGGCAAGTGTGAGCCTTTGACTGCCCTCTCAGGTGGAATACTTTTTCAAGAAAAAATATGATTAGCCAGTTATCTTTTTCTACACTCCCGCACAGCTAGAACGAGCCACCCTGCATTTTTATGTATAAAGGCCTGAAACATAAAAATAATGTTAGGCCAAAGAAAATTTTGTATGCAGTTTTGAAACGGCGTATTCACCATCATTTTGGTGTGCTATTGTTCCAAATTTGAACGACCGGAGAAAAGCCGGGTCAGTTCACAGAAATACCACGAAATTGCATACAGTATGAAAGATGTCTTGGATGAAAAATTTAATTCGGTATAATATATACTTAAATTTTTCGGGCGTGTGGTGTCGGCTGGTTTTAGAAAAGTACCACTCCATCACTTCCCGTTGGTGTAGTAAAAGGCGACTAAAGAATAATAAAGCCTCTACTACAAGCCCGGAGGAACTACATCACCTCTAAGAGAGAGTGGACTCGCCAACCCATTTGGTCAGTTTGACGTTTAAAGGCCATACATCCCTCATGCACAATAATGTGCATGAGGAGGCTCATGTCCAGCAGTAGATGCTAAAAGGGCTGGTTTCGCTTATGTAGGTACACAAAAATGGCTTCTTTCTATTACAAGTGTCTCTTTTGCATAATACTACTAGGATAATGTTACTTTTAAGCATATACTTTTAATAACTAGACACATCCTGACCGCCACGGACTTTAAAACGGGTATATATCATACAAACCATACATAATGTTCGTTGTATAATACGGGTCAGTATATTCAATATTGCTATTACACTAATTACAACAGGTAATGTGAAAATAGATATTTTTAACAGAAAATTTGGACTCGTGCCAATGTAAGCTTAGCCGATGTCCAGTAAAACTAAATATTAGAGTTGCTTATCAGTTTACGAAACAGTATTACCAAAGTGTCCTGTATAATGACATTGAGTGTATATCGCGCCGCGCGGCGCGGGCTGCGGCCAACGCGCGTCGTCTCTCTCTGTTGCATTACAAATTACAAATGTAAACGCCAGGGGAGACTATTTAAAGTTATATTATTGTATTGCTTATAAGATTCGATTTATGAATTTTACGAATATAACAAGTTTATATATTAAAATTAATTTTATTGTTGTGTGTATGACAAAATATACTTACTTGGATATATCAAAAATTTTGCTCATTCTGAGACCATTTCAGGACTCATGGGATGCGCGGGAAATATAAAAATACGTATTATATGTATTTGCTGTACAATAAAAATAATTGAGCGACACAGCCACCGCGTTCGATAATTAGCGAATTTTTTTTGTATAACTAGCGAGAGACTGCCTGCCGCCCGTCGTGTCGCCCTCGCACGAACCCCCACGAACTCGCGCTAACGAGTAGACTCCGAAATTGATATCTTTCGGTAATTAAATATCTCCAAAATTAAATATTGGTTCGTAATTCTGTAAACCCCAGTTTGTAGATATCGCAATGTCCTACGGCTACATTTGTATTTTATGCAGAACTTATATTTACTTCGTGACTTATTCGACAGTTTATATCAAAATTATAACTTTACAATTATTCTCATTTCCCTTGATTTTTTATAGATATTTATTATGTTAACCATTGAAAATAGAGAACATAACATACTTTCACAAATATTTCTTATGGATTTTTTTATAGTAAGGAAAGGAGTTATTCAACTTGCAATTGCATGTAAAATCGTTGTTTTGGTGCTGACAGCACCAGTTAGTTTGTAAGTATATCGTGAAACCAATTGTTGATTATCAGGTTTCTGCGTAACTCGGTGTCGTCGTTCCGCAATCAGACGGGGTACAGCCGGCGCGCACCCCACAGGCCCTCCGCTGCGCGTCCACAGCTTGCGCCGCCGATGGGTAAGCAAATCACACTATCAACTTATTATAATTGACCCATATAATCAGTTCATCCATTTGTTCACATCACAACTAAACAAAATGTATCAATTTTGAGCATTTAGTCTGTATATATAATAACAATGTACGAGGGGTGTTCAATAATATATCTACCTTGGTGTGAAGCCCAACCCTGAGTGATTCAAAATAAATTCATACATGTTGCTATATATCTTGATGCGACATGTGTGCAGTTTTAACTCAGTGCGATTATAACCATTGTTAGTGTCCGTCGGTGTCTGAGCCTATCAAGAAATTGCTTGACTTGGGGCAAACGTTCGGTGAGAAAATTCCCCACAAACGAGGGGAAGTAGCCGAAAGAAATCTTTGAGCGAATGATGGTAAGTATATGGGGAATTTGCACCTTCAGAATACAAAGTCAAATTTTGGAATAAACAATTCAAGTGGGGCAGAGAGGCCATAGAAAAGGATCCTCACACTGGGTGACCCGTAACCACAACTACTTCGAAAATGTGTAAGTATTTTTTTTTGGTAGACAGGCGGGTGAAGAGCTCACGTATAGCTGAAGAAATGGGCGTCTCGGCAAGCACAGTTTCATAACCATTTGGGGATGTCCATAGTCAGCGCAAGAGGGGTTCTGCGCTTGTTGACACTATTTCATAAGGACGCCCTGCGTCAATGTTTTTGACGCCCAGTAACTTTTTCGGCGCATGGTAACTGATGATGCAACGTGGATTTTACATAGTCTAAATTGGCAGTCCATGCAGTGAAAGCACAAAAGTTCTCCTACGCCTAAAAAGTTCACCAGTTTTCTGGGATGAGGAGGGACTTTTCCTGCTGAAGTTCATGCTAGTCAAGACGCAAAAGCGCACAGCGCCATCAGTCTGGGTTTCAGCAGCTGAATCATCAACTCTACAGCCCTGACCTGACTCTGATTACCTTCTGTTCCGAAACTTGAAACCGAAATTTACACGAGGCCAGTGTTTTTCGAGTGATGAAAAAGTCAAGGCAGCTGTAACAGCCTGGTTTGCAGAGCAATATTTTTTTTTTTTGTATAAGGTGAACGTTGTTGCAGGAGTAGTGGATATTGAAAATAATAATAAATCCGTTCTCTGCAATCGTTATTACTTATACATTATTGAACGCTCTTCGTAACTCGACAATTATTCAAAATATACTATTGGAATTTATACGTAGAACAAAAGTTGTTTTTTATTTATTATTTTATCCAATTAGTTATCAAAAAATATACAATACAGTAACATACACTCAAAAAACCATTGATAGAACTCAAAAAACCACAACTTATAAGAATTATAAAGATTTTGTATTATCCGATTGTTGTCAATGTATAGTTCGTTTTGACAGTTTTGTTCTGTCATAGTTTATTATCATATTTAGCAATAACTGTATAGAGTCGTCCTTTAATTTTGTGCGTGTTATCAGTGTTGCTTATAAATATAATTATTCCTTAGAGCAACCGCCGCCAATGCTAGCCCACCCGCCGCCCAACGGGCCGGCTCAGCCTCTCAACGTCGCCGGTAAGTCGCTACACTAGGATTTTCGTTAATATTTATAATAGGGATTGGCCAAAACAAATTCCAGAAGTGCTAACAATTTTATTTTGATAGTGAAATGGTAAAAAGTGTTCTGAGAAATCAAACTTATGAAAAAAATGGCTATAATTATAATAGATAAATACAAATTTTAAACAAATCAATGTTGTCAACTTACTTACTACAGACAAACTAATAAAATAATTGTTATATAATATATATTTTTTCGTTATATATTCGTTAGATGATGTTTGTTCTGTTGTCGTAGTTATACGGACCGACATTGACAGTATGTCTGAGTTCTCGACATTTGATTTTTTTATTGTTTTAGGGCCTCCACCTGGAATGAATCCTCCCGGAATGGATACTCCTCCAAATACACAGATGAATGTAAGTGTTGTGTGATATTCTTAACTAACATCGTACCTTTTAGTTTATATTGTCTCAATTAAGACTGCATTACAAAATGAATGAAAATCGCTCTTCGACTATCTAAATATGATACATTTTATTGTTATAACACAAAGAAATATGAAACGTAGCATAAGAAAAAAGCGGCAAATTTAAAAATATTATGCTCTTCACACTCATTTTATTCAGAAAAAGAACGAATATGATGATTTTTACTTTTTATTATAAAACTTGAAACAGAAACATAAATGAATTCAAAAAGAATTTCAGAACGAAATTCAGCCTAATTGTTTTTAAATTTGCCATACCCACTTTTCTTTTGCCATGTCTCATTTGACAGACTATGCATTGTCGTTTACATTGTCAAAATCGATATTCGCACAATTTGTAACTGTGCCTTAAATATTTGTGTGTACAGATGCCGCCACCAAGAATGGATGAACAAAGAGCAAGTACTCCCACAATAGACGAAAGAAGAGATCCGATGTCACAGGTCAGTTTTACTAATACATATTTTTAATTCACTGTTAAAACTAAATGTATAAAGTATTTTAATGTGAATATAATACATAAATTTGTTCAACTTGTAGGTGGGGTATAATCGTGGAGCACCGTCATTTGTACCCGGAGTTCCGCCGCCGCCGCCGCCACGACATTATAATGAGTGAGTCGTTTACTTGAAGGAGCAAAGTTATACTTGCTTCACTTTTTGCATCGGTACAATTGCGTTCCTATAATATTTGATTTCTCTGCTATTGTTTAATTTCTTCATGCTCCTTGAACGGTTATCTATGATATTGTTTCATCTCTTCATCTGTGGCGTCATATTTAGGTCGTGGCTTTAAGGGTAAAAAAGTTGTTGAGGAGCCGACAATTCATCTGGTAATAAATAGATACTGTTACACATGGCTATCCTTGATACACGCCAATATCAATTCAAAATGACAAACTTTGCCACGTCTCCGGAATATTCGCTTTTAGAGATTTAAGGAGGATTTGGATAAAAGTTTACAAAGGATAATAATATAATACAAAGAGGCGTTTTCTTCATCTCATTATTGTTCCCATTCCTCCTTGTGGGATAAAACTCCTTGGGGAGTAAAGAGTATAATAGGATATATAGATCCCATTATACTTTCTCCTCCATGGCATAGGAGGGGATGTAATAGGATAGCGAGTAGGGAGTATGATAACATGAAAGATCTTTATTATACCATCATACTTCTTACTTGACGGAGTGGGATAGGGTGGCATATCACACACACTGCCGAAAAACGTACATACTGTATAGTTATTGTAATAGGCCACTTTTGCAATTATCCTAATGGCAATTATCCGTTAAAGACAAAAATCGATATCGAATCGATTGTTCTTAAAAAAATAATTCTCCAATAATGCTTTTAGAGCATACACAGAATTATAAAGTCCCTTAAGGTCCCTGGGGTTGCTTCCAGTGATTGGGTTGCCGCCGGTGAGTTCTGTTTCTTCACGCCGCCCGTGCGATTAAGCCCACAGGGGAGATTCCAGTGAGCGATCCGGCGCGGGCGGCGACTTAGGTGTCGAGTCCGGTGTTGATGAAGTCCCAAGTGAAGTCGCACTCTATTTGAGCGCACTTCATTGAGTTTGTGACATTGGATCTTACATACAAAGTTATATCATCACAAACTCAATGAAATGTCAAAAGTGGCATATTACAATGACTCTACAGTAGTACATTTTACAGCGTGTTCTTGTACCCTCTTCCTCTTAAACTTTGTTCAATAGTCAAAGTTTGACTGGCAGAGAATGCTACTAGGCATTAAGTCCGCCTTTTGTACAATGTTTCTTTATGCATTTAATTTTAAATAAATAAAATAAAGATTGTTCCTTAGGCCTCCATTCGGCAGACACGGCCCGCTGGGCCCGCCCGGCCCGCGGCCGCCCTTCAACGACCGCTTCCCACCGGAGCCCTACCAACCACCGCCGCCCGGCATTAAAGACTCTCCTACTAATGGGTAAAATACAGTTTATTCTCATAACCGCTATTAAACCGGGGTATTCATGGACTAACAAATTCGTGAAATTGTATGGAAACCAAGCGTCTCACTTATTACGGCTATTATACCTACGGCTAAATAAGTCAATTTTAGTGATATGAAATCACTTACTGATAAGATTTCCCTTAACTCGGTTCACCACCTTTAATGAATTCCTACAATTGATTATAGCGCGGTTAGGCACTTTTCTGTTTTGTAACGACAAGCAGCCCGAGAAATAGGAGTTTACCGTCAACTTCGGGCACCGACCGACAGCTTGCTTTATCTAATTCCTCCTATGAAGGTGAGAGACAGAACGAATACAATACACCTGCATGCGTTGTAAGAGACAACTAAGTCAATCTTTGCGGTACAATATAACTTAACGCGTGACATTGGATACCTTCTCTTTAAATATTTTTCATCGCAGATTAAAGTAGCTTATAGGACGACTCTTGTTGTGTTTTATATGTATCATTAAAATATCTACTGGTTTGTGTAGTTGTTGGTTTCTTTTTTTAAGGGAACGGATTTAAGCAAATAAAACGTGCTCGGTGTAGGCACTAACAGACACTAATTTACTCCTTATTTTTTTTCGTAGCTTTTCGTAGATTTTGTTTTGTGACAGTTTCGTTTTCCAATTCAATAACTGAAAGCAGGACTATTGTTTCGATTGTTTCTACTTCCAAATTGTCACTATAAAGTGCATTAGATCTTCATTTATTTTAACAAGTTTTATAATCAAGTTACATTTTTTCAATTACTTACAATCTAAGTTCTATTTGATTAGAATTTTAGTATTTTTCGATTTTTTACACTGACTAGTTCTATTCGGTTATGATATCTTATACTCGATTTATTTAAAGGCTTGAGTTAACTGATTTTCGACGGTTTTTCTTCCATTTTAACTTGAATGATTTCTTTATAGAGAAAATATATCTATGAATAAATTTGTTAAAGCAAAAGTTGTGATTCCTATTTTGCTATAAGTATTTAGTGACAAATCTGTATTCCATTGTTCTCTAATGACATTAGCTGTTTTGTCACGTGAACGTAGGTTTTTTTTTACTGCGAACTGTGTTTAATTGCCACGGCTATGCTATCCCACAACATGAAAATGTGAGCGTCGTGGGCCAGTGATGGAGGTTTATTTGGTTTATTGTTAGAAAAGCATTTAGACATAACCCCAGAGAAAGGTGGCGTGTGCGTCGACTGCCGTGTATGTGACTTCTCTCGTATTTGAGACAGCACAACTAAGCACAAGCATCTTATGCAGCACAAGCTCGGTCAGAGGGTAGAAGTCGAGGGAGTTAAAGATGTATCAAAATTCCAGTCGATCGAAGTCGACCAGTCTTTATTAATCGTCTCAAACACAATTGATGACATTGGTAGATCAACGAGTCCATAGGATGATCGATTGTCAACCAACGTTTGATGGATGGGTGAGCCATTCCACATTAACGATCGCAGTCATTGTTCGGTTACATGTACCGCACAAAGGAGCACTTAGCGGTCGATCGACGTGCATCGATAATATCGACCGCGTTTAGATCGAATCAGTGTGGAGGCATAGCACCACGGTCAACGTGGATTGATGTTTTCATCGATTCATCCACACCATCCGTTTCAAAATGTATAGCCATAGATATCGATCGATAGTCGATCGATCTATGGACTCGTCGACCTTCCAATGGCATCGATTGTGTGTATGAGGCGATTCATATCAACTCGTTAATATCGATCGATCGCAGTCTAAGTTAATATCGATTTGAATGGTCAAGGTCATCGATAGAAGTCATTCGACCGTAATCAGTGTGCACTACTAAGGCTAGGTTCACACGGCACTGTACTGCATGTTTTTTGCAGGATAAAGCTTATCGAATAAACTGTGTATAATATGGACCCCTTCATACATTTTTCGTACCGCCAAAAACTTATTCCGTTGATGACCTCTACCGTATACTCACCGAACTTGTCAAGCAAAACGATTGACTACCGAGTGAAATGTAACGTAGATCCATTACAGACGTACCTATTTTGTGCGTTTAAAATTCGGCAATAAACGTGTGAACACTCGTCGTGTGTTAGATAATAACCGAATACCGCAAAGAACGTGCGGTATTTTGTCGTGTGAACATAGCATAATTCGGTCGGTGTGGTGTCGCAGGCCCGGCGAGGACCCGCTAGAGGCATTCAACCGGATGATTCGAGAGAAGGAGATGCGGGCGCGGCGGCGCGAGGAGCGTCGCCGGCAGCAATCAGGCTCGCGGTCGCCTCGGGTGCGCTCTCCCCGCTCGCCGCGCTCCCCTCGCTCGCCGCGCTCTCCGCCGCGTTCCCCGCCGCGCCCGCGCGCCCGCAGCCGTACCTCCAGCCGATTGCGCTATTCCAGGTTCGTTAGCTCCACCTTTCGCATGCATGTAATGCTTTCTCCTCATATCTTCATAATAGTAGGTAGTAGTAGGCTTCAGAATAGTAGGTGGAAATAGCTGTTCATCGTTAGACTATCGTTGTGACGTCAAACCTCAGAAAAGGAAGAGTTGAAAGTTACAGGTCAGGCTAATTGTGTTAAGAAATGCTGCCCTCCTAAGAAAAAAAGGCATTATTAACATTTTGAACAAAAGCATAGGTAACATATTCGGAAATTAAAAATGAACACAGAGAAAGAACAATAGTTATTGTAATTGTTTTATCCAAAATTCGCAAGTTTCTAGCTTGATTATAAATTGATGAAAATTTTACCATTTTTTTTGCATTTTTCTCTAATGTCATCAAAATGCAATTACGTCTTTTTTCTGAAGAGGGCAGAATGGGCCAGAACAAGAATTTGTAGCAAGTGAAGATATAGCAATATGCATCGGAAAGCCAACGCAATTCTGCACTCGCCCCTCGATTCAGACCGAATTAAGGTTGGTAGGAGGACCATGGGAAGGTGTGTTCATATCGCCATTTCACTGTTTGATATCGTATCTGCTTCACGCTAGCTGCGGTTTTCGTTCCGTCCAATTTAGCCGCTTGTAATATTCCAACTCATTATTACGCTCATTCGACTTGTAGTATGTAACTGTTTCAAGTTCCAAAGCCTTATGTCGTTGTTAATTGCATGTGCCTTCCGTCATTTGCATCTCAAAATTTGTGTAGTAATTTTTTTACTTCAGCTTTTACCTTATTTTGTTACTTTTAACTCAACTCAACCTTTCTTTACCTGCGACATACTTCCAAATTAATTAGATTTTTGCGAAAAAGTTTCAGGACAAAAACAACAAAGGACTATGCCCAAATGGAATGGGACTATGGAAAACGGTAGAACAAGCTTAGATCACAAATGCCTTTTACAAAAATATTCATTGAGATAGTCCATCATTTCATTCAAGAAAGATATAATTCAAGAAAATACATTTATTTTATATTTGAAAATGACTATTGATAGTTTCTTTAGTAATCTTCTATTTAAATAAAAGAGGATGTTGGTATATGGGAGATTAATAGACTTCGATACCGTTTGACCGATCACCATGAAAGTTGACACATATATATATCTTTTCATGGAAAAGGTTTTTATCCTATCGACTTTATTGTAACTCGCCACTAGATGGCGCTGCAGCACATCAACTTCTATACCGTTCAACCGATCGCCATGAAAATTGGTATACATAGATATCTGAGCACGGAGAATATTTTCGAGCTATCGATTTTGTTGTATCTCGCCACTAGATGGTGCTGCAACACATCAACTTCTATGGCAGGACAACGTCTGCCGGGTTTTGCTAGTATTATATAAATTTTGAACGCTGCGTAATTAAATAAGGCGCATTTTGGAGTTTCTTTAACTTCGTCTAAAGTTGTAACATTTACCTCCGCTTATAATCGGAGACACAGATGTTGGGGTCTCAGCGAAGTGATGGGGATAAGAACGCGCATGTACTTTCAGAATTTTATTCGGAAATCCGAATAAAATTGTTTATTTACAAATAATAACTAATATTTAGTAAGTAATACAATTATTCATATTATTTGCAATATGCATTTTATTATATTACTATTGGCTGCGGCTCAGTTTGTGAGTTATTTTGGTATTTGGCGGAATATTTCAAAGAAATTGAATTCGTTTTTTTTATTTTTTTTATTATAGTTTATAATTTAATAATTTTAGAAATAAATTAAAAACGTGTATGTATATGATAAAGAATATTAATTACTTACTTTAATTTAATAGCGATGAAACGATGCGAACATACATAATAAGAAATCGGGTAATGAAGTACACAATAATAATACATATATAGTATCTACAATACAGAATAAAGATAAAGATGAAGGAATCATGTGTCAATCGCTGCGTCTAATGGAATGACACCTTCTATTAAGTCATCTGGTTGGATTTCACGACTTGTGCCAGGAACATTATCTTCGCCAGATAAAGAAGACGAGCAGTCTGTGTCTGAGCCGTTGTCTGAAATGTCACCTACATCTACTTTGTCAATAGAATTTGTCTACATCTACTAGAGGACTTTGTCAATGTCGGAAGATGTCTTCTTAATACTAGCGTAATCAACGTCTACTGGGTCTACTGGAAAGCCAGGAAGGCCTTGCACGTCTTATGAAGATTTATGAAGCAGAATGAATAGGCGTAAAGATACAGTAGTCACTGGAGTAGATGAAAGGTTAATTAAACTGCTTTATATAATTCCTTAGGCTTTATCATCGGGTATTATGATATGATTCTCAAAAGTTTGGCGAATATGCTTTGGAAACTGCAAGGATCTACACCAATAATTACAATTGGTCTTATATGCCAACTTCTATTCATAAAATACTTATTCACGGAGAGAGTATTATAAACCACTTGCAGTGTCACCACCCACAGGACAACTACCAGATGATGCGCAGGAACATGGATTACAAAAAAAATGATTACATCATGCAAGAAACTGTTCCAGATCTGCGACAAACGAGGGTGTATTTCACACGCTACTTTACACATCAGATCCACACATAACAAGTATTACAAAACCATATGGAACTAGATGAAGAAATACTACATCTTTAAACCGCTCCAATGAATTACTGATCCTGAAACTCCAAGTTGACTAATATAGAAACATAATTTCATTGATTATGTACAATTTTCATTTCACGATGTTTTAATTTATGAGTTTATGATTGGTATTTTATTACCTTAATTACAATACGTTTGTGAATATGAAATTCATTTTAGTTAAGGTTAATTTATGAGTCGAATTCTGCAGTAGGTAGGCAGTAATATAAGTAAAAATTGTCACATAATTGAACAAAATGTATGTACGTTCAACTAATATAAATAAATAAACTGTTTATATAGGAATATAACATTTATTTTCTATTCATCTATTTATGTGACGTACAATTTAACGTAAAAATGCAAAAAATTGCTACATATATATTAGGGTGCTTCAAAAAGTAAAAGTTTAAGTTTTTTATCGGGGCACAGTTTTATATTCTTCCAATAGCCAAAAAATATACTCGTATTTTTCTTTTTTTATTTAAAATGATTTTACTGGTCGCTACTATTGATCAATATTTCGAAAATTTGCGCCGTTTGGGGCAATGTGATTGCAACGCTTCAAATCAAACATGTCACTGCATGTAGCATAAATAAGCCGCAGATAGGTTGAACACACTTGTCCCGGCCCCGGCAGTGTTCTAATTAATAGGAAGCGTGTTTAAACTCGTTAATATCGCAAATAGAGTCTTTGAGTAATAACGAGCTTTTTCTTCTTAAACTTTACGATCTTGGCATACACTGGCGTTTACCGGTGAAAGTGTCAGTAGAACTCGAAAATATACAGACATATGGCTAGTTGGACAGCTCACACACACTTTGTCTCAATCAAGATTACCGTCTATTAAAGAGGTCTGCATTAAATATTCTGCAAATATGGGAAAAGGCAAATATTCCCACCAGACTAATAAACATATAATAGCAAAAATACTTAAATATTTTACTGAGTGGCAAAATTTAAAGAAAAACAAAGAAAATAAAGCGTGACGTCCGGCTGTGTTGAAAAATAAGGAAGAAAATAAAGCGTGACGTCCGTTTGTGTTGAAAAATAAGGAAGAAAATAAAGCGTGACGTCCGGCTGTGTTGAAAAATAAGGAAGAAAATAAAGCGTGACGTCCGGCTGTGTTGAAAAATAAGGAAGAAAAATTTAGAATGTCTTTTTGATATTGCTCACGCCAATGCATTAGAAGTGATTACTATCGAGGAAGGCAAATTGTTTCTACTTGCCCAGAGAGAAAAAGGACGCCCGTGTCAGATAAGCGGTATATACAGAGAGCTTGAAAAGAATTAATCTATGAAGTTACAAGAGGACGCAAAGTTAGGAAGCAGAAAAAGGCGAGAAAACAAAACGTCTCACCGAAAAGTGTGTGGTAATGTCATCGTCTTCGACCTCTTCAGACAATATGGAAGGCTTTAGTCGGCTGGAAGTCTCCATAGCCAGGACCATCTACTTCGACATCACAACGAAAACAAGGAAACGAATAATCGACAATCGTTTGGCTGAAGTCTTGATGTTGATAAACTAAGCGATCGAAAGGCGGCTGTTGTGTTCACATCTGCTTTCAGGAGCGCAGGTTGTGATGTTGCGAATTACAACATTAGTTCTTCGTCTATTCGGCGTCAACGAATCCAAGGACGACAAAAAAAAATTGAGTCTTTAAAAAGCGAGTTTAAATCAAAAGTCCCAGTTGCTTTTCACTGAGATGGTAAAATGCTAGAAGATATAACGGGACATGGAGTTGTGGATCGTTTACCCAGCTTAGTATCAGGCCAGGGAATAGACCAGCTTTTGGGTGTTCCAAAACTATCAAACGGAACAGGGCAAGCAATGGCCTCAGCTGTTTTTGAAACATTATTATCATGAGGCTAGTGCGATAAAATTAAATCTATGAGTTTGTGATTTTATGAAGAAAGATGTCAAAACCTGGAAGGATGATGATGAAGTTGTTAATGATAATGACATTGCAGAGATAGAGTAGCGCTCATGGAAGAGTACACTCGTTTTCACACCAGCAGAGCTCTGCAGAGGAGCAGAGCAATATTTACTTTTGGCGGTTAAAAATTATCGACGAAAATTTCCTGACTCAAGAAAGACCATTTTGACGTCATTAAACTTTAAACTACTTTAAATTTAATCTAGTACCGAAGCCGTTCCTTAAATATCACTTATCTGTCCAGAATTTCTCGCGAAAAAATATTGTTGAAAAAATGAGTTTATGACTTAAGAAATAAACTGTATTTACATAAAATAAATTAAATACAGAACTGTCAGCGCTCTACCCATGATAACCGGACCATACTTGTAGATATTTTGCTTATAATAATTTGTTTTACATATTTGTAAGTTTTAATCGTCCCTTTATTTTGTTATTTTTATTGAACATCCCCCAATCGCAAAAAAACTGCAGCACCCTGGAGGGTTTTACTGCTTATCTGGAAAACTTTAAGTGTAACCCCTGCCGGTGCTTTGACGCTTAACTAAAATTGCTTTCAGATATTTTGCCCATAATATGTCTGTATCTATTTGTAAGTTTCTATCATACCCACATTTTCATTTAATGTCTCTTTTAGGGAGAAACTTACCACCTCCTTCTCCGTTCCCTAACATCTGTACCTGTAATATAATCATCACTATCTTTAAGCCTGTTAATGTTTAAACCGAGGGGTGGAATCTGTGGTTTGTCGAACAGGGCACCATGCCGTCGGCGAATTTATATAAGTCTAAATAAATTATATTGAATGTGTTGATAATGAGCTGCAGGAGAGTATTCGTGTGAACACTCGATTGGCTCATACTGATATAACCATAACCAGCCCTTTCAATATCCACTGCTGGACGTAGGCCTGGCTGCTCATGCACATTGTCTTGTGCATGACAGAAGTACCTATAGACTTAAAACGCCATGCTAGTCTAGCGGATTGGCGAGTCCACTCTTAGGCGTAGTTCCTCTGGGCTTGTGGTAGCCTATTTATTGTATAATTCCATGACAGAGTTACTAAGTGCAGTGCGGTCTACAAGACACTATGTTGCGAACCGGAAAGTTGTGGGATGGACTGCCACCTCTGAGATTTTTTCAGAGCCACGTTAGTTACCACATGGGGCTCTTCAAAGGGACTGAATAGGATTCCGCAGCGTCAACAGCGCACCCGCTTCCACCCTGGTGTTATAGGGGTCCATTGACGTCGGTGACCACTTACCATTTCGTGGGCCGCCCGCCCGTCTGCTATACCTCTCCTATACAAAATAATATTGATATAATTATGCCGTATGAGTGTAACCCTCGCCGAAGCTGTTGGTTTGACGTTGGTCTTTGGTCTCAGGTCGCGGTCGGCGTCCCCGCGACGGTTGCGCCGGTCGCCGTGGTCGCCGCGTCGTCGCCGCTCGCGGGAACGTACGCCGCTTTCGCTCACCAGGTAACGCTCTTTATTTATATGATACTTAAGTTATGCCCTGTATACCCTAGAATGATAATTTACGTAAATTTGACGTGTACTCTTTTAAATATTTGCTGTCTTGCCGTAACTGATGCGCGGAGCGTGTTGTGCCTCTCAGACATCTTTGTCGTCGTTCAGAACTTTCATGAGGTGGTAGTATCGTTGAGGTAAGATTCACCAAATCTTGGATATTACTATGGCTTACGTAAAAATGGCGTATGATTATCCTTTACGTAACTTTTAGCAACTGCTTGTTATTGATAATGTTGTGTGGTTTCGGTTGTATTTTATGTGGTCGTCACAGACCACCCACCCCAATAGACGTGCAATAGTCAAAAATTTCTAAACAAATCAGTCTGGCATTCACCCGAAAAGCGGGCGGCAGGGGCGACGTCATCGAAACTCTAAATTAGGGAAGTGACCGTGTCGATCTTTTTATCGATAATTAAGTCTTGTTATTACAACCAACCTTCTATACGTAGAGAACACTTATGTTAGCAATAAATAACCTTTTGTAGGAATTTGTCAATAGCTTCACTACATTACTACACGTGTTGATCATTGACTTATCTCTCAATGCCGGTACCGCCCATTGACAACAAGTAAACAGAACAACCAATAACAACCACCAGCACAGGCTTCTTTCGTTTTATTGCCCTCACACATTTTTAAATTCTCATCATTATTGCTCAGTTGTACTGTATGGATACTACGAGTAAAAACAATTAATCTTCCTTGCATTAAATATGACAAAGTGCTAATATAACCAATTTGTCGCAAAAGGGGACGGTTACGGGATCTAACGGAAGACGGTTACGGTTGTTTTTACGGAGTTCGTCAATAACTTCCGGCAAGCATATGGTCATGTATCAATCGGCATTCACGGTACGACGATTCTCCAATGCAACAGTAGCCACGTGTCCAGTTTTTCTAAAAAAAGACATGATCATCTGCTTCGCAGCACTTTGCACACTGGCCACTTTGGTGGGTTCGGCTCATCTTGAAAGACTTAAATGGTCGATTGCTGCTTTGTTTCGGGTCGTAGCTGTAAATCCATGTTCCGTCACCAGTTACTATATTTCACATGAAATTTGACGCCCCTTCGTTGAATCTGGTAAGCATGGCATTGCACAAAGTAACGTGTTCCGTTTTTTGAGCCTCAGTCAAATTGTGTGGGATCCACCGCGAGCACGGCTTTCGCACAGCCAAATGTTTGTGTAAGATTGATTGTATCTGACTCATGCCTCTGCTTAAAGATGTCCGAACCTCATGGTAGGTCATATGCCTGTCTGTTTCGATCACGTGGCGCACAGCATCGATGTTTTTGTTGTTGACAACGGTGGACGGGCGACCTGCACGAAACTTGTCACTGAGATTGACACAACCGCGCTTGAATTCTGCAAATCACCCATAAATTGTCGTCTTGCTTGGTGCTTCATCGCCAAAATCAGTTTGAAGCTGAACGAGACTTTGCTGAACTGTCAAAACACTTAAAATCATAGAAAATTATACAGCGAACATTTTCACGAGTTAAATCCATCGTAATGCAGACACTCAATTTTTAAAATGACGTTACCATAAAAAACAAATGACAGTTAGATGAAACAAACTTTATTCTACAGCCAAAGAGTTCCATTTTCAAATATTGTAATTACTTTTTAATTATTGTTTATGTAAGTGGCCAGTTCCAGAAATTTTCAGTGTGACCTATGTATAAACCGCCGATATCTTCTATACTAAAATTTTCTGAGAGAAATAATGAAAATACCTCCAGTCGTCCATGTCCATGGGCGACAGTAACCACTTGCCACCAGGTGGACTGTATGCTCCTTTGCTGCCTTCTTTCTATTAAAAAGGAAGGACATTATAAATATAGAGAAGAGTTGCAGAGAGTAGTAATGAGGAGTGATGTAGATAGTAGTGAAGAGTTGAGAGAGAACAAAGGCATAACGTTTGTCTATAGTTGTAGCGGGCGAGCTACCTCTAAAGCATTTTCGAGCGCACGTAACACTTCAAAAGTGCGATTCTTAACTGAGTGGATTGCGGGTCAAAGGTAGGACCGTATTAATGATAGCGGTGTGTGTTGTCTACAGATCTCCGTCTCCCCGGCGTCGCATACGCTCGCCCGCCCGCTACCGCTCACCACTCCGCTCGCCGCTGCGGTCGCCGCTCCGCTCACCAGCCCGCTCGCCGGCACGTTCGCCGCCGCGGTCGCCGCTGCCGCCCCGCTCACCGCTGCCTCCCCGCTCGCCGCTTCCGCCCCGCTCGCCGCGACGTGACCTCATGCGCTCACCTCCACGGAACATCTCGCCGCATCGGTAAATTCATTTAACTGTATTTACCAAATAGTGACGTACTAAGATATTGGCGTGGCCCGGAACTAAAAACTGAAGGGGCGCAAACTACGTGATCTGAGTGATTTTATGGATCAATTCTATGTTTCAAAATTAAAAACCTTTTCATTTTGTTTATAAAAGGCGGGGCTCCCTCGAGGCCCGGTCCTATAGCCCACCCTAGCCTCTAGGTTAGTCCGCTACTGTTATCAAACACACTACAGTGGATAGAATAGTTGACCAGACTCATTGCTTGTATACTCATAATTTTATGGCCGATGTATGCGCCTGGCCAGATATAGAGGAATAGTGCCGGAAGATGCCTACTTCTCGCGCCGATCGTTCGCGTCACAGCTGTTCCCGCTGTGGCACGCTTGGTATTCATAAAATTTCACGAACTTGCTTTGTCTATCCATGTTTATGGCCTGGGCCGTATACGTCACCAGACTGTTCGGGAACCGAACACTCCCAGATATAAGAATTCAACAGTTTACTTATCAGTTAAATCAAACATGTGTTCTACTAAAAAATGTGCTCTTTTGTACGATTGTACATGTATGCAACGATTCCCAGACATTAGACATTTGAAAATATTCATTGGTTTTTTTATGGACGAAGGCGACAGACGAGCATACAGTCCACCTGATGGTAACGGCCCATAGACCGTTCTGACCCATAATAAATACCATAGTAGCGATACATGCCAACATTAGTCCAAAATGACAAACGATGCCACGCCCCCAGAACCTTAGTGCGCTGCCTACCTTTGGAAATATATGGATTTGGAGAGAGGATTCGGGAAATGGGGAGGGATAGGATGGGAATGGGCTCTGGCACATCTCACTCACTACCGAAACACATACATACATTAGGGAAATAAATAATAAAAAAAGTGGATAATAAATTGATAGTGGATAATAGATAAGGTAAATAATAAAAATAAATAATAAAAAATAATAAATTAGATAAAAGTGGGAAATGCACTACATTTCAAGGTCGTCTTCTGTGAGAGAGGGGTAACGTGGCCAGTCCAGAGCGCCCAGCGGCTGTTGGATTGCAGAGTGCACTCCCCCCCTCAAAAAATTGTGGGAGAAATGTAGTATTTCTGCAGTTAAGGCCCAATGACTAGGGTCAATTTTGGACTTTTACTCTTAATAGGGTTAACAAATGGTTAAATAGTAATCTACTAACATTGAATACTGATAAAATCAAATGTGTACTTTTACGATGCGAACTATTCGAATTTCTCCTTCTGATAGATACCCTCTTCGTTACTGCACACAATTATAGAATCGAATGAACAAAACCTTACTCGTACCCGCGTCTTACTAGGGCTGCTACTGTTAAACTATTTAGGGTTGTTATGATTTTATACATTTTTATTAACACATTGAAGTTAATACGCGTAGGACAAGTTAATGCATGTATTTAAAAAAAAACTCATACTTCAGACCCTAATTATATTCGTAAGTCTATATTTTGCCCCAGTTCTGACATGCCCCAGTTCGTAGGGAACAGTTCTGACATATTAAGTGTTTACAGTATCCTGGCAGTTTTCTCCGCCAAGGATGACTCGCCCATCCTGCAACACTGAGTGGCGGGGGTCATACATAGTGGAACTACCCAGAATTAAACTTTATTTTGTAATTACTATGGGTCATTGTAACTTGAAATAAATATTAATTTATTATTAATAAATATTTATTATTTATAAATATCTCCTTGGTATGTATTGGTAACTTACCTATACTTGTATTTTATCTATGTATACTATATATTTTTTTTATTTTTTTATATATTAGTGGGCGGACGACGAGCAAGCGGTCCCACGTGATGGTAATTTATAAACCCCGACAAACAACTATCATTAAACAAATTAATGCCCGACCGCGAATAGATCCCGGGACCTTTGCACAGCAAGTAGGATCACTACCAACTGGTTAATATAATAAATAAATAATCAAGAGTACATCAAATAGTTATGTACAAGAGTACAGATATTAAACCATTTATCAGTGCATTTTGTTACTGATATTACATACCTACCCACCTGGCAACCTTCTCATAAAACACATGTTCCGACAAACTATAAAAGCAGTGCGTGTATAATTTGGTAATTCCTAGTTGTATCTTACGAGTGTTATTTATTTAAAATATAAACTGATTATTTTAACTGAAAAATATAGCTTGAAATGTATGAATGTAAAATATAAATGAAAATATGGTTTGAATGTTTTGATTTCATGATTAAGTCTTTGCTTATGTTTATAGACGTGTAATTTGTAAATTATTTTTCATATATACTATCAGCCTATAAATGAGAGTCCGCCTATGCATATCGAAGGGTTTGATCGGTACCAACCAATAAATAATACATTGATGGATATTTCGTTGGGACGAAACTGTGTACATGAGTGATTTATTAGAAATGTTATTGTCACAATAAACGAATATCTAGTAATAATTACGTTTTTAAGAGCCTTTGCTATATTTATTTACTTAAAATCAATTAAACAAACACATTTACAGCGAAATATTAATTAAATCAATAATATTATTTCAGATTATATTGATAAAAGTTTTGTTTTTCAATTATATCTATATTTCTCATACATTTTTACATTGACAACACCGTTAAGTCAAAAATATTGCTGTTATTGTAAAAAGGGAAACTATCTATAGGTAGATACGCTCTTGGTGGTTTCTGCCACCAAATTACAGACTGAATTGACAGTAGATAAATTTGACCGCTTTGAAATTGCCTCTCTTTTAGGGCTGTAATCTCTGTATTTTGGTTGATCGATGATCGAAGGTAAATATAATCAATTAGAACATCAACAAGCACTCAGCAAGTCTATAAACGTCAGTTAACACCACAGAACTGGGAATTCCTCATGCCCCAATTAATGTAATTTATTTATTCATTTAAACAAAAAAGAAGGTAGGTTTTATAAACATTACAGTTTATAAAACTAATGCCTACATTCCTTACATTGATCTCTCTAAGAATTGCACAGCATACTTGGTTAAACCACCTCATTCGAATAAAATATCTGTCACTCCGAATCGTTAACATTTTGTTAACATAGCGAATGACTCCGATGCATTACGTTGAAGGTTAGTGCGTGATGGAATCTCCTCCAGCAAGCAACGAGCACGCGCGCTGATATACTGATCCGGTACAAAGAACGACACACCACTCAACAATGACTATTTACCGGGGTCCTCTCGCCACTGAATTTGAATTCTAATCATCCCAAATTAAAACCTCAACGACGCCTGTTATGTTTATAATTCCTCCTTGTACCAACATATTGCTATTAGATTGTATTAGGCGCGCATCACTACAATTATTCCCAAGAGAACATAATAGATCGGGATCCGTATCCTATGAGTTGAACCAGGACATAAACTATCACTGTAGTTACAATAGTTTCAATAAAATCCGTTCAGTATTTTTTTTGTAACGGCCGATATTTTAAATGATATTTCCCTGATAATGGAACCCTATAGTTCCCTGAACTTTTATAATGGACCGGCATAAACTGTACCCTAAATGTTTACCCAAGTGATAAGCTATAACTATGCCTAGTTTCATTAAATTCTGTAGTGGTTTTTGCATGATGCATGTTCAGACAGACAGACAAAAAATCCAAAAATTGTTATTTTAGGCTCTATATCATTAGTACTTTATTATATTATGCCATCGCTTTTAAAAAAAAATGTTTCGTCTAACAAACGTGTTACGATTTTATTATAGACATAGATAGAGGATTATATGAATTAAGTTATAATATCGTATTATTTACTACTCTGTCAAATAAGTTTCGGGAATTTTTTAATAAAAAAAAATTGCTTCAGTCGTCGAAATTTATTTTGTCGCCCTCGAAATAGGCTACACTTTCGCCAGTAATCTAATCGTCGAAACACTTGTTATAGGCATTTTCCGGTATAGTCTTTTAGCGAATTTTGTTTTATTACATCAACGAACTCAAAACGTCTGCCACGTAGTGGTAATTTGAGTCTGGGGAATAAGAAAAAGTCACACGGGGCCATATCTGGCGAATATCTAATGGACAACACCATGATAATCAAAGAAAACAGTCCACATGACTGATTTTTGAGTAGCTTTGACTTGGTTTTTTCGGTTTCAGTTCGCTATCAAAGCGCCATTCCGAAGCTTGTTGACTGGATTGCATGTCAAACTCATAAACCGACGTTTCGTCACCCGTTATGATGCGTTTCATGAATGTGGGATCCGCATTGGCTCGTTCAAGTATGTCTGTAGCAACCTGTTGGCGGGTATCTTTTTAAAGGGTATCAGTTCCTTTGGTACAAGCCGTGCCGCGACGCGTTTCATACTTAAAACATCAACCATCAACCACGAACGGATTCGTGACACATGTCAACTTCCTGAGCTATCTCTCTTAAGCTATCGCGACGATTTACCATCACCATGTCCTTCAATTTGTTGATATTTTTTTCCGTCGAAGACGTTGAAGTTCAACCAGAACGAGGCAAGTCTTCAACCATTACTTGGCCTTCTTTGAATGCTTTGTACCACTCATATGCTCTTGTTTTTGATAAAGTCCACTCACCGTTGGCATTCTCTAACATGTTCAATGATTCCGCACAAGAAATATTGTTGGCAACATAAAATTTGAGGCAAATTCTTTGTTCGATATTTTTATTCATTGTAATATTCGCAAAGTACACTAGAGGTCGTCTAGCAAATATGAAAATTTTCAAACAACTATTTGACAGATTGCGCCAAAACCAAATGAAAATTTGCTACAGTAGTGCCAACCTAACAGAAATATATTTTTACGCAGGCATTTTGCGCCGGCATTCTTTTTTCAAAATTCCCGATACTTGTTAGACAGTAAGCATAAGCAGATATTTGTATGTTGTATTTGTGTAAACAGTGTAGCGTCACTGACACTGTAATTTCCAATATATCCACGCGAGTAATAAAAATAGCGATAGCTTCCCACTTCAAATTTTCTTACTCATTTTTAATATGGGTTTGTTTGTAACTATCTAAGAAAAGGGACCTTATTGTTGATTCTATTTTCCCTGATATTCAGACATCAGTAAAATCTTACAAAAAATAACTCCATTTTTTATTGGTTTATCTTGAATCTTGAAACACGAAATTTTAAGTTGGAAAATCAAAAGCAAGTATTTTTTTTTTTTTATAGAAAGAATGGCAAACGAGCATACAGTCCACCTGGTGGTAAGTGGATACTGTCGCCCATAGACATCCGCGATACATGCCAACATTAGTCGATAATGACAAACTTTGGCACGCCCCCGGATGCGCTCGCTGCCTACCTTTGTTGATGAAAGAATGAATTTGGAGAAAGGATTGGGGACGTGGGAAGGGATAGGATGGGAATGGGCTCTGGCATATCTCACTCACTACCGAAACACGTACATACATTGGGGAATATGATAAAGTGGGAAATGCAGTACATTTCAAGGTAGTATTCTGTAAGAGAAGGGTAACCAGTAGTTAAGTGTAATGGTGTACCGATAATTAGGTTCTATTGCTCCCTTCACGTCGAATTTTCTTCTCCAGCCAGGAAACATGATCAAAATATTTATTTCTTATTTATTTCCTCTCTACCCAATGGTTGTCTGGCAGAGATCTCTTTTAGCGATAAGACCGGCTTTTGTGCATTTTTCTGTCCACAATGTTTATTACTATTTTGTTTTTGGTGTGCAATAAAGAGTGTTTTACCTACTATTTATTGTTTTCCAGTACAATTGACTACAGTTATTGACTGTGTGTACATGTAGTGTGTATTTGTTGACAGGTACCCGGGAGTGTACGATGAACTGTTGTCGCCGCCGCGCCGTAGCGTAGAGCCGCCCTACGGACCCAGGTACGATTGTAAAACTCTAACTAGTGTCGTCTCGCGCCCCTTACATCGTATACGCGTTACCTAATTGCCGAGCGGATCGAACCTGCGTGCTTACGGTTAATGTGCACTTGTACTATACATACGGACACCCTGCGTTATTTCTATTGTTACATTTTTATTTGTATATTGTTAACTTTCATGTTTATCTATTCTGTTTAAATGAAGTAGACGTGTTTTTAAACTACGGTAAGTATGAATTGCAACGTGTACACCTTCGAGCAACATGCGACGAAAGATTTCAGCGGAGACTTCTGAAACATTAGTATTTAATTTTTAAATCATACTAAAACTGTGATATTTATTTTAGTCTCTAAGAATTTTGTTGAATTTAAATATTGAGGTATTTTATAGTTCCTAATCTACCTACAGCTGTAATCATATTTTGAAGTCTGTACTTATTTATTGATCGTTCAATATTTATGTTAAACTAAACCCTACGTCTAGGTCTTCTGCTAAGGTATAAAAATCATAATATACGAAATGAGATGCAAATACTGAAGCTTGAGTTTTCCAATATACATTTTGTGTTTTTTTTATCTTCTGTGGCGGTTTTAAATCCCCCTCTACCATGTCTCTATCTGGGTAGAGGGAGAGGTTCTCTCCACTGGAGGTAGAGAGAGCAAGATATTTGCATCTTACGTTACACTTCTGCTCTCATAATATCGTGATTTAAATAACTTTAAAATCCCAATATATTATAGTGTTACGTGTCTTTCAATATCAAATACAATTGCTAAACTGAAAGCGAGTTTAACTCATTCAAACTTTTAAGAGTAATCCAGTGATTTTAAAACGTGGAGCAAAAGCGTGATAGCAGAAGATAGTTGTACGTAATGTTTAGAGAAAAACTTTAGCAGAAGACTCCTCCATAATGAACAGTCTTAATTTCTGATGTCTGTATATATTGTATATTTTTTATTTAGAGATTACACCGAATTGTATTCACAGAAAATTTTATTGTGTTTATTGTACCTACATTATGTATTGAAGTTAAAATGTGTTTATCTACTTAAGTCAATAAGATAGTTACAGAGAAATTGTCAACCTAACACATCGCTATTAGAGGTTTTGAATGATTTGTTTATAGTATTTTTGAACGAACTGAACTACCACCGGATTTGTTTCATAGGAAACATATTTCGCCGTACGGATCCGTCAAAAATATCATTATGTATGCGGCAGAATAATTGCATTACAAATTTTCAAGCCGCTGAACGGGGGATTTTCTAAATGGATGTCTCCTGTTCTGCCGTAAACTATCAATATTCATAAGTACCATCAGTTTCACAATTTCGCCTTCTGATAACAGTTAGCGGTGTGCCGGTAGACTAGAATGTGCTGACGTCTCTTGTCTATACAGATAGTCCTGCACACGTCATTTGTAAACACCACTAATATCCCCGTACATCCGTTAAGTGAAGTAACAGCTCAATGAGATTGTTAGTGTTGCAGGTGATGCTACGTATTTAAATAAAAGGGTCACCTAAAGTTATGGTGGTTCCATTTTATGGTCAACTAGTCGGACTACGACGGAACTTAAGACATTCCTGAACACAGTCCACCGTATGGCGGAATTATTTGCAATTTAGCCGACGGACGTGTCGACTAAATTGCAATAAATGTATTATTAGAGGTCATAACGGCTACATTCTTCCAATGTATAGTAATGTTAAATATATTTTATAATAACTTATTACCTAAACTTATATTATAAAGAACAATGCACAAAAATGCCTAGCCGCAAGTATATGAATTTAAGTTAGATTTAAAAAAATACATTAAAAAATAATTTAAATCCATAATTTGTAGAATAACATTTACATTTGAAGAACTTTGCAATAACTATATTACTGAAAATAGTAGATTTATTTTATTGTTCTTTCCGGTGTCAGTCGCTTTATCGTTTGCTTGTTTTTGACTCTGACTTCGTTTGACACACAAGCCGGAACTATCTGTAGTAATTATCGTTCATGTTAAAAAGACAATACAGAATTAAATTAAACCAATATTGAAAAATAAATAACTTACTCTTACTTAGCATAATTCTAAAACGGTAATTTAATTAAACATTTCATTTTTGTTACTGAATTGAAATGTATACTAAATATATGTAGAAAACGGAACGTCACGTTCCAAAACGGGCGATTGTTTTCCAAACACGTTGGTTCCAAAACGCACGTTGTGTTTCAAAACCCACGTTTTGGATTAACCTATTTAAACTGCATTCCAAAATGTATTATATTCGCTCTTTGACAATCTAAATTCTGCTGCGTTTCTTTATGTTAAAAGATAAGAAAAGTATGGTACTCGTATTTAGATTGTCAAAGAGCGAATATGATATATTTTGGAATACAGCCTAAGTAGGTTTTCATAACTATTCTATCTGTGAATAAATGACATGGCGTCCTTTTTGCAGTTTTTTAATTATTTTCGTGTTCGTTGTATATTAAAATTGAAGCAATTTTGTACTAAAATTATTAAAATTGGACCAATGTCTTCGAGCCATTGGTTCAATTTAAAAACAGACAGGCGTTGTGCTTTATACGTGTTTTTCAGGATAATTGAGAAGCTGTGAAGGGCGGGTGATAAGTAATCTACCTAAGTATGAAAGAAAAGACCTACCTGTTATATATATTTTTATTTTTCAATATAGTCCCCTGCTACTGTACTACACTTGTTACATTTGTCAATAAGTGACATCAAACCATTAAAAATAATCTTTCGTTTGTTCGTCAAAATGATCATTCACAGCGGCCTTCATCTCCTCAGTCGAAAATCTGCGTCCCCTTATTTTGTACTTTAAATTCTAAACATAAATTAGTTGCAGGGGGCCAAGTTTGGACTATAAGTATGATTTCTGTGAAGCCGTTTTTATTTAATGCCGACCTTGCAGTTAGAGCCGTGTGGACTGTGGAGCATTGTCGTGCAAAATCAAGATAAATTCAAAATCCTTTATGGAGTTTGCTTCTTTTTTTCATTTATCACTGCTCACAGTTGGCCTAGCAAGTCGGCATAGTATCCCCTCATTTCAAAAAATGGTTGCCATCAGCTTGCCGGCCGAACCTTGAATTTTCGCGGTGGCCTTTCTCCCTTAAATTTCCATTGTTGTTGCTTGTTTGCTTGCTTTTTGCTTGCTCGTTTGCTTTCGGGGTCCCATTGGCGAATCCAGGTCTCATCACATGTCATTATTCTTGAGATAATCTCTTCCTATCTATAATATAATAGATAATCTATTATATTATGATATATAAAGTCTAATAGAGTTCTAAAATGCGTCACTACTTTCGACGCGTCACTGTTTGTCAAACGGCGTCGGCATTCTGGACACCCAACGAGCGCTCACCTTGACATAACTAAATGTTCATGAATAATTACAAGAACTCGCTCCTTGCTAATGCCAATATCTCTCGCGCTCTCACACTGCTTAATTCTCCTATCTGGGAGTATTAATTCTTTCACTTTACCCAGTTTCTTCCGTAACTGCCGAAACGGGTCGTCCCCTACGGGGATCACTTTCAAAGTTCTCATGACCATGTTTAAACTGTTTGGACCAAAACTTTATGGTAAAATCAGAAGGGCGTGAATCACCGAACACGTTCAAAGTGCGTTGTCTGATCTGCCGTGGCGTATTGCCTTCTTTAGTTAGGAACTTAATAACTACTCGTTGCTCAATCTTAGTCATTTTCCTATTATCCTCAGATAGTACTTGAATACAAATAATCGCAATGCAAAGCTAAACACAAAATACAACTGAATGCTGGTATTTTTGAAAAAAGAATGAACAAATAATAAGTGCCCAGTGTCATTTTCGCAATATAAATAATTAAAGTAGATTACTTATCAGTCGCCCCTTGTACACTTACATATTTTTTTCTAAAATACTCGTTAAGTTTTTGGAAATTACTTTAGCTATTATTAAACGATCAAAGATCACAACACAACCGAAATCGTATATATGGAAAATGATAGCTGGGCATCGGCCCATACAAATTTGGGCATTGTCCTTTACAGCGTCCGGTTTATTATTTGAATAGTGCTATACAAGTTCCATTGCTTTATTTTCTCGATGACAGCTGACACACAGTGGTCGATATAACTTTGTTCTAGCGTCAACGCCTAAAACTCCGAACAAAAATCAGGCACCAAGACGTCATATTTCATTAACAAGGTCACGTCAGCCAGAAAGCAATTTTAGGGATGTAGTTATCGATAAACGTAACACGATAACAGATCCGATATTTTTTTACAAAATGTAAGAAACTAAACTACTGCCGGATACTTTTGTACAAATTTATTAACTAATATTATATTTCATTACAAGATGTTACACGTGTTAATTCTTGATTGATAATGCCAACTTCTTTAAAATTTTCGAAGCTGTTGTAAAATAAGTAGGTATAGGTAGGTACTCGACAATGAAACGAAATAATTATAATGACAGGTAATCTTTATTTATTTATTTTAATCAAAATCTGATGAATCGTCACTGCCACTCGATGAGCTCTCCCCAACATTTATTATAAGTTCCTGTACTTCTATATTATCGAATGCCACATGAATTTCCCAATCCGAAGCTATAATGTTTTGGGTTCTTCTCACAATTTTTTCCCAGTTTTCGGCAGTTACTTCCGCACATGCATTTTTTAATAAATCTAACATCTTGTTTGCCGTAAAAGGGGGATGGGTATTGTTTCGAGCGGCGTGTCCTTTGATTTGTGCCCATATTGTACTGGCAATGATACGGCGGAAGTCGAAGAACCCAATGACCACATTCGGCAGCTATTTCGTCGATAACATATCTTTTAGGGTGGCTTTTATTCGATTTTAAAATATTCACTAATTGTACTTTTAATAAAGTATTATCCACATTTTCGCCATGACGTTGGAGCCAGTCAATTATCTCTTGTTTTTTATTGGCCTGCGTCGGCATTTTATCAATTTGTCTGGAGTGATATGTAGCGTTGTCCATAATAATTATCGACGGTTCTTCCAGAGATTGCACCATTTCTTTAAACCATCCTTCGTAATTCGATATCATTACTTATTTGGTCACACAACACTACAACTATCAAATTAGAACTGTCATCGAGAAAATAAAGAAATGGAAATACTATAGTTACATGCGTTATATCAAGAACAGCGCAAATAACTGATATAACACATACTAGCACATATTCTATGATTCTAAACTCAAATGATTCTAGATCATAAATCCCTATTTTGACAGATTAACGCCATCAAGGACATATATATGTCATATCCTCGCAAATATTGTGATCAAAAGCTTATATTATGCTTAGTACGATAATGAATTGGTAGATGGCGCGGAAATCAATCGTTTTTAACCCTTTCGGACCGAGACCTATTTCCAGTTGAATAAAAATTATTTCCTTCATAGCAGTATCTCAAAATACAATCTAGTTGATGAATCAATCGTTACATTTCGATTTTTTTGTTGCGGAATACGAATTTTTGAATGTTGCGTGTGCGCAACACCAGGCACTTGGGGGGTAAAATCCGGAAAATTTACAAATGAATAATCGATACTGTAAGACATAGAAAACATGATTTATTGAATCATAACTTATTATACAAAGCAAAATTACGTTAAAAATTATTCGATTCAAAAGTAAAACTTATAATTTATCGCTGATGGTATGTTGAGAAACAATTTTTATTCTTGTTGCAGCACAAAGCAACTTGACATTTGTCACATTTCGATGTTATGATTCCAGTTATGCATAATTTGCATCGCGAACGGGTATTTTCAAAATATGGCCAGTGACCTACACCGTCGTAACGAACTTCGCCAATCGGAGCAGTACTTCGCGGTTTATGTGGGGTCTTTGAGGCACTGGTGCTAGGGCGGCCCCGTTTTCTCTTTCCGCATTGAATTAGCCCTAATCCGATATGGGTCCGAAATTCTTTCAAACTGAGCGTTGCGCCGATCGTCTCTCGCTTACATAAGAGCCATGCATTTGTCACGCACAATTCGAGGATGTAATAGAAAATGGGTAGGTACCAACGCCCACTCCGATAATTCGTCCTATACAGGGATACTAGGTGATTACTTTTATCAACCCCACCCATGCTCTTATTATATTGATGCACGATATTCGGACACGGAATTTTTATTCTTTTCCGCTGTTCTTTGCACCACCGACTAATCGACGTTTGTGGTTCGATTCCATATGCAGTGCTACCCAATATTACGCTTTTATTATCCAAATACTTCACGATAATTATTCCTGTGTTACTTTTGCGATAATCAAAAGCTCCTCTGCCTAATTTTTTCAGCTCTTTGTCCGATTTCAAGGGGCACTTTTCAATCCGATTGCTTCGAAATGTACCTACAGCAAACATTCCGAAAGATTCTTTCAAAGTCAAAAATAGTCGCGCACTTGAAAAAAAATTATCGCAATGTACAACAGATCCTCGCCGATCTTTTATAGTTTTGCAAAGAGCCAAAACTGCTCCTGCTCCAAAACCAAGCGAAATTTCGTCATCTGACAACTCCATCGCAGTTCCTTTCAATTGTGGAAATGTTGTTTTCCCTTGATACGGAAAAAAGCAAAAAACCATTCCATCAGATCCCGCCAAGACATAAAATTTGAAGCCCCATTTTATCGGTTTCATTGCAATATACTGACGCAAATTACCGGCCATGGTTCCCTTGTATGGAATCATCGTTTCGTCGACAGAATATCTTTGCGTGTGATCGTAAAAAACCATGCAAGATTTCAAAACAAAATCTAGACACTTTGAAATATCGGTCTGTGTTAGTTGCAACATAACCATCGTTATCGACAAAATGTAAGTTGCGGCGTATAGCGAGGAATCTGTCTCGAGTCATAACATCTGCAATGTTAGCTATACGGAACGTATTTGACCAGTAATCATGGAACGCCGGTAATCTAATTATGCCCATTAGAATAGACATTCCCAGGAAATCGGTCAACTCATCGTACGTGAGATTTATGCATTTCGCGGTTTTTTGAGTGGAATATAGATTCGTTTGCATGAGTATATGTTCTATACACTCCTTTGAAAAGGAGCGATAGTCTGCATCTGCAGTCGCGAGCGACTGCGCGTATTCATTTTTACTGTAAATGTTGAGAAAATCCATAAAAATCAATAAAATGTAGTTACGAAGATTTTCCCGATTTATACCCCACCGAGCCTAGTGTTGCGTACAGGCAACACGTATATTCGCATGCATGGCAAACTATCAATTTTTTATTAAATCTAACAACTAATACCGTAAATACATTATATCAGCTTCCATTTAAAAGGATATAACGTTTGGAATATGAAAAACAAATGTTAACTTACTTTTTTTTTCCGATAACAAAGGCACAACACGCTAACACGTCAACTCGCCACGAGGCGCTCTCGCCATATTGATATTTCGATGGGTAAAAGCAGTTTACCTCAGGGTTTACGAGTATCTGTAGTGCCATCTGACCTTGCTCGATGGTACTATGCACTTAGAACTCTAACCTTGCCGACCGATGGCAATTTTATAGGGCCTCGAAGTGCGTGTTGCGTAGAAGCAACATACGGTCCGAAAGGGTTAACATTGGAGGTTGAACAGCTATGATAATAATAAATGGTATAATATGTTATTCTGTAACAATTTAGGAAACTAGACTAGGGAACATACAGAAATAACAACTTCAGAACTATAAAGTTATATTTTTTTATAAGTTATATATTAGGTATATGTTATAAACGTCATAATGACCACTCCTATTTTTATTAAAATTTTATATAATACCATTAAACATTTTGTATAGGTATGTATAGTCGACGACACAAAAACATCTTGTTATTTTTACAAAATTATTATTATAATTTTATATAGATATGTAATCATCAACAACTTATAAACGTGTAATATTAGTAAGTTTTCTTACATTAAAAATACAAAAGTGTTACGCTCGATGTGCCGCTATTTTACGTTCAAAGAAAATTCAGTGTTACATAATTTTGTTATAATATATTTTATTTCACTCAAGTGGTTGACCGGAATATTTTTTTAATGGCCAACGGCCCCCCATTTCCATTTCCAGGTGGGCCGAAATGTGACCATTCATTTAGTTTTTGAGCGCTATAATTTCATGCATGTAGAGCGACACTTATTTATTGCAGCATCCTGGCACAAAGTGTCATGCAACTAATTAAACTCAGACGCTAGAGAACATTTTCTAGACGTTACCAAAATTATTTTAAGTATTTGTTGGTTTAGGTATTCAAGTAAAGAGCACTGTTTTTTGGTAAAGTGGAACAATTCGTTGTTCTCGCACAGATTGGGAGAACTATAGGAGATTAGGAAGCTTTTTAAAGGGCATCTAAAATGATTTTTGTTTAATGTACTTTTTACTGATGAAATAACTTAGTCTACGACATTGTCTTCTTGGATTACTTGACATGTTATATAAAACATAACATTTTAGTACCGCTCGTTTGGTGGCGATTATGGCCTCGTATAACGTGATTATTCGTGCAGGCAGAATATTACACGTGACGAAGATGACAATGTACGATAATACTAATGAAAATATGGATAATAACAACGTGAGTGCTATCTTATCTGCATTTTAATTACTTAGTAATCTAAATTATTACTACGTAATTTGTAAATTTGCTTCAAGTTTCTACCGCAAGATTTTAAAACGCAATAAAATTAATCATAATAATCGATTATAATCTTAGGGATAAATTAGTTGTCGCGACTTTTGTCCAGGATTTAGGTAATTTTTTTAGATAATAAAAGAGCTGAATACCTTAGTACCCCCGACACTTCCTTATTTTTAGCCTTTAAAATTACTGGTAAATAATTTTAAAACTGGTTGAGCACTCAACGAGACATGAGCTTTGCGTTTGCATGAGTTCACACCGATAGTGTGTATTGTGCGAACCGGCCTGCGGCACGGCGTGTCCACGCGTGCTGTTTAAACCGGTTTGTATAAGGGTTTCGACAATCGAATTGAATCGTGGCGCATCCCCGTCCTGCCCCACACTCGCCACAATTAACTTTCGGTACCAATAGCAGTCACACGTGTATTTTAATTTAAATTGTTTTGTTAATATTTTTATTCGTTTTTGCAATAAGCATGGCTCCCCCGAATAGAAGAAAACCATTAAGCATTCAATCAAAAGAAATTTGTATAATTTGTACAAATATTTCAAAGAAGTTAACAATAATGACAAGTGTCACTACATCAACCCAATTAGTGGCGACATCGACTGGAATTCCGCTGTCATTAGATTTTATTAGAAGGCAAATTTGTCTCGGATACTAAAAAAAAATTAAATCTCCAAATAAACCAAATACCGAAAAAACAAAATTGTTGTTGATGATTTTAATAAGAATTATCCGAAGAATAATTCTTTCACGTCACCGAAAAACGATTTCCTACAATGAAAAGCTTACATGAAAAGTTAATTCTTATTAAAATTGCGAAATATTAAGTACAAGGCCGTCCAATCGTCTATGCGGGCGAAGCATATAGAGACACGTCACATACTTAATCGAAGTCCTATTCAGATGGAAGCGCGTTTGGTTTAGCAAAAACGATTTCTAAGAGAAATCTCGTTACAAAAGTGGTGTCAACCATGAAAATTACACAAAGTTATTACTGCCAAATTTAAAACCGAACAGTGTTGTGGTATTCGTATCACAATACGTCGTAAGATCCCGCCCCCCAATTTAAACGTTCGTATACAAGAAATGATTGACTGGCTCACCTACCGAAGTATCGAGCACTCTTCTAGTATGCTTAAACCTAAATTATACCAGTTGATATTACAAAACAAACAAAGGCTTATTGAATATAATAGTACCTTGTTCACCAAGGGGCGAAAGTGACCGATTACCAACGAGGGTGTAGCTTTAATACACACGAGTTGGGAATCGCACTTTCTTCCGAGTGATACATGGTGCTTTATACCACACCTACGAGGAAAACAAAAAACAAAATCATTATTAATTGAAGTTTATATTAAAATTGTTACAGTTATTGAAAGTTAATGTAATACTTTTGCCAGAGAGATTAATGTTGGTTTGAGACGTTCGAGACAATGTAGAAGAGATTACTGGCTATACTATTGGCACTGCGCTCGAAGAAGGCTGTGGTGCCAAAGGGGCAACTGGCTGCCGAGGTGCCACTGGCGAGTGGCGACGCCTGTGCTCGTTGATGGTCGAGGAGATGAATCTTGATGCAAAGTAATTGATTCCGATATTTGGTTATATTAAAAAATAAAACAAGTTGCTTGAACGGTGGCTACCAGAGATTTATTATTTATGGCTACTTTTATTGCGAGATTCACTCATTCATCACAAAGTCAACAGACTATTAAGACAATTATTAAACCGAGCGATCATACACTTAGAACACAATATTATCGATAGATGGCGTTACTGGTTTCATTTGAAGTATTAAATTATTAATTTTAACACCCCCACTACATCACATGAAACCGTGAAATAATCGTTTTTATAAACTAATAAGTCCCAAGGCTTCAATACATTGGTAATGCTTTGTTGCACCAAGTGCCTTTGTGAGAACATCAGCTGGCATATCGTTAGTACACATATATTTAATATTTATAACATTATTACTGACAGCGTCTCTTAGAAAATGATAACGGATGTCTATATGTTTACTTTTTCTATGTAAAACATGATTACCAATAAATTTTTGAGCACTCTGACTATCATTGTATAAGGTAATAGGACATACATCTTGATTAGTAACTTCAGACAACAGTACTCTCAAATACATGGACTCTTTACATGCCTCTGCCATTGACATGTATTCGGCTTCCATACTCGAAAGGGCCAGTCCTTTGTTTCCTGCTTTCCCATGATATGACACCCTCTGACATCATAAAGCAATACCCTGTGTATGATTTCCGGTCAATACCATTATTAGCCCAGTCGGCATCAGCAAATCCTAACAATTCCGAGTTTCCTTTTACATACCTTATACAATAATGTTTAGTCTTCTTCAAATATCTAAGAATGCGTTTAGCATAATTCCAATGAGTGCCAGTGTGACAAGAATTAAACTGACTTAAAAAACTAACACTAAAGGCTATGTCGGGCCTTGTTAACACAGACAAATACATGAGGCTTCCTATTAACTGTTGATATGGAATATTAGTATCATTAACATTATCATTTTTATCTATATTTAGTTTTGACTCCATAGGTGTACTAGCCTCTTTACAGTTTAACATGTTAAATTTAATTAACAATTGATCAATGTATTGTTCCTGATTCAAAGTACAAACATTCTTACTATCAATATTTACTCTCATTCCCAAGCATTGCTTTACTTGTCCAAGATCTTTAATTTGAAATTTAGAACTCAATACTGAAATTAAATTATCTGTCTCTACCTTACAATTTGAATACACAAAGAAATCGTCCACATATAATACAAGACAATAATAACTATAACATTATCATGAAATTTTGTGAATACACACGGTTCTATATTACTTTTTTTAAAGCCTAATTCTGTCATATTCCTAAGGTAAACAGCTGTATTAACGGCCTCAGCCCAAAAACTTTTGTCTAGTCCAGCATCAAACAACATGCAACGAGCCCTTTCCACCAAAGTTCTGTTCATGCGTTCACTAATTGCATTTTGTTCTGGGGTATATGTGTTAGTCTTTTGATGTACTATACCAGATTCAGCCAAGTGACTATCAAATAACACATTGCAGAATTCCAGACCATTATCAGTTCGAAATACTTTAATTTTCTTATTCTGTTGATTCTCAACTAAAGCTTTGAATTCCTTAAAATATTTAAACACTTGGTTCTTGGCCTTCAAAAAATAAACAATAGTCATGCCTGTGTGGTCATCTATGAAAATCAAAAAATACCTGCAGCCACCAATTGAAGTCACCTCCATGGGTCCGCACACATCTGCATGAATGATATTGAGTACTTCATTGCTCCTCGTGCTCACATGGTTAAACGGTAATCGTGACTGCTTCCCTTGACAGCACACAACACATGTACCTTTATCAATAACAGCTTTATCCTTTAAGTCTATACCCACAACTGCACCTTCTTTCATTTTATTAAGGTCACTGCTATTCAAATGGCCCATTCTTCGATGCCATAACTCGCTCTTCACACTGTCAGATATTGTAAACAAACAGTCGTGTCTCTCTTCCACATTAAGTTTGTAAACACCATCAACTAATCTGGCCTCTCCAACCAGTTGATTTCTACTGTTATAGATATAGCAACAATTTTTCTGAAAGTCAACTCTGTTTCCATTTTAAATCAATTTGCTCACTGATATCAAGTTCGTAGCAACACTAGGCACACATAACACGTCCTTTACTGTGATAGAATTTTTGCTCTTCGATGTGATTGTAACAATATCAACATCACCTGGGCATAACACAGGCATCACTCCTCTATTAGCCGCTGTAATCTCCTTTATACTCGTGTTTTCTGATGTGTTCCGAATATTGTTTACATTTGACGTGATATGCACACTCGCACCGGAGTCCAAATACCAATCATTCTTCCTGAAGCTTCCGCTTGAAAACACGGTAGTAAACGCATTCGAATTGTTTGTTTTTGTATCCTGAACTTGTGTACACTTATTCTTGTAGTGTCCGATCTGTTTACAACAACAACACGTGATGACTTTGTTTTTGTTGTTGTTGATATTGGACGTTCCGCCATCTTTGAACAAGTTTACTGTTTTATTGAACGACTTCGATTTTTGATCGACATGCTGGCGCCCCCTAGTATATAATGCAGTTTCCGTCGAATCTTCACTTCCGGACATGTCTAATAATTTTGATTTTACAACATCCGCCGTAATGGCGATCCCTGAATGTTCGATGGCCATCAGCATTGGAAAATATTTTTCAGGCAATCCTGCCAGCATTAGACAGCCAATCCACTCATCGTTCACCAAAAAACCAGTTCTTGATAATTTCTGCCCCGTCTAAATAATTTGAGTAATGTAACTTGTCATAGAATCGGAAGTTTCGAGACGTATTGATATTAAAGTCCTCAATAACATAATTCTTCTCGAAAAACCGGAGTCGTCAAACATCTGTTGTAATTTCTGCCATAGTTCCTTAGTAGTGTTAGCGCTCTTAATATGTACATACAACGACGGATCTATAGTTAGGATCAACTTGGCTTTCGTCATGGCGTCCTCCGCAATGTTGGCGCCAATTCCTTCAGTCTTGAGAAAATTTAGCTTTCCTTCGAGTACTAACAGATTTTCGGCAGCAAACGCCCACTCACTATAATTTTCCCGACCTTTTAGTTTCGGTACATTAGCAATAAACGAGTTCGTACTAGAAGCCATGTCTGTTGACCACACCCGCGGCGTTCTGTGCGAGCACGTGCAACACATAGTCAAAGTTCAATACACTGAATATAACAACGCACGCGATAGTCCACTGTGCACTTACTGTTCCTATGCTAACTAACTGAAACTATAACTACAACTTTAACTGACTTTTAAACTAAATGGGTCTGGGCCCATAACCTATTAGAAAATAGAACAAGATGCTTGAACGGTGGCCACCAGAGAACTACTTTTATTGTGAGATTCACTCATTCATCACAAAGTCAACAGACTATTAAGACAATTATTAAACCGAGCGATCATACACTTAGTACACAATATTATCGATAGATGGCGTTACTGGTTTCATTTGATGCATTAAATTATTAATTTTAACAGGTTATTTATTCGTATTTTGTTTTTAACTAAATTCTCGATGTAACCTGCAACAACGGACGATTTCCAACCACCGTGACGTTTTATCGTGGTTAAATTGGCACCAGTATCTGCAAGAAGAGCCGCTGATGTTCTGCGAAAGCAGTGGTTAATGTAATCTTGTGGATTGGGTAAATTTAGATAGGAAGCTATTTCTTTTGGCACAGTACTTATTTTATTTTTCCCAATTACTTGTTTTATAAATTTCTTGTCTCTATATTGTAATAAAAAGTGATTGGTATTCAGGTTATTAGGGCGAAGGTTCATATATTTCTTCACAATATTATAAAATAAGTCCGATATCACAAATGGTCGCTGAATTTTGTTTTTTGTGTTAAGAAGCTTGACAATTATTACATTCTCGTAGATTTCAATATCGTCTGTTGTTATATCTACAAGTTCTTGCGAACGACAGGCACCATTTACTCTCAAAATCAAAATAACCTGTAAAAATAGATCAAACATGAAAACCTAGTTGGTTTCTAAAAATCAATAGGTATTAAATCAAAAAACAGTATATTTGAATATAACTTACCTTCATCAACAATATATATTTGTTATTTGGGGCATTTTGCAAAAAGGAATATACATCCTGTGTAGTAAGTATAATACTTTTGATTTACTACGGAATCCTTCGGATTTTATTTTCAGAAATGCTGTAAGTTTTTTGTATTCTATAATATTCATGTCGTTTCTTGCTTATAATTTTGCGCTTTTTCACTAACATAAGACAGCAAAACATTTTCAGAAAAAGAAGACGCATTTTTCTCGCTTTTCTAATGTAAAAAATGTTTCTAATGTTCATGTATTGTATTTATTTCTGGATTTCTCAGGCAATAGGTTCTCAATAACTGCTTGGGCAGTTTCTTTTAATTCTGGTGACGTCATCAAATCTTCACTTTCACTACTAGACGACATTTCGAGTAGAATATAGTAAACACAAATTGAAAATTCATAAAGACAAAGAAAGCAATTCGCGCGCGCGCGATACTCACTTGTTTCTTTATTATTTTCTTTTTTTAAATGAATGTTCAGAAAAAGCAAGTGGCCAGTGTCATTTTGCGGACTTGGAGATAAAAACTTTTTGTCTTTTGGCATAATAATATCAAAATAGGTTATCGACCGATCTTACCCAAAATTAAAAAAAACAGCACGTTAACAATGGATTTTCATATCCTTTTTCTGCCCGCTCAGCACTTTAACAATAGATTTTCATACACTTTTTCTGCCCGCATATTTGTACGATAGTAAATACATTCTGCCTCCTTTTTGAAAAAGTACTAGGTACTTTCCGAGCAGGTATGGTATAAATTATACTGTATAGCACGTGCTTACTATACGAATCATATATTTATTATTAGTATATATATCTGTCATAGTTGTTAATATTAGTCCATTATTATCAGTTTTAGAACTTGTAAAGTCGTAATGACTTACGATCAGAGGATTTAGATGTGAATGTAGGGTAGGACATGTATTTTCATATTATGTATTTTTAGGGTCACTAAGAAATAGTTAATCTTTAGGAAGTAAAGATTAATGTTTTTGGTTATATCTTCGTTTTCTTTCGTTTTACTTTGTATTTGTATTTTTAATTTTATTGTTCTTATACGTCTATTCTAAACTAAACAAAATCAACATAATAAAAAAAGTTTTTTTTTTATTTCGCATGTAATCTTACGTTTAATTGGGAAATCTTACGTGATTACCTTAGAGCTGGTAATCACGTAACATTTCCCAACTAGAGTTGCAACAAACTCTCTAGTATTTTAGGTCTAATAATAGGTAGTCTGAAAAATTCGCCGCCTTATTATTAAAGTTAAAAGTTTTATCTTTTCATATTATTAAACAATTTTATCTTTTCATATTATTAAACAATTTTATCTTTTCATATTATTAAACAATTTTATCTTTTCATATTATTAAACAATTTTATAAAGGAAGCTAATAAGGAGAAAAATATATGTTTTATAAATTTTTTTTCCGACAAGTGTATGAATGCTTCTAGTGCTCGAAAAGTGAATTGTGGTGTTTACGGAGAAGATGCTTTATCTAAAACTACTGCAAAAAAATGGTTTAGTCGATTCAGGTCTCGTAATTTTGGTTTGAATGATGTTCCTCGCTGTGGTCGTCCTATTAAGGTAAATGTTGATGTTATCATTGAAAAAATTTAAGCACAACGACACAAGCAGTCATCGAATTGCGAAGAGCTTAGCATTCACCATTCAACAGTTTTGGATCACCGGCATAAACTGAATTTTGTAAAAAGCTAGATCATTAGGTGCCCATGATTCAAATGACAGAAACTTGGTGAATAGAATTTCCATATGCGAGATGTTGCTAAAACAAATGAAATTGATCCATTTCTGAAAAGAGTGGTAATAGGCGTTGATCACCTGGTCTACGATAACAATGTCGAAAACGATCTTGGTCTAAGCGAGATGTGCCACCACAAATAGTCCCAAAGCCAGGCCCCACTCCGAACAAAGTCATGTTATGTGTATGGTGGGACTGGAAAGGGACTGGAAATGGGAAAAGATTAATTCTGATGTCTACTGTCAGTAATTAGTAAAATTAAAACAGGCACTTGAAGAAAATGCTCAGAATTAATGAATAGAAAAGGTAATTTTCCATTACGACAATGCTCGACCGCATACATTTTTAATGACTAAACCAAAATTGATGGACCTTGGCTGGGGAGTTTTAATGCATCTTCCATACAGTCCAGACATAGCACCTTTGTATTATCATTTATTCCGCTCTTTACAAAATTCTCTAAATGAAGTAAAACTACATTCAGGAGAACCCCGTATAAACCATTTAAATCAGTTTTTCGCTCAGAAACACCGTAAAATTTTATAGCGACGAGATTATGTCTCTGTCAGAAAAATGGTGAAAGATAGTGGAATTAAATGGACAATATTCCGACCAGTAAATATTTATGTAATACAAAAAGTCTATTATTGTCACTATAAAAAGGCCGCTTTCTTATCAGACTACCTTAATATAATAGAATTGAGCCCATTTTTAGAGCTAGCCTTTAGATCAAAATAATTTTCAAGCCTGGAGCTCTTATAAAAGCCTTGAACCGTTCTTAAACATGGAATTGTAATTCGAATTGTTAGGTGAAAAGAAGATTTAAAATCTTAGACTTAAGTTTTTAATAAGGCTCAAAAGTCTGAAGTCTAATAAAAAAACTGAACATTTTATGCATTGTATTTAGTAGGTATATGTTATTGATATCGTTCATGTAAGTGTAATGTATATCATTGATTGTATCAGCCTTAAATGACCCACTGCAGGGTACAGGCCTCCACCTAGTAAATCACTGGGTCCATTGGTGGACACACATACTCCAGATTTTTTTTTTTTTATTTCTGCAGCATGCTGGTTTCCACACGTTTTCTACTCACCACCGATCTAATAAAATTTAAAAAAATATTAACAAATGACAAAAGAACAAAATCACAAAAATAACAAAAAGTGACTTTGTTTCCATCACTTTCCGGAAGATATTTTTAGTATTCCTTTGATGACGCTATCAGTTTTCAATCCTCTCGTCAAGACTAAATTATAAAATTAATGATCAGTTTCTAAATTATAAAATTTTACTACTATATTAAATCTGCCATTTAGAATTTTCTAAACCTAAAAATTTCCTCGATAAAGTTATGTGCTGATGAAGACTTATGCCAAGTTTCAGTATTCTCGGTACCTAATCAAAAAGTGTCACACACGTTTTCTATCCAATGTAAATTTGATTTCCCCATGTTGTATTTTCCAGCTATGATAATGTTTACATTAACCTTATATATTTAGTATTATATGTACGAAATTTTAGCTTTCTATTTCATGAAGAAGTATCAAAAAACATCCATTGATATCCCATTAGAGTGGATTTCTCTATGGGCGGCCACATTGAATTTTCCAAGTCGGAAAAATAAAATTCACAAACAATCACACTACGAATTACTACATTCTATATACATTATTAGCGAACTGTCATTCAATATATATATATATTTCCAAAATATATATTAAAATTGATAAAGGTTTTATGTATATTTTAGAAATATCATCGCAAAAGTATATCGATAATAAGCTACCTACTATCTGTTAACGTTTAAGATTTTGTAATACATTAAAGATATTAATATTTACCTACTATAATAATTAAAAGGTCTTTTGCTGTTTAAATATGTATTTTCTGTGTTTTTTATGAACTCGTACATTTATAAATTTATGCAAATGTCATTATATTTTGGGGCTATTCCTTCTATTTAACCCTAACCTTAGTTTTGTAATAAAGCTTCAACAGTAGGCATCTTTTACTTTTTCTGCAATTACATGTAACGGCTTATGTAACAACATCATGTAAAGTGGACATCTTGTGTCCTGGTGCCTTTTTGCAACATAAAATATGCTTGGAATCGATACGCAATTGATACAGGGAGACTACAAATTGGACATTTACTGGACGCCAAAAATATCCGATCTCGTGACCCGCCGTCTCCGACTGGGTTCTTCTCCAATACGCCTTTTCTTGGCTGAACACTTACCACTCGTCCTAATCTAAACACATCCGTTGCCTCTTGTATGGTCCACTAGGGCCACAATTAGTCATTTCGTCAATCGAATTTCGAATTCATTTCGAAAAAAAAACTTAAAATGCAAAATATAATATGGTTCATTTTCAACTTTGTCCGAAAAATATATTTGGCCTACCGCCCACGTTCTTTCCATGGAAAAATAAATGTACATTTAAATATTTCACCCCCTCAGACGAGTGTGAATGTTTTCAACACCTCCATTGGCAACCAGGGGTTTAAAGGGGTCTTAATTTGGACAACCTGGAAAGGTATCCAAACGTGGAACGATTTGCACTCGAGTTTAAGTGATTGCTATGTGACAATCGATTTCATCCTATCTATGGGTTGAGGAGTTCACTTCAATGATATGATAAAACAGTGTAAAGTTATATTACAATTAATATAATATTCCAGTCTGTATTCATGATTATTCATTGATGCATGATGCACGATGCATGATGCATGATGCACGATGCATGATGCATGATGCACGATGCATGATGCATGATGCACGAGACAAAAGGTAAACATAAGTTTAATAAAAAACACTTTTGTTTTATTTAAATTAGAGCCTAGTCTGAGCCTAGTTCTTGTTTAGGTTATACCTAACATTAGGCTGTAACATGTAAGCTTAACCCCAGGAAAATGTAAGTAATAGGAATTGCGTTATAAAACTACTGCTTTTTTTTGTTTACCCTTTGTCTCATGCTATAATGAATATGGTATAAATTATATTACTACTATACTCTCAGCTCAGCGACAGTAATTATTATGAATGGCCGACCGCACCCAAAATGTGATTATAATTTCTGTAATTCGCTTATGTGCTCATCGTGAACAAACGATAACTTATAATAATATGTACCAGATATCCACGATGATTTCACAATTCATGATGGTAATTCACTTCCTTACATCATATGTAGAATGGATGTAATGAAGTAAATGTACAGTCAGCAACGCACTGATGTGTCCGGAACCATCCGAGTTATAACGTGTAAGGTATTGATAAGGATTCGGTAACCTATTGTTGACTATACATATATAATTAGTTATATATAATGTAATACTGTGATATTTATTAAATAGTGGTAAGAATTTGTAATAAAACTTTTATATAGAGAAGGTGTTTTATTTTATGTTTTAATGATAAACTGTAACTGAATCTGGTTTAATAATTTCTTATAAAATTTCTTAGTGTTATTCATTGTTATATGTAATTTATTCATTTCGTGTTTGCTAATCATGGTGGGAATAAGTTGATAAGTAACATAAAATTACGGGTTGTTTTCAACTTAGTAATTGTTATGTAAGATTGGGCGCAAATAGTACCTCTAGCCACAGCCGCAGTTGGATTTACTTTATAAATATTTCTATTTGTGGTTAGCATAAACAGTGACAGCGATGCAGTTGGTGGTTGCCATCCACTTGTTTAAGCTAGCCACTATTATTTCTATATAACCTCAACATGTAATCAATCGTAACCTCAACATCGAATTGAAATGTATTCCAGCTTTCTGATTATTATTTCTTTGTTTCTTAATTTTAATCTCACGCACAACCCTAGGGTAATAGTGGCGTTCACTGTTCAGTGGAGAGCCATGAATCTATTGATTTGTTCATCCATTTCACTGATTGGTTCGTCCATTAAGTAGATGGCCCGCTATCGTAGATTTGTTCGTCTGGTGTTTTTTTTACTACAATTGCAATATGTTCTTTGTTCTTTCTGCTTTTGTCGTATGTAGGAATTACCACAGCTGCAGCCATACATACCTATTATACCTGGTTTACATGCAGCCACTGCTGCTCCTCCTCGCATTGCCCTATTTACGTCCTAAAATATTTCTGCAGCACCGTCGAAGCGAGTGAGTGTTCACATTGCCGTCCCATACTTCTTTCATGTTCAACTTCCGCCAATAGAGTACGTAGAAATTGCTGCAACGTCAGCGCAAAAACATGTGATCCCGAAAGGTTATGGTGGATGATAGTAATTCATCGCAATAGAACGTTGTAAGTACATATCTACGGACGGCAAGTGAACGAGAAGGTAGTACGTAAACACTTCCTGCCGCTCGCGTTGTCATCGCTTTTAAGTCCTACAAAAAACCGCCAACGACGGAACTGCAGGGTAGCGGCAATGGCATGAGCAGTATCAGAGTCATGGACTTCTTTACATACTCGCGCAGCCCACTTCCATGCTCACTGCCGTGGAAGTGGGCTGCATGTAAACTAGGGGTTAGACACCGGTCGTTTGGTAGGATTTAATTTTTTAGGTAGGTTTTTGCTACTTTAAAGGACGGTGTTTATACAGTCTTATTTTATTTACTATTTAAGCGATTCTTACCCATTAAACCTTATTTATATACATATAAGAAGAGAACAGAAGGTCAAAGGTGATTGGTTAAAGACAGTTCAAGGGTTAAGCCCGTTACTTTTTAACGTAGAGCATAAATGCTGGTTTATTTGCTAACCTCGAGGCGTATCTCTTTACGAGAGCGCCGTGGTTGCTTCCACTCACTTTCTATCCGTTCCGTTTGAGTATCTCCTGACATTTGACAACTTGTCCTTTAAATATTCAGTCACAGAGATCTGTTTAATTGGGTAATGTGAATAAAACCAAACAACATTCTACTAGCGTTTTTTAAAATAAAAGCTGTAATTTATGTGAATAAATTTTATAGCAAGTGCTTTTGCTTTAAGCAATGTTTTTGACCTAAACACACGCTGTTCAAGCCTAGCAAATCCTTAGCATTGTGTGAATAAAAATTGACACTTGATAGCAAATGCTTCCTAAAAGTCTAGCATGTCCCTTCGAGTACTTGTATGTTAGTGATCATAACACAACAGAATCAAATGGCAGTATACGAGTACATAAGTGTTCGTGAAAGGGAACGTTACCGTGAATGTAGAAGATGTGATCAAAATAGATTTAAAGAGTTTTATCGTTTCAGTGGATAAAATGTAGACAAATAATTTCTTACATAATGTGGGACTGAAACCATTTTCTCTAATTATCATTTCGTTTCGTAGATGTTAAAATGATTATTCTTACAGATGTTAAAATGATAATGTTACAGAGGTTCTTTTCCATTTCGTAAGTTTTTCTCTTTTTTTTTATGAAAGAAATTCAGTGATGTTTAGTATTTTATTGTAGAACAAAAACTAGTTTCTGGCCTGTCATTTCTCGTGGTCAGATCGGAGTATCCGATTGATCTTACTACGTGGAATAGTTATTCCCTTTGGTCCGATTGCTCTTCTGTACAATTCTAAACACAAATAAATGAACATAATAGTAAACTGTATTAAATGAAAGTCGACTGTAGGTATTCTTCATATTGAAGATGTCATCAATAATCGTCTTCAATATAGTAGTACTTTATTCAAAGGCTAAGAACATTCTATCTACCTAATCTATCTACCTGGGAATAACACTGGCTTTGTTATAGGAAGTAATTATTTTCCAAACGGTGTTCATGCAGATAAGACTATATTCAATTTTTCGACATTGTTGCAACGACAAAGGCGCGAAAGGTTCATGGTAAAATTCAAATATTCACGACACGACTTACTTTCGGCAACGCTACAACCCGCTAGGGGTCTTGGCCTAATCCACAATCCTCAATTTTTTCTATCTTTGACCTCACTCTTCCAGGATGTTACTATTCTCATGCTCCTTAGATCTTCGACACGACTGTCACCCATTTTCACCAGTGTTCAATTCCTTTGTAAACACTTGTTTTGCGCTACTTGCTGTAAGGTATCCAAGTCAAAAAAAGAAAGGCAAGAAGAAAATGCTCTGTTCATTCAATATTCACTGATATTTTATTTGCTTGTCGCGATTACGACACCTTTCATCTTTTGAATCGAAGAGGCAGTCTTTCTTCCATTACGGAAATATAAACATGTGTATTCTGAATATTTGGCAAGCCATGCATTTTATGTGGTTGAATTGCTTTTCTATATCTATACTTCTATACTAATATAATAAAGAAATAAAATTGTGTGTTTGTGGGTATGTTGGGGGTAATCTCTGGAACTATTGAACCGATTTCAAAAAATCTTTCACAAATAGGAGCTACATTATCCGTATCTAATATAGGCAAAGTTTTATTTTAAAATTTTGAAAAAAAAAACTTGTAAACCGAAGCGAAGCGAGGGCGGGTCACTAGTATTTTATAAAGCAGTTTGAACACTATTACACACCAAAACAAAACAATAACAGACATTGTAACACATGAAATGCACAAAACGCCGTCTTATCTCTAATAGCGATCTCTGCCAGACAACCTTTGGATAGAGAGGAAATAAATATTTTAATCACCGGTAAAACGGTGTACGATGGTGTACAGTATACACAATTACATATAATACATATATTTCAATACACATGCATACATACACAATATATACAATATATATAAAGTAATAAAATTAAGTATAAGTATTAAAACAATTAGAATAAAAGGAGCGTTATGTGGGGAGCTTGTATACATCTGTACCTGTCAACAAAATTCGCATCTTTTAGTAGCGCTCATGCAAGCTCTTCGCATTAACAAGGTTCATTCGTAAGTTTCAATACTGAATGATAAGTACGGCCGACAACCCTATGCGCAATTTCTATGTCAACCATTTTGAACGGCACACTTGTCTGTATATTGTGTTCTTTTATCAATAATCGTAGTGGGATAAAGGTATGGGAACCTGGATTTACGTGATTGTAAAAGTTAGATCAAATCAGTTTTGAAAAAATATTATTAGGTAGGTACTCGAAAAGTACATGTTTCATTTTTGTACACTAAAGAGGCCTAATCAAGTACTAAGTTTTGTAAAGTATTAGGGTACTAATTTATTTTTTTACGAAAGGATTCTGAAAACCAACTGGTGCTGGTTTGTTACCAAAATGTTAAATTGAGTTATATAAGTGAAATTAAACTGTTAGGTTCTGGAATTAGATAAAAATCGATCAAATAAATTTTTGTTGCTTTAACTAGTAGCTATGTAAAGTTAATATGAAGCATTAATCTTTATTCCCAAAATTGTAAACGAATTTGAGCTTAACCCCTTTATTAATAAACGGTGCTTGTATATGTGGACATCTAAGCCAAAAGGGTCCAGATCTCGGCTTCTAGTTTCAGAGATATTCACATTTTTCTGGTGTGATGAAAAAAAGACATTTCTCGATTTTAATAGATTCTACTTTTACGCATCTACATTTTCATGCCACAAATATGTTCATATGATGTTTCTAACTTTTTGACAGAAATGAAGTGGTCGGTATGCCTAATTTATTATTTTCAAATTATGTTTTGATATATAATTCATATTGAACATTTTGTCATCAGTATATCTACTACATATATCTAGTATTGTCGTGGGTAAGTTTGTTAGAAATTAGTTGGTAATTAGTAAATAAGTCTGATTTGTAATTACCGAGATTAGCCCACATACAGATTGAGATTCATATATAAAGATATTTATGTAGCTAAAGCAACAAACCAAAAAGGTATCTCATTGTAATATGTATTTTTCATCATGGGTTATCATGTGGAGATTGGACCGCGAAGGTATAATGTGCGAACTTCGACGTGTTAGACGAAATTCAGCGTGGAATGATATACCAATAATAATATATGAATAAAGGTTACATTTGCTGTTGATTACATGTTGATTACATTTGCTTATTTATAGTAATTTTAGTACAGGACTTGATTTTATTTCTGTGTAAATTTAATTCCAGCTTTCAGCATTTTACTTCAGTTATTGTATTTTTGTGATCATGCAGTACGTCATGTTATATATGTACTCGTATGTCTTGTTCACACCAGGGCACAATTGTATCTGCTCATTGTATCGCAACCGAGTCGCCGCATATTTGTTTTTTTAACCGTGATACCACCGATTATACTACCAGTGGTACCGCTGTTATTGTTTCCTAACCCTGGTACAACCGACCAGATGAAGTGGTATATCCGGTTAATACATACTAACCCTGGTAGCACTGACCGAAAGTCACCACAAAGCCCAGCCTTAGTTGTTGAACTCCAATAAGGTGCAATAAAAAATATTTACTTTAACACCGACCACTTTTAATACAAGTATGTAAAAAAATTTTTTTCTCATGCTTAATAAACGTAAAATCACTTTCTTCTAACTTATAATAAACCAAAGTTGTTGTTGACCGGTTCAATTCAACTACAATAAAAAATATGTATGTGCGACATAATATGTAAACAAGAGGTGTTCCTGCTTTTTCACTAAAGAGTACTTATATGACTACGACGATAATAACTATAAAAACATTTGAAGGTAAAATTAGAGTAAAATGAATCGTATAAATTAAATAACTAATTAATTAATTAATAATTAACTCACTTGTTTTAATATTGTTGTTATATATTGTTTTAGGGGTTAGGAAAAAATAACCGTGGTACCAGTAGTGGTATAATCGGTGGTACCACGGTTAATAAACGTCATATTTCAGCACATGTATACAATAAACCATGTGCTGATACATATATCGCGACTTGCGCCTCCCTAACTATAGTCAGATTTTTTATTAGAGTCAGGAATATAACATGTAGGACTGTCAATAAAGTGTCATCTCTGTATAAATTTCACTCTCTTTGACAATTCTACATGTCATATATCTGATTCGAATAAAAAATCCGACTAGTGGGATGGACCCGTGTGCCAACGAACTGCATCAAGACTGGTGAGGTGACTGTTTCGAGTACAGTGTATTGCGACTATGTACATACCGCGACTTGTGCCTGTTTGCTAAATTCATGTTGCTCACAATGCGCACGGATGCAAGTGTTGCGACATAAATCGCGACTTGTACCCTGGTGTAGATGTGCCTTTAAAAGTGAAGCTTACCTAATTAAAATATTTATTTCAAAACATGAATAAACCTTGTATAGGTTTGATCTACCTATACAAGAATTCAAGGGAGATAGCGCATGCCGATTGCCACATGCGCTGTGGTACTGACCATAGCCGCTTGCCCGACTGACCGAGTTACCCCGACCTCATAGAACACTGCTCTAAAATGCGCCACGTATGCAGTGTTTCGCGAGTGAATGAGATGAAGTGAAGTGGTGAAATGAGTGAATGCCAGAACTTTGTTCATCTCAACCACTCCTTGTCCCAGCCTTTTTAGTTCCATGGAAAGGAAACTCCTTACTCCATTACACTCTACTTCCTATCCCGTCCCGTCCCCCAGGAAAATTGGAGTATGTAATGGCACGAGGAAAACTCGTCGCTTTTACCATATAATCCCTATTTACCATCCTTCCCAATTATTTTCGAAATTTCATTCTAAAATCGCTAAAGATATGCGGGTTCCTTCGGGCTCGTACCACAGTTTGTCATTCTTGGTTAATGATGTCGTATTGCGGCTATCCATGGTCGACAGTATACCTACCACAGGTGGACTGTCTGTTCGTCTACGTCCTATGTTCTATAACAAAAGGAATAACACCAAGAATCTTTTAGCGGTTTGTAGTTCGCGAGATGAGTCTACACTGCAGTATTTCTTACACGCATGACTTCTAATAAAGTTATCATAATGATGAAGTATACATAATGATGAAGGTACGTCCACTGGGAATTGACAACATTCTACTTGACAAAAAGGTCTGGACCTATCTTTTGTTAGCAAAATTTGAAAGATAAGAAATAATTATCAATGGAAATATGACAATAGACAGTAGTAAAACTTACATAGAGTCAGACGGACCTACCAGTCTTGATGCTTAAGCTGTACCTGTATTAAAAAAATAATGCTTCAATATTGGTTTTAGCCATGTTTTTATTGCTGTAACTATACATTCACTATTTACACTAAATATCATTCAGTCTGATGAGCTGGGATCTTCAAAATTAACATTTATGACAAATCTATTTGTATACTCTTGCGATAAAAGCGAATTGTCAACATTAACAGACAACAATGTCTAAAACAATTACGGAATAATTGGTTTTTCATTTTTATTATTATACTTCTCGTTTAATCAGTTCAATTACACTTAAGCCTTGTGTTAGGCATGGTATGTGTTGTCTAATTCTTCATTTTAGGTTGCTCCACACCAACTCAATCGGATTAAGTATACTATGCTTTATACAAGTTTTTATATAGGTACATTTAAGAATTATGTTTCTCGAATCAACATTTAAATGTTTGTGAAATAAACCCGACTTTTCATTTCCGTCGACTGCTGAAGAACTGTTATTTTCGCTTTCCTACCGTCTGAACATTTTTACTCTATACAAGATATATAAGTTAAAATAACACAACTTACACTAAAATTTAAGTCCAAAGAACGAATTGCCAATAAAAATCATACTTGCTTGTATGATGAAACAGATATTACTAACATAGAAGTAACTTGCATGCAGGTAAAAAGCATCAAGGTTCCGGGAATTGCAGACCCTGCCGGTCGGCGGGAAAGAAATTTTATTATCGGCAATCCAACAAACAATAGGCAAGTTACTCACCTATATTTAGTGGAATGTTTCCAGTTCTTAATGGGCGTACTAAACGCGATTCTGTTACCTGTTCTTAGTAACCAATAAGCATGGATAAGCATCAAGGATCTAACACAGAATTGATCGACGTGCAGTAAAATATGGCTACTGATTTTACGTTGACTTTTCCATAAACAGTAATTGTTCCATAATGGTTGTATAGGAAATGTATACTACAAAATCAACAGGAACACCCAAAAACATTATGGCGATACTTTACGAATGCAACGCGACCCCATAGACAAATAAATAATACAATTTCGTTCTTTATAGTGAACGAGCATGCTTAAATTATACATATGTGAAACATGAGAAAAATCACTGTTTTGTTCATGTGTTTCTTTTATATGTTTATGTTCTTTTTTATATTGGTATAAGTAAGTACAGATACATTACGAAAATATTAGTCAACGGCTAAGCCGGAAGCTCCCGAACGCGTCGTCCACGTCTATGCAATAAAGTATCTTGTAATAAAGTATGCAATTAGAGGTACGGTAATTCATAGACGTGGTTGATTCTTTCGGGAATTTCCGGATTAGCCGATGGCCAATGTTTTCGTAATGTATCTAGTAATAATGTCTTCAAGAAAAGTAATCGCAATATGCATAATCTCAACATGGACACATTCGGTAGAAATTATAAAACTAAATAAATCAACTCATAACTAATGGTCATAAAGCATACGAATATGAGTAATTTCAATTATTATGCGTGTCCTGCTTGCTATGCAATTGTCGATTTTAACGCCCGCTCCGCTTAATCCGGTGGAAATATATTGGTACGTTAAGTATTATTCCATTAAGATATAATAAAAATGTCTATAAACGATAGATCAGTTCTGTGGTATTTAATTCTAAGTTCGATGCGCACGGCAATATTTATGGGGTGCGCGACTTCTAGATAAAGTTTACGTCTTATCTGTACTCTTACACGATGCGATAATACAAAATAATAATGAATATTTATTGTAAATTCTGCTTTTGTTCTCAGATACGGACCGAGGAACAATGGGCCCCCACCGACGTTTCCACCCATGGGCGCGAAGCCAATGCCTCTTATGGGTAATATTCCAATGCAAAATGAGCCTCCTCCAGGATACCGCGGGCGATATGATCAGCCACCCTTTGAAGATATTCCACCCGGTATTCAGCCACCTGTACCTGGATTTGAACCGTCACCTTTTGAAAAGCCATCTTTTGGCCCGGTTGGACCGGTCGACCGTGAAAGACTACCACTACCCAATTACAGAGATCCTTATAGACCTCCATATATTGATGGGCCAACGGGATACAGAGATATGTCACTGCCTCCTGTCCAAAATGAGATCCCTGTACACGTTGGGGAGCCACCCCGTTATCGAGACAATTTTAGACCAGGGCCTCCCTATCGCGAGCCAGGACAGATGCCTTACAGAGATGGACAACCTTATCGTGAACCCGGACTCCAGCCTCCTTATCGCGATGGCAATTACAGGGGTGGACCTCCCCCTGCATTCCGTGAAGGTCCTTATGGTAGAAATCTTCCATACAGAGATGGCGGTTTTCGCGAGAATCCGCCTCTTAACTTCCGTGATGGGCCTATTCCATTTAGACCACCCAGTGTGGATTCAAGAGACCCAAATCCTGCAAACTATCATGATCCCAACTTCCGTGATAGTCTTAGAGATGAAAACGGCGCTAGTAGAGATCACATTAGATCAGGTTTACGAACTAATAATCGTAGCAGAGGCGGGTCACGACGTAATCCAGTTGAACATGACAGACATAGAGAAAGAGAAGGTCGCGATAGAGAGCGATATATTGAAAATCGTGATCCTACTGATAAACGCGAAATAGAAAAGAGACCTGGATATGAAAGAAGCCGCGATAGTCGCGAGGGTCGTGACGATCGTTCACGAGATTATGAAAGAACTAGAGATTACGAAAAAGGTAGGGACCGTGAACACGACAGAACTTCGCCTGATAAAAAGCTTCGCATGTCTCCTAAACGAAATCGAGAAACACGTGATAAGAAACGAAGCGAGTCGCGAGGTCGTTCCCGGGAACGTGAGAATAGGAGGGAAAAGAAAGATGAGAGGTCACTTGAAAAATCTTCCGTTGAAAGAAATAAGGAACATAAAGATAAGGATAAGAAGCTAAAAGATAGGAAGAAAAAGAAGAGAGAGAAAGAAAAGGAAATTGAGAAGAAAAAGAAACGCGAGAAAAAAGATAAGAAAGATAAAGAAGGTATTAAAAAGGAGGACGATGACACAGATAAGAACGATACGAAAACTGAAGATGCGAATGAAGCAGATAAACTAGAACTGAAAAATCAAGCTAACATTGAGACTACTGCTGTAGAAGAAACAGTACTTAAAAAAGAAAAGTCGCCGGAAATTCAAACGACAGCCCATCCTAAAAATGATTTATATGATGATGAAGCTGCCGAAGCAGTCGATAAAGAAATAATACAAAATTATGTGAAAACGGAGGAAAATGCTAAAATCAATGATAATATTAATACTGACATTGAAAATAAGGAGGATCCATTTGATGGAATTGAACTTCAAGCGACAGCCGATGAACTTGACTTAAAGGGAGCTATGGAAGGTATTAATCAAGACAAAGAAATGTTAGCACCCTTGCCTGCATTATCTAAATGGGAAGTCGATGAGGACAATTTAGAAAAAACAAAAGAACCTGGCGAGATAACATCTCCCGAACACGAGGAAGACGGAGGGAAAGTTACGTCTGAAGTCATTAAACGCGCAGAAAACGCAATATTTGCGAAAGGTACCTTAAGGCCTATCGAAATAAAGAAAATTAGTAATGATAGACTTAAACTTTATGGCGACGAACAGCAACCAAAAAGTACTATAAACAATATCCAGATTACAGTACCAATGTCTGATACTGAACCGAGATCTATAGAAATAAATAATAAGAGAAGGAGAAGTTCCAAAACGCCACCACCTCGGCTATCCATTAAAGAAAGGCTAGGCGGAAAAGTTGAAGATATACGTAGAATCCGAGAACCTCGTATTGTTCAAAGTACTGTAGAACGTGTGAAATCAAGATCTAAAACACCGAAAAGTGATCAACCTTACCGTAGAGTAACGGTAGAGAAAGATAGACATCGAAAACCTGATATTTTCAACAGACAGGATTCTTCTAGAAGTGATAGGCGTATATTATCAGAGACAGGAAAACGTGCCCACAGCCCAAATAAAGAAATTAAAAAGAAACATTTTGAAAACAAACTTAAAATCGATCAGAATACTGATTTGCGTTCTCGAGATAATGAAAAAAATATATCGAACGCGAAACATGTTAATACAGATCGGGAAAAGAAGAAATCTACTCTAGATGAAGCTCATTTTGAACCAGATTATGATGAAACCCTAATAGAATCCGATAATGAAACTAAAGACGACTCTGCTAAAAAACGTGAACGTTCAAATTCCCTGACAGGTCCAAGTGATATGAAAAAAGTGAAACTTATTGAGGAAACAATAAAGTTAGACGTGGCTAATGTCAAAAGGAAGAAAGAATCGGAAAGCGAGACGTCAAGTGATTCTGAGGATTCGTCATCTTCATCATCATCAGACGCCCGAAAACGCAAAAAGAAAAAGAAACGCAGTAAAAAGAAGAAAAAACGCGCTGGTAGCGAGAGTGAGAGCGAATCAGATTCGAGTTCTGACGATCATAAGAAAAAGAAGAAGAAACGCAAGCATAAGAAGAAATCTAGTAAGAAGAAGAAAAAGTCCAGTAAACTTAAATAAGACACCTACTGTTTATGTTATCATATAGGTTATATTAGGTGTATCCTACTTTTTGCAACTTGGAATTGTAGAAATGCCCAAATATTATAAAGGTTTCAGTGTCTTTTTAAATAAAGTGTAATATCGATAACAATAAATTATTGAATTGAGCATTTATATTATTTTAATTTAACATACCCAAGTACGGCTTCACGTGATAATAACTGATAATCTATATAAATAAAAAATTAAATGCTGTTCGTTGGTAAGCGCGCATCACTTGAGAACGGCTGGACCGATTTGGCTATTTTTTTTAAAAAAATGTTCGTAATAATCCGAATAAGACTTTTTAGGGAAAGAAAAATTGGAAAACTTGCCCGGAAAATTGGAAAATTCGGGAAAACAAAGTGCTTTTTTCTATGGGATTTTTGTATGAACTTATTGTATTATTGAAATTTGGACAGAACAATGTCTGTCGGGTCATCTAGTATTCAATAAATTCTAATAAATAATACGTAGGCGTCCATGCAAACAGGGTCCAAAACTCGACTTCTAGTTTCCGAGATATTCACATTGAGATATTCCGCTTGCCCGTCCGCCTCCTTTCAAATAACTAATTCTATAAAAAAAAATGTAGTAAAAATGACATTACTTCTTTAACATTCGGTAACTTCGTTTTACATTTAAATCGATGCGTTTCTTGATTTGCATTGTATATTGTTTCTACGTAGGGTCAAGTGGTCATCGGTGAAATATGTACTGTGGATCACGCACACATCAGCGAAACTAGAGATAGCTGCAATCTGGCAAAGTTACGCCAACGAGTGCCTGCAACTCCCTCTCACATAGTGTTCGCTCGCGCAGCTGCGCTCTATTGGAGACGGCTGGTAGTAAATTTTTGTTCAACGCGTGCCTAAAAATCCCAAAAGTAAGTGTATATTTTCAAGAGGTTGTATTGCTACTGTTTGAGCTTCTTAGTATGCTATAATATAACACTAATAGAATAGAACTGTCTGGCTCATTGTTCTTAACATGTAAATTCTTGTCTTTTTTTAACGATACCATGGTCAAGAGTGGATCAGGTACACAGTAGATCATGATTCACTGTATATCTGATCTACTGTAGAGATAATCTTACTTAAGGCGACGATGCAACATGGAATAAATTCGCTAACTGACTGCAAACTAAATTCTGTTAAATAGCGACTATCATTAATGCAATAATCAATCATTTTTCATTTAAATTAAAATGAAAAATGGCTGAGGACAAAAATATACAAGGTTACTGGTAAATAGAACAGTTCAGGGGATGGTAGTATGGAGTGTAACGATTATTTGTCATTTTCACTATTACATATCCTGACCAAAAGTTGATAGTTTCAGAGATATTCAAGATTAGATTTTTCCTACCGTCGACAAAACTCGATTATTTTGTTAATTAAATATTTCATATTGACTTTTTCGTTTTACAGCTGAGTTGAGTATTACAGTGAACTGATACGAAAGTAAAACTATCTAGAAGAACTAAGAGTAATAAATGAGTCGCTAAAACTAAAATGAAATGAACAAAATGACAATGAAAATTGCAAAACATGTGAAAGGTCAGTTTATTTAAATAAATCTACAGTAAGTGTGAAAACAATAAATAACAAGCTTAGTTTGTCGGCTAACCGAAGAGATACAAACATCAAAGAATTTCCGACAATTCTAGAAAACAGCCATTTAAATTACTGCGCTCATTGTTCCTGCGTTTAAGTAATCAATTTAAGCCTCTTTTTTTTTGTTTTTTTCTGAGCCTAGAAGTCATTGGCAAAAATTATGTTTAAAAACATCACAATTTTTGTTTTTGATTAATATAGTAAGTTAATTCATTATAAAATGTCTTTCACTTACTCTCAATAACATTTGGTAGGTGAACACTCAATTGAGTGTTCACCTACCAAAGTACACAGTGGATAATTTACGATCATTTTGTATATTTTCCTCTTGATTAAACTGTGAAAATAAAAACGCACAGTCGCTAACAGTAATGTTTTAATGAATGAAGAAACTACACGTAGTCCGAATAGTCTGACAATCGCGTCGAACCAAGTGGAATGACCCATTTTAATGCGATTTTCCATCAAAAATATTGAAGGCAGTAATTGGAGGAAGGAAGCAGGTGGGCTGTCTGTCTCCGAAATCGGTCTATAACGTTCCACTGCAAGACCGGTCTTCCTTGTAATCACGACAAGGTATATACTCATAGAGGAAGCTCTCCTGTCGGAGGAAGCTCTCAATTAGGAGGAAGCTCTCCTGTTGCTTGTTTGTGTATATTACTTGAGCTACCATGAGGAGAAACCAGGATCTTCGGAATATGCTTTAATAATTAAATCAACATACAGCACAACGTTTGTAGCATTGATAATCTTACGACTACGAACTGCGTCGCCTTTACAATATTAAAATAAAAAACAGCGTAAATTGATAATTGAAAACTCTCTTCTAGTAAAGTGACAAGATCGATCTGATGAAAATTTTGGTTGTCATGAATAAAAAATGACAAAGGCAAATCTTATAAAAAGAACACTCAAAAAGAATCCAATAAATTAAATTGGCAGCTCGACCAGAGGTTGGCTCTCGACGCCACATGTGTATTGGAAGGGCGCTAAGGCCCTTCTTACATTACGATACTTACAGACGACTAGTATTCTACACGAGTCTCGAGGCTGGGTCGCCGCGGGGTATCTCGCATACATTTGAATGGTGACTCGCACACTTCGTTACCGGTATCCTACGCGTCCGCGACTAGTCTCGCGATATCCGCCGTGACGGTCGAAAAGTAGTACAAGTACAAGTAAATTAGTACAAGAAATCGAAAATTATCCATGTTTATACAATTATAAACTACCAGAATATATGAGAAAAGATACAACTGAGAGATTTCTATCAATGTAAGGATGAGTCCAGTATTTTCTTTTTTTGCGTTGACGACTTCTATAAAAGCGAAAGACTGCAAGTGCTCCTTCGTCACTGGAATCACTTGACATAATTAAAAACGTCCTTTATCCAGCAGTGTGAGCACACAAATGTAGCATCAAATGATGAAATATTCTTCATTTTCAGTAGCGTAATGTACGAGCCTCGAGTTGAGAACAGTATTCAATTGGTAACTAAAGTATCGTATCTTACGAGTATCGTAATGTAAGAAGGTCCTAAGACAAAAAAAAACAAAATGTGTCCGATCTCTCACAATCGAAGTGTCTTTCGAAAACAAATTACGTCTTTGTATTGCTTTGTATTGCTTTTTGTATTGTATTGCTTTGTATTGTATTGTGTTGTCTTGTCTTTGTATTGCTCACTAGCAGCGGCGCCCCGCGATGTTGCCGGCCGATTTCGGGGTTTCATGCGGAATTTCGAGAAACTTTTATTAGTAATGAAATTGCCTATGTACTTGAGGAACCATTATGAAAAATTTCAAGTCTAAAGAACAAGTGGACGTTTGTTTTTATAATATTAGTTGATTATTGTATTATATTCATTACAGGATCAGACTATAATTGAGAATAAGGTGGTTCATTTGATAATATCATGTTTACGTACGTCACGCAAAGAATTAAATTGGCATATGCTTAAATATTTATAAACAACAAGTAATTTCCAATCTTACTATTCCGATTCCAAAAATTCCAAAAAAAAAGGATTGAGGGACGGGTAAAAAGGTGAAAATCACTAGGAGCTAGATCCGGAGAATATGGCGGATGCTGAAATCCAGCCGTTCGGATACGTACCGATACGCATCAGACCGATACGTAGATGCATTGTCATGATGATAAAGCACTCCGGCACGCAATTTTCCACGTCGTTTATTTTTTATTTCCTCGCGTAGTTTTTTGATCAATGTTGCGTAATACTCTCCAGTATTGTCTGTCCTTTAATTAAATAATCGATCATATTGATACCTTTCGCATCCCAGAAGACCGAGGCTATTATCTGGTCAGCGGACACAGAGAGAGACTTTGAATCTCTTGACTGGCGGGGAGGACGATCTTTTCCACACCTTACTTTAGTTCTTCGTCTCCGGGTAATGGTAATGGTGAACCCACGTTTCATCAACGGTCACGATTGATATTAAGAATATTTTTGTTCTCGTCTGGCATACAGTTATCGAAATGTATACGTTTCTTCACCACCTTTGACTCATCCTAAAAATAAAATATCGACATTTTTCAAGATTTTTCTCCTAATTACCTTCCGGTAGGACAAGGTTTGGTAGGACTTGGTTCTTTGGGGACGCCACATGCTCCGCTCCAGTTTATGCATTATAAAAGTTACGTACCTGTGTGATTGTAATCGTTCCAGTACATTTTGTTTTTTTATAACACCGACACCTCCGTATGCGGTTTAAATTTTTACACACTGTGTGAAACAGTAGATTGTTAACTAAGGGATGAAAGGCACCTATTTCTGACGAGATATTTTGGCGCTCGAACGAGGTGAGAGCGCCAATAGTTCGAGTCTGAAATGGGTGCCAGACTCGAATTGGTGGAATTAAACACTACTTTTCATTTCGAATATGAGGAAAGTAAACACAAGCCATATATGCAAAAAATATTTATTCCATGACAGCTCGAGCCTTTTTTCTGATTAAATCAGGTGTTTAAATTCATTTCAGAATCGCTAGATGGACTGGACTCATTTTAATTCTGAAATTTACTTCAACTTCTCAAGAATTTGCATTAATCTCGCTTTCCCACCTTTTTTTTTCTTTTTTACGCCCAAAATTTTTCAAGCGCCATAGTGCCAGCCAGTCTTTTTGAGTTGTACTTATTGCTACCTTGATAAAAAGAACTTTTTATTATAGATTATTTCTAATTTATGTCAATGATCTATCTAAATTAATTTTGACGCGATTTAATCTTAAATAATAACACAAACAAAAATTCTACAAAGTTAAGAATTAATATAGTTTTAATCGAAGTGTGGCTGTATAGGTTTCTGCCGTTGCCCAGTGTAACTACGATTTATTGACTAAATTTTTTTTAAACTACTTTTTGACCCTAGAGCTTAAACGTATCACTTTCAGCCCGCTTCTTAGATAATTATAATCTATGGTCTACTTTCAGAGTATGAGAAATGAAAATGATATTGATACCCTTAGAATAAAAGCTTTCCTCGACTTGCTATAAAAGTTAAAACGGATTCACTCATTTTATATTTATTCCATGGAAATTATAATAAATTTAATAAAATGACAAGAAACAATGTAATGATGATTATATAATAATAAATTTGCAATGAGATTACAGCACTTCATAAGTAGAAGACAGTATCTATATACACTATATAAAGCAAATATATTTTCAAGTTGCCAGTACCTACTCGCTATCACTAAAGTAGTTCTAATTGTAATCACTAAAATCTATACCTACTACCATAAAATTAAGTTGTATGTCTTTTTTTCTCCATTCGGGTTCCATAGCGGTACAAAAAGATCAATTCTTCCGATCTCCATGTCCTGCTCTCTGGTAAATCATGATGATAGAATTCACGCGGTGTTAGAGATGCACTAGATACAGCAACGGCATTAATGGTGCAAACGATACAAAGCAGTGTCATTTGCACCATTAATGGTGCTGGTCAATGGTGCAGATGACACTTCGTGGAAATTGTAGGTACATGACTAGAATAATATACAATTCAAATCAAGAAATGTCATTTACTTCCGATAAAAACCGACAATTTACCCCTTTCTGAAATCTGGGCCGAAGCCATTTTGCTTGGAGGTTCACATAGTTACGAGTATAGTCCATCGTAATATAACGTAATATTGAAAATAAAAGAAGAAGATAAATAAATATTTATTTATAAATAATTAATAACGAAACATTATTTTTGAATACGTTTTATTTGCGGTTTCTTCTGTATCCGCCGGTAAGACTCAGTCCAATGTGGTGAAACCAATTTTTGCGTATGAGTTCGCGATCCAGTTTTGCTTCCCTTCGAAATTCTTTCCACTGTTCGCGTAACTCTGAGTCTCTTGGACCGTATGTCGGCTTCTTATTGAAGGAACGCTTCACCGTCTATAATAAATAAGGTTGTAATAATCATCTGTTAAACACTAAGTTTTACTCAAACACAATTTCGGTAACATGTATTTAATATAACGAAAGAGTATAAATAAAAATATGCTGCCGTAGCCTTATTCATTAAATATATGCCGTAGTACTGTAACATATAAAAAAATAATTGCCCTATTGCAAGAATTCAGAGAAAAACAGGAAAATACGCTTGTGTGGACAAGTGTTAAGTAGCGCAGCCACGCGCATCACAAATTATGTGTATTAAATAAGTAAAGTGGGGTTAAGTTTAGTTTCGGCGCGATGCGGCAGCAACAGGTTACCAAGGGCGCTTTAGGACTAGGTAATGACTAATGAGTGGGGTTTGGGGCGACAATCGCGTGATTTACTTTGCGAGCCGACACTCTGTCGTTGCTCCGGCAGAGCCTGTACTTGCGCCGCGGCTTTCGACGCGAAAACACTGTTTACGTGATGTATCGTACCTAATTGCCATTTTTGCCGCCCTTTTTATGCTGCATTTTATATAGTTGTTAGTTTTGTTTCCTTAAAATTATATGTATGAACCCGGCTTCTGGACTTTTATTTATAACAACAAGCGTCATCCCGTTTCTGCTCATCGTCCCATCTTAACTCTTCAGAGCATTTATCATTCGATCTACAGACAGGTGAACATACAGACAGACATAACATTTTTCCCAATTCCATCATGTTATTCTCAATTGATATACTTATACTTATATTTTGGCTTGCATGCATGGACTATTAAGATTATAACGATAGATAAATCTACCTACATAATATGTATATATCTATATTACATAGTACTTACCCCAATAAAACTACTAGATCTATATTTCCAAAATGCAGCAAAAATGAATATAGGAATCAATGCTATTCCTATATATTGTAGCAAATTACCGGCAACTGAAAAAAAAGTTAGAATATGAATAATTATTAATATTATTATTAATAGAAAAAATACGACCCAAGTATAGTTTAACTTACTGTAAGCTTCTGTCGGATATGTGTAATCGTTTCCGAAAATGAGAGCTTGCGTGGTAATCATAGCATACATGAATACTGCAATCATGAGGGCGGGCGTGACAATCGCCCAGCAAACGCGCCAGTAAATAGACGTTTTGATTCCCAACATAAATTCGATGTCTATACATAGATTCTCCAAACCTAAAAAAATAAAGAGAGAGATACGCTATAAATTATCCACATTAGACACTATTGTTTTTAATTCGGTCTTGTTTGTCTAAAATCTATGGTATAATTTTATAAATGGTATAAATATAAAACATATAATTATTTTGGCAGAAAGGTACTTCTATGGTCTAACTAAACCCAACAAGCACATATATCTACATATTTTCTTTGTTAGTTTATAAGTTTTGTCTTATCTTGAGATTTGAGATTTTTTCTCCCCGGTCCGTACTTCTGAGTTACTAAATACTAATTTTTAAATTATCTCTAACACGGACGAAAAACTCGTGACGAAAAATTCATTGTGAGGAAACCCGCATGTGTGAGTATTAAAGAAAATCTTAGACATGTATATCTAGCAACCCGTGTGAGTCCGCGTGGTGGAATATGTCCTGGAACCCCTTCGTAATTACTATGAGAGGTTTTACAGTGGGACTGTAGAAATAAAATCTCTATTAGTAACTAGAATACATATAATATAATAAAATTAACTATATATGTATTCTAAGTGAAGATATACCTACATATAAGTGTAATGTACTAATGTATGAGCCTGAGTTGTTTTAAATAAATAAAAATATAGGCTATGTTTATAGGGTGATATCGAACTACTACTTATATAAATATTTTTTTTAAATTCAGATTTAAATATTTAATAGAAAAGACCAACCATAAATCCAGAAGACGCCAATAGTCTCAGTAATGGCCGCAAACAATCTCATGAAAGTTCCTCCATAATAGTCTACTAACTCTAATACATATTGGCCACCCTGAAACATATAGAATATGACACATGATGACACATGAATATGACTGAAACATATCAAATGAGTTGAGACCTCTAATATTTAAAAAAGAAAAAAATAAGTAGCTGTTTTTAGCGTTAATTGTTACCGGCGTGACGTATACGAGTCCAATGAGAAAGCCACCAATACAGCCGCCTGCTGCCATGTAGAGAGTAGGAATGCCCGGGAAAGCGTCCAACAATACGGTGTTTAAAGTTGATAATAACGCCACTCCTGAGCCTATACCAAGTACCGCCATCATCAAGAAAAAGAGTACTGCGAAGAGCTGAAAATAAGAACAAATGTCTTGAAGATGTACCTATTACATCGCATTTTCTAAGAGATCACGGCGATTGCAGCACCTAAGTAATTATTGAAGATGTATTTTTTTTTAAATATCTAGGTTAAAATTATTTAATCAGAAGTATAAGGACAGAAGCAATGTAAAATTCAGTAGAATATGAAATGCAGATAGACTCACTTGCGGTGCAAAAGGTGACTTAGCGATGGCGTCAGGATACGAGATGAAAGCAAGTCCGGTGCCTCCAGAGCCTATTACTTGACCGACATCGTCATATCCAAGCTGTACTGCTAGATTTCCTAGGATAGCGAAGATTGTGATACCAGACATGAGACTGGTAAAAGTATCCAGTGTAGTTACAATCATGGAATCTCTAAAATAATAATAGAGAATAATGATTAAAAAAATATTGAATCACCAGTAGATATGGCTGAATTCTGTTCGTTTAAAGGAATTAATATACATAGGTCCTACCTGTAAACGTTTTGTTTAAAGCCATTGTAAGAAGCAAACATGATTAGTGCACCAGAACACACAGACAGCGAGAAAAATACTTGAGTAACTGCGGCGTACCACACCTGAATTTGCAAAATCTTTTCCCATTCCGGAGTAATGAAGAATAAAATTCCTTTCGCTGCGCCTTCTAATGTGACCGCCCTAGAAAACAATATACAGTCAAATTTTGTACCAATTGCGGCAAACTATACAATAGAGAGTACTCATACTATAGAAATACATATAACTGTAGTTATATTTCTGTGATTTATTACTGACAACCGCAGAAACAAATCATTGAAGAGAATTTCTTAACACATTAAAGTGCTTAATTTAGAACGCGAGGAAAACATTTGTGAAAATACATATATTTATAATTTATAGTTTCTAATGTTTTCTAATATTAAAAAAATATATTTTTCTTATTAATTAAATCAGTGTACTTTGTCTATTAAATTCCTAGACAATGACTTATATTTTTTACATAGAGAATATTATAGAGACATACCTAATTAGCAATATAATCATGACGATGTATGGGAACAGAGCCAGGAAGTACGCAGCTTTGCCTGAACTTTTAACACCGCGTGCAACGATCACAAAAATAATAATCCAAGACAGTAGCAAAAAAAGAGTAAGATCCCAAATTGGAGCACCTGAAACAAGTAACATTTTTTTTATTTATTTATATTTAATAGTTCATAGTATGCGCGCGCGCGCGCGTGTGTGTGCGTGGATGCGTACGTGCGTGTGTATGTAACGTTGTGCAATTTTGTTTGTCGTTGTTTTTCTCAGTAGGTACCTCGATTGAGTAGTATTTATAAAAACATTGTTTAATCAAATGAGATCTATTTTGTACTTGAGTATTCAATTTTACTTACCAATTACTTATTCGACTTACCAATTCCATCATCAATTCCATTTGATTGACGGAGCACTGTCCTCCTGTAAGAAAATTATGTTGATTGTTATAAAGATCAAAGCAAACAGCAAATTATGTACAGCTAATACAGCTAACCGTGACGGTAGGACGTTTTACGCAATAAAATACAAGAAAAAATTCATTCCGTAAGTTTTGGTAAAATGTTTAGACATTTGAGCGAGTTTCACGAAATTCGAAATTTGTGATCTCTGCAAACAAAAAAAGAGAAAATAAATAGAGAGGAGGCAAGTAGAAAGTTTTTATACTTCACAACATCGCTAGAAATTAAACATAATGAAATACGTGAAGCGCATTTTTGAAGCACTTGAAAAACTAGGCAACACTAGTTTTGTATACTAGGCAGCCTAAGAATGTTGTATTACTTTTTTTTTTTTAGGATTTTTTTCAAAACATAATCCTATCTTACGGTCGGCGCTGTGTACGCACCTATTTTCATTTGGGACATATTTTTTTATGGCAGCAGATAAATGATCTGTCAACAAAATACCGCACTCAATTAAAATTACTGGTCAGCAAGAATAATAACAGCAAATAATTTATCCCGTATGCATACCGTTAGCTGCAGAATAATTATAAACGTAATTTCATAAACGTACCACCATAATATATATGTGTTCAAAAATGTGACTTGGCATCAAAAATCATACTAATCATATTAACATACTTAGCTGCATTATTTCTATTTCTTCCTTCTATTTCATTTCAGCACAAAAGTATATTTCTGACAACATTTTAATAAAGTTTTAATTTTTATCTCTGGAGATCTGATTTCGTGGAAGAGAATATTATGGAGCGGATAGTGCCGCCAATGAGAAATAATGAAATGAACAACAAAGAAATACTGAATGAGCAGTAAAATGTATAATAGCAAAAAATGTGGGTTAGGTTTAAGGACCATGAGATAATAGACCTTTTCTCTTTTTTACTAGGTCCTTTAGCAACTTTTCTCGAGAAATGTGGTATTTCCCATATCCAATGTAAATATACATTTTACTGTTCCAATGTGAAAATGTGTGTAAGCGAATTTTGAAGAAAATTTGAAAATTTTGAAGATTTGTACATCACTTGGAGCGTGACTGAAAATTTAAAGATAAGTACTAAATGCAACCAGCACTTTCAGTATCCACTGCTGGACATGAGCCTCTTTATGTACATTGTATTATGCAGTGCGGATGTATGGCCTGAAAATGCTACGCTTGCCAATCGGGTTGGAGAGTTCACTCTGTTAGAGATGGTGTTCCTCAGGGCTTGTAGTAGCTGCTTTGTTATCCCTTAGTCACCTTTTACGACACTCGCGGCAAGATACGGAGTGGTGGTATTCTATAATAGCCGACACCACACGACACAAATACCAAATACTGTTCTTTTACTATTCCTGAAAATTGGGAAAATTTTGAGGAAACTTACATCATAAGGTCAATATTTATGATTTCATAAGCTTATATGGGCGGCAATAATCGCCTACCATTTATCTTCCACTTGAGTTACCGCTGTCTTGCGTGTAGTATAAGTACATTATTTAGTAGTACGTACCTTCAAATTTTCAATCATGCCCCGAGTGATTTACAAACCTTCAAAAATTTCCGACTTTCATTGCTTAATCACATTTTTATCTTCCACTTTTCATTCCGCCGGGCGTTATTTATATTCGATATAGATACAAAAAAAAGAAGCGTCTATCTCTCGGTCTCTTCTCTTAGATTAGATTCTCTTGTGACAATGCAGAAATAGGAGTTCCGCTTTACGGGACTTCGTCGACTTTGTAACGTCATTCTTACAGGAAGAGTAGAGTAGAATAGAGTAGAGTAGTTATTCAAAAACAGGTTGTTTTATTGATCATAATTTGCTGCTCATTTAGTATTTTTTGACATCATTTCATTGATTTCATGAAGTGCGGTTGAAGCTCAATAGGTTATAATTTCCATTTACTAATTCACATTATTTTCTGAACAATTTTTAAAAAAATGTAGGTATCTAACTAAACATTAATATTAGATTAGATGCCTATTTTTAGTCAAATTGATTCTGTTAATCTGATGGCACATTCTAAATTCCTACATGATTTTATTTTTTAACTTATTATAGTTTATTTTTTTTGTTAGCTACAGTTTGTAGTTGTTGTTGCTCTTTGTTGTACTTATAATCAGTTGTTACAAGACATTACAGTTGTTATAAGTTGTTAGAAATTACAGTGTTGTTATAAGACATTACAGTATTGCCAGTAGTACAAAGGCGAAATTATTCCTAGAAGGAATCTCTTCCAGTTTGTTTTCAATGAATCTGTATATACACTGGATGGCAAAAATTCCGGGTCGCTAATAAAAACCGTGATATCTCCATAAATTATATACCTAGATCGCTCGAATAAATAATATGTAGTAAGGAGGTTACTAATGCTTGTTCTAAATCTCTAAAGAGGTTTCATTTGTACAAGTTACAGATTTAAAAAAAAATATTCTGCATTTTGAAAAATTTCAAAATTTAAATTAGGAAAAGAATATTTTTTCTGCTTTTGTTTCAAACGGAGCTGTCATTATAAATGGTTCCTTGGATTGATCAGAGTATTCAATGCAATATCATGTCGTTATCACCTGAAGAATGTACACGGATTATTACTATGGTACAAGAAGGAAGAAGTCAGCGTAGCACTGCTAGAACAGTAGGAGTATCTTTATCAACGGTCCAAAGAGTACTCCAGCGATTTCAAGAGACCGGCATGAACATCAGGAGACAAGGAAATGGCAGGCCAAGGTGCACAACTACACGAGAACACCGATTCATACTGAGCACTATGTTAAGAAATCGACATCTCACGGCTGTTCAGGTCCGAAAGAGTCTTCAAGAAATTCACCACAACAATGTGAGCTCTAATACGATTCTGCGACGTCTTCGTGAAGCTGATATAAAGCCTTATAGACCAGCAAACGGCCCCAAACTGCTCAGAGAACATCGAGTTGCCAGGTTACGGTTTTCTCGACAACACATCCGATGGACAGATTGGTCCAAGGTTATGTTTTCCGATAAGTCCAGATTTTGTTTATTTACGCACGACGGGAGACGAAGAGTATTTAGACGGCCAGGAGATCGGTATCATCAAGCGTGTTTTGAAGAAAAGGTGCCATTCGGTGGAGGACCAATAATGGTTTGGGCTGGGATATCTTCAGAGGATCGCACGGAGTTAGTGATCATAGAAAACGGTTCTCTGACTGCTGTCAGATACGTAGGAGAGATTTTAAATGGGCATGCTGGTCCATTCTTAGTGAATATGGGTGCAATTTCCATTCTTATGCACGATAATGCGCGACCACATACTGCTCATTTGGTCAATATGTATATTCAAGACGTCGGTATTACCTGCATGGAGTGGCCAGCTCGCAGCCCAGACTTAAATCCCATAGAACATGCATGGGACGAGCTCGGGAGATGCGTGAGACAACGCTCTCCTGCTCCCGTTACCTTACACGAGTTAAAGAATGCGCTAGTGGAAGAATGGGCAAACATAGACCAAAATCGTATTAAAAATTTGGTTTACAGCATGCCACATCGTCTTATTGAAGTGATACGGGCTCGTGGAGGAAATACAAAATATTAAATTGACAAAAAAAAATTTTTATTTTTTAAGATTTACTGCGAAGTGTATTTTTGTTGTCATAAGTTAGAAGCGAAATTTTCTTATTTTTTAGTATTTAATTAAAGTTATATAGTGTGCAGAACGTGTTACACATTTTTTTATATATATTAATCAGTCATCTACAATATACTATAGTTTCGCAAATTAGTCTTATGTATTTAAGAAACTATCACGCCATTTATTAGCGACCCGGAATTTTTGCGATCCAGTTTATATACATTTAGTTCTAATAGTTACACAACTATAAATCTACCTAATATTACGATAAAGAGTTAGGCAATCAAATTAACGTTAATAGGAGTACCTATTACAAAATCTTTTACCTACTTATCAAATTTATCAATATTATCTACTAATTTTTATCTTTGATAGACAAATCTATTGAAACAGTATCAGAAAAGGAATAAAAGGAATATCAGACTATTTACTTTATTCGCTTTTATAGGTTGATTAAAAGCAAATTTTGTTAGTAATAAGGAAATACTTTATAAAATGATTAAACAGTCATGTTTCTATTAATATGGTAACAATATTCCATTAGCCTATGTCTTTCCACTGCTGGATAGGCCTTTCCCAAAGATCGTCACGACATACGGTCTTCTCCTCTTCTCATCCAGCCACTTCCGCCAATTTCCTTTAGTCGTCGGGTCCATCTAGAATCTAGCGGGAGGGCGCCCTAAACTTTGCGTCTTTAAAATTTGTTCCTAAACGCAGGTTTATTAGCCTCAATATATAAATACCTACGATTACTGGACTACTCAATAGATACCTACTATTTTATATAAAACCTATAAAACCTATTGCCTATAAAACTATTATAAGTATGGCAAATAAGTATGGTTGTTATTATAACAGTTATTATAAGTATGGCAAATAAGTATGGTTGTTATTATAACAGTTATTATAAGTATGCTCATGGTTTATTAGTGATTTTTGTTTGCTGGGATGATTTTATTACTATACCTATGTAAAGTGCATATAGGTACTTATGTATTATTTATGTATTTCATAATATTACAAAAGATGCAACATTGAAATGAATATGGGTATGGATATCGATGGGTTTATGCACATATATGGCTAATAAATAGCTATCGAGTACAAATTCGATCCACGCCTAGCGAAAGATAGAGCAAAGTACCGCATCTTTCATTCATATATAGCATAATGAACTTTCGCTTTGCTCGATTCCATAAATCATATAAAATACATTATGTTAATATATCTAAAACTTACGTGAAGTACAACTCAGCACTGCTTGTGGGATTCCCGTCGATCGCGCTCATATTCACAACGTCACCGGACGACACGCAGTTCGGTCCCCATTCCTCCAGACATACTGCCCAGGGCAGCGTGGCCCGGAAGCTCATCACCAGGTAGTACAGACAAAGCGCGATGATAGACACGTAGTAGGACAACACATATAGAGCACCCAGTGCTTGTGCGTATCCAGTGCCTATATAACAAAATGTAAGTACAATGTTAACACTACAACTTAGTTTTAAAATTTTCGTATATTTTCAACTGGTTTCATACGAAGAAAGTTAAGAGTCGAAGAATCGTTAAATGTCCGCTCGATACCAGTAGTGAATAAAACATGGTCAGATCTTTTTGGCGGGAACTAGAGTAGTGCAGGTTGTGTGTTCTTTGATTAATATAAAAATTGTGTATTGTGGGTTTTGTGGTTTATTGGTTTTTTTTTACAGAATAAAAGCGCCAGACAGTCTCAGTCCACCCATACAGTCCACCTGATTGTAAGTGGATACTGTCGTCCGTAGACATCCACGATACATGCCAATATCAGTCCAGAACGAGAAACGTTGGCATGCCCCCGGATGCGCTGCCTACTTTTGCAGATTAAGGAATGAATTGGGAGAAAGGGTTGAGAAAATGAGGAGGGATAGGATAGGATCGGATGGGATGGGAATGGGCTCTGGCATATGTCACTCATTAACGAAACACGTACGTACGTACATTGAGGAAATACGATAAAATGGGAAATGCAGTACATTTCAAGGTACTGCAGGTCTTCTGTGAGAGGGGTAACGAGGCCAGTCGAGTGCGCCCAGCGGTTATGGGAATGCAGCGTGCACTCTCCCCCTACGCCCTACATAGTGATTGTTTATTAAATTTTAAAGTGCTAATGTTTGTGCATAATATTTGTGATAATCAAATAAAGGTACATAAAAGTTCAAATCCGAACTCGACCGCAGTGACACAGGCTGCAGTGACGCTGTGTTCCAAGACTGCGTTTTTCGTATGCATCCAATTGGAAGTCGATGGTAGGTTCCCAATTCGTAATTTTCCAAATTCCTTTATTCTCTATATCCATATTTATGTTGTTATTTTTCCCCATTCCGAGTTTTCCACACTTATATTTTCCACATACCGATTTCTTCAAATTCTTATTTGTCCACATTTTTGTATCCTTCACATACAAGTAAATTGGCGATGAAAATGCATTATTATTGTTTACATATCACAAGAGATTTACAAGAATATTAATAGATAGACGTTTTCCAAAGAGATCAGATCAGTATTAAAGTATTTAGCTATTTATAATAAAACATGTAAATAATGTCATATTACGTATGTTATTAAATTTATACTCTGAAGTATTTGTAATAAATAATTAATTAATTATGGCTTCCACAAGTGCAGGGGACGGTAAACAATGAATTTTTCTGGAAATTTGAAGGAGGTAAAAAAAAGTTATTGCGGACCGGCTGTCAATTTTATTTTCAAACTAAAAACAAAAGCGGGACTTGTATTTGATGTTGTGCAAACAAAAATAAACGTAATGGTTCCGTGACGATGAATTCTGAAAGGAGCTGAATATTACGTGAATGTCAGCACACGTGTAAACCGGACTTTTCACAGAACAACTGCAGAAGCTACAAACACCTGTAAGAACCGTTGTCGTAGTGAGTGGACTCCGATACTCGTACCAACAATTTGCACTCCACCCGACGACGCTACTATGACAGAGTCCCGCACCATCTCAACCCCTTAGTAGTTGACAGCCTAACCCATGTACCTATGTCATTCCTGACCCTCCCCATTGCCGTCGTTGTCCTCGACACGTCTTAGACGACCCCGACGACCCAATTACTGCTGCCGATGCGGATCTTCTTACACTACACTCACAGACTTCGCATATACACAAGGAAAAGATGGTCAAAATATATACTCAATGATGCCGAAATTTAAAAATAAATGATGATCTGTTGGATCGGTTGAATCAACATATCGGTTGAGGAATGTTTGAAAAAGTTATGTTGGTTTAAGTTAATTTCTTTTATTTTTCCTTTTAAGTTTTTAATGCATTCTCGGCATTTTTTTGTTTTCTTTCATATTTTAAGACAAATATATTACCTTATTGTTATAATATTAATGAACGTATTATTTACATTTATTTTATCAACAACTGTACTTAATCATAAATAAATACGAAAATTAAGAATTCGGATAATTATGAATTCGGGGAATCTATAATTAAGAAAAATAACAATCCGGAAAATTCAGAATTAGGAATACTTATAATTCGGACAATTGAGAATTTGGAATCTACGCGTGAAAAGTCCAATTCGCTATTTGACAATTTTCGAGAAAATATTTTAGAACATGCGAAATATGTTGATTAAGTATATCTTTCACAATTGCTTTAAAAAAGGTTTTGTGTTGTGACGTCTCGCTGTAATCAATTATGGCTTTCCGCGCTCATAAAACACAGATAACATTTTTTCATTTTATTTATTAAAAAAATATGTTTGTAATTTGTTTTCATGTTGGCCTCTAATTATAATATGCGTTATCCAATATTTTTTATAATTTATTGTTATATTTATATGTCAAATAGACAATTAGTCCAACTATACTGAGTAACTCCTAATTTGCTTCTTCTCCTAATTTTTTGCGAGATCTGTTTTGACTTTTGATTTTTAAATTGTTAATTACGAAGAGAACTTGACACTGGCACAATGTGCTAATTGCGCTATTGCCATATAAAAAAGGAAAAGTCTACACTGGTACAATGTGCTAATTACACTATTGCTATATAAGAAAAGTAAAAAAACATTCGAGTAGGCATAAATCGTAATGAAGCCAGTATTATGATCACCTATTTAATTACCTTTCATAGCTGGCGACAGAGCCCACACCCTTACAGAGTTACTATTACTGAATTGTCCTAGAACTGTCTCCAGGTAGTACATGGGTTTACCGATGACCAACAGCACAATGATGTACGGTATGAGGAAAGCTCCGCCGCCGTTCTGGTAGGCGACGAATGGGAATCGCCACACGTTACCCAGACCCACTGAAGTGGCGATGCACGACATTAGAAACTCCATTTGATTGTCCCATTTTGGTCGTTCTCTTTCCTTTTTTTCTGGTGCATCCTGAAAAAACATACTTCTATATAAATTTATCTTTCTTTTTAGTTTCAATAATGAATTCGTCTAAAAACCGTCTGAGATTTTTACAAAATTCAAACCAAAATCATTAAGAAATAGGTCACATCTTTGCATATAAAATGTTTTAAGAAACAGCTGAACAAAGAAATTCGCAAATATCTGATAATTTTCTTGTATTATCTATTAATAATTTGATAACATATGATTATCAAACTATTCATCAATTATCAAACAGATTAATAAAGTATAAAAATAAAGTACCTATATAAGTGGATCAATAAAAAAATATTTTCATTGGATTTCCTGTTTTAAAGCTCATGGCATAGATTAGATTAAATATTTAATTTATTAGTGCCGCCGCTCATAAAGCATGAACGGCATAAAGAGATGTTCCATTTTATATATTGAATATCTATGAACAGATAATAAGAAAAATAAAACTTTGCATAGGAATTAATGTAAATTTCTATACGGTGGTACGATCTGCGATGTCGTATCTAGTATAGGTAGAGGGATGTCTTCGTAGACCTTTGTCTACGAAATTTTATAAGTTCAGGTCTACGAAATGTATACGCACACATATTAGGTACATTATTATACCTACATAAAGGCTACGAAAGTTGGGGCCGACTTGTTAGATGTTTGTATAAGATAGGTTGAACTCTACGAAATTATCACGTAGTCTACATAAACTTGTAAACAAAATAAAGGCGCTTGTACACAGCACATACAACTGTAACAAGAAACGAGCGAGTTCAGTGAGGTGCGGATTATATTTGTAAGTATCATATGCACGGCGTTACATCAATGATACATGCACGTATGTGATTGGAGCAAGTGAAGTTGGTGGGTCGCGCAGTGTGGATTCTATGCCGAAGCTGATTTTTCAAATGTAAGTAATCTGCGTTCATTGCGCAGTGGCAGGGATTGATCGAGGCCGGGGGCGCTCACGTTGTAGTCGCGTATTGTGAAATATTATTTATAAAAACAAACCCCGTTACCTTACGCATCCTTAGCTAAAATTAAATATAAACAAAATTCAAATTTTACTAGAAGTATTGATGCTTTTAATAAGTTGTCTATTAATCTCGACTTGTTTTGCACTAGCACGCATAGCACTAGTAGCGAGCCCTAAAGTCGGATTATTTATTCGAGTCAGGGATAATGACATAGAGAATTGTCAAACGGAGAGAAATTTGTACGGAGAGGTCACTTTATTGATAGCTCTACATGTCATATCCTCGACTCGAATAAATAATCCGACTATAGCAGATAACTTTTCTCAGTAAACATTCAAATTGCAGTCTTCAGTTTTCTTGTAAAAATAATGTGTTCTAAGTGTTACCTATAATTGGGTCTAATATGTTTATTTAGACATTATTTGTGGCGATTTTTAATAGTATTTGTTACAATATATTAAGACATATTTCTTGTTATACCTACATAAGAATTTCAAATATCTGTAAAAAAATCCTTAAAAATAAATAAATATTGGTGTGCCTGACATGCGTATGTTTCATGCACCACCATGTACCAGCACCTTCAGTGTTTGTTACAAATGGTTTAGTAAATCTGTAGTTTGCTGTTTAAAAAACAGTTGTTCTTGAGAACACAAAGAAAAAATCAATAGGTAAATTGGTCGATGATTCGAAAGTAACTTACTTTTGTTTTTTGTGGCAAATCCGATACGTATGGCGGCGGAAGTTCAGGAGCTGGATCAAACGCTACATTCACTCGTTCTCCATTTTCAACAACGTTCACTTGGTTTGGTTCCTAAAACACCAGCGATTTCAAAACATTGCTTACTAAATATTCTGCAATCATAATATGTATATATATATTGAATTATTAGATAGTCACCATTTAATATGTTTTCAAGTATAATGCGTCTACAATGTATGTTGCTGAATAGAGAATTGTTTTGTTTCCTTCATCATATTTATAAGACCATGATATCATTACAATAGCATATCTATAGATTTTATTGCTTCGATAGATACGGGTCGGTCTGTAATCCTATGCTGTCGTGTGCAGCGGCCGGCGGCAGTGGGGGCACAACGCGGTTATAAATTGTGAGAGTGACGTTTGCCGCATTCAAAATCCGCTAGAACTCTTTGATTTTCAGTACCCAATCTTTTAAATAAAATAATATTACAATCGGTGGATTGAAAAATGCCAGGAGTAACAACAACACTGTCGGTGACGCGCAGTTCATCCACGTTAGCGCAAGTTTACCATTTAAGTAGCAGTTAATGGTAACCTCTATGTACTTATTAGTTTACATTTAGTATAAGATACACGCCACATGAATATTACGTTACGTATTCAACGTGGTACTGAAATAATGGAAAAGCTGAAGATGCGTTGTATAGTATCGAGTCGGATCGATTCTACCAGTTTTTACAATAGGATTTTTTTCATAACATATTATTAATTTCTAGTATAGCTCTTACTTTACTCATAGTTACGAAAAACGAATACACACGTTATTACTTACGCGCCACGCCGTCAGCGCTCGGTCTGAATAATGAGCGCTACAAACGTTTTAGTTAGTACAACAAATATATACATGTTTTAAACTTTTGATTTATTCCCTAAAATAATTTTATTTTTCGCCAGAGCGGTTTATTTATTGCAGTGACACATTGTATTGTAAATTATGTTAACAGATTTGTGATTAAAAATTTTCTCTATTATTTTGTACATTGAACATATTTTTGTAAATGTGTATTTATCGACTATTTAGCAGACATAGAACTCAAAAATATACTTTTGGAATTATTGTCTGTTTGTCCGTCATTACGCCGCAACTAATAGACGGACATGGATGGAGGTTTTTGGTTTTCAATAGCCTACTCTCTGGAAGGAAAACTGCCGGATGCCTCATCTCGTTAGGAATTTGAGACATACATATAAAAAACTAATGATTCCTAATACACATTAACTTTTATTAGCATTACACAAAAACTACTAAATGGACAATGAGCATATTTTTACATTCGTCTACCTTCATCTAGTGCAACATTCATTTTGATAGGACGATAGAGTAATTATTGTGCTTATTAAACGCCCACTATTTTCTTATAGCAAAAGCGTTTAGAACGATGACTATAATTATTGTATATTTTACAGGCGTATCGGAGGTCTCAATTTTGAATTATTAGAATTCAAATTCAATGGTTGGGGGGCCCTGGTAACTTGACCAACTGAATAGCTGCCTGTGGTACGAACTGTGGTCAGCTGTTAGCCCGCACAGTACGCAACACTCATGGCTGTTTTTGATATATATTAGTAGCGTCGGACTGGCCATATAGTCGAGGTGGCGTTTGCCAGCCGGGCCCCAGCCTGCGCGGGTCCTCCACGGGCCTGGCTTGCGGGGCTTGCCGAATTAGGAATTTGTATTTAGGTACCTAATAATATATATCGTTGATAATTAATAATTTGTATATTTCATTATTTTCCGATAGTATCCCATCTACCATTATCCAGTCTCGGGCCCCGGGCTTGTGTAGAGCCACCCGGGCCCTTCCGGCCCAGTCCGACCCTGTATATTAGTAATATATAACTATTTATTTACATACAAATACTTCACAGCATATAATATGAATTATGTACGAGTATAATATTTCACCATAATTAATAAGCCAATTACGAACTACCCACGACTAGCGTAGTGTAATACTTTAATCGCATAATACTTTTGCTAATAGTTTTTTAAGTGCTAATCAAGTTTATCCGGTGCAACTCATATGCGACTATGGGACATGGGAGTGGTGTGCGTGTGTGTGTGCACTTAGTGCGCGAGCGTATGTGTTTTGTGTTTGCGTGCGAGGGTGTGTGCGTGTCATGCCTGCGGCATTGTAGCTAAAGCAGTACCTAACTATTCTTTTAATGAAGCTTTGGAAATTTTGAATATGTTCATTACCTGGAACCTTTTATTTTATATGGTAAATTGTTACTTTAATTGCGTGTGATCACGTTATTAAAGCTCAGTAATTAATAACTTTTAATAACATTAACATTAATAATTAATAAAAAAATAACTATGTAATTAACATTTAATAGCAATACAGAGGACACAAGATTGGGACAATCGAGTTTACTTTTACAGATATTATAAAGCATCGTCATATCCAGTAATGTCGAACGAACACAAGCATAACGTTAGTTGTCGATAACATTATTTGTGCTAAAATTAATGTCTTACGAGCATACATTGTATTCGTTCAATGGAGTCCTTGTACGTATAACGTAATGTGGGTTCCAAATTTGACAGGAATATTCCAGAGTGCTTCTTACTTAAGCGTAATACAGAGGTGTATACCGGCGACATCGTATGTTTTACATACTCTTATTATGAAGCCAAAGTTATTGCAGGATTTGTTAGTTATGCTTTCAATATGGTCATGAGTATATAGTAGTATTGAGTATCAATTCAATATAGTAGAACATCAAATTCACGCATAAACTGAACTCTGGTTATTATTCATATAATAGTCATAAAGCATCGGTCTATTGCTCCTCGTGAAGATAATTATGTTGCACTTAGATACGTTAACGGAGATACGATTAGATCTATAATATGAGGATAGTCGATCTAAATCCTCTTGTAAGTGGCTATAATCGAGCATAGAACCAACTTTAATGAAGACTTTTTTATCGTCCGCGTACATGGGAAATTTTGCATGATGGAAACACTTGTGAATATCAAACGGGAACGCCATTTACAATAAAGGTTAAAGCAAAGAACCCTGCGGCACTCCCTGAGGAAATATTATGCAATTGGATTTGTATCCGTCAACCACCACAATATGAGTTCGATTTTGAATATAAGGTTCGAGCCATAGAAGCAGGTTACCTTGTATACTTAGAGCAGAAAGCTTCCTTATCAATATGACGTGATCTACACGGTCATAGGCTTTCTCAAATTCAGTGTAGATGACGTCAACTTGGCCATCATCCTCCATGCAATGCAATGCAATGCAACCAGCTCTTTCAGTATCCACTGCTGGATATGGACCTCCTCAGGCATATTGAGAAAGAAATTTAACGCTGCCTCGAGGTGCAGTAAGAAGATCATTGTCAGAGCAAGGAATGAGCACATCCGCAGAATTGGCGATCGACTAGTTAGCTGTCCTTCTGGAAGCCGAGCTTTCTGGTCGCTCGCCATGGCTGCTGAAGGTAACTTCTGTCAGTCGTCATTCCCACCACTGCAGAAACTCGATGGGTCACTGGCCCACGGGGCGAAGGAGAAAACCGATCTCCTGGGCCATCTCTTTGCCTCAAACTCGACTCTGGAAGATGGAGATGCGTCACCACCGTCTATCTCGAGGTGCACAAGCTCCATGCTGGAAATCTGTTTCACCCAGCGTGAAGTCCGGCGAGCTCTAGCATCCCTTGATATCCGAAAGTCGAGTGGGCCTGATGGTATTCCTGCAGTGGTGCTCAAATTTTGCGCTCCCGAGTTGTCCCCGGTGCTTACGCGACTCTTTAGACTCTCATACTCCACAAAAAGCTTCCCGTCCGCATGGAAGGTAGCTCATGTTCACCCTTTACCTAAAAAGGGTGACCGCACAGACCCGGCCAACTACAGGCCAATAGCGATCACCTCCCTCCTCTCTAAGGTGATGGAGCATGTCATAAACACACAGCTCCTTGGGTACCTAGAGGATTACCAGCTGATTAGCGGCCGTCAATATGGATTTCGCCATAATCGCTCAGCTGGTGATCTTTTAGCGTATTTAACACACCGCTGGGCTCACGCCATTGAGAGTAGAGGCGAGGCTCTGGCTGTAGGCCTAGACATTGCGAAAGCTTTTGACCGGGTATGGCACAAATCGCTGCTTTCCAAGCTACCATCTTTCGGGATACCCGCGGGATTATGCGAATGGGTTGCCAGTTTCCTGACTTGAGGGAGCATCAGAGTCGTTATCGATGGTAGCCGCTCCGACACCATGTCTATTAACGCTGGCCTCCCTCAAGGCTCCGTGCTGTCCCCAACTCTGTTCCTTCTGCATATCAACGACCTGTTGCAAATTGGTGACATACGTTGCTATGCAGATGACAGTACTGGAGACGCCTTGTACAGGGGCCGCGCCAACATCCCTCGGGTCGAAGTGGAAGAGAGTCGCGCCAGGCTTGTGTCTGAAATCGAAGACTAGATCTAGTCTCGATTTGGGGTTCTCTGAACCTAGTGGATTTCAACCCCAGTAAGACGCAAGTCTGTGCATTCACCGCTAAAAAAAACCCCTTTGTCGTAGCACCTCGCTTTCAGAGCATGCCTCTTAAGATCTCGGAGAGTATCGGGATCCTTGGTGTCGACATCTCCAGCAAAGTCGAATTTAGGGGTCATCTGGAAAATAAGGCCAAAATGGCCTCCAAAAAGCTCGGTGTGCTGAACAGAGCGAAGCGGTACTTCACCCCTGGGCAACTCCTTATGCTTTACAAAGCTCAAGTGAGGCCCCATATGGAGTATTGCTCTCATCTCTGGGCCGGCGCACCGAAATACCAACTGGACCCATTTGACTCCATCCAACGACGCGACGTGCTGTTCGTATTGTCGACGATCCCACTCACACGGGCGGTCTAGAACCCCTCAGCATTCGGAGAGACGTTGCGTCTCTCTGTGTGTTCTACCGCCTGTACAATGGGGAATGCTCTGAGGAACTGTTTAATATAATTCCCACCTCGGGTTTCTACAACCGCACCTCCCGTCACAGAAGTGCGGTCCATCCGCATTTCCTCGATACGGAGGTGTCGCGCACTGTTCGCACCAAAAATTATTTTATACCGCGAACCCGTAGGCTGTGGAACGAACTGCCTCAAGAGGTCTTTCCATCAAGCTACGATATGGGGTTCTTCAAGAGAGCTGTGAATAGGATTTTGCAAGGTCGGCGGCGCGCCCGCATGCCCCCTGGTGTTGCAGGTGTCCATGGGCGGCGGTAACACTTACCATCACGTGGGACCGCTTGCTCGTCCGCCCTCGTCTATAAAAAAAAAAAAAAATGACTCGTGCATGAGGGACGTAAGGCCCGAAAACGCCACGCTGGCCGAGCTGTGTGTTTATGACATGCTCCATCACCTTAGAGAGGAGGGAGGTGATCGCTATTGGCCTGTAGTTGGCCGGGTCTGTGCATTCACCGCTAAAAAAAACCCCTTTGTCGTAGCACCTCGCTTTCAGAGCATGCCTCTTAAGATCTCGGAGAGTATCGGGATCCTTGGTGTCGACATCTCCAGCAAAGTCGAATTTAGGGGTCATCTGGAAAATAAGGCCAAAATGGCCTCCAAAAAGCTCGGTGTGCTGAACAGAGCGAAGCGGTACTTCACCCCTGGGCAACTCCTTATGCTTTACAAAGCTCAAGTGAGGCCCCATATGGAGTATTGCTCTCATCTCTGGGCCGGCGCACCGAAATACCAACTGGACCCATTTGACTCCATCCAACGACGCGACGTGCTGTTCGTATTGTCGACGATCCCACTCACACGGGCGGTCTAGAACCCCTCAGCATTCGGAGAGACGTTGCGTCTCTCTGTGTGTTCTACCGCCTGTACAATGGGGAATGCTCTGAGGAACTGTTTAATATAATTCCCACCTCGGGTTTCTACAACCGCACCTCCCGTCACAGAAGTGCGGTCCATCCGCATTTCCTCGATACGGAGGTGTCGCGCACTGTTCGCACCAAAAATTATTTTATACCGCGAACCCGTAGGCTGTGGAACGAACTGCCTCAAGAGGTCTTTCCATCAAGCTACGATATGGGGTTCTTCAAGAGAGCTGTGAATAGGATTTTGCAAGGTCGGCGGCGCGCCCGCATGCCCCCTGGTGTTGCAGGTGTCCATGGGCGGCGGTAACACTTACCATCACGTGGGACCGCTTGCTCGTCCGCCCTCGTCTATAAAAAAAAAAAAAAAAATGACTCGTGCATGAGGGACGTAAGGCCCGAAAACGCCACGCTGGCCAAGCGGGTTAGTGAGTCCACTCTGTGAAGTTCCTCAGGGTTTGTGGTAGCCGCTTTGTTATCCCGTAGTCGCCTCTTACGACAGCCACGGGAGGAGATGGGGTGGTGTTATCCTATAGCCGGCCGATACCACACAGCACCTCCTCCTCCATATCATTACTTAAATTATCCATAACAGCTAACTTGTTTGCAGTTGATCTGCCCTTGACAAATCCATGCTGCTCTGCAGGAACGCTAGACTTTATAACATGGTAAATACTATCGGTATATTTAACACCTTGTCCAGATGAGGCGTTTTACGCGCGAGCTTAAAGAAAAGCGGTTGTGTTGTGGCTTGTAATAATTTAAAAATGTTAGGTACATTATTAAATTGTAAATTAATAATTAAATGTAATATTTATATTCAATTATGTAAGCATTTTTTACTTTTCTGAATCTCCTGGATTACAAAATACTTACTTATTTCCACAAGTTCTTCCCAAGCTGTCCGTTTCATATTTCTATTTGAATAGTCCGTCGATTCCATGTCTCATATTAATATTATCTTTTCCACCTCATCATTAAATAAATCGGTATCAATCGTGCTTCATTTTTGTGAAAAAACCAAATACATAAGTCCTCTCGCTGCAACTAACGCGCGACTACTGGACGGTCGCAATAATGGCGTTCCTAGTATCGCCACAATGGCGTTAGAACGCGCGAGTCGAGGTTCCGGCGTATTGACCACGATTTTCGCGCGAGCAGCAAAACGCGCGAGTACAATGTGGGCGGAATGTATGGACTATCGCGCGATTTGAAACGCGCAACCTACTTGAATCGCGCGTAAAACGCCTCATCTGGACATAGCCTAACCCTTATTAGTTGCGCACTGATTCACATGGGTATAGATTGATTTGTTTTATAGGTATAGGTTGTGTAGGGTATAAGGTCGAATGTACGTAACATTTTTTGGTCATAACGTTTAGTTTATCCCAGTGGCTTGTAATTAAATCCTATCGCAGTTTAGTTTTCGACTTAAGTACATATTTTAAGATCGTTCACATACAATGAGTAGGTATTTAGTTTAGATGTTGATATAAACGAGGAAAAAAATGAAGTCAAAGAGGAACACTTCAAATTATATTCATTAATTGACTGTCTAGAGATTATGATTTAATTCCCTTTAATAAACTCTTATTTATAGCATGGATAACTTAGTTATGATGAACGTCATTCTGTCTGTCAAAAGCTTTGTGGTAATCAAATATATTGAATCGACTTGTTTGCGTTTAGCGAGGATTGACAGATGAAGTAAGTGTATTCAATTTGACTACTGATTGTCTTGCCTAAATCATTCCACGATGCCAAAAGTTGTGCATGAGCATCCCGAATACAAAAACTGTCAATTTTATTGTTTAGCGTTATAGTATAATAATACTAATGGTCTAATTGTAATTTAGTAAATGTTTGTACTTTTCATGAAGTACTAAGTTACTGCAAGTTAATTTGAATACATATGTGTTTACGTGTAGAAAAAAATAGTGCAAATGAAAACAAAACAAAAAAGTCATTAATTTATTTGACATCAGTATAAAACAACTACAAATATATTTTACACACTTTGAACTTATACGCTGAACTTTCATCGGCTTCCAATACAGTTGAAGATTTTCCTGGCAACCTAAAAAGATAAAAATCTACCAGGATAATTGTAAACAATAAACTAACTTTTTCAGGCATACTTACGATTATTATTCTATAAAATATTATCAACATGATTGTTTGCTAACATCTCATTTATTTTATAAGTAGGTATTTAACCAGAATTATATTTTAAAAGTTATACCGCAAAATCCTTGTCAGAATTCGAAGGAATTTCAGCGTGATAAAATCACTGATAGATACTGATATGAACGCACAGCCTGGCGTTTTATAAGATAAGTATCATTAATACTGAACTATATTGAACATTGTACCATAATACATATTTTAAGTATCGATTCACATTTATTGCGTGGGTAATATTGTGAAGTTTTGTATGAAGTGTTTCGATGTTTTCAAATATTTGGTGCATTTCAAGGAAATCAACCGATTTCTTGACTAAGTGGCTCTTTACATGTCCCTATTGTCGGCTTGTCGACCCCCTGTTCCCGCTGGCGAAGTGTATGGCATATTATGAGAGGTTTCATACGCGCCGGGCGTTATTTGCCAGGCAGCAGCTCAATATGAGACCAGACAGTAGTCGGGGCCGCCGACTACCAGGCAATCGGGATGTGTCAAAAGGTACTAAGCATGACCAGTTGAATCCACAAAACCACTATTCAGTTTTGAAGTTTGTACATCTTCATATAAATATATGGGATATAACGAAATTTGTGGACAAATTGTGCGTTTCTCAACTGATAGAGATTGAATTCGGTCCTAAAATAGTTTGGATTTATATCTCGATTGTATATCTCGAAGTGGTAAGTAATAAATTCAACATCTATATGTACAGAGGACATGTTGGATAGGGCTCTCCAAGCTCTTCAGTTTTGTATATAACTCTTATAAACATCTTTTTCTAAAATGTACATAAAATATCGTAATCTATTATACCTTACCGTCTGGGGCGCGCCATCACCCGTTATTGTACATAGACATTTACTGAACAGCACCCAACCTTTTTGTCGGGTGAGATAATAATGGCACTTCGATATTTATTCAATAAATTATTATCTAACTACGTTTTAAACTACGTGTTAATATAATTCATAAAAAAACTTGTCAAGTGTTAATCATAGTTAGGTACCTAATTAGATAAGATTATATGTGTAGCTTTTACGAAATATATAGATTAGCTACGACCTTTGTCTTATCTTCTGGTATGCGTGACGTGACATAAATATAATTTCTTAACTAGATAGACATTATTCTGGTATGCGTGACGTGACATAAATATAATTTCTTAACTAGATAGACATTATGTATGTATCTACTTATAAAACAATTTTGTACCCACTTCTAAGCAGGTATTTCTCTACCTACCGACTGTACAACGCCCTACAATGCAAATCTTTCATAGAAAACAGTGAAAGGAATAAGATTAAACGTTTACTTAAATGGTTATATAATAGACTCAATGTAAGTACACAGTATACTTGCACAATTAAAATACAATGTTTGGAACAAAACAGTTGCTAAAGTTATTTGTAAAGTTTTTAATGTATTACAAAGAAATAAGTTTTCGATCAAAACGGGTACAAGTTCCGATTTATGAGCTGAAATTTGTAAATTAGGTGGTGTGATAATTATGGGATATATGGCTTGTTTACAGACAGTTCCATACCACAGATTTATCCGTATAACTATCATAACATCTAGTAACAGAATTTTAGGAGGTACTTATAATTATTTTGGTGTATTAAAATTATTGGGAGTTTTTGGTTTTCTTGTTCGTTGCCAGATTGCATTGATTGTTATCACAAATAATTTGTACTAAATTGAATGCATATTATGCCAACAATAATATAATATTAAGTACATAATAACGTGTAATTAAAGCGCATAACATATTATAAATATGAGCGAAAATTTTTAACATCTAGTTTTTCGAAACTTGGTTTCATTTCCAAATAACCACTTCTTTCCTTGAAATAATGCATGCCGCATCAATGCTCTACGCAGAAATAATTTCGTATTAGGATTAGGTACACTTAAAGTTTCCTTGTGTTATTGATTTTTAAATTCGTCGATATCCTCCTGTCAAGCTCAGCCATATATGTCGCATGCGGGAGGTTTTGAGCTCTGTGCGAGCCTCCTTGGCTTGTCTCTTGAACTGTATCCACTCTTCGTGGATGGTCGGCGAGCGAGGACCCCATGACGCCTTCGCACTGAACGCTTGTTTCAGTGTCTGTAACAGCATAATAGTATGTATAATTGCCCTCTACTGCCTCTACCTTAGTTTTTTTCGGAATGGCTAAATTCGTTGTGGACCTAATGGCCTTTCAAGAGTCACGGGACACGTATGGTTTAGGGCGAGCGCAAAAGAGCGCCTTCTTGCGCCAGGAGCAAAGAGTGTGTGCAGCAACGAGCCTAAGAGCTCCAGCACCGGTAGACCGGCGCCGCGGCGGAAGGAACGGGCCTCGGCTTAAGGCGTTGCTTTTGGACGGTACCGCGGGATCGCTAGTCGTGAGAAGCGCCCAGGCACGTACCGATACCTGGTAAAAGTGTTCGCTGAAGGCCGGTGTGTTTACGGTGTAGCGAGGGAGAGGACCTAGTCTCCGCCGGCCGGGACGGTATATATGTGTAGTCTGTGAGTGTAGTGTAAGAACCGCATTGGCAGCAGTAATTGGGTCGTCGGTGTCGTCAGACGTGCCGAGGACGACGACGACGACGGCAACAGAGAAGGTCATTTTATTTTAATTATCCCTATTACGGCACTTGTGACTCTTGATTATTTTTTGTATCTAAAGTTCGCTATAGTTATACGTACCTTTGTATTGTGATATATCTTACCTTTAAAAAGTTGCCAGTTCTCGATTTGTACATTACTATAGTAATGAAGATCGGTACGATGACGATGCCCAAAAACAGCATGAGGTAACCGGCCACTGAAACAAAATGACTCGTAAACACAAATAAATAGTATAGATAATAACATACATTGTTAAGCTAAGATAATACAACGCATTAATAACTGATTTAGATATTGTCTATATATCTTTGCTATTTTTTATTTCATTTCAATCAGAGGAGCGTAGCGGAATTGTGGAAGCATCAATGACCTTTTTGATTGCAACCAAAATAACTTGTTTAACAAGCAAATCTGTTATGGAAATCTCTTCCCCTAAGCATAAAACGTGCTCTAACTCTATCCAGCTTAAAAGTCAACTTACAAAAAAGTCTGACAACAAAGTCTTACAAAACAACTCTGTTATAATTTCTACAGTTTCCTTCTTATAGTCATGCAATGCAATGCAACCAGCCCTTTTACAATTCACTTTTACTTCTCTTTTATTAGTTTCTAGTTGTCTATTATAGCGTAGTTTTTGTTTATCACTGTAATTTGTTTATCACACTATGTAAACTTATACTATATACTTATAATCTGTACTTGTAAATCTATATACTTATCCCCCCCTATCCCCATTGCTAAAATATTTACTTACTCGTATTTTCTTCTCTACCCAAATGTTGTCTGGCAGAGATCGTCTTTAGCGATTAATCCGCCTTTTATGTATTCTATGTATTTAAAATGTCTGTTTTGCCTTATTTTGTTTTGGTATGCGGTGAAGCGTTTTATCTATCAATTTGTCTTGTATCCATGTTATCTAGACGTGGAAATACTTTTCTATTGTTAATAACTTTATGTCTTAAGATATCATATATAATAGAAATGATTCGTATGAAGTTTTTTTTTATAGAATAGATGGAAGACGAACAGGCGGGGCCACATGGTGATAAGTGGTCACCGCCGCCCATGGACACCTGCAACACCAAGGGGCTTGCAGGTGCGCGACCTTGCACAATCCTGTTCACAGCTCTCTAGAAGAGCCCCATGTCGTAGCGTAATGGAAATACCTCAGCTGGCAGTTTATTAAACAACTTTTGGGTTCGTGGTATAATGTCTTTTTAGCCGCACTGTACGCAGCCACTCCACGTCAAGGAAGTGCGGATGAACCCCATGACCATGACGAGCGATGCGATGATAAAAATCCGAAGTTGGCATCAAATTGAACAGTTTATTGTATTATTCTCACTCAATGATTCAATTTCTCAATGATATATTATTCTCACCATAACCGGCTGTAGGGTAAACGTAGTACCCGCCGTAGCGGACAGCTTCAAATGACTGCAGAGCGTATATGAACACAATGATCATCATTGCCGGCGTGATCACGCCCCAGCACCATCGCCAGTACACCGACGTCTTGATGCCCAACATGAATTCTATGTCTAGACATATGTTCTCCAACCCTGATGTGACAGAAAAAAACCAAATATTTAATCTTATCAATATCATTAGCTTCACGTTCTTTTGACATTCAAAATATGCTTAATCATACATAATGATTAACATTACCATGCATTAATTACTTGATAACGTTAATCAATCAATCTGTAAATTACTTTCGTCGGGAATTAAGCAACATAAGATAGTAATAATTTACAGGATAATGTTAATCAAAGTAATTACCGTAAATCCAAATTACGCCAATGATTTGTGCGATGCCACAGAACAGGATGAGGAACGTGCCACCGTAGTAATCTACAAGTTCCATGATGTACAGCCCACCCTGTAAAATAAGTTATTATAATTCCATTACCTTTCCTGTTACTTATACGCATATGTGAGAGCCTCCCTACACCATCGCGGGAACGTATTGATAGATTTAGTGATTTATTATCTATTTTGTATACTGTGATGTTTGCTGAAATAGTACTCGTACAATCATTAATATATTTTTTTATAGATAAAAGGCGGGAGACGAGCAGACAGTCCATCTGGTGGTAAGTGGACACATGCCAACATTAGTCTAGAATGACAAACGTTGGCACGTCCCCGGATGTCCTACTTTTGCAGATTAAGAATGGATTTCGAGAAGCAGCGAGAGATAGGATAGAACGGGATGGGAATGGGCTATGGCATCTCTGACTCGCCAATGAAACACATAAGTACTCGTACGTACGTTTTCTGTTTAATTTTCTTTGGTATTTTCTGGTTTGTGACGAACACATAGTATACATATCATTATAGTCATGTTTTCAACGTATGATTTGTTCTGACATATGTACCTATTATTGGTGTATATCTATAGAAAATGCTGGTAAACTATTTATAGCGCCCAATTTAGAAATTTAAGCACTCCCAAGAATTTGAATTATCACAACTTGAATTAGTTGAGTTATTAATTAATTCTAATAGTAAAGTATTATTTAAAATTACAATGCAGCGAGTGCCTTGATATCAGGGTTCATATAAACATTTATCAGAATTATTATTCAGAACTAGCTAGATTCATAAAGAACTAATTTAACAAATGCATTCGCTTTTAGCCAAGGCCGCTGAACTTTACGACGGCACTAAGTTGTGTGTGATAGGTCGTGACGTCATTGTAGCGCATGACAAAGCAAATATATAAATGTCGAGCGAATGTTTACGGTGATCCAGGTCGGTGCGCTCCCATACCAGTGAGGCGAGTTGGTGACATCTCGCGCCCGCTCCGCTCTACGGAATTTTACGGATAATACGGATTGCACAATGTTTTTGATCGTTCAGGGAGCGTATTGAAACTCCTTTGGGTGCAAGGAGCGATTCTATAATATTGTGCCATGACATTATTGTACAATTTTATTGTAGGTCTAGATTTTAGATAGATTTCGAAAAAATACTACCTTCTGCAAAAATTTCGGTCTATTCGGGATTAACAAATGTGATTGGTCACATTAGTTAATCTGTAGTTGTTTGGACGATAGTAATCTGTAGTTTGGATGTAGGTATACCTAGGTAGCGATGTAGGTAGGTGTGTAGGTATACCAATCACATACTTTTGGAGTATACTCCAAAACTACCCACTGCAAAATTTTTCTTAATTCATAACTTCATAAGCTTCAATTTTTATTTAAATATTTCTTTATGTAACGTACGTTCGCTGATTTTAATTTCACTTTCTACTTTTATTATTTTTTGTGCCACTCGTTCGGGTAGTCACCGACTTCCTACTTCACACTCATATAATATTTCAGTTAAAAATCGCACATTCTTAGTTTTCTCCGAGATCAAAAGCATATATTATTTTTGAAAGGATTTCGGTATGTCTATAACGTCCTGTAAACCGTCTGCAAAGGTTTTCTTTTGCAAAGGTGTTTTGTGTTGTAATCCACTACGCGAAGTCAATTCCATATCAGTAACGAGTAAATTCGACGACGAATTGAAGAAGTTGGCGGCATAGGTCAAAGAATCAGCAAACGGAAGTGGCCACTGTCAGACCATATATGCCGCAGAACCAATAACCGATGGGGGAGACGAGTCCTCAAATGGAGACTACGTACCGGAAAACGTGGCATGGGACGCTTTCCGGCCAAGTGGACGAATGACTTGAAGAAAGTCGCCGGTAGTGGCTGGATGAGAAGAACAAAAGACCGTTTATGGTGGCGGTTCTTGGAAGAGGCCATTATCCAGCAGTAGGGAATCAGGCTGATTTTACTGATTCTCCATATTTTTTAAATATTTGGATACTTCTCTTTCACTAGCTAGTGATACGATAACTGCAAAATCTGTATTTATGTATTTAAACGGGTCTTAACGCTAATGTTCAACTTATTTAGTTTACTCTTTCGGATAGATAAATATATGTGAAAATCAAGAAAATCTCAAATGTTACATTGTAAAATCTGTATCAATGACACGAGCCGAGGTTCGAACTCACGACCATACGAATGGTATGGTAATCGTGAGTGAATCATGCAGGTTCATCACTATGTTTCCTCCATTCACCGAGCTAGTGGTAATACTGATAATTGAAAAAGACTGATTGCACGCGTTAGTCGGAATGGAGTTCGCCGTTCGTTCACTGCTTTTTCCGTGTTTTAGAAAAATAATGTTTATACAAAAATTGTAAAGCTCTAAGAACCCAATCGACCGACGACGCGACGTTTACGAACATTCCGTGTGAGTTATTATTTTTATGGTTGTTTGAAAAAATTACACCGTTCTAATTTTGAAACTACTGAGCCGATTTGACTTCTACGAATTTAACCGAAATATACTTCCAGGAAGTGGCCCTTCTGGGAAAGGGGACGTTTTGGGAAAGGGGACGTTTTGGGAAAGGGGACGTTTTGGGAAAGGGGACGTTTTGGGACTAAAGGCTAATTTTTGTGTTGAATTTTATTTTAAACGGTTAAGAAATGATAAGTAAGTAATACTATATAAACTTCGAAACGAATTGTTTCGAAATTTATATACTTAGTCTGGCCATAAATACTGTTATAATAAAGAAGAAGAAAATACGGTTGAATTTGGAATCTGTCATTCTCACGTGAAAAATGACTGGTTTTTCTGAAGTTAAGTTACACGTTAAATTATGACTTCATAGAAATAAAAAACTACTTTGATTTGTTATTTGTTTTTTCATGTTTAATGAAAAGTACACCGCAAATGAAAATAACGAAAAATTATAAGTGACATTATTTTAAAAAAAGACTCATATATCACTTTGTGGTATTCCAGCCCATTCTTCCAGGAGAGCATCTCGCAGTTATTGATGAATATCCGGTGCTGGATTTCGTTTTCGAACATGTCTTTAGTTGGTTCCAAAGATGTTCGATTGGATAGTACCTGGACACAAGCGGGCCAGTGCACATCTGGTCTGGCAATTCTGGTCTTCAATGTATTGAGTGAATATAGTCTTGCTGTGTGATTATCAATGAAATGAAATTTTATTTTCAATTACATTTTTAATTATTTTTGTTTAGATTTGATTGATCAATTTTAATTATTTTAAGTCTAAATTTAAGTCTTCCTCTCTCCTAATTACTGTGCCCTACAGAGTCTATAATGATCTCATAGTTTTCAAGTTCACCAATTTGTAACACATTATAGAATGAAAGTATTGAGTATCATATATTAAAACAATTTGCCACCAAAGGTACGACATTCGGCTCTAAAATATCTCTTATGTATCGTTCTGCATTTAGAGTTCCACTATTTATTACCACCACAAGATCCGTGCATCCTTTAAAACTTATACCTCCCCAGATCATCACGAAACCACGACTGAAACTTCCACATCTTGTATATGTTGCAAATTACTTTCCAGGTCTCACGGTCTCGTCCATCTGCACCATACAGAGTCATTCTTGTTGCATCCGTAAAGAGCATTGCCTTCCATTGCTCTAAGGACTAATTCACATGATCTTTTTCAAAGTAAAGCCGCGAAATTCGAGGTTTCTGGGTTAGATAACCCCACCCCATGTTGTTGGTAGGTGCGAATTCAAATTGAGATAGTCTTCTACCCTAGTCTACCCTAGTCTACCCTAGTCTACCCTAGTCTACCCTAGTCTACCCTAGTCTACCCTAGTCTACCCTAGTCTACCCTAGTCTACCCTAGTCTACCCTAGTCTACCCTAGTCTACCCTAGTCTACCCTAGTCTACCCTAGTCTACCCTAGTCTACCCTAGTCTACCCTAGTCTACCCTAGTCTACCCTAGTCTACCCTAGTCTACCCTAGTCTACCCTAGTCTACCCTAGTCTACCCTAGTCTACCCTAGTCTACCCTAGTCTACCCTAGTCTACCCTAGTCTACCCTAGTCTTCTTCTCACTGCCCACTCTCTAATATGTAATCTTCGAACAGCAAGCAGATAATTATGTATGTCGATTTTGGAAGGATATCGATAAATATATCGATCATCACTCAGCGATGTGACCTGTGTCAGGTCTTCTTCGAAAGCCACCAGTTTCCAGCCAATGTCGGTATACGGCGTTGTACTATGGAACGGCATATGGCCAAAGTTCTGGACACAAACCTGACACCAACCATCTTGATTACGACAATTCAAGCACATTATGCTTGGGTAAGATCCATGGCATTTGGATAGAATTATCCAAAATAAGTTATTGAACTCTTGAAGTATTGTTATTGTATAGTTATTGAAACACCGTCGGGCACGACACCATGAACGCCACCGATATTTACCTACCTATTACTATTTCACAACACCACATTTCTTTTGTACTGTTTCCCTGGACATGTGATTTAGAATCCATTTATCGCATAGGAACAGTTCATTACGCAATAGTATCGAGGGACTATTTGCATAACTAGTATTTTATGTGCAATAAATGTCCATTAATGAAAGTTATGTTTTTTCCTGCCTCGGCTAGTCGATCGCTTGCGGCCCATATTTTTTAAATCAATTTTAACGTTCTATTTTGATCAATTTTGAGTATTCCTGCCCTAGTTTATCATAGCACTTTACAACAATTGAAATAATATATTAATGTATGTATATAATTTTTTTAAAGAATTTGAAGATATCAAATTGTAATGTTACATATTTTGTAAGCAGATACAAACCGGTGTAACGTAAATGAGCCCGCCGCCGAATCCTACAGTGCAGCAGATGGCCGAGATGATTATGGTGGGCACTTGCGGTAACGCGTCCAGCACTACCGTGTTGATGGTCGACAGCAGCGCCACCGCCGAGCCCACGCCCAGCACCGTCATCATCAGGAAGAACAGCACCGAGAATAACTAGAATTACGCGCGAACACATGTAAAGAACCGGCCAAGGGCGTGTTGGATATACACATAAGGTTTCATAGCTATTTAAAAAAAAGAAATAATTAAATGAGCAGCAAAAAATACTGAATGAGCAGCAGATTTAAAGACGGCCTAGGTTTAGGTTCTCTTGTGACAATATAAAGAAACAGGAGTTGACTTTGTGATGACATTAGTCATTTAAAATTATTTATTTCAGTTATTTTATGTTTGTTTTGAAAAAAATAGTTATTTTTCATTTATTTAACATTTACAAATGAAGGGTACATACAGAATAATTTCTTAAATGGAGTAAAATTACATTTAAGAGAAGCCTGTATAAACCATTTAAATTAGTTTTTTGCTCAGAAACGAAAGATAGTCGAATTAAATGGACAATATTCCATTATGTATTATAATACAAAAAATTCTTCATTATTTTCACTATTCAAAGGCCGCGACCTTATCCGACTACCTAATATTTACAAAATAATACCTGAGGGACAGGTGTCTTCGCGATAGCGTCAGGGTAGGAGATGAATGCAAGGCCAGTGCCCGCTGAGCCGACCACCTCGCTAACCGGCTGATCGAGCTCGTACGCCAGATTCCCGAGGATACCAAAAATGGTCACACCCGATAGAAGACTCGTGAATGTATCCAGAGTTGTTACTATCATTGAATCTCTGAGGACAAAGAAGGGAAATTTGGCTACGCAGTCTGGGCGGAGGTAGACGGAAATAGCTTATTTAGAACTATCGAAAATAATAATTTAATTTATTCCATTGTCAATAATAAAACAAGTCTTTAGAATGGAGGGTTGTTATACGTGTAAGTGTTTTGATTGAACCAAAATGCCGACAAAATATATCTATATTCACTGTTATTACCTCACCATATTATACAAACAGCATATGTCTGAATATAACTCTCAACGACTGAATATTTACTCTTTTCTTACCCAACCACTACCGAAAAAACTTCTTCAAGTCGTCAGTTCACCTGCCCGAAGGACCTTCCACAACTGGGCGGCGACGTGTATCATGTCGAGCTTTGGCAGAGGATTCAGTAGTGGAGAGACAAAGGCTGAGATGGTATGGAATGGTATTACTTTCAGGTAGTGCCGGTTTTAGGGGCCGGAGGGCGCCTTGAATTGGAGGCGCTGTACACAGCAGACAGCAGACGGGCACAAACACAAGGAGGAGGCGCAGTTGAATATCATGCATACGGCCGGCAATGCATTCAGGACTTGAAAGATACGGTTTCTTGTAATAGATACTCACCTGTAAACGTTTTGTTTGAAGCCATTGTACGACGAGAACATTATGATTGGTCCAGTACATACAGAGAGGGAGAAGAATACTTGTGTTAGGGCCGCGTACCACACCTGCAAAAGAAAAAAAAGGACTGTTCGTAGTGCCTTTAAATTAATTAATTACATTTTAATTTGCATAGCCTGTGTTCTGTAACTTTATTGTACAAATTATGCCAATGTCAAGGTCCTATATTAGTATAATCCGGGACTTCGAACATTTTGTACAATAAACGCCAATTATATTTATTTTAAGTTGAAACTAAGGTATTTTATAATATGTTAGTTATTTGTAGTGGTTGTCCGGATATAAAGAAATTCGACAGAGATTTAATTTTGTATTACTTGAATACCCCCATAACATTTCTTACTTATCATCGAAAAAGAACGACGTTCTAAAAATCGTTGGAGGAGCCATAATGATAAATAAGAACATATCGTACTTACATCTAGGTCAGCGAGTTTTTCCCATTGAGGTGTTAAGAAGAACAGAATACCCTGGCCGGCGCCGCTTAGCGTCGCTGTACTGCAAAGACAAATAAACAATCATAATACAACTACTAACCTCCAGACAACCATGAGAACTGAATTAATGAAGGAAATTGGTTCCCCCAATAATCACATTGATAATTAGCAATTTGTTGTAGTGTGGGTAAAAACAATTGTTTATTTAGATCATATATGGGCAACAACCAGCCCGCGGGCCGGATCCGGCCCGCTGTAAGATATGATCCGGCCCGCGAGACATTTTGAAAAACCCAATTATAAAAATATTACATTAGGTACTTATACTCACGGGAGTGACAGTGAGGCGGCAAACATCAAATCCTTTGATGTTTGCCGCCTCACTCTTTGATAATCGCCGCCACTCGGCCTTCTCGATCAAATTCTTTGAGGTTTGCCGCCTCACGGGCGACACATCAAAAGATTTATTGCTTCTCAATTATTCTAAACTAGTTTATTCCAGATTATTTGCCTATATAAGCGGGTGGATGGCCCGAACGTTAGTTCAATTCTATTTGAGCTACCGAGGTGATAACTTGGACAAGCGATATCCTAGCGAACTGCTCGAGCCGTCAACTTGCTTTGTGACTTTGTGTGCATCTTGAGTGGTTACTAACTATAGTTTGTTATTAAGTTTATTGAACGAAAAGTAAACAAAAATGATGTCTGGTGGAAAGAAACGAAAAGTAGATACAGACGGTCGCCAGTTTCAAGAAAAATGGACTGAAGAATTATTTTTTATCTTGCACAATGGTAAGCCTATTTGTTTGCTGTGTAATGAATCCATTTCAGTAATGAAAGAATTCAATATAAAGAGGCATTACTCAACTAAGCATGCTACGCTGCACTCACTGACAGGACAATTAAGAACAGACAAAATCCAGAAGCTTACCGCAAATTTGGAAAAACAGCAACAAATGTTTCATAAACAAAGAACACAACTTGATAATGTTGTGAAAGCTAGTTTTATAGTTAGCTCAAAATTGGCAAAGGCATTAAAACCATTTGCCGAAAGGAGAATTTATCAAGGAGTGTATGTTAGAAGTTTGCGGTATTTTGTGTCCTGAAAAGAAAAATGAATTTGAAAAAATTAGTTTGTCAAGACGAACTGTTGTTCGACGTATAGAAATGATGGCTAATGATATAAAAACAACATTGACTGACCGTATGGCTGGTTTTGAATCATTTTCCATAGCATTAGACGAGAGCACCGATTTGTCTGACACAGCTCAACTGGCTATATTTATTCGAGGTGTTGATAAGGAGTTCACTGTTACTGAGGAATTGCTTGCTTTACAGCCGCTAAAAGGAACCACTACAGGAGAGGATATTTTTATTGAAGTTCAAAAGGTATTCACAAGTTTTGGCTTGCCATGGTCAAAATTAATTGGAGTATGCACTGATGGTGCACCTTCTATGGTCGGCTTACGTAAAGGTTTCATCGGAATTGTGAATGAAAAAGCAACAGAATTAAATGTGCAAAAAGATGATTTGATAGTCCTTCATTGCATTATCCACCAACAGAACTTGTGTTCTAAGTCCATTCGACTCCAGAATGTTATGAATGTGGTAGTAAAAACCATCAACTTTATTCGATCCCGAGGGCTTAACCATCGTCAGTTCAAGGCGTTTTTGGATGAAATATCAGCTGAATATAACGACGTAACATATTATTGTGAAGTCAGATGGCTGAGCAAAAGAAAAATGTTGAAACGGTTTTACGAGCTTAGAAATGAGATAGCAGACTTTATGAAAATAAAAGATAAATCACTATCTGAATTAAGTGACCCAAAATGGATATGTGACTTAGCATTTCTGGTCGATCTTACAGGCTATTTGAATGATTTAAATTTGAAACTTCAAAAACAAGGGCAGTTAGTAAATGATTTGTACAGCCATTTGAAAGCGTTTCAGATCAAACTACGCTTGTGGGAGTCACAGATGCTGTCTGGTAACAGTTACCATTTCAACACGCTCTCTGCGTATGAAAATATTGCTTATGCTCAATATGCTGAAGAACTCAAGTTACTGTCGGAACAATTTTCGAACAGATTTAGCGACTTCAAAAACATGGAAGACTGTTTCAGTTTATTTGCTACTCCTACAAAATATAATGTACAAAATGCTCCAATACACTTACAAATGGAGTTGATCGAGATTCAAGAAAACTCACTCCTAAAATCCAAATTTGAAGACGTAGAGTTCTGCGATTTCTACAAAAAATACCTAGAAAAAGACAATTTTCCGCAGCTTAGAAAATTCGCAAGAAGATTGATTTGTGAGTTTGGCAGTACTTATAAATGCGAACAGTTCTTTTCATTGATGAAAGTTAATAAATCAACACATCGTACAAGACTGACTGACGATAATTTGGAAAATTCTTTACGTCTTTGTATCAGTGGAATTAATCCAAATATCGATGGATTAGTTCCCAAATTCAAGCTCAAGTGTCTCATTGATTTCGGTGTATGTATTTAACTTTCGTAGTTTGTAACAATTGCAAATTTAACGATTTAATTATAATGTACCATTTTTTTAAATTTCATTTTGTTATTTTAATAAATTGTTCTATAATAACATTGTCGTATTATTTCATGTCTAATATCTATCGCAAAAAATATTATCACTACTTTAAAATGCACTAAGTACTTTTAAACGCGGCCCGCGAACGTATTTGCACGCTAAAGTTTGGCCCTCAACATGTCAAAGGTTGCCCATACCTGACTTAGATAGTCATAACTGTAGTTCTAGCTGGAGATTCAGAGTCGATAAACTAGTCATACTGGAAGACAATTACCTGATATTCAAATTCTTTATTTGCACAATGCGACAAGAAGTTATTGTCCTGACTATCATTTATGGGTTTGTAAAAAATAGAGCTACCGGGGGGGGGGGGGGGGAATTCTATCGACTCTTTGTGTACATACAAGACATTGAGGATTCTACGTCACCCGAACCACTTTATTTCTTCACTTCTTTGATACATATATATTCGCTGATAGTTTGCAGCTTACACGTGTTCCATACCTCAGAGGTTTATTTGTCCGTTTGTGTGTCTGTTCGTCCGTCCGCTTATTGCATTTGTTTATGAAATAAAACTACATATATAAGTAATATCATTTGAACAACAGAATTACCATAAGACAACATACCTAATTAGTAAAATGATCATAACCACGTAAGGGAAAAGAGCGAGGAAATAAGCAGCTTTCCCCGAACTCTTAACACCTCTGGCCACGATGATGAAGATGATTACCCACGAGCCCAGCAGACACAATAGGAGATACCAAATAGGAGCACCTGGAAATGATATAACATAGAATTCGTATATTCCAATAAAGGTATTGCTATAAAATATTCGTACTAATCCTTGTTATTGTTTTGCTGGTAAATAAGAATTTACAAGATCTAATGGCCGAATAAATATCTCAGTAGGTACTATCAGATAGATTATCTGATAGTACCTGATAGTATACATGTATACTATAGTCTGATAGTATACATGAACTGAGGATACAGGACTCGGAACTTGGCTTAAAAACTCGTTTTTATGGATTTAATCGTATTTATAGTCTGCATAGAACTTGGTTTTGTATCGCTCGGTCCAAAAATTTTATATTTTTTTTTTTATCTCGGCACAAAATAAGCAATTTCGTGGTACTTTATTACATCACGTTGACAGTCCACGGGACTACCCACCGTTTGCATCGAAGAATATTCGATATTATAATAGATATATGAATGAATGAATGAATTGAATGTTATTGCTTCCAGTGGTTTTAATGCATAACCAATATTCCACTCGGAAGGGAAACGTGTGTATATATGCATAGTTATAATTTGTAGTTATATGAAGTATAAGATAAAATATGTATTTATATGGAATACCACAAATCCCATCACTATGATTTGTTCATGACATGTCACGCTCGGTGTATGGAATGTCACGAACTTGCGTTCTCTATGTATGGCTATGTGAAATACATACATCTAAGCAGTAAAAGTTGCGTCAAGGCAGGAAGGATATCGATTTAGTTTTTATTAATTATTATTAACACTCTTTTATTAACTTAATCTGTAACTTTGTAAATAAAAGAATTGCTAATCGATTATCACCCACTTTACATGTCATATTCACTTGTAATTTCGCATACTTACGTAAGTCTGATGATAATATTATACAATATTATGGTTTTAAAGTTTGAGTCTGCAGAACCGAATTTGGAAGCCTGAAGGACTAGCTAAAATATAATAAATAGAGAGGTACTGCTGAAATATAAAATATCCAGGACCTTGGATACTTTCTGAATATGAAATAAAATTCAAGGCACGAAGGCCCTGATGTGGAAGCTTAGAGGACCAGTTTAATAACAATGAGAAATAGAGAGGTACCCACTGCTGATACAAAAAATGACCGAGGACTTGAGCACTTTTTGAATATGAAATATAATTCGAGGCATGGATGACGTAAAGTTGAAGCCTAAAGGATCAGCTGAACTATGAATATAAAGAGTTACTGCTGATACAAAACAAATGAGACCAGAGGACACTTTCTGGGTATGAAATAAAATTCAAGGACCAGATGGATCTTTGTATATTCCGATGCAATATAATGGATGAATGGCATGACTCATCATTCTCATGCCGCATGAGAATGATAGAACATGCCGTGGTCTATCTAGGGTCGTGATTTTTCGCTGTAGGACAAGCTTACATAGCCTCAAGCCGAGTGTAGTCGCTGAATGGTCTACAAATAGAAGACATTGACTGTTCAAAGTTAACGCGAAAGGCCCCGTGTAACAGTGACGCGTTAGGTGAGATGGAGAGGATGCGCGCACAGGAATCAGAGCAATGATCCCGTCTTTATAATCTTACATATAAAATGAAATTAATTTTAAACGTACGTTTAATTACAATTCCTACTATGTAACATCAGGGTTAATGCTTGCACTAACTTTACTTCTAGAACTCATTTCTAATGTGAGTAACAACGTTACACGTGAGTGACGTGTGAATAACATGTACGATTATTTTAAACCCTACCTATGGATTGTAGGTACTTCCTTAATAGAGTGAGACCGCTTGCTAACGATACTGTTTTCCGCCGTGGAAACCTTCGGTCATCAGTGTTGTATGGGCCACTGCGGGAGCTTATTAACACACACAGCGATGCCACAGCGCGGCAGAAGACCGTGAAAACTGACGGTGAGATATTGAGCAGTGTTGTACGATAGTCTGTTGGAGTTTGTTAATGACACCAGACGTTTTCACGGTTTAGCGACCGCTTACCTGTGCTAATTCGTTTTATGCGTTATTTTAATTATATTTTCTTAGTTTAGCACTCAAACATTTGAATCAAAAATTAAATTATCTTTTTAGCTTACAAAAATTATCATTAGTAAATTTTCGTTCTTTTTTAAATAAATTACTTTTGTAAAGTCGCAATTTAGCCTATATGAGTTTATATTCATGTTGTAAACGTCTTTAATTGGGATACCTTCACCTTCACCTTCTTCTTATCATTCCTTTTCATCATTCACTTCATATCCTTAGTGTTTTACTGTGCAATCGCTTCGTTTGTAGAACTCCGTTTCCCTCAACGTGAAACGTGCTCAATCTTTATCCAACTTTAGAAGTCAATTTACTAAATACTATTTAGCTTATTGTATATAGTGTGTATGTATGTGTATATGTATGTTATTTATATTGATATGTAAGTACATATTATGTGTAATTTATGTATACTGGTCACCATCGACCTGTGATTAGAATATTTATTTTCTCTCTTGCCAAAGGTTGTCTGGCAGAGGTCGCTATTAGCGATAAAACCGCCTATTGTGCATTTCGTGTGTTACAATGTATGTTAGTGTCTTGTTTTGTTTTGGTGTGCAATAAAGAGTTTTATCTATCTATCTATCTACACGTAATATTTATATTTACTAGTCAATATTTACCTAGTCCGCCTTCAATGCCGTCGCTTTGTCGCAGCACTGTTCTTCTGTGAAGGAAAATTAAATTTTATGTAGTCATAACTCTGTTTTTTTGGCTCATTTTCCAGTTACTTTATTTAAAGTTATGAGCAAGTAATACTTCAAGAGGTATAACCAAATGGAATACCAAATCTATACTCGTATAGTGTATTGTATTTATTATAATAATAATGTCCATAGATAAGGTAATAACTAGGTGTCGTTAGATTCGTCTTGATGTCAAAAGTGCTTTAAATTCTTCAAAAATCAAAATTATTGATTTTAGGCGATAATGCGCCTTAAAGTTAATTAAAGTTATTAAAAATAACTAAAGTTTATGAAAATCATTGAATTGGGTGTTCAGGAGGTATTACCTAATAGTACACCAATCTCTTATTTTTTTGGTATAATTATCCATTGAGCCCGCTCTAGGGGCTAGTATAGTGTGTACTAGCGTCCCAAGTCTCGGAGAAAAAGGAGTTGTCTGAATGAGAACTAGAACTGGCTCCTATAAATAGGGGAAGCCCGAGCCTTCCCGACACAGTTCGACTTGTACAGTTGCACAATTAGTATGTAATAATTAGTAGGCAAATTTCTGCCAAGATAGTGAGGTGGTTGTCGATTGCCGCTTCCCCTGTACCCGTGTTTTTATTTCCGTATTTTCTCCCGAACAACCCCCCCCCCGTTAACCCTCGCCTTCAAAATAATCCTTAATTCTGATTCTAATTAAGAAAACTAAAAAAAAACCTAGGTATCTAAGTAGCGTACCGCATAGAACAGTTTCTTTGTAATTTCCGGTTTTATTATAATTTAAAAATATAATATTAAAATTTAATTTATTTAAAATATAAATTATTTAAACCAAGATAGGTATATATTTTAAAAAGTATGTTAAAGGGGCAATTTGATCTTTTGTCCGAGGCGAGGAACCTAAATACATATATGGAACGAGGTCGTGGAAATACATCCTACTTACAACACTTGCCAACTGAACTCCAGAACCTATACATCAGCGAAGATAATAATAAAAAAAATGATGGTAGGCTTAAATCTTACTTCATGAATGTTTGTAATAAGAACGACTCGCCACCTACTTCTAAACCTTGAGGGTTTCCGTAGGTGACTATAACATAATATATAAAATTGTATTTTGGCCATAGGAATAAATGAAAAGAAAACATATTGCCTTCTGAAAAAAGTCGACGATTGAAAAAAGATTGAAAAAAAGCATCGACGTTTTAAGTTTTCGATGTAATGACCCATCGACGGTTTAAATCCGTTGAACATTCGTTGTCCACCTATGGCGTCCATTACACAATAAATCCAGATCACGATCCCCGAATCACTATCATCGATCGATCGTGTAATGTGTTGGAATCCATCAATCCAACACATTACACGGAACGTAATCAAGATTATGTACTAAATCCCAACATTTCATTAACATTTAGCTTCCATTTCTGAAATTAATTTATTATCCAACAAACGTTATTCCAAAAGCAGAAATCATATAAATGGACACTATTACCTACATGAAATATAATTCAGCGCTGCTGGTTGCATTGGGCGATATAACGATGCTAGCGGAGTCGTGCGGTTGTGAGGGCACGCAGATTTCGCCCCAGTCGGGATTACACACCGCCCACGGCAGCGTGGCCTGGAAGCTCATCAGCAAGTAGAAAAAGCAGAGCGCTATGATTGACACGTAGTACGATAAGATATATCCACAGCCTAAGGCTGTTGCATAACCCGTACCTGTAAAATTTCAATTATCTCGTGAGAATTTAGGAATTTTGATTCCATTTGCGGATTTATTGAAAACGTCGGTTTTTGAATATTCCGCAACAAATCGATAGAGTGATACAGGTAACGACCGCGACTAAGAGAGAGAAAGCAGTTTTGTTGTAGTAGAAAGATATTTCAAATACATAATTATAAAAATTGGAGAGTTGCAAACGATAAATAGACGATTTTCATAGTTTTCATAGTCATTGTTTTTTATTTAATTTATATAGCGAATAATTTAAAAAATATATATTTTTGCTATAGACTCATGTTGAAACACATTTTCGTCCGATCAACTCTTCTTTGTCATTTCGGTGAAAGTCCATTTGTAGGTGGGTGCACTGACAATTTTGCGTAACTATTAAATAGAACTCCTCATAACAAAACGAACATATTTATTGCTTTTCAAATTATTCGCCTTCAATTTCAAATATTTCTTCATTTGCTGAAACCATTTTTCAAAGTAAGATGCACGGGCATATCACAGACGCGACGTGTTGTTTGAAAGCCATCACTGCCTCTTCTGGCTACGTAAATGTCAAATATCCCATAAAATCTTTGAATTTCGGGAAAAGAAAAATTGTCACACAAAAACGCCTTATTCGCGGTTTGTGAATCATTGTCATGGTGCATTAGGATGTGAATCCTCGATCGTCTCTCGCAAACTTCTCATTCAGTACCACTCAGTAATAACTGTTCTTTGTTCATCCCGTTTGAGAGGAAATACACGCACCCTTTTGTCTTAGAAAGGCTTCTTTATAAAAAAACAAATAATTCTTTTTCTCAAACAGCAATTTCAATACAACAGACTATTGGAATTAACGACACATGCTCAAACTACACATACTATACCTCCACACACACACCACACGAGTATATAAATATTAATTATAGTCATAATTAATTTGTATTAATTGTTCTTTATAATATTAGACCAAAAAAATATAACATAATACATACATATATAAATAAATATATTATATATAACTACGTAGGTACATATTAGCATAAATACATACATACACCAAAATGGAACAGAAAAACAGAAGCAGTAGACGCACGCCTCTAGAGCCGGCACTGCTAGTTTGCAATTCTCTGATGTCGCAGACGACAAAAGAAGATCAATGAACAAAGCTACTTAATACCAACTTGAACCGGGTCATTTGTTTGTCTACCGCCTATTCTAAACACAGTTCAAGCGTTTTATGTAGGCTTTGAAAGAATATTAACCTTTCATTGCAGGTGCTAAAGCCCAGACTCTCACCGGGTTCCTCGAACTGAATTGTCCTAGTACACACTCGAGGTAGTACATAGGTTTTCCAACCAGGAGGAGAACGATGATGTATGGTATAAGGAAAGCCCCACCGCCGTTTTGATACGCGACGAATGGGAACCGCCACACGTTGCCCAGACCAACCGAGGTGGCGATACATGACATGAGGAACTCGATCTGATTGTCCCATGTCGGCCGTCCGTCTGGGTTGCTGTCTGGCTTGGCTTTCTGAAATTGTTTATGATAGTCTAAACGAGAGACGTAAAATATTCGCATATTTTCATGGGATTATTGTAAATATCAATTTGCGATACATGATACATATCCACGCAGTTTAGTCCGCGTTATATCATCCTATAGACATTTACTTTGATAATTTGGTTCTTTGGTTTTCCATGGAGTAGACTTATCATTCATTTATTTAAAAATTTTCGGTTCAATTTCAGTTTTATTAGTTAGTTTTTATTATTTATTATTGCGATATTACAACGCAATAAATAATAGGAATGACTATCATATCAAACGCTATCATATCAACATTTACTATATTAATTATCTATAATATCTATGTCATTAACATAATCCAAGATAATCAATACAATTATCTTACAATTAAATTATATATTGGCAAATGATAAAGAATTCCGATCTATAAACATTCTATGATATATAATAATTTTAATATACCTACACTAATCTAAAACAAACTTTCAAAAAATTACAAAAATCGGTTAGTTTTATAAAATAAACATGATTTGTCAACTCAGAATCATGAGCAGAATGCATTGTTAAAGGCTTCGAGAAAGGTTCAGTTTCACATAGTCTAATAATTATTTTGAACATAAATACTACTTACTTCTTTGTCATCGGATGGTGGATCCAAGGGAACTTTAAGCACTGGTGGTGGCGGCAAAGGCGCTAGTGAGCGTTTCGGCTTCGGTGAACCAAAAGCTGGCGGGCCATTTTGCGGGGTTGGTGTCCTGTTTGGGGGCGGCTCCTCCGGTGAAATTTCAAATGCTGCATTATTGTGCTCACTCTGTAAAATTAGTGTTTCAGTTGTCACCTCGCGCTGAATATTTAACATAAATGATACCTACTTTATGATACTTAAATTTAATAACTGATACTTTGATTCCAATCCTATAACTTTGTAGTTTTTTCTGCTACTTGTATAAAGCGCGCGCATCTTGAAGGCAGCTCACCCACAGACAGTTCGTGCAGGGCCGTCTTTACCAGGGGGTGCAAGGGGTGCGGTGCACCCCGGGCGCCCCGCGCCCGGGGGCGCCTGTCGAGCGCTGAATTCAGTGCCGGCTTTACCTATGGTGCAGGGGGTGCGGTGCACACGGGCGCAGGGTCTTAGGGGGCGCCGAGCGCCGCTCGCGACACCTCCAAAGAGTTCAAAACGCCTACTAGAGGGCGCCCTGCACCCGGGCGCTACATGAGCTAGAGCCGGCGCTGAGTTCGTGTAATACACAGAACGCCTTAAAAAGGGTAATTTTTACTTCTTTTAAACAACGAGCATATCTGCGAGTAAGCACATTACAAGCACCAACGCCCGACGATCCCTTTCTATGTCTAAATCGTGTTTCAAGTCGTCGGTAGCAACGTGTCCAAGATATTTGAATTGAATTACTCTGGGTATGTAACAAACTACCGTCAAGGATAATTGGAGGTCGGTACGCAACTGGGACTCCTACAGCCCGACCTGAACATCATAACCTTGCTTTTCTCTGGATTATAAACCAATCCATGTCTATCTACAAATGATTGACACACCCCCAATAGTCTAATTAGACCACTGACCGAGGGGCTCAGCAGCACCATATCGTCCGCGTAACTAATGCTGTTAATATTACCTCCGTCTATGTAGCGCCCTGCATGTATGCTACTAAGCTCCTCGATCCAATCATTTACGTAGAGATTGAAGAGTTACGTGGAGGCGAGGTCAGCCCTCTTGCCTCAACCCGTACTGCAACCTATTATACGTCGGAGAGTGTGTTATTCCATCTTACATAGTTAATTTGATTATTGTACCAATACTTAAGAATATTCAGTAGTTCTGTAGGTAAACCGGTTTTAGACATTTTTTCCCATATGACACCATAGGAAACCATATCAAAAGCCTTAGAAAGTTCCAAAAAACAAGCGTATGTCTTTCCATATACTGTAGCTATACTGCGTATTCTGTAGCGTGGATCTTTCAATCTATACAGTAAGTACTTGACGGTGTGCTTTAAAGATAAAATAGCAACTTCCGTCGACAACCCTTTCCTGAAGTCTAATGTAGTTATGAGCCCGCGGTTGGCCCGCCCACCTTTAGATGACTTTAATTTTGTTATAAAAATTAAAATGAATGGGTAGATATGCTACTCAAGATACCTCTAGCCGAGAGGCTGGATCAGCCTGACGCACATCACCAAGGCAGTTTATTGAATAAAGGATTTATATAACACTCATGACTGGCGATTTTTCAAATACGTCGGTATATATATTATGTACGTGTATTCTGTAGAATGCTTATGACATTAAAAAGTTTAAGTTAAAAACAAACCTATACAGTCGGAGAGTAAAAGTAATTCTTGTATGGACAGAAAGTACAACTTAACATGCTTAATAGCATGTGTATTTCTAGCGTAATTAATCTGTATACCGACCTTTATCCTGCAGTTAGTTATGCATGTTTATTAGGTGTTGATTAACGTTAATCTAAGTTAAACAGTTATTTAGCAAAAAATTTTGCTAAATAACTGTTTGACTGTGACCAAAATTTAATCATCATTTATGAGTAAAGCCGTTTATGTTTATAAAACATTGTATAAGTGCGTAGACATTTGTCATAAATAATTTGAAATGTAACATAGAAGATTTTTTACTGCGATATTTGTAAAAAATTCTAGCAAACTGGTGTTTCTCATACAATGCTAAATGCTTATAATTATTAACTTACAGTAGACTAATTGTAATTTAATTATCTTTTCTTATCTTTTTCTAGGAGGAATGGACGGTCCGCATACTAATAGGATTAACTGTGGAGCACGTCGCGTAGCTACGATAAAGTTTTATTTACCTCTATATTTTATGACAAATTCCTTTGTCTTATTTTTAACTACGTACCTACAAGTCTAATATTTTGTTAGATACTCTTCGTAAGTAGGCATTATTCATAATACCGGTATCAGGGTTATAAAATTAATACCTCCGTCTGTCTAGACATCGCTTAATGTCGGCTTTATTGATCAAATAGGTACGGTCGGCAACACGCTATGTACCCAATATCATTCTAATGTTGCCCTTATTAATAACATCTAAAGGTATACATGTGTATATGACTTACGTATTTATATACATGTGTGTACATACATATGTTGTACACAGTTGACCTGTTGTCAACCGTACCTCTAGGCTCGGTTAAGATTTTAATGGGCTCGATAAACATTTTTTTTTTTTATGTACGAAGGTGGCAGACGAGCATACAGTCCACCTGATGGTAAGTGGATACAGTCGCCCATAGACATCCGCGATACAATGGAGCAATTGTGGTGCGACAATTTAAAAAAAACAGATTTTTAACAGAAATTGACTCGCTAATCACAGGAACAGCTTTATCGGATTCGTTTTTATTCATAGTAAAGGCGACGCAAGCAGTCAAAAATTGTATGAAACACGATTATGATTTTATAACTAGTATTAGTATATTGTTATTAGTAAGATATCCAACAGATATACAGATAAACAGGTACTCGTACATACAGTGTAGGTACAAAAGGTTTTAATAGCACGTGAGCGATAACAACAAACTTAATGAGGCTTTTCCGTCAGTGTCTGTATATATATATAACAATTACAAGTGTTACGATATACAATAGAATAAAATGAACAGACACGACGAATAAAATATCTATTGTATAGAAAACTTTGACAATGCAGTGCATGAAAACTCTATATTCAGCCTCTTCAATATAAGTACCACAAAAATACTTATATTTTATTTCAAAGTAAATATATTTGACCAGTCAAGCGCGGCATAGCCCAATAGGGTCACAATGAGGAATTATTGAAGGTCGAAGGTGATAGGATTATATTTAAATTGAGAGCGAAAGATAGAACGGACCTTGAGAACAACTTTGAGAATAACGAATATTTAACAGTGGAGAGTTACATGGTTATAGTATGGAGGAAAGTCCCGGCCCGGACAATGAGGCAGGCTAAGTAACAAACATACCACTAAAATATAGGTATGTATTAGTTCAGTCTGCAAAGAGAAACACCTCATAAATTAATTAATTATCTTTCATAAGCTGGACGTTTAATTTATATTTCTGTTCATAGTGTCTTGGAAAATTGTGCTGTCGATCCACCACCAACCGTTCTTTGCAGATATCTAGACTAGTTATTGTGAAGAATTTGTAATCTGGCGCAAATTAGTTCTAAAAATGGAATTACTAGTACATAGTATATATATACTTGTATTATAATGTGGCGTTATTTTGTACCAAACTAAAGAGATGTTGTTTTCAATCACCCGTACCGTTCGCCGCATGTAACGACTGCGCTGCGAACCTCAACCCAAACACACACTTGGAGTCACGGTCAAGCACTTGCACACGGCCCAATTCAACATAAGTATTTACATAATTGGTGGCCAATATTAAAGTTTCACAATACATCTCAATTAGAATGCTTTGTAATCCAGTTAGGTACCTTTCTAATGTTTTAACAAGAAAACGTTATGGAATAGAATACTTGACTCAAGTTCAAAGTTTTTAGCTTTTCGACGATTAGAAAAAAAAACAAACGTATATTAATATGTTTTTTAAAAATTCATTATGAAATTAGGTAGATGTGAGCTTGTGAATATTTGAAGTGGTGAATTATCGCCGTCTTTGTAACTAAGGCGTGATTTTAATGTCACTACTCTGTGTTCCTCACTACTGTGTTGATGACATCACTAATGATGTCATCAACACAGTAGTGAGGAACTTTTCTAACTCGTGACTGCTACTCGTAAATTATTCAGTATTTTTACAAGATATTTTAATTTCTCAAATCAATTTCTAGTAATTTATTTATTATACAATAATATGATTATCTTAAGAGTAAAATACCCTATTGCACTGCGGGACGAGTATATTGATAATTTGAATCCATGCAGACAATATATGGGTTATACATTATAGGAAAACTAGTAGTTCGATGTATCCGTCATAGGAGATATTCGTGGGTATACTCATTGAAGAGAGGTATTCTCCTGACCCTGGTGAGTGGGGACGACTATTTTATTTTACGTACATGAAACAGGTATTTAGCCTTATTTCAACAAGAGCATGACGTCTTTCTTTTCTAAATTCAGTTTTTTCGTTTTTCTTACTTTTTTGCAATAAAACATTAAACAACTTTTATCTTCTCACTAGATATAAGTGGAGATAGAATTTCTATATATCCCTACTGGTATGGACGCGTGGAAAAAAAATCCATTCTTCCCCACCAGTGGGGATTGGCCAGTAGGGATAGACGAAACAGGCCATAATTAAGTGACTTTTTGTATACTTAATTACTTACTTTACGTTTTGTATCAAGCTGAAAATAGAGATAAAATCTTTTGTGTGCATTTTATTAATATTTATTTTTCAATTACTCATGTTATTGTATCTACATTTTTTTTTTATGTACGAAAGCGGCAGACGAGCATACAGTCCACCTGATGGTAAGTGGATACTGTCGCCCATAGACATCCGCGATAGATGCCAACATTAGTCCAAAATGACAAATGTTGGCACGCCCCCGGATGCGCTGCCTACCTTTGGAGATATAGGAATGGATTTGGAGAAAGGGTTGAGAAAATGGGGAGGGATAGGATGGGATTGGAATGGGCTCTGGCACATCTCACTCACTACCAAAACACGTACGTACATTGGGGAAATCCGATAAAATGGGAAATGCTATAAATTTCAAGGTAGTCTTTTCTGAGAGAGGGGTAACGTGGCCAGTCGTGCGCGCCCATCGTCTGTTGGATTGCAGCGTGCACTCTCCCCCTCTCTACATCTTTAATTATAGTCAAAGACCTTGATGATTGTTGCACTAATAAGGGCCGCTTTATATATAGCTACGTAGGTAATTCTTGTAAAAATTTGATGTAATTTAGTAAATAATTAGGTACCTATCGTAATTAATTCTATTGACCTAGAATTGTAGCGTCTATGAGAGTGCTATCGTGAGATATTTTGTTTTAATTACCGTTTATGGTTAAATTACAATACTTATTAGATTGCATTATTAATTCATCCATATTCAGTGTGCCGATAAAGTGGGACACAGAAAAAATCGCAACGGTTTTGCTTGATGTCTATTGTCGTACTTCTTCTCTGTCATTCTCCAAAACATTCAACCTTATTTGGCCTCGCCCACTTTCAGAAAATATGTACTAAATTTCCCCTCTAGATTGAATTAAATAAGTTAATGAAGAGATAGGAAGAAGGAGAACTCATAGCTTTAAATTTCGAGTTACATTTTTTCCTGCAGTCTCAGTAGTCCCGTTGAAGTAGTCCCGTGACGGGACTACTGGAATTTTTCCTGCCCGAAGTTCCATGTCTGTCACTTGACAGACGTACCAACTATAGGTGTATATAACTATAGGACTTAGGTACTTAAATAATCAGGCAAACTTACTACAGTATTACTGGCAACTTGGACAAATTTCAGTTTTATAAGGAAAACTACTTACTGGATGAGACCAAATTACATGAAATCTTTGGAATGAGACACAGGACCACGAATTTTTTTAGAAAGGTGGTATTATATATTGAGAGGTTTGTTCAAGTCGAAGCCTAACTTGTACATTTTCTTGAAGAATTTAAAAAACGATGCGACTTTACATTCTCGCCGGGCACAATTGGATAAAATGTGTCTGAAAAAACGATTGAAATCCAGCATCGAAAATGACATACCTAATAATAATGGATTCGCAAATGCAGCTATTGAGCGACGAAATCAACGTACCTTTATTTTTGGAATAACGTCGATAACTTCTGTAAAATGAATGCATTTCAATAAATTGACGTCTACTCGTAATGGCGGAAAACTTTTTTGTTTAATTTCTTTCAAAGAAACCCTGGCGGAAAACCATAAAACAGAAAGAAGTAAATCGTATCTCTTCTTTGTTCTCAACGGCGGCGACGGCGAAGTGAAATTTGCAATTGGTCCGTAATATATTTTTTTCGAAATAGTAAGTCGAATTGATAAAACTGTTATATAAGTCAAAAATAATATAATACGAATGTAGTCGCTTAGCTAACAATAACGCGCAAGTCAAATTTGTCTAGTTTTCAATTGAGACAAAAAACTATCTATCTACGAGTATGTACTATTTATTTCGAGGTATTACAGCTATTTGAATAACACGCTCTAATATACTTTAATGCGGTAACGACAATAATTGATTTATTAGATTCAAATGACCAATAGGTAATCATCATATTACTCCAAATTTCAATATTTCTCATCAATTCATCATTCTCCTGCCCTTATCCCAGTAAAATTTCACTCAATAGCATTTTATTTTGTAACTTACAAAATTAATACATATTATGTAAGCAAATCCGTGTTGGGGTGTTATTTAAAGATGTGAAGGAACTTTTGGGAGGAAAAATCCCAGTAGTCCGTCACGGGACAACTTCAACGGAACTACTGGGACTATACGCATTTTTTCGAAACTAACTAACCGACTTTGGTCAGTTAGATGCAAATAACTATTTTTATGATCCTTATCGAACCTCAGCCAATGTGACATTTAGTACGTTTCTTACGACCTTGTTATGATTCTATGAAATTAAATGCAAATTAATTATGATATGTTACATGTCCGTAATACATTATACCAAAATATTACAACTTAAATATTATATAAATGTTGACAACGTTGCGAGTATGTGCATCGATGTGAGAAAACAACACAGCGATGAATTTATGAATAAGTATTGATTCTTTCGTTTCAATGCCAGGTATTTTAGTTCGAGGTAATATTTGCTGAGACGAATCTCTCACCTGCGTAGGTAAATGAAGAAATGAAAAGCAATATGTCATGGTAATCGAACTAATGATAACCTTATTATTTAGAGTGGAAGGTGGGTAGGAACGCTTTGGAAGGTAAGAGATGATAATATATTGGTGATGTAAAGCACAAATTCAGGATGACAGATTTTAAAACAATGACAACAGATGTATTTGTATAAAAACAAAAATCTTATAGAAAAGTGGCGACAAAGAGTCCGCAACACTAATATAATAATTGGTATCAGTTCACTATTTAAAAAAAAATAAAATTGCTTTAATAGCAATCAAAATATAAATGATAAAATAAATTATCTAATGACTTGTCTGTGAAGTTCGGTGGCACATGGGAAAGCCTCAGGGAATAGCTAGTAGGTATGTTATAAAATGGAGCTTAGTCGGGTGCTTGCATCTCATATAAGCAAATAAGCAAAGCTTATCTACCATTTCACTAATAGGTTCTAATCTACGAACCTACGTTATGGTGAGCGAAGTTAGGGCCGATTGCTAGTATTGTTAGTGCTCCTCACATATTCCAGACGATAGAAAATATTTTTTTATGTATGTAGAATAATGTAGATGCCTGCATACGGCCAATACCGTTTTTATCAAGTTTTAAAATCAATGTGCGCTACTGCTAGAGTTTTGAATGAGCCTAGAGTCTTAATGACAGCCTTGAAGGTAATAAAGTCTATGTGAGTCAACTGTGACACCAAACTTAGTTATTGAATTATTTGATCGTTACAAACTCGTTGTGAATGTAAACAACATGAAAAAAATCTGCGTAGATAAAGAGATTTATAAAAAAGATTAAGATGTTTGCAATATCCACCAATAACAAAGTAAACAGCGCGGCGAATGAGACTCAAACTTCCGGTGTGATTGTTTAATTCGATAACGCTTGGGCTTAATTCACACCGCCGCGGAACGGAACGGAACGGAAGCCTCGTTGCGCGCGAATTCGTAGGAATGCGAAGGAAGTCGTTCGAATTCGACGGAAGTCATGCGAATGCTTCCGAATAATTCGATGGAATACCTGAAGAAGGTACGCGACTGCGCTGAAATCTGGTGTTCAGTTGTGTCTTGATCTGCACACAGACATGACAAGTACTGTGGTCTTGGATCTGGTTTTCATTTTGCTTATATGTGAAGCAGAAGAAGATGAAGTAGAGAAAAGGAGGAAACGATTTCCGACGAATTCGTCGGATTTCACAAGAATGCGCTTTGATTTCGCGCGCATTCCGACGGTAGCTGCACTTCTTCTACGGGCGACCAGTTTTTTGCCTCTTTGTACGGTAAACAATGTACATAAAGTTCATTATACAATGTGCACAAAATTCTATTCCGACGAATTCCGCGGCGGTGTGAATACACGGAATCACTGGACTAAAGTGAAAAATTTGCAAATTAAAAGTAATTTAAATTAAGAATAAAAGATTTAAAGTATTAGGTAGGTATTTATTTATCATATAGCATATATATTGAAAACGCACCCCCTTTATATGACAATAAGCAAAGGGGGGTAATGTTACCAGTAATTGCGATAATAACACTAGTCGAAAAGTGTAAACTAAGTAAATACTTAATAAATACAAATGTACTAATTCATTGAACACTAAAAGTTTTCCATTTTTATGTATATGTGATAAACAAAATTACGATAACAATAGGTATTATCTGTACCCCGATAACTTCTCTCTATTATTAGTGCGTACCTCCAGAACAATAAATATGTTAGAACTTTCAATATCTTTACCCGACTGCAGAACGCAAGGAAGGATATTTTACCAGCGTTTATCTTTGTACTTGTAACATAATTGTTCAAGAGAGATTATGATAGAACCCTAATTTTGTATGGAATAGGCGGCATGCAGACAATCCACTCGCGTAATGATAAATGGCTTCCATCGTCGCTTATTTACATGTATTGGCAACGTAATAATTGTACAGGTATTAACGCTATCGCCAAAACGGACACGATAATCTTGCTATGTTGCTGGTGTATTTACTTAAAAAAATAATCTACGTAATAGTCACGGTGCTAAATTGTTATTATTGTGTGGTTCACTGAAACAATTAATATTGCAATTAAGAAAGAATGCGCTGTCGCCGCGAACATCGGATATATTCAAAATGGCACTGAACTATAATACTTTGATTATCGACTACTAACTTTCATAATAATATTTCAGTATATAAAGTTTTAAATTGCTATTTGCCTGACAAAAGTTGTCTTGTTATAATAATCGAATACTTAATCTATATTATAGAAATTTACTTACCTATTTATTCATTTATGTAGTATCTTTTATAAGAATTTAGTATTAGAATTAGTTTATTATCATTTCAAAAAAATATGAAATGAAATCCGTTCATTTAAATGTGCGTCTTGTTCTATTAGGGAATCAAGACAATTTTATGTTAGTTACAAAACTTTTTGTGCTTAGCCATTTCAAATCCATCTTCATAGTTATAGCCATTAACTTGAATTAAGTATGAATACAGAAACTAAAAGTATCATCCAAAAACCTAAAAATTACCTACATACACACTATGAAAATATAGCAGGGACAACACAACACTTATATGTAGTGAAATTCTCACCATTTTCACTGTTTCACACTACTCGTACTATGTGGAACTTATCACGAGTCACTCTACTACACTATACAGCGACGCACGCTCGCAACACACGAATGGGACCAGTCGCACGTTCTGCGTGCGTTTTATACAAACATGAAGTATCAATCCGCGTCTGTCCTCGCTGACTGATTCCTCCTGCAGGTAATCTGTGAATTGTTCTACACTTATTCACTGCATGACTTATCGTTGACTTCCCATGTATTTTGGTAGAGATACTGGTGTTTGTTTAATTAATATGGATTTCGACGTTTGTTGACCAACAGTGGTTACTAGCAACTATTAAGTGACATTTACTATATTTACTTTCCTATATTATAACTGATGAGCCCAGTTAGCAGTACAAAAGGACGGACAAACATTTGTTCGATATCGTTTGAATTTGGGTAGTTTATGTACGTCTTTGTTGTAGGACCTCTGGACTCCTTCGACCCATGACAAAGGAAATACTTTGCAGACCATTGATTGTAATGATATTTATTTATTTATATGACATACTGAAAATAACTGTTTAATTAAGTTATTAAACAATAATAACAATTGATTGACCTATACTTGAGTTAATCATGTGACAAATGTAATCTTTTGCACTTATCCTTCATAAGTACATATGACATATACTAATGCAGAACGGGCACTTCGCACAATGTGCACTTTTGGGAAAGTTCATTAAACAAACCACATAATTTCATTTGTGACAAAATTAAGAAAATTATGGGATCTCTCAAAAATAAAATACACTCTCGGACACCTGAATCGAGTCACCCTGCATTTTTATGTATAAAGGTCTGAAACATAAAAATAATATTAAGAAGAAAAAGTTTTTATGCAGTTTTGAAGCTGGCATATTCACCATCATTTTGGTGAATATCACCAATCATCAGACTTTCATGGAGTGGCTGTTAGCGCTCGGACTTTTAGAAGAAGACTCGAAGAACGTGATATAAAACCACATAAGCCAGCCGATGGGCCCAAACTGACACGAGCTCACCGAATGGCGCGCCTTCAGTTTGCGCGCGAACATTTGCATTGGACTCAACGTCAATGGAGCCAGGTACTCTTCACTTATCAATCCAAGATTATCCAAGATTAAAGAGAAAGTGAGTTATGGCGGGGGTCATTGACAATCTGGGGAAGAATTTCGGTGAAACGCAAAACTGGACTTCAGGTTGTGACAGGACCGCGGCTGCCACCACTAAATGGCAACTGTTACATTCGTCAATGCCTAGAGACTCATGTGATGCCATATGCTGGTTTTGTTGGCCAAGATTACATTTTTATGTATGATAATGCAAGAGCAAGACACTACAGGAATCGTCAGGAAATACCTTCATAACGTCGGTATCACAGTCATGGAATGGCGAGCAAGAAGCCCAGATATGAATCCCATAGAACATTTATGGGATGAGCTATAGAGGCGTGTTCGAGTTCACCACCTGCAGCTCCGCAGTCCTTGCAGAAGCTGAAAATTGTCAGCGAGGAAGAATGAGAGAACATTCCACAACACGTCATAGTGACGTTTATTGATTTCATGCTAAACCGCATGACGGCCGTCGTAAACGCTCTTGGAGACGATACAAGTTACTGAAAACGATTTTTTTAGGTAAACCATTGTTTTCTTCAAAAATCCAATACTAGTCTTCCTTGTTACACGACTTGTTACACTTAAACTCATTTTTTTCAGTACTCTGAATTCGAATTTGCAACAACGGCATACTGAAATGATTAGTACCTATTACGGCTTCAAAACTGCATAAAAACTTTTTGATCGATCAAAGTTTTTTTTTTAAACTTCAGGCCATCAAAACTGAATATGCAGGGTGGTACGATTCAGGGGTCCGAGAGTATAATATTTTTAATGAATAGAATGTACTCGTAGTAGGATTTCTAAAACAATCTGCTAAAATGAGGTCTTTAAATTTTTACTTTATTTCTTGAGGAGAGTATTGGAATTATTAAAAAACTGTGATAATTAATTGATTAACTTTTGTATTCAATATAGTATATATTTAGAATTTATTTATATTTGGTATAATTGGAAAGACTAAAATCAAACATTTCTTCCGTGAGGTAATTTTTCTTATTGCGCAAATTGTTTTTATATATTTTTATATCTCATTTTCTAAATTAGGTACTTAAGATATAGTTACGATAGTAAAAGATTTAGTTTTTGTAAATGGAAATTTTATATTAACACTAATGACGTTGTATCGTTTGTTCCACGGACTTTTTCAAAAGTGCACATTAAGCGAAGTTTAGATACGGTGTGCGCCTAACCCCCTTTGACAAGTATATATTGAGATAATGATAAAAATGAAGCTTAAAATACCACATGTTTTCGGAAACACGCAGACGTTTGCTTTTTTACAATTAGCTTAATATAATTACGAACAATAAACTTACAAAACTGTCATCTAAGAAAAACAAAACCCTTCAAAAACTTACCGAGATAAATAAAATGTATTTACATGACTTTTTAGTGTGCTAAAAAATTGTGCACAATGTGGTAAATTTATATTAATAATTACACCATTTTTTATGCACTATTTTTTATTTCATTTTTTATGCACCAGTTATTTCACAGTTACACAAAGATTTTGTACAAAGTTATAGTAGCCATAGATTATAGTTGAAAAAAATAGGCATCAGTTAGTTATGAAGGTTCTTCTCAAACACGGAATATAACATTTTCACTTATAATAGTTACTATTACTGAAAAACAAGATTTGTCTTTATAGCTGCTGTGTAATACATCCCGCATTACACATCCCGTATAATACATCCCGCATTACACATCCCGTATAATACATCCCGCATTACACATCCCGTATAATACATCCCGCATTACACATCCCGTATAATACATCCCGCATTACACATCCCGTATAATACATCCCGCATTACACATCCCGTATAATACATCCCGCATTACACATCCCGTATAATACATCCCGCATTACACATCCCGTATAATACATCCCGCATTACACATCCCGTATAATACATCCCGCATTACACATCCCGTATAATACATCCCGCATTACACATCCCGTATAATACATCCCGCATTACACATCCCGTATAATACATCCCGCATTACACATCCCGTATAATACATCCCGCATTACACATCCCGTATAATACATCCCGCATTACACATCCCGTATAATACATCCCGCATTACATTGATTTGTTGTAATGTAACCCACATAGCAGCTATAGAGTATGAAAAATCGCACCACTTTGAATGTAAAAACTGAATATTGAACAATGTGAATATTTCTCATTATTATTATGTCAAAGACCTAGGAACTCTTCCCTTACAATCTTAACTTTAATAGTTGGGGTTTTGGGCTGAGGGCTTAGGGATTTTTGTATAGAAAGAGATGTTACCTGGATGGTAAGTCCCTTTGGCCATTGCGGATATTTGTAAGTGTTGGGGTTACAATGAACACGACGGAGATTGCTCTGTAATCTTCGTAATCTTCCCTTTTAATTTTTGTTTGTGAAAGATAATAGATATATACATAAAAAAATCCTAGATCTGTGAGTACCAGCGTACCACAGATCATTACAGATCCAGTAGGGATAAAAGTAACAATTTTCAGTTCATGTTATTTCTTAATATAAACCTTTGGACGTATATATAATTTTGATAAACTCTATAAAAAAGTTTTTAAAAATAACGCTATATCGCTACGATGGAAGCTTGTTAATCGAGCTATACCTGTGGCCTGAGGCGTTACTTAGTCTTTGATTACGTCGCATAAAGAGTCTAAAGTCTAAACCAATCTTCACCAGCGCATTGATCGAATTTCTAGGAGTTGGTTTTCCATTTTTGTTGCCAATTCATACGCTAGCTTTCGCACATCCTTCGTTGTCATACCGTATTTGACTACAGAACAATGAAGTAAATACTGAGTTAGAATTTTTTCCTCATCGTACTTACCTACTTACTTTTATACTTTTACGTATCCTACTTTTGGAAGATTGTTAATCCTTCTTGAAGCATAGCTTTCTGTTTTTTCACATATCTGTACAGAGTTATGTGATACAGCTGATATGAGGCTGCAGCGTTTCGGTATGGTACATTCCCGAGAAGAACTTGTTCTGCAGCTAGTTCGAGCATTTCAGGCGTTGCCAGGCCACTACCTGTTTTTCTTTTATGTATGTTAGGCATTCTGAAACAAATATGGAAAAGGTTTGGCATAAAATAAATAGGTAATTATAATTATAAGTTTGTAACATTTGTATTTTTTCGTGTAAATGCTGTTGGTGTATATCTTGTAAATAAATTAATAAATGAAATAATAGAAAAAAAACGCACTGAAAACTAATATGAAGAATGAATATTGTAATCGGGATGAAAGTAACAAGCCGTTACTTTTATCACTCATTCATGATTTCCCGAAATAAGAGAAACATGTGTAATGTTATAAGAGAAATTATTTAGAAGCATAGTTTTCATAATGTAAAAACTATAAAGGGATAAACATACTACAGTATTGACAAGAAAGATTGAATTCAACTTCTGTAAGAGAAGAGATACCAAGCATCGAAAAAAACACTAAAATTTACTTTCTTCGTATTTTCAACGCAGTTATACTCTGAGACAGACAACAGTTGGACACAATGCCGTGGGCACTACTAAAGTTGGAGGGGAGTAAAAATTAAGGAACACAATGGCGGCCAGATTTACACAGAGTTCGTTCGAAAACTCGTTAATTACTTTCATCCCTGGTCTCCCCTATAGAGAATTAAAGGGGTCATGGCGGATTCTAGAATCAACTCAGGACACAAGTTTCCTAAAGTAGATTAGTGGGTTTTATTACATTGTTTATTTACTCCATAACGTTTTATTAATCTCCAAGATAATGATAGCTAAAAAAATCTTATTTACACACTGTGTAAATTGTTCCGTGGTTCTTACCACAAGACTACTTTAAGTCACATTTTAACCACTGTTAATTTATTTTATAATCGTCATCAATAATATTCTATCTTCAATCCAACCTAATTGGTAACCTTTTCTCGCGGGTTAATCCGCATTGAATTATTTTTTGTAATCTCGTATGATTTAGCGAAATAGTCTAGTTCGCATATGTCCCGGATACGAGGATGCATTATTGAGTACCTAATGGGGCGAAATTAGTTTAGTGGTTTTTGAGTGATGCTGATGCTGTAACGGGCAAACAGCCTCAATGACTTTGCTGAGGATTTGTAAGGACTAAGACGTTAAATCTCAGACTGAACCAGACTCTCGGCAAATCACCTGAAAATTTATTATAATCGACATAATTATTTGAAAACATAATTAGGAGTAAATACTTAATTAAGGTCAGGAAACTAAGGTCAACATGATCAAACTAGCACTCGAAATGCACTCTTTACTTATTGAATATTAGCAATGTTTTTAACACGCGTTGAATATATGCTACAAGAGCCCGGTTTTATTATATTTTATTGAATATCGGGACGTTATCCTTATCAAATGTCATAAAACAATCTAAATGAAGTTGAAAGCCAGCGTCATAGCCATTCGCTTTTATAAAGTTCATTTCTCTACCAAAACAATTAGATGTGTAGTTAGTAGCAAAGGAGAGTGCATTCCATCACTCCGTATCAGAAGGACAAGTGAGCAGAATTGGGGTGTGCAATTAGTGCTATCTAATAGAGAAATAATTAAATGAGTAATAGAAAATATTGAATGAGGAACAAATGGATGGCAGCAAAATCAAATGGGAAATCACAAATGGGTTTCATTTGACTACCAGTGTTACAAACTCTCTAACGAAAGCGCGCTGAATTGGCGTAAAAAAGCGCTAGATTGGCACGTTTTTCGAAAAAACGCTCTGATCATTAAAAATGAAAGGAAAGGAATGAAAAGAATTATCAATTTTTAATCAAAAATTATCAGTGCGGATATGAAAAGAACGTACCTATTAAGTACTCGATCAACTTCCATTATAATCGTAAAAGTGCATGGATAATAATGGCCAATACTTCGATTTTTTAAATATATAATTCTCATACAAAAAACAATTTATTTTTTTCATTTAAAACGGGAATTTCATAGGTGATGACCTATTATTAACTTATTAGTGATTTTACCTGTACACCAGTGGTACAGGTCGAGATATACCATATGCTTATACTCGTGAATTAAGAATACCTACCACTTGGCTATATGGTCGTCGCGGCGTGATTGAGTACTGCGGTTCCGGTTTTTACACGAAACTAGACGATTAGCGGCATTGTAATATTCTAATATCGGTTTAAGCCAGGCTCTTCCTTCCTTTATTTCCTTCCCTGGTCTCCCCTACCGAACCTTTATCCTACTGCAATCAAAGTTATGCAGCGGCATCCGTCGGCTCCTTCAAAGAGTCCATGAACGGAGACCATGTACTGGGATGCGCAGCATGGGACGTCCTCCGGGACGATGAACCGACGACTTGAAAAACTTGCCCATAGTGGCTGGATGAAAAGAGCAGAAGACCGTGTGTAGTGGCGGTCTTTTGCGAGAGCCCTATATCCAGCAGTGGCTTTCTAAACACAGGCTGATGGAATGGACCGGATTGGAATCCGCAGATAACCAGCGTTGGTCATTCTTGGCGAGAAGAATCTTTCACATTCTTTTATATACTTTTATATCTTTCACAAATTATTGTGTCCAAAAACAATGCTCCTGCCTGGTGTTGTAGAAGGTTCAAGATTCTATTTGTAAGCGAATAAACATTTGTTTAAAAACGAATATGTATTTGTTTAGTCACAGAGAAATACTAATATAGTAGGATTCTGTGGGTAATTAGTCGTCTTTGTGGTGACTGGACCCATGACACCATAATCAGCCCTTTTATCATCCATTGCTGGACATGGGCCTCCGCCCATGTTCAGCAGTGGATGATGCCCATGTCAAGCAGCAGCAGTGCCCATGTCAAGACAGCAAATGCAAATTGCAAAGCAAAGCAAAGCAAAGCAAATGCAAAAGCAAATGCAACACAAGATAATGCAAATTGTCTTGTGTATACGAGATGTATGGCCTTAAAACGCCACGCTGGTCAAGCGGATTGGCCAGTCCACTCTTTTAGAAGTGGTGTAGTTTCTCTGGGCTTGTGGTATCGGCTTTATTATCCCTTAGTCACATCTAACAACACCTGCGGGAAGAGATGGGGTGGTGGTATTCTAAAGCCAGCCGACACCGCACGGCCACGACACAATGAATCCTAATTTGGGGCATTGAATGTGATATTATTTGTGACGTTATCTGATAAACAGACTTTATTGTCTGTATAGACTGAATTTGGTTAATATTTTCTAACTTAAAATTTCGTTGAAACAAAGAGTTCGTCCACTAGGATCCCCCAACAAGATCACTTGGGAGACGTGTCTGCACTCACCGGTTCCACAGGGTACTCCAAGATGAGAATTCCATAGAATTACATTTTTAAAGTATATTTTGATCACCTAGTATAAAGATCAGGTTACATTAGGTTTATAAAAATATTATACATTCTCAGACATAAGTAATAATAAAATAAATATATACACCAAGAAACGGTACATCAAAACTATATAACTCTAAAATTTGTAAAATCGTAGCTTGGGGATTCTGGTGAAACGTCAAGTTTTCGTCGATCCTCGGGGATCCTGACGAACTGGTAAGTGCAGACGGATCCCCGGAGATCTTGTTCGGGGATCCTAGTAAACGAACCCGAAAGTAAGATATCTGAATTCGAATATCTGATTTTTTAGACAAAGTAACTAAATATTGTTTTGTTGCATTCCACTAGTATCAATATCTTGGACCGACAATAAGGTTCCTAGAGCCGTTAATAAAGTCTCTTTTCTCAGGTAATTTCACATTTTATTATATCCAATAACTAGCCCATTGCACTAACGAGTATGGTGCAGGTTGTATTTTTGTATGGTGTGTAGTTATGATTGGTAGATTAGACAATATTTGCACAAGTGTCATATTTAAACTGTATAATACTTGTACGTGTAGATACTAGTTTACCATATGAATGAATTGTGGCAGCAGCTGACTTCGCGAGTTATTTGCACTTCGCGAAACTCATGATGTACCTATGACTTTAAATTTTCCAGTTTTTAAATTTTATTTCACAATTTCCAACTGGCTTCTCCTAGTAAATCACTAGGAGGTCTGTTCGGATTGTTGAATGAATATACACGCTTCAGATTTTAATTTTAAAACTCAAGAAAGCGGGTTTTCTCAGGCTGTTTTCCTTAACCGTCGAGCTAGTGTTAATATTAAAAATTCTTATTATACTTAAGTAGAAACTCATTTCCCAATCCCTTTCTCCAAATCTATTCTTACATCAATAAAGGTAGGCAGCGCATCAGGGGCGTGACATAGTTTGTCGCTCTTGACTAAAGTTGGCATGTACTACGGGTGTCCATGGGCGACAGTATCCACTTCCTACCAGGTGGATTGTATGCTCCTTTGCCACCTTCTTTATATATATATAAAAAAACAGTAGAAACTCCATTATACTTAAGTAAAATTCATTTTTGGTAATAGTATTACAATTCATCTTTATTTTAACTGTTATTGCCCCAGCACCATCTCTGCATAGTCCAAAAGTTGACTGGGAGATGCTTGACAATAATTAAGTCGACTTTTGTCACTCTGTACAATCAAGAATAAATAAACTCAGTTGCTAGTCGAGGATTTGAATTCATGACTTCACGAATGTAAATCGAGAATAGATACCTCTAGAATATCACCGCTCTTGCAGGTATATTATAGACCTATAATCAAAAATATACTAGAATATACTAAATGTAATCATTTTGGACTAACCAAAATGACCAAGTTCGTTACTGGAAAAATTCGTGTTTTCCCAAATTTGTTTTTCACCATATTTGGTGAAAATGCTTATAATATAGTAGAAGAGGATGATAGGACATGAAGCAAAATAAAAGAAAATAATTATGTTTTAGATAGATTCCTAATTGTAGATACAGGGTAGTCCCTATGATGTCTTTATTATTTCTCTGTTAGACAGACCTCACTCATAACAAGCCCCAAGCAGCCACAATTTGATTGGAGGAAGGATATATAAAATACAAAATGTCCCCAAACACAAGAAAGGGTGAATTAATGTTTTTATTTCAGTCTTCTCCTTTTCTTTTTTTAAGTGCTGGTTTCCAAGAAACACCTTTCTAAAAGCGGTGAACCTCCTGGAATAGTTCCCCTCCAACTTTCAGTGCGTGATAAGATTTTAAAATATTATGGTACCTATATGAGGTTACTAATATCAGCTACAACAGTTATTTCACATATACTTATAGATATGTGAGTATTACATATACTCATATATCTTATTATGAGTACGTAATTAAATACAATAAATGTTATAAACATTTATTTTCTTTAAAATATTTTAATGAATAAAAATATAATTCGTTTTACATAATGAAAATGTACATCATTTGGACGACAGGAACATACAAATATAGATACAAAGCTAGGATGTCATATTTACCCAACTTTTCGCAGGATTTTGAGCAAATAAAACTAATATAAGTTATGGTTAGGCTAGGCTACGTGACGATAATATATTATTTCATAGAAGTCTTTATTACATACATGTGTTTTTGTATTAAAAGCTTATCTAGAACGTCTTCTGTCAACGACGTTACTGAATCTATTGCGAGAACGTTTTTATACGTAATTTTAGGATAAATTACAGGATTGCTGGCATTACATTACATGCATACTGTCGAATGTTCTCTAAATAACAAAATAAGATTCTCGTCAAAAGTTTCTTAGCTAAACAAGAATACTGATAGTAGCGCTAAGAATGTTGTAGACTGATTAAGGGGCTTTTCCGCTGAGCTTTTTGGAGCACTTGCAAGGGTAATTTTTGATGGGCTAAGGGTTTGCGCGCTTTGGAGGAGTAATGTGTCCATCGCAGCGTATGCCTCATGAACTACGCGCTGCAAAACAAATTGCAATTACAAATAATCGAAACATTGATTAACATAATCGTATCGCAAGATTAAAATGATTAGAGACGACAAAAATTACCTATAGCTGAATAACAATTTTTTTTTTTTTATGTACTAAGGCGGCAGACGAGCATACAGTCCACCTGATGGTAAGTGGATACTGTCGCCCATAGACATCCGCGATGCATGCCAACATTAGTCCAAAATGACAAATGTTGGCACGCCCCTGGATGCGCTGCCTACCTTTGGAGATATAGGAATGGATTTGGAGAAAGGGTTGTGAAAATGGGCAGGGATAGGACGGGATGGGAATGGGCTCTGGCACATCTCACTCACTACCGAAACACGTACGTACATTGGGGAAATACGATAAAGTGGGAAATGCAGTACATTTCAAGGTAGTCTTCTGTGAGAGAGGGGTAACGTGGCCAGTCGAGCGCGCCCAGCGGCTGTTGGATTGCAGCGTGCACTCTCCCCCTATTTGCATACAGTATATGTATGACTGTCATACATACATACAGTATATGTATGTATGTATGACATGTAACAATGACTGTATATGTACCTACCTCAGTGATAAGTTTTGTATCGTAAGAATCTGTCGGCCGGAACATCATAATCGTGTATGTATTGTCGATGCCCAAATGTCCGTCAACCCAGTCTTCAATGCCACCCGCGAATAACGCTGGAACAACATACAGGTAACAACATTAGTAGAAAAGAACTGTATGCTATCAATTTGTACAGTATGCAAATGCTATCCTAATTTGATTAGGTCCTTAATCGTAAATAACCGAAACCAGCCCTTTTTATCGACCACTGCTGGAGATGGGCCTTCTCATGCACACTCTCTTGTAGGTACATGAGGGATGTAAGTACGGACTTAGAACACCACGTTGACCAAGCGGGTTTGCGAGTCCGCCCTTTCAGAGGTGGTGTAGTGGTGTAGGGTTTCAGACCTCGGGGCTTGTGGTAGGGCCTTTGTTATTCCCTAGTCGCCTTTTACGACACCCACTAGGTATTTATATTAAATTAATTATTTGAGTACTAACTTCCTTAGCCTACTTACTAAGAGTAGTGCTAGTCTTGTCCTCACTGTACCTATTCGCGACTCACATTCGTGAGGTCTTACTTCGAACACTGGTACCGATCAATATTTGAACTACTGAGCATAATAATATATTTAAGGGCCTGAGAACCTGAGGAAGTTCATGTCCAGCAGTGGATGTTAAAAGTGCTCGTTACGGTTATGTTAACATATATCAAGGCAAATAAAACTTCCTTCAAGATGCAACTCCACTCAGTTTATGACACATACCGTAGATGATCAATCATGTAGATCAAGCCGTATATCATTGTTTATTTTTAAACTCACTTAATCGATAAAAAATATGATAAGTTTTTACGTAAGAATTCTGAGGTCTGTCCAGCAACGTACGGTCGCCCACTAATGCTGAAGGCCGCGGCTGCGGCGCTGGACGCTCGCTGTCTCTGTAAGTTCAGTGATCTGTTCAGTAGCCCGTCAGTAGTCAGTAGTATCAAAACTGTTTACTACAGAATTAACTCTCTATATCTATTGTAAAAAGTTGAGAACTACAGGAAAAACTAAGAGTAAAACGGACATTTAATGATCTAAACGTATAATATTTACTCAGTACAGTAAATTACATTGTAATGTTTATTGTATTTACAGATATTAAATACAATCATATTTCATTATGATTTGTTACAAAGTTACAAAGCATGAGCTATTTAACAATCGTCTTCGTAGATATCTACTGTAACTACTTCTGAAACTACTTTTCAATCCATAAAAATGCCAACCTCCTATGTAATATTATGTAACTATGTAATAGGTATGTAACATCCTACTGTCTATGAAAATACTCACATAAACGTGATCAAAAGCACGTCGTTTTTTGGTGTGTGAATACGGATACATAACACCCTGGATAAAGAAACGATATTAATATATTATTATCATAAATTGTTTACTATATTATTATACCTAGGTATATTTTTACCATTGACACATATATTTTTCTGCCATAATTATTATGTGAATTATGATTATATTGAAGCATGCATTGGGTATGTTGAGGCGTGGCGTTATGGCAAACAAGATTATGGCAATTGGTGACAAACCGCTGCTGTCGTTCATGGATCCCTGGTACATATCACAAAGAACTTAATTTGGCAAGTTAATCCTCAAGTATCCAAGATAGCACGGACGCTCTGAGACCATTGAAGTCGCTTCAAAATACAACAATCCAACGATCACATAGCAAAAATCCTCTAAAAGCGTTTGTCTCAGTGTTCGCAATAATCAGAAAATACTTAACGCATGCCTAGTTTATTATATATATTTACGAGTGTAACATTTATTCCAATAGCTCATCCTATAGAATCTCTGTATTCTGTATATCGTATTGTTTGAATTCGCTTATTAACCCTTATTTTTCACTATTTAATCATATTTTTTATATTTTCTATGTATAATATTAACCGGTGTTTCTTACAAGATCTTTCAATCTTCTTACTCAAACGCATTCCTTATCTTCTCGGCATAAATAAACAATACTGATCGAAAACAATAGATACTGGCTGAAAATCAGATGCAAAAAAGTCAGCAAGGCTAGAAGTAAATAACATCATCTTGGCCTTCCACTCTACAAGACTCCTGTCAGACTCCCACGAAAACTCCTGTCATTCTGCTGGCGCCGCTGCTATAGCCGGCCGGCGCAGCTTCTGATACGCCGCTCTCTGGGCACTGGAGCTCCTGCTGGGCGGTACCTCTTGCGCCTGGCCGCCACCGCTACTGTTCCGTTACTCCTTGGAGGCGCCCCTGCTGGGCACCGCCTCACCTATCGTCAGAGCTCATCCGCTAGGCGCCGGAATTAATCTGTGAGTCGAACCTTGTGTGAGAGGTGCCGTTCCTAGGTCTAAATTTTACTTATAGATAAACTTTGGGTTTTTGTTAGTTATAGAGAGATTTTAAATTTGTTAATTTTTTTAAAATTATAAAGCTATTGGAACAACTTGACCTCTTTCCTTTTACAGTTAGTTTCGTGTGTGTGTACCACTGAGTTACATGACACGAGTATGTATTATTCGTATGTGGTATTCGTTTTGTGGACTACATTTTAAACCATATTTCTTCCGTACGAAGTCGGGGAGAAGTTTTAATACAGAAATGTTGTACCAATTTGTATTGTAGTAAGACAAAGAAATTTAAAAATGTCATAATAAATAGCAAGAAATTAGTAAGTTGACTTTATTAAATCGCAATAAAGAAATGGGAGCGGAGCGTAAAAATACCTCTCAATTTATTTAATGTCAGTGTTAATAAAAGTGAATAATTCAGTTTCAACGCGAAGATTAATTACATTGATTAGATAACCAACATAATACGCATCGATTTACTAATATATGCAATCTAAGCCGAAGGTTATCGTTAAAAGTTGGGGTTTTATTACATAAATTATAAATTACGTCAAACTATAGATCGATCGATCCAATTCTATTAAAGGTTGTTATAAGTTATGACGTTCGCAACGTCTGCAGCTGCACGTCTCGCGCGTCTCAAAAGAACAACTATTTACTTAGTGTTTGTTCGTATAATAGCTCAGTCAGAATATATATTATAATTATTAGTTAGCAACTGGAAAATGGATAATGGGTAACTTCTACACTTGATTATATTTATAGGTATTTTTATATTTAAACTACGGAATGGAATTTCATTAAAATTAGTCATAAACAGCATTTATAAACGTTTATAATTGCAATAGGTGCATTGAAGTGTACCATCTATCCAGATTCAGATCCAGTATGAATATAGGTATAAAAAAACGCCGCTTCGCTGTTTTCAGTGCCGGATAATCCATAGCTAAAAACTTGCCTTCTTTATATTTCTTCATATTAACGTTTCCAGCGAGCTTACATTATTATTTGAGTAGGTATCCAAAATACAAAATTAGTATGACGCAATCCATAACCATGCAAATGTATATATCGTACTCACTTCCTGCAATGGCGTGCAATTTAACACTACATAAGAAATCTATATAGCTACACTCATCTCCCGTATACCTATACATCTCCTACACACGTTTTCATAGCGTTGAAACTTGAAGAACTTGAAGTGTGAAGACACTGCTGGAACGTTTTCACTATTTTTCGTCCACTGCTGGACATGGACAGGGATGTCTGGCATAGAAACGCCACGCTGGCCAAGCGAGTTTACGAGTCCACACTTTTAGAGGTAAACATAATATGATATAAATAATTATTGTTAATATTAAGTGTGTAGTTCATCAGCGCTTGTGGTAGCGGCTTTATTATCCCTTAGTTGATCGTTCATGGCAGCGCCGGCTCTAGCTCATGTAGCGCCCGGGTGCAGGGCGCCCTCTAGTAGGCGTTTTGAACTCTTTGGAGGTGTCGCGAGCGGCGCTCGGCGCCCCCTAAGACCCTGCGCCCGTGTGCACCGCACCCCCTGCACCATAGGTAAAGCCGGCACTGAATTCAGCGCTCGACAGGCGCCCCCGGGCGCGGGGCGCCCGGGGTGCACCGCACCCCTTGCACCCCCTGGTAAAGACGGCCCTGGTTCATGGTGTACTCAGTACTAAAACATAATTTATGCAAGTCGCTAATTGAATAGGTATCAGCCTATGAACAACACGACGCGAAATAGAAGCAATGATTTCGACTTGTCGAATACCTAATTGTGGAACCTGAAGGTTATTTAAATGAAATTGCGCACGTTTGTAAAAACAAGCGCGCTGATCATGTATATCCGCCCCCTGCATGTCATGCTATGCTGAAAATACCAAAAATTCTTTGTGCGATTTCTTCAACCTTCCCCTTTTTGTTTTATTGGTACAAACTATAATGTTTCGGGGAATCAGTTTTTTCTTCTGCTATTACGGATAATATTAAACTATAAAGTTTGACGTGGTCGGCAACTGCATCTATGTTATTACCCTTGGAAATCTTAATAACCAGGAATAGTTGAATAGTTTTGGGTACAATTAGGTGTTGCCGACTGTACATACTATCGGACGACCGCTTTGGTCAGCTATTTAATCAGAGACAAAAGAAACATGTATAGGATTAAATAGTTAACAATAGTGAACACTAACAAGTACGTCGCCCTCCTTGAGAGCGATGAAAGTATAGAGCGGCGTGCGGTGGTCGTGCAGGAAGCGTGTGAGGGCCTGTGTCTCCATCTCGCTCAGCTGCCGCAGGCCGGCGTACAGCCCGCCGCAAGGATGCTCCGAGCGAAGTTCGTCAGCTATATCACAAACATTAAACGTGATAAACAGAAAACACTTTCAAGTGAAGCGCCGCCCAATGCTGGTGAGAATTACGTGAATTGACTAATTATCTACTAGTACGACGGATTTTTGTTAAGCTTTCTCTACATACCACTTTGCTTAGAAAGAGTCATCCGCACAAGCTAACACTTCTGCGAAACGCACTCATTCGTTGAGGACCCTTCCTAGCAATGATGATTAGTTACCATGCTGACAATGATAACTACTTACCATGTCATAATCATCGTCGTGGTAATTGATTAATAGATAAATCGGTTCGATAAAAAATGTTAAAATACGATTTATCCGGACCGTCCGCGTGGGCCCTGTTGCCAGCTCAGCTTGTTTTTATTTAGAATTTTATAGTGAGGAATCTGAGAAAGGGACCGTTCAAGTATTACGTAAGCACCAAAGGGGGGTGGGGGGTCTTTGCTTTGCTTATTTTTGATGACATGGGGGACGGGGGGGTCTGGTCTGAATGGCGAGTACGTCAGCAATATTTATTTATTTACTTTCGTATTTTTGTTGCAAAATTTAGTAGATTCTGATTAAATAAATAACAATAAAGAAACTTGAACAATTTTGTAAAAATTACCAATGCTCACGTAAATATGGGGGGGGGGGTAAGAGCTTTGCTTACTTTCACTGACAGGGGGGGGGGGGTAAAAATGACTAAAATTCTGCTTACGTAATACTTGAACGACCCCAAATCCTCATTCAGGATTGTTTTCCTAGCGGTGTTTTTTAAATCTTACAAAAGTCACTAGTTAAGTGTATTTTCAGCATTATAACTACTCAACCGATTTGATAAAATATACACGAAAATTCACATCAAAACGAAAATGATTATGTATGGTATTATTTTTATATGTATGTATATTATTATACTATCAGACCATGCTTCTCCACTGCTGGATATAGGCCTCTCCCAAGGCTCGCCACCACACACGATCTTCGGTTCTTCTGCGAATTAGTCATCATCGGTCCACCTGGCAGGAGGGCGTCCCACACTGCGCTTCCCAGTACGTGGTATTTATATGAGGACTCATCTATCCCAGCAGTTATCGGTCTCGCCGCAAATATGGCCTACCCTTTGCCATTTTAGTATGCTGATTCTAAGAACTATGTCGGTATCTTTAGTTCTTTGACGAATCTCTTCGGATCCTATCCCGCAACAAAATTCCGAGCATAGAGAGCCATGTTTTTTTTTTCTGTTTGATCTGGTGGTTGACTGGTAAAGAATGCCGTAGGGCACCTTGTAAGGCCCAGTGTACAAAATAATTTACAACATGTATGTAGTGGCTAACGCCAAAATATTACTACACCAATGCTCACGTAAACGACCGGCTGATTGGTGGATATTGAATGCGAATATTTGTCACGTGACGTCCTCCAAAACAACACAACATACACACAACACACACACACACATGACACATATCCGGTGGTCAGGTAAATATAATCTAGATTTATTAATAAAATCCTAAGTGAATTTGTATTGAAATTCAATGAAAATAAACAAAATAATTTTAGCAAACAATTGTTATTTTATCAGATAGTTAATATTTTTTATTGGCTATCTAAATATTATGTACCCAAATTTTATTGCGCAATGGGCAATAGACTGCTTAGGTAGGTACTTATGAGTTTTTTTTTTATTTTATTTTTTTTTATTTTAATATCCGTAGGCTTCAAAGATATTGATATTGAGGAATTTCAGAATAATTCTGAGCTGAAAGACTTCGTACCCCTGAATGAATGTTGGAGACCCGGAGTACCAACCTCTGCCGGCTTTGAGAGAATGTGTTCACGAGGAAAAGTTTTGGAAGCGAGACTGCTGATAATGAAACTGGTTTTTCATGGCTGATGTGAAAAACAAAGTGGAAGAGGTGGACGTGGGGATTTGGGGGACGTGGGGGTAATGACAGAAAAAGGAAGAAAATAAAGAATAGGGTATAGAAAGAAAGAGGTACAGGAAGGAAAGAGGAACAAGAGGAAGGTGAAAGTGGAACTGACGAAGTCAACCCATCTTCAAATGGATCCGTACCAACAAATAATTGGACAGTAAAGTATTCTCATCCCTATTTTTCAGAATGAATGAAACTGAGATATTTCTTTTCTTTTTTTAAAATTCCATAACAGTAATGCCCAATGTGCATTTGAATGAACAAAATATATCGCTTTAAAACTGGCGGCATTCTACTCTCACCAAAGAGTACATAAAAAAATATATTATTATAAAAATCCTGGTCACGTTTTTCATGCAAACCTGGGCCGCAAGCATGTCACAGTATACCATGTACAATGAAATGTACAATTGGGCCTTAAGCTCAGCCTGCGTTATTTGTTGTTGGGCCTTAGGAGGTTAAGTCCGTCATTTGTATACGTCAAATACTTGGGCTATGAAGTTTAAATAATTTATCGGATTTAGTTATGATGTTTTATCTCTTTAACGAGACAGCCGTCCGTTCCCAATCGTCTCTTACAAAAATTATTATTCATAGGTCAAAATCTATGTTTATCTATACATATAATAAAATTGTAACAGGCCGATGTCTGTACATTATAGATATTGAAAGAAGCGACCGCTACTAGCGACCCGCCCTCAAAATGGAGCCTATATTTTAAGTTAGACCTCTAGCAATACATCGGTGAAAACTGCATTCAATTCCACGCAGTAGTTTTTGAGTGATGCGTGTACAAACATACAGAAAGACAAAATTTCTAAAAACTTGTTTTGGCTTCTGTTGCTCTAATAAAGACCCCCCATATTAGTTTTTTTTCAATATCTATAATGTACAAACATCGGCCTGTTACAATTTTATTATATGTAATAGATTAAGTAAGTCCTTACGGGGTATCCATTGATATTCAAAGTTGCGATCTAAATTCACTCCATAACACGGCTGAATGGTACACCGCAGACCAAGTTTTTCACAGGCTTGACATTTTGTCTGTTGTCGCCCTTTGCAGGTATCCCATGTCTGACGCATGTTCTTTGTCCATTCGCGACGCTAATCAATAACAATCTCAGATATAATGTTACTATTAAGTAGATAAGGTACATTTATTTACAAAATTTCCTATAATAGATAAACGCTATAAAAATATGCAATAAAGTATAATTAAACATTTGAGCAGTTTCGTTTTAATCAATGAGTAATTTGCAATTTTATCAGACGATGAACGCAAGAAATCCGAGAGAAAGCAATCTAAAAACAAAAACTTTGTTCTTTGTCAAAAACAAATTACGTACGTGTGGGAAAGTCATTGAATAATCGTAACCGTCGGGGTTAAAAACGGGAATGATCCAGAAGCGGTATTTAGTTAATAAATCGCTGTGTGCTTCACTTCGTTCTATCAATTGGTATAACACGTACATAGCGGCAGTTACAGCGTGGTGATCGCGACCCTGAATTCCTGCAAAATAATTTATGTATAGAAATACAAATTTTTGAAAACAGGTGTCTACATGTATGTATAAATGGAAACTTGTTATCTTGCAATGTTGTTACTCCAGAGAACATTTTTTAGGAGATTTCAAAACTATGGTGGTGTAAACTTTTAAATTTAAAATCGTCGAGTATACTCGTACAAACTATATTTTGTTTCGATGGATAGGGTTCGTAAAGCTCTAAAACTTTTGTCTACTAAACACATTTTTTTATAGAAAATTGCGAAATCCCCCTTCCCACTTATCAGTCTTTATTTAAAGTTGGCAGACGGCAGACGGTCCACCTGATTGTATGCGGTTATCGTCGCATATGAATACCTACAATATCAGACTTGGGGTTCTTTGAAACTGAAGCGCTGCGACGAAATGAAAGCTTGCCACTTTTTATCGCGATGAAAGTGGTGAAAAGCTTGTGTTCTGTTTCCCGCTGGTATTCAACTGCACAAGTTATGTTTACCCCAAATTGAGACTGCTTAAGACACAAGCCGGGTAAGACTGTCATAAACAATGACCTGAGGAATGTTCGCATGGTCACTGTATAAAATGAGCCCAGTGTCGTTGTACAACGTTCTTAAGTCCGACAATCTGCAGCAAATCATTGGTATGAAGCGTTGGGTATAATACTTGTCAAGCAACTATGTATGAACTGAAATAATATTATACTATAAATAAAACCTATAAATGTTCCATACCTGCAACCAACATTACTGTTTGTTTAGCTGATACAATTTGACCGCTACTGGGGTCATCGATTATTATCATGTATATAGGATTTTCCATTGTGGTTAAATTCCCATCAGTAATATCAATGCGCTTTGCAATAGGACTTTCCTCTGACCAGTGCTTTAACTGTTCAACTATCTATCAAAAAAGTATCTATCAAATCACATTTAGGGGCAAAATACAGCATCAGCATTAAATAAATACATTATCAGCATTAAATAAATACATTATCAGCATTAAATAAATACATTATCAGCATTAAATAAATACATTATCAGCATTAAATAAATACATTATCAGCATTAAATAAATACATTATCAGCATTAAATAAATACATTATCAGCATTAAATAAATGCATTATCAGCATTAAATAAATGCATTATCAGCATTAAATAAATGCATTATCAGCATTAAATAAATACATTATCAGCATTAAATAAATACATTATCAGCATTAAATAAATACATTATCAGCATTAAATAAATACATTATCAGCATTAAATAAATACATTATCAGCATTAAATAAATACATTACCAGCATTAAATAAATACATTATCAGCATTAAATAAATACATTATCAGCATTAATTCGCATTTTTCTGAATGGTGTTTATGTTGTTTGCGTATGTTAATGCAATTCCTTACGAAAGCATTTTATCGTATGCAATGAATGAACTGTGAGAGAACGGAATCGAATTATAACGTTTACACGAGCAGATCCTTCACCTACGATTTTAATTCTGATTAGACATGAATTTGTATCCATTTAATACTATTTTATATCTAAGAACTAGAATGTATATCCTAATCGTTCAAAAATTAGGGGGGGTATTAAGGGAAACGCCGTGGTAAAGTTATGCCAACAAACCCTTACTCCATTATATTATTAAGGTTTACTTAGCCAGTAGCCACAGATACTGATTTTGTGTTCCATTTATAAATAAATAAAGCGAATATATAAATAAATAATATATTTTTATACAATAGATTAGCATTCGTTGATTCCAGGAAAATCAGTGCAAAGGTTCGGTGGTGAAGGTCGGTTTTATATATTAGTAAGGGTAAAAATGTATGCGGTCTGAGGTGCTATCCTCATTCTTTCTATTGGTCCTTGACCAAAAGAAGTTTGACGACCACTGCCCTAACCGAATTTCTGAAACTATAGTACTTTATAAAAACGGAGGTCTGGATTGTACAGGGATAAGATTGAAATGGACATGGGCAGGTCGATTGTAAACGCTATAGTTATTGCGCGGTTGTTGCCCTCAGTTGCATAAGCACGTTTTCACATTCTAAACTTTGCTTCTCCATATTAAAGCTGCGTACATGTTACATGCCAATTAATGCTGACTGGTGTACTTAGTTCCTTATAGTTTACTCAAATATTATATGAATAAAGATTGATTATGTTATTCGGTAATACCTCATACAGAGTACGAGGGGAATTAAAATTTAATTGCCTCAATTTGATCATACTGCAAGGAGGAAAGTGTTTCTCTCTAAGTTTTTCTTTCAAAGATTTTGATATTACTGTTGGTAAAACTAAGGCATCATCATACTTCCTCGTAGTAGCATTCCTTAATTTAATTTCATCACTCTTATCAGAAACGGATTTATGTAATATCTCTGTAGAGTTTTCAGATTCAATTATTTGGGTATTTTCTTTTTCATCAGATTCACTATCTGTTTCCGAATTAATATCATTTTCCTTATGCTCTTTGACTTCGTAGTCTCCAAATTCTTCTTCAAACTTTTTGCTGGTAGTGTTTTCGTTATCCTCATCATTATAAATCAACATATTATACGATACATCGAAATCTTTATTTGATAATGTTTCTTTGGTTTCTATATTAATTATTTCAGTAGTAGGGAATTCTTCGTATTTCTTTTCCGTAGAGAGATCGACATTAGATTCTTTTACGTCAAAAACATCAGTATCCTCTGTTGTCACCGTCCGTTCAGGTTCAATTTTCTCGTCGGCAGTACTTCTAGTTAGGATAAGATATTTGGAAGGTATGGCTTTATTTAAAAACGATCTTAAGGTAAGGATTTCATGATCTGATCTAGTTCTGGTTGGATTAAGTTGAACTGTTGCCCTCGTCGGTTTATTTGTCTGCGAAAGTTTTGAAATAAGAAACTCGAACAACTGGGAAAATACTTAGTGCCTATTTCTTTAACATAAAATTGTACATACGTTATGAGTTCTTTGCGGTGGAGTTAAAGGAGCAAGTGTGGTCCGGCTTGCAAACATTACGTGTGTTATAGGTGCGTACTGACGAGCGACGGGTGTTGCCGGTCGAGCCAAGAACTGAGGGCTGGCAGGAGGACTCTCATCACGTTGCTTATGCTGCTCTACAAGCGCATAGTGCATTTGAGGGAACGGAATTTTATTTCTAAATTCTCCTATAAATTGAACAAGAGAGAATAATGTAGGTGTTTATTTTATAACATTAATACGTTGTTAATGATAAATTTGATAATATTAACCTTTTGGGGGCATATGTGGAGCGGCCTTAGAATTCGGAGGTAATACTGGAGGAAGCGCTGGAGCCAGGAATAGATCGCCACCAAGACGCGTTACTGTCACTGTGGTGGGAGGGACAAATCGCGTGTAATCTCGAGTTAGGTCTACGGCAGGTGCGAGAGTTGTGAGCGGCGGCACAATCACTCCTCCGATTATTATCTTTTCTGAGGTCTTAGTGATAGGCTGAATATTTACCGCGACAATTTTCTTTGTCGGTATGTCTTCATCAAATATCTTTACTAAAAATTCAGGAGTAGTTTCTATGTTGGCACGCCATCGTGTGTAATTTGTAAGCGCTCTCTTGGGTCGCAAAACTACGGTAACAAAAACACCATATAAAATTATAATATGTAAAGATGTAAGAATATCTTTGAATCTATCATATTTAATTAAGTCTTACATGAAATTGGACATACAGAATCAGTGTCATTTTCAGTAAAATTGGTTTGATGAGAGGAAAATACCAATTGTGTAAAACTTATTGTTATCAAAATTATGCAAGTTTTCATGTTAACAAAACTTAAACTTCATCATTTGACATTGCATGATTACTGTGATAGCATACTCTATAGCTAAAAATATGTCTAATTACAAGTCGCCAGGTTTACTTATACACAGTCCTGTAAGAATCTCTCTGTTACTCTCTGATTTGAGAAGTGAAGTGCACGCTGCATTCCAGCAGCCGCTGGGCGCACTCGACTGGTCAAGTTACCCCTCTCTCAAGAAGACTACCTTGAAATGTTGCATTTCTCACTTTATTTTATTTCACTAATGTAAGTAGGTACATGTTTCAGTAATGAGTGAGATAAGCCAGAGCACATTCCCATCCTATCCCTCCCCATTTTCTCAACCATTTCTCCAAATTAGTTACTATATCTCCAAAGGTAGGCGCGCTTCCGGGGGCGTGCCAACGTTTGTCATTTTGGACTAATGTTGGCATGTGTCGAGGATGTTTATTGGCGACAGTATCCATTTACCATCAGGTGGACTGTGGACTGCTCGTCTGCCACCTTCGTCTATAAAAAAAAATTGCCGGAGCGTCATTGACCCAAACGCCCCCCGTTTGGGTCAATGACGCTCCGGCAAGATTGTCGTGGCGCCCCGCGCCCCCTTATAGGGTTAAGAAATTTCTAGAAAAAAATTAAACGTAAAATTGAGCGGTTTAGAAATATCATTTCTTATTATTCTTAATACTTATTCTCCATGATGGCGCCTACTTAAATTTCATAATAAGTCCCAGGGTAGTTGTAACGTGTCAGGATAAAAATGTCATACTTACTCATAGTTCTGAGTTAATCGATATGTAGGAACCTACGAGTAACGTATTTGTTAGTAAAAATATGAATTCTTTTGGACTTTGCATGAAAAAGTAGGCCAAAAGTTATTTTTGAGAAAAAAAAAATCATAAGATTTTAGTGTCAATGAAATCAGACTTTGTCCTGTTAGCGCGGTGCGACGCGTCGCATCAAGCGCTGCGCGTTGCGTCGAACGTTGCGGCGCGGTTCGGTGCGTCAAGGACACGATGTCCTACGTGGGAGTCGTGGACGCGCAATTGCCGTCTATACTATTCAAATTTTAGTATAAATTTTATATAAACACATAAAAATTGTCGCTTATTACTCAGTGAAAACATTTACTTAAAGTATTTAGGTTTAGAAAGCCAAGGAACAATATAAGTGGGAAATGGACGCGTCGCAACGATAGACAGTAGATACATTGCTCACTCAGGACACAATGACATGTGTGGGCAGGGAATGTTTGACATTGTGGCGACGCAACGCTTTCTGACAACGCGCCGCTTCGCGTCGCCTGACAGAACATGGGGTACAATAATCACGAAAGGAATCTATGGTTTCAGGTTTCGGGAAAGGTTCGGTTACACCCAGTGCCGGCGTTAGCGTTAATGACGCCCCGGGTAAGATTGTCGTAGCGCCCCCTTTTAGTGCATGACATTTCGAGAAAAAAAAATAGACATAGGTAAAATCGAACCGTTTTGTTTTGATATTTCTAAAAACCTTTTTGATACTTAGACACTTTACTTTAGCATTACCCGAGCTAACGTGGACGTAGAAAGTTTTTGGAGCTCTTTATTTCTGTTTTGAACGGTCATCAAAAAATTCAGCGACCCTGCAAATTTGGCGTACTGGGAGATTGCACAACTTCGCGCCCGGACCCGAACGTCGGCACTGGATAATCCCACAAATGACACGTGTCGCTTGTTGTTAGTTTTAAGTCATCGCAAATCGATCTTTTAAGCCAGCTCTGTACTCTGCGCGTATTTTCTAATAGAGTAACTTCGAGAAAATATCTATATATTCGCTAAAGTTATAGGTAGGTATTCACTATAAACAATCTCTTTGTTTCCGTTGCCAGAATTTATTGTCACACATTGTCACACATTGTCAGTCGATATTTCTTTTAGTTTGTTTTTTAGTAAACTGTTACATAAAATAATTGTATGTAGTTTAAACCTACATTCTGAAATAACACAATGCTTTTGCAATTTAAAATTAATCTGATTGCTATTATTTACTTCTTTGGCGCTTTATTCATGATATTATTTCCTCCGAGGAACTATGAACAGTATGTATCTACCATAAATATTGGGGTATTGGGAACGTATTATAATACATATATGAGCTTACAATACATATTTACATAAATAATGTTGTCGTTGCCTGTGTGAAATTACATTTTCTATTAGATATAAATTGTTTATGAGTTATTTATACTCAGCGGTTATACATAGTTTAAAAGTTACCATTCTCATTTGTGAGTTCGAAACCTATCTTTTAAAATATTGAATTAAGTTAAGTGGTTAAGTAAATGCGGATATTACAATTAGGTACCTATCACTAGTTCGGCGGTGAAGAAAAACATTCTAAAGAAAATCAATTGAACAAAAATAAAATCAAATGCAAAAGAGCATTTCCTGAATTCTTTATTTCACTGAACTCAGAATCATAAGTGGAAACCATTGTTTAAACAGCTGTAATTTCACAGAACATGAAGCAAAAAAAAAGATTTTTTTACCAAAAAGTGCGTAACATTTCTTGTAAATTAGCTCAGAAACATGAACGGAAAGCATGGTTTCAGTGTGGTTTCAGTCCTTGGAAATACATCTAACACAGCCTGCATACAGATAGAGATGTTTTTTTTTTAGATCTGGTGCTAAACTGAGGACGAGAAGGAGCATTGGTGGCGCTTTGAAATATCCACACTATGTGGAGTACGAAATGTTACTTGCTGCCGCTGATCGCATGGCCCACGATGATCCAGAAATGATCCAATTGGTATACTTGAAGCCAAAGACGTTTGAGAATCGTACTATAGTTGTTTTTGAACTGCGCAGCGATAAGCAAAGCAAGAAGCCTGGCATACTGATTATTGGAGGTACATTTTAAGCATTTTCCGTACCTACAGAATATATCGCTATTTTTCTGTTTAAAAAACCCAACGTCTCTATGTCTATTCAATTATAAATAACTCAAGAACGCCTGGAGAGATTAAGCACAGGTATAACTAGTACATAGTTAGCTCGGTGGTCATGGAAAACATCGAGAAGGAACTGGCATGCTCGAGAATTTAAAGAAATTTGGCCCATGTGTATCTCCCTACTCTCAATGGGCCCACGTAGTGTATTATGGCCCCAAATCTCCTCATTATTATATGCCTATGTTTTGTAGTACAAGTGGTATTAGACTGATATGGATGATATAAACAAGTAGTAAAAAACAGACCTACCATCTGTCTCCCTATATTATGTCGCCATCATGTCTCTAATAACTTTTCTCGAAGGTTTCAGACCGTGAATTATCGCTTTGTACATAAATAAAAGAAATCGACTGGCCCTTGCTCATTTATTTGATAGGTTCTAATTACTACCTACTAATATTATTAGGTTTTGCAAAATAATTTTGTTATTTTACAACATAAATTATATAAATAATTTATGTTTAAATAAGTTATAAGTAATATCCTGTAATTCACTTACAGCACTTAGCGGAATGGCATGGGCAGCGACTAATGCAATACTAGAATTAGCGGAGAAATTGCTCTATGACATCAACTATCAAACACCATTTTTCAATGACTACGATTGGTAAGATATGCAGATGCACACCAATATTCTAATTAGTGAAATATCTCCAACTCGTATTTTCTTAATTGTCTAACTTGACTAGGCGATCCAAACCAACATAGGTAATAGCTAAAAGTCCAATTCTAAGGTACCAATTACAATCTCCTGAATATTGAGAGCTCTCTTTTATTATATTCTGTACTTCTCTAAGTAGGTCTGTCCCTACTTAGGTAGGTACTTACTCTATTACTAAACTGGTGCTAGAATCGCAATTAGGTACCTATCTACTTAGATTTAAATGCATAATAGGTCATGCATAATAGGACAAACATTTGTGACGTGTTACATAAACTTTTGTAAAGCCGAAAACTATGTTATGTTAGCATTTTAAAAATATACATAAATATCTGAGTCAGAACAGAATATGTAGGTAATCGTAATAGGGAGGGAACAAATGTACCTATACAGACACTACTTACGGTACTTTTGCCTGATAATATCACATTTGATACTTTAAAATACTTATCTACTTAAAATTTTTTTAGGTATTGCTGCTTAAATGATTTTTACTTATTAGAAGAAAATATGTAAAAAAATATCGATTCCTTTGTATGTGCAGGTATTTGATACCGATGGGCAATCCAGATGGTATCCACTTCACTCAAAGCCTCAAGTCCTATCCTCCTATAGATGCAATGAAATGGTCCAAAAATTTGACACTTAAAACAAACAGGCGTCCAAGTGAATGGCTCAAAAACGTGAGTCCGGAACCTGGGGAGGAAAAATGTTTTGGAACGAACGTCAATCGTAACTTCGCTTATCATTGGCAAGGTCAGGTTTTATTTAAATGTTTTCAACTTATATTTTTTACTTGAGGAATATAAGAAAGTATGGTACTAATTACGATAAACATACTATATATAAAATTGTAACGAGAGACCACGCCGCATGCTTTTTCAGATGCGTAATTTGTTATGCTGCCTCCGTGTTGCACCATGTGCAATTTTGTCCATTTTTATTTATTTAGTTCATCAACATTCGTTGGTGAAAAAATGTATTTACAATTCCTTTTACAATTTATACGTAATACCTATAGGTAGATTTGTACAATCAACAATTATTGTTGGTTGCACAAGCTTTTTGGTTTCTTTTAATTAATTAATACACGTCGTCAACATAATAACATGGGCATTTAACATACAGGTTGAGGTGACATGCACACAATGTATTGAACATTTTCCAAATGTAGAAATGAACGCCTAATCTCTGTTTAGGCACCTACACATTTTATCGAACCTTTTGCTGTGAATTAGAATCGTTAATTGATCATTGTTTACATAAGATAAGTTTACCTTTTGTACATCTTCTCATTTAATCATGAATAAAACTAAATTGTTCTGTGTCCCGTGTGTAGCTACAGTAAAGTAGGTAAATGTGCAGTATCTTAAAACTTTCATTTATATTCTTAACTACATAAGTACCTTGTTTTGATAGAAATGGCGATTTAGTTTTATTGGTGTGTTGCAAATAGTTTGTACAATCTCTTTTAATTCCATAAATGTGGACGTCAACCCCACCTACGCTCGTTCGGGTGAGGAATGTCAAAAGCCCCGTATGTTGGCCTTATGCTGTGCTACGGGATGAGGGTCTGTGGTTCTATATGGAATCTGGATATGTAAGATCTGTCTATGGTTTAAGAAGCGTGTAAAGGAGTAATGAGATTTTTCACGTGACAAAATTTTAGGTAAGTAGGTACTTTCAGTAATTATGAGTACAGCGATTAGATAAGAATAATTAAATCCAAACAAGTAGGTATGTAGGTATCTTGAATTGTCTCTTTGTCATCAGATATTGTTCTGCATTATAATTTGTGTAAAAACTGATTAAAAAAATAATTTGTAGAATCTTGATTGTATATTAATTTGCATATGTTTATCTATGTAGGTAATAGATTTCTGTAGCTGCATATTGCTACATGTATGTATTATTATTATTTTAATTTATGTATGTAGGTACACGCACGCCTGTTCCGTTCCGACCATGCGCCTGCTGGAAGAGATCTGCGCAGAAGATAAGCTTATCTTTTGAAGATCTTCTCTTATTTAATCATGAATAATATGTATGATAAAATACAAAATAAATAAAATTGTAGAAAACCCACTGAATGTTCTTCTGTACTATTAATAGAAACATCAAAAACGTTTGTAGACTTTTATGTCAATAATTTTTTTTGTATATATGTATATTTATCGTGTTTATGAAAGAACTGCTTAACGAGCTAATGTTTGTGAAATTTAACCACGGATTAATGCAATCAGTAATCCAACTGCCTGGTGCGCAACAATTCCGGATTTAATTCCCGGTCAGATAAACATATGATTAAAGACAAGTATTTCTTTGATAAAGATTAATATTTTTCGAGTCTGTATATACTTAGTCTGTGTTCGTCTCTGTATTTTCTGGCCTCACAATACCAGAGCCGGATTAAGCATGTCTAGCACATTCGCCAGAAAATCTGTAGGGTTTTACGGCGTATAAAAATAGGTGGAAAGTTTTAAATTGTTGACATTTTACTGTGTATTTGGAAGCATACTCAGTTCATGTATGAAAAAATCGGATATATATATACAATCAGATTTTCCGCTTGCGACGCTGCGTCCCTCTATAATAGAGGCTCTATTACTTGGCGCCCTGGGCGATCGCACAGCTTGTCCAGCTCTATATCCGCCCCTGCACAATAATCACAGTTTAAAAACCTATCCTATTTCCCCAATGTACGTGCATGTTTCAGTAGTGAGTGAGATAAGCCAGAGCCCATTCCTATTCCTCGAAATCCTTTCCTTTAAGTCTCTAAATGTAAACAGTGCATTCGGGAGCGAACCGACGTCTGTCATTCTGGACTGATGTTAGCATGTATCGCGAATGTCTATGGGCGACACCAGGTAAGTAGATACTATTTTGTAAGGTCTGCCGCCTGCTGTCCATAAAAAAAACTAAATTATGATTTGCTTTTTTTTATAGGTATCTCTAATAAATTATTTTAAAAATTTACGTGATTAAATGATTACAAAAAAATATTTACTTTCTAATTATAAAAATATTTACAAAATATTTTGCTGTCGCTACCAATTTTTTTTACCGCATCTATTTTAAGACGAGTATTTTAAGCCTTTGCTTAAGATTTCACTGTTGCCTTAATTATATTATTTGCGTGAATTTGCGTGAATTGTAAGAAATAATATAAATGACAAGGGCTAACATTAAAGTATAATAATTACGTATTTCTCGAATGGTCCCTTTATCACCAGGTATTGTACTATAATGTCTTATATTATAATGTATATTGTTAATAATCGATTAAAGAAAATAAATTCGTAGAATCTTAATTGAAAATGGCAAAAAACCAACCGAATATTTTTTTCTGTAAATACCTAATAATTTCTTTTTACAGATGACGTACGCAAAACGCCTGACATTTGCTCACAATATTACCCAGGCGTAAAACCATTTTCGACGGCTGAAGCAAAGGCGATACGCGGTTATGTTGAAGCACTGGGTGATTCTATACATTTGGCCATACATTTACACGCTAGTTTCTTACCGAAGAAAGTACGTTTATTTTAAAAAATATTACCCGTTTACTTTAAAGTAACTACTCAATTACGTTTTTCGAGAGGAATGAAGTGTTATCATAGCCTATTCCCATCCCATCGAATAGGGAGTCTCTTATACCGATATAATTGGGCAGTGTCTTGTCCTATCTAATCTTTTCGAACAGGGAGTAGGTATGTAGGTAGGTAAGCAGCGCCGGCTCTAGCTCATGTAGCGCCCGGGTGCAGGGCGCCCTCTAGTAGGCGTTTTGAACTCTTTGGAGGTGTCGCGAGCGGCGCTCGGCGCCCCCTAAGACCCTGCGCCCGTGTGCACCGCACCCCCTGCACCATAGGTAAAGCCGGCACTGAATTCAGCGCTCGACAGGCGCCCCCGGGCGCGGGGCGCCCGGGGTGCACCGCACCCCTTGCACCCCCTGGTAAAGACGGCCCTGTAGGTAAGTAGGAGTAGGGAGTAGTATATGATGAGGATAGATTCATTCCATTTTCCCTCTCGGGATAACCAGTTAAGAATGACGAACACATCCTCGAGGATGTATTCTTAACTGATGTTGGATGTACCGTACCTATCGCAAATGTCCACGAGCGAGTATTCAAACATTTTATAAATCGTAAGTACATTTTTTCTGGCCGTGTGGTGTCATTTGCCTTTAGAATAGCACCACGCCATTTCTTCCAATGATTGACTTGATGATGATTGATTCTTCCAGGAAATTCAGTGATTGACCAATAAGTAAGAGTGTAATTATTAGGTTGTAATTACTATATTTCTACTTAACTGAAAGCATTTCATAATAACTTTTGTGTCAATAAACTGTATAAACAGTACCCTTTTTTAGCTCGCAGACCGATAAGTGGCCGTTGTCAATTGGTTGTTTATGCGTTGTCAACCAGATTGTTGACAATCGTTGTTGTCAACCACTGATTTACAACTATAGCCCTGAGTTGTGCAACTATACAGTGCATTTCTACAATACAATAACACGATTTGAGCATTATTTATTTCTCTTTGAAGTTATTATTTCGTAGATATAATAATTATCACAAAATGTTTTAATAGTAAGTAAGACAGACGATACGGTGCATTATTTAGATACCTATATAATATTTTCAGGAGTATATTTTATATCCGTGGCGGTATTCTTTACGGTCGCCGAGCAATTATCTCACTTTACAAGCCATTGGTGAGTATGCAGCAAGACAGGCGCGGTTGCCTGATGGACGACTTTATCAGGTGAGTGAGCCGTAACATCCCACTAATATTCAAATGCGGATTTCGACGTTTGTTACTCATCACGTTGAAACGGCCAGTGGCGGCTTTACCTATGGTGCAGGGTATGCGGCGCACACGGGCGCAAGGCCTTAGGGGAGCGCCGAGCGCCGCTTGCGACGCCTCCAAAGAGCCTACTAGAGGGCGCCAGGGTATTGATTGCACCCGGGCGCTACATGGGCTAGAGCCGGCGCTGGAAACGGCTGAACGAATTTCGTTGAAATTTGGCATATAGATTGGATTTCTGTCGGTCGGGCGAACAAACGAACGTTTGGTCTCTGACAACTAGCAGAGCGGAGTCAGACTGACTTACGGTTCGGAGAACTCTTCGTCTTGTAATCGTTCGTTCGTGATCGAAATGAATGAAACAATCGTGAATACAATCAGTAAGTATTGATGATTGATTCGATCTGTAAAAAACGGTGATCGACAAATGGCTAATCTTAATCCAGATTTTTTCTTTATGGAAAAAAGGTGGCAGACGATGAGCATACAGTCCACCTGGTGGTAAGTGGATACTGTTGTCCGTGGACCATATAGACCCAAACTATTATTATTTACGTACCTACCTAATATAAATTTGCGGGGGGTTAAATTCCGACCTACCATCTAACTAAATGGTTATATAGTACTTGGACTTTTTAATTGTGTAATTCAATATTGGGTAATATTTAAGATGCTTTCTTAATTCTTAACACCAAAATTTTTATATGTTTATTTATTCATTCTTTATTGCACAAAGTGACAAAAGGCGTACTTATTGCACCTCGATATATCGCCAATCGACTTGGCACCGCTGTAAAGATTCCAGAACAGCCCAGGTCTCGATAGAGTCGAAGTCTACGAGAAATCGTAGTCCACAAAGGCAAGACACTGCGGCCGATTACTGTTCAGTCTTGTGTATAATCTGCCGCAGTGTATGAGTGTGGTCCACATGCTATAAGTCCCCGAATGGCGGCCACGGACCGGGAAGCGCACTGCGTGACGCCCTCCGGCCAGGTGATCCGACGACGGTGAAGAAGTTCGTCGGTGGTGGTTGGATGAGAAGAGCCGAGGATAGTTTGGTGGCGAGCTTTAGGAGAGGACTATATCCAGTAGTGGAGTGATATAGGCTGATGGTATGGTAATACATTATTAATATATGTAGGTATGCGAGTCTGGACTGATGTTGGCATGTGTCGCGAAATTTCTGCTGGTATTTGCTTTCAGTACAAAAGTTCTGACAACATTTAAGGAAACTTTAACATTATGTTAGGATTATGAAATAATAATACATAAAGTTTCAAGTTTTTGAATGAGCAGCAAATCTATAACAGAAAAAGGTCGGTTAGATTTAGGTTCTCTTGTGACAATACAGAAATAGGAGTCCGCGAAGCAGGTCTCCGTTGACTTTATGATGTCATTCTTAGAGTAGAGTAGAGCAGAGTAGGGTAGAGTAACGTAGTTTACAGTAATTTGAAGTTATTCATAAATAGGTTCTTTTGTTGATCATAATTTGCTGCTCATTTAGTATTTTTTGACATCATTTTATTGATTTTAAGAAGTGCGGTTGAAGCTGAATGGGTTACAATTTGCATTTACTAATTCACATTATTTGCTGGACAAATTAGAAAATAAGGATCTAAATATTAACCTTACATGGTAGACCTTAGGTTTTACTAACCTTAGATGCCTATTTTTAGTAAAATGTATCCTCTTAATCTGTTGGCACACTATAAATTTCAACACGATTTTATTATTGGCTGACGTCCCTAATTAATGGCTGGCTGAAATATTAAAATCCTGCTGCCAATAAGAACAGTGTAAGGTGATAACGATTTGCTGCCAACCTATTATTTTGCTACCATAGGTATATTTTATAACTGACCAAATTGATATAAATCTGCTGCTCGTTTAAATACATGTTGTTAAAATGGGCGTAACTGGTATCTCCTGTGAATTAAGGTGCATCAAAGCAGTAACGACGGTCGTGTGGCGGGCTCGCTGATCGACTTCATTTCGGGAGTAGTGGGCACCGACCTTGTTTACCTCGTCAAACCCTATCACCAAGCGTTTCCAAACTACACTGATACTAATATTCTTGGTGAGTAACATTTGACTTTAAAAATCGATTGAGTACCTAGTTCGAGATTATTTCAACCTCTTTGTTTGATTGGGTGGACTTCAAGATACAAGTCTTGATTTTCTTCCCCTAAAATGTTGTGTAATGTCATTTGAATACCTAGAAGTGTTTGCTGGTATAGCAGAGAGCTCATCTGGTAGTGTTTACGTATGTGACTTAATCGCTGCCAATGGTAACATTTCGAGATAGGGGTAAAGCGGATAGGTGAAGCGGATGCAAGGAAATAAACCACAATGTTTAACAAAATTTATATTTTTTTTGTACAGTTAGGTACATAACATTTTTATTATACTTTAAATTGATAAAGAAATAAATTATGTTACTGCTTTATTTATTTAATGAAATGAAAAATATAAAATTATTGAAATTATTTGAACTACAGGGTGACCCAAAGGGGGTAGGTAGACTTATTGAGCAAAGCGACTATATTAAAGTTTTTCAAGATAAACATCTATACTTATCACTAGCTGTGCCCGGCCACGCGTTGCTGTGGCTGCCCGGCGCTAAGGGTGGACAACCCTTATCACTAAGGGGTATGAAAAATAGATGTTGGCCGATTCTCAGACCTACTCAATATGCTCACAAAATTTCATGAGAATCGGTCAAGCCGTTTCGGAGGAGTACGGGAACGAACATTGTGACACGAGAATTTTATATATATAGAGATATTCGTAACAACAATATTTGGTATGAAGTAATTAAACACTTCTATGCCTTACTGTAATCACAATCTACCTTCTAATTCAACTTAAAAATTGATTCAGTCTTTAATTTCAAATTACGGGTAGTCATATTCATATTAGTCTTTGATTACGGATAAGCGTCATTTGAAGACGTTGCGCGTTGATGTCAATCAAAGTCTTCAAATGAAATCGATTTAAGTGACAATTGTCATTAAATACATTAAAATTAAATTAAATTAAATAAGTTAAAAATTAAATTTTTAAATTAATGATAACTGTTGACAAAAAGGAAAAACACGTAAGTACACATATTTGACAAAAAAATAAAATAAAAAATAGCTGTAACCAGTTCACTTGGGGAAGTAGCTCAATTCGGCTGTAGGTACCTACGGTCAAGAAAAAAATATTATTTTAACCAAAAATCCAGTTTCATCTATTTAGTTTTTTTTATTCACTATTATTTATACATTCTTAGGTACTATCTTTTCAAATTAGGAATGAAATTTATTTATGACGGGTCCTTACATATGCAATTGCATTTTGTATGGAAAAAAATCAAATATATTTTTTGTACAAAAATTATATATTTTATTAATCGAAGTATTGTCCATTATTATCAATGCACTTTTGCCATTATAATGGAAGTGATGATTGATGCCTCTGCTATAGAACTCCTGGGGACGGGAATCGATGAATTATCTGAAGGCGTGTTTCATCGTCTCATCGGAGTTAAATTTTTTTCCCTGTAGTACGGTGAGTGACGAAGAATTTTCAGTCGAAGCTCCTGTAACTTTAAGCCTGTCAGTCGTGCTGTGTGTGGGCGAGCGTTATCATGGAGAAGTAGTGGACCAGAGCGATTGACCAGACTCGATTGTTTGATAGCGAGCTTGTCCATCATCGTTTGTAGTTCTTCACAGTACACATGTGCATTGATTGTTTTGCCAGACCTCAAGAAGCTGTAGTGGATAATAGCAGCTTGGGACCACTATACAGTCACTATAAGCTTCTTTTGACTCAGTTTACGTTTGGGACATTGTTTGGCTGTGTCTCGTCAACCATTGTGACAAACGTTTACGATTATCGTACAAGATCCACTTCTCATCATTCATCATAAGTGACTATACGATTCAGAATCCCTTCATTTTTGTGCCGGTTCAGGTAAGGTAAGCTTCGACGCGTGTTTGCAGCTGACTTTCATTAAGCTCTTACGGTATCCACTTTTCGAGCTTCTTCACTTCCCGATTTGACGCAAATGAATAAATATCGTGATGTCACTTACGCCGAAGGCTGCTGCTAACTCAGACGTGGTTTGAGATGAATCCGCTTCCACTATTGCCTTCAATTTGTCATTATCGACTTTAGTATCTTAGTCGTCTACGTCTACCCTACGTCTACGGGGCTTGTTCTTGAGGTCTTGAGGTATTTCCAGAACGGGAACGATCAAACCAAAAATGCACCGTGCGTTCGTTTGCGGTGTTTGGTTGATATTGCGTGCAGTCTGTGCTGCGTTGCCGCCATGACGGAACTCATATTCGAAAATAATGCGAATTATTAACTTTTCCATGTTCGCAAACACAACGATATCTAAGCAAAAAGTCGTTTGACCGAAAAACAAATGAATAACTTATTTTGAAAAAGAATGTCATATCTTTAAATTCAAATTAATTTGAATGTGGAATTCCAAGCGAAACATAAGATAACTAAGTTCAAAGTGGCCACTATGAACAAAGAGCAATTTCAGAGGTAATGCCCTAATAATTGTATTTTTCAAAGTATGTACAATCATCTAATTGAAGCAAATTTCTAATAAAAAATTACACTAATAAAACGATTTAATGTTTTTCATTACACAAATGACCTGTTTTCTAAAACGATTAAAATCGTTCTCGAGTTCTATTGCATAGGATTGGTAAACGAGTAGCAAAAATTCAGCCTTAGGCAAACCGTAATATAAACCATCCATTTGAAAGATGTACTCCAGTTCTGCTTCTGGACCCTTTGAGAATATGGCCCTGTACCTCCCGAGCTTCTTTTCTGAACTGCCTTTTATGTCTTTGCGAAGTAGACAAATTAATGCCATACTTATTGGCGGCGCCAAGGACAAAGGTTTTCTGCGCCTCTGTCATGCCCAGATCCATTACATCCTCGTCCCATGATGCCTGATTTGTTTTTCTTTTATATTAGTTGACCATCTGAAAATAAAATTTTATTTCACTTACTACATCTAATTACGGAATTCACAGGCAAAGCGGGTAGCTACGCGCTACAAAAAACCTCAAAAAATATAGATAAACATTTTATCTAATTATAAAGGCAAATCACTGTATAAGTTGATATTGGTTTAATGTTAAAGATATTTCAATAATTGGAGCTAACGTACCTTACCTTGCACATTTTTAAGAAAAAGCTTCTTTTATTCCACCATACTACGGGACTCCAATGCCAGAGCGGGACTGACCGAAAACGGGCGATGTGCAGGGAGTATGGGTACATGTAAACATGGTCACATTTCATGTAAATATGTAAATTATATATTTTCGGAATGTGCATATTAAAACTTTTCATTTGATACTAAACAAGATACATTTGTCGGCATTGACTTTTTTTTGCTACGTACACCTTAGATAGATAAATTCATTTTTTATTGCACCTAAATGTGTGTACAAAGGCAAACTTAATGCTATATAGCATTTTATTCCAGCTAACCTTTGGTGGTTGAGAGCAGGCTAAGGATAGTGCCGCTAAACTTCGTGTCTTATAAGTCATATTGGATTCAAAACGACGTCATATACTCGTCATATAGTTCGCTACGAATCGACATCAAAAGGAATCCAACGACACCTCATTTGTCAAAATGTGATAAGTAGTTTAGGAGCTTCGAGGGAATAGACTAACGTACTAACGTAGACTGCCGAAATCTTAACCCTCCTTTGGATTTGTCGTAGTCGGATAAAAGTGATGTCATCCGTCAAATGTAGCATAAGGGGCCGTTCAAGTGTTACGTAAGCAGAATTTTAGTCATTTTTAACTCCGCCCTTCCTCTTGTCGGCGAAAGTAAGCAAAGCTCTTAACCCCCCCCCCCCCCCCATGCTAACGTAAGCATTAGTATATTTTTTACAAAATCTGTTCAAGTTTCTTATTTAATCAGAATCTACTAAATTTTGCCAAAAAAATACGAAAGTAAATAAATAAATATTGCTGACGTAATCACCATTCAGACCCCCCCGACCCCCATGTCATCAAAAATAAGCAAAGCAAAGACCACCCCCCTTTGGTGCTTACGTAATACTTGAACGGCCTCTAACACAGCATTGACTAATGGAGAACGCGCCCAGGGGTAATTGATCAATGGAGGATGCTCCGTCTTGTAATTGGTTACTAAGTGAAATCACGTGACATCACTTGTTTCTTACCTTGAACGGAATATAATATTATAGAAGTGTAGGTACGATACATGTAGGTAGGCAACTTTGTCTTTTTTATAGGTACCTACGCCAGTAATATACGTAAGTAAATCTAACCTTTTGATAGGTACTCATGTCTTATATTTATGTCATTTTCTTTTACAGAGACATACGTGAACAAGGCCACTACAGCAGCGTTGAGCTTAGTGCGCGGTTGGCGAAGCAGTACTAAACTCAACACGCTGTCTTTCTTTGGAAGAGATGTTGAATTTTAGTATATTATTTATACATATTTTTAAAGATTTAAATAATTTACTCTTTAAAATATAACTCCCGTTTCCTTCTTGTAATATCACATGTCGTAGCTGGACAGTTTGACTTTCACAAAATATTAAGTTTCATTTCACATGCAGGTTTTTAAAGTAAAGGAAATATACTAACTCACAGGTATTAAATGGACTCGCTGCATTCTTTATTAGAAACGAATACAGTTATCAACTTATCAGAACATAGGTATGTCATTGCCTTATATTATCGATTATAATAATCGGCGACAAGTCAAGCCATACTCGTGAGTTCTTTACCGCACACCGGGATGGTTGTAAGGTTTGAAATCGAGCGGTTTCGGGTACTTTAACCTTATTGTCGAACAAAACCTAATTTATTGTAATAATAATGCCGACCTCAAAAGAAGATAGAGCATTAGTAACATTTTTAACGAAAGCACAAGTTATTTTATATTTGGAAATTAAAAATGAAGAGAATAAACAATAGTTATTTTTGTTTTATTCAAAACTACAAGGTTTTATGTTAATTTCAAAATTAATGAAAATTTACAAAAATAAATTGCATTTTTCTCGAATGTCATCAAAATGCACGTGTCATTTTTTTTCTAAAGAGGGCAGGCAGAATATCTAGATGTAAACAAAAAATAAAAAGCAGAAATTTTGACATTTCACGCCTATTTTATTCATTCTTTTTTATATTTTTATCTTTTCAATAACATTTCGTATTTTAAAAATATATAACGTTCATAGATTAGACGCGTATAAAATGAGCAATGTACACTATTTACAAGGTAATCCTAACATCAACTCCGCGTCTTCACTGATGCTGTAACATTTTTTCTTAACAGCGAAATGTCTATATCCCAGTTATTGGTTAGGGATTTAAGTGATTTTAATAGGGAATGCTCTTTATCTGCATCACTGAGGTCTGTTATATGAAGAATGCTTAGGTCTAGAGACACTTGATGCAAATGCTGCAACCTTTTGAAGAGTGCGTCTCGGAGTTCCCTGTTTTCAGTACGACGCCAGTACTTGAGGTTTGTGCCAACAACATTAGAAATATGTTCCCTAATATCTTTCAGGCACGTCTTCCTCTCTGCATTGGTCTGAAAAGTTAATAGAGAATGTTAAAAAAGGTCTAACTGAAAACTTCTTAAAGATAAATAAATCTTAATTTCGAGTTATACACTCATAGTATATATAATATTATAATTGGATTCTAGGTAATTCTGTTAAGCATGAGCTCCACCTAGTGTGCAGGATACGTGAGTCGTACTTGGCAGACCAAAGCATCGCAGCACAAATGGCACGCAATAGCAACGATGTGTACGGACCAAACAGCGCAAACGAACGCACGGTGTATTTTTGGTTTGATCGTTCGACCTCAAGAACAACCCCCGTGACGACCGGATACTAAAGTCGATAATGACAAATTGAAAGCAGTAGTGTAAGCGGATTCATCTCAAACCACGTCCTGAGTAAGCAGTAGCCTTCAGCGTAAGTGACAACACGATATTGATTCATTTGCATCAAATCGGGAAAGTGAAGAAGCTCGAAAAGTAGGTAATGAGCTTAATAAAAGTCTGATGCAAATACGCGTCGAAGTTTGCCTTACTTTGCTGAACCGGCACAAAAATAAAGGGATTCTGAATCGTATTGTCACTTATGATGAGAAGTGGATCCTGTCTGATAGTCGTAAACGTTTGTCACAATGGTTGACGAGACACAGCCAAACAATGTCCCAAACGTAAACTGAGTCAAAAGAAGCTTATAGTAACTGTATAGTCGTCCCAAGCTGCTATTATCCACTACAGCTTCTTGAGGTCTGGCAAAACAATCAATGCACATGTGTACTGTGAAGAACTACAAACGATGATGGAAAAGCTCGATGTCAAACGACCGAGTCTGGTCAATCGCTCTAGTCCACTGCTTCTCCATGATAACGCTCGTCCACACACTGCACGACAAACAGGAGCAAAGTTACAGGAGCTTCGACTGGAAACTCTAGCTCCGATGGGACGCCTTCAGATAATTCATCGATTCCCGTCCCCAGGAGTTCTATAGCAGAGGCATCAATCGATTAAAATCCATTAAAACGGCACAAGTGCATTGATAATAATGGACAATACTTCGATTAAGTAAATATATAATTTTCATACACAAAAACATTTGATTTGTTTCATATAAAACGGCAATTTCATAGGTAAGGACCTAATATGACGATTAATGTGTTTAATTATGGGAACGCGACAGCATGTTTCGCCACACACAAAGGAAACTTTGGTGTCAATACTGTGACTAAATTAGACGTGTGAGTTTCGTCGCTTTAGCAGTTGGAAATGCTGTAGTCATAGAAGCGACCGTCTAGGTCGTTTATGCGACAAGTGTTTCTTAGACAAGTGCGACATTAGATTTCTTGCTAATGAAAAAACATTTAATCAATATCTACCCTTACTTTGAAATACGGAAGTAGACGAATCACTCATTTGGCAAAGTGCTATAGTTGGCGAACTTATCGTTGGATATAGTTTATGTGGGTATTCTAGTCTTTCTTTGAAAATAGAATGGTTGAAGGGAAGTGTTTATTTGTGCTGTCCCGAATTCCTGCGAGATTCCCGGTAAAACATAATAGGCGTAGTACCTGTGGCTGTCGGCAGAGCGCGAGGCGCACGCGCAGACGGTACGGCGCGGCTAGCGAGCGCAGCGCGAGCGCGACGGCGCCGCTCGCGGTCAAGCGCGCGCCCAGCGGGTACCGCCGGCTGTCCGCCTCGCCGACACTGCACAACGCATAACACGTCTTGACAAACGGCTTATTTTACAAGGTCATACATTATTCACTAGCCGTGCCTGCGACTTCGTTCGCGTGAACTTTAGGGCGATTCCCGTGGGAACTCTAAAACGGTCAGGGATAAAAAAGTACCCCAAAATGTTGACCCGGTTCATAAGCTATAATTGTTGCGAAGTTTCCTTAAAATCCGTTCAGTGGTTTTTGCGTCATGTACGTTCAGACAGACAGACAAAAATCTCCAAAAATATTGTTTTTGGCTCTGTATCACCCGTACTTTATCAAGTACTGACACTGCTCTGTTACGATTTTTAATATAACAATTTCATTTTTCAGAGAGGAATACAGAAATTCAATTAGAACTGTATTCCACAGTCGTTTGGATGTACACATTCGATCGACAAAGTTACTCTTTTTTTAATCATTACCGGCCCTTTTATCGTCCACTGCTGGACATGGAGCATGCACATTGTCTTGTGTATGACGGATGTATGGCCTTAAAATGCCACACTGGCCTAAAAGATTGGCGAGTCCACTCTTTTTGAGGTGGTGTCGTCTTTAACGACATACATACATACATACATACATACGAGAAGAGAGAAGGGTAATCATGTCATGTTATTTTTTTTTTCAATAACGACATAGACTAGTATACACTAATATTAAAATCAAACACACGTCAAAAGATAGAAAAGGTGCAAAATCCATAGCCATACAAAAAGGCAAAGAGCCCGTGCTGGGATTAGCTATAAATTTTAGACACACGTACCTGTCCGCGTGGAATACGAGCAGTGCCGGCATCGCGTGCGCGGTGTAGTGCCAGGGCAGGTCGTGTCGCAGCGCGTCGAGTCGCGCCGGCTGAGCGCGCACGCCGCACGCTCGTAGCAGTCGCGCCGCCTCGAACACCGCGCGAGACGTCAGCGCGCCGCATGCGCCCCCGCACACCGCCACCATTGTCACCTACACAATGTACTTATATAGAACATACATTGTTTCTTGTTATTAACGACACCACTGAACCACAACGCTGCACACTTGCGGTGTCGTTCGGCAGGAGGGAGAGAGTGCAACGCTGCAATCCCACAGCTGCTGGACGCACTCCACAGGCCGTTACCTCTTTCTCACGAAGACTACGTAGAATGCCGACTACCATAGACTAACAAAAAAACCAGCGCCTTCACTAGCTACAACACTGGTGGTGTCTTTGGGAATGTCATTGAATTTGAACGACACCACCAGTGCACAATGTTGTTGTTTACTGGTGTCGTTGGTAACAAACGCTTCTTATTTTTATATATTTCAACGTTTACAGATCTTAACACAAATACACCGGTTAGTTGGTGTCATCAAACTGAAGAGTTTATCTTGGCACTGCACATTCGCTCTATACGTTAAATAGTTATTATAAATACCACATCCATGGGTGGAGGGGTATTTCCGAACAATTCTTCAGAGCATTCCCCATTGTACAGGCGGTAGGACACACAGAGAGATGCAACGTCTCCGGCTGGCGGTAGGGAAGGACAATCTGTGATTTCCGCGAGCCGTGACTTGTTCTACGGGTGGACACTTTTCGTCAGTGCTAGATTTAGTTAATTACGTAACTACGTAATTGCGTTAGGCTGTCAATACTGTATTAGGCTTTTGGGAAATATATCGGACCAACTGACCTCTTTCCTTCTTGGTAATTTTTGTTCGGTACCTAGGCTACACAACAGTATGTATACATTAACATTATAGATGTCTATTTTTAGTAAAATTGATCCTCTTAGTCTGATGGCACTTAATAAATTTCTACATGATTTTATTTTTTGTTATAGATATATTTGCTGTTCGTAAATGCATGCCAAAATAAATTAAAGTACATGTGAACTCACCATTCCGGGCGTCCTCACGACTTTCCTGAACGTGCGAGTGGTGAGCTCAATCATTTCAACGGTACTGTTATCTCTCTCCCATCGCACATCTCCGTCAGAGTCGTAATAGTGCGTGTGCTCGGCGCTGTCCACGTGTGTGCGCAACGAACGCTTCAACCTCTTCATGGTGAAATTGTAAATGAAATCCCGCACTGATTTAGCATTGTACTCCTCTGAAAGCACGTATTGAGTTTCATGCTAGAAAAAGAAATGTGAAGCAGTTAGAATACAGGTCCCTAACACGCAGTTCTTTTTTTATTTATAGGGTATAGACATTTCGCTGCATTTGCGAAGGCTTTATTCGAATTTAGGTTTTCTGTTTAGGTAATAAAAATAAGTGAGAATTGACTTGTCAGTTTTTTTGTGGAGAATGAAGGTGACAGATGAGACAGCACACGCATAAAAATGATGAATCATTTTGGCCGGTATATCCAATAAAAAACACACGAATACCAAATGAACGCTTGTAACGTAAACTTCGATTTTTATTATGGCAATAAGGCTCTGAACTATCAGGGAAACGAGATATCTGACAGTGTATGGTTGAGCGAACTTTTCTATCCAGACCTGATTTGATCTGAGACCATTTGAGAACGCCACGCATAAGTGTGGACATAAAACCCAGCCATTATAGGCTCGGATCTTATTAGGGCCTGATTTTTACTATTATTTTTTTTATTTACCAAGCACCATTTTTATAAATACCCCATTAATCTACAATGGTATTAAGGAAACAAAACATTACAATAGTATTTGTGGTCACAGGCCAAGTTTCATACAAAAGTACCCATTGTTCTTTCTTTATAGTAAAATGTTAAATGAGGTCCCTCACTAACTTACTATAGCTAACACTATACTCTCCTGAAAGTGAATTTCATGCTAGAAATAAAAAGGGAAGTACTTACGTTAAAGAACCTTGCTAACATGCAGTTTTTTTAATTTATCAGATGAAATACTAAAAAAAAATAGGGGGTGGTGTGAAATAATAATAGGTAAGTAAATTATCGGTGCAGTACCGAACAGACATGAAGGGTGGTAAATTATTTTTTTAGTGAATGTAGTCTACATTGTAAGTAATGTAGAACTATTTTCGCGATCGACCGTAATGGGTTATTTCCACTGATCGATAATTCTGTCGATATATAGTACAGTCTGCGCATGCGAAATAACTAGTTTAAACGATCTATCTCTTCGAAACGACTTTCATAGCGCCTGCATGCAGGCTGTATCGGTCAGTCTGAATTCATAAATTTTCTTCATAAATCACAAACATTCCTGTTATACTAACAACTGTTGATCCATGGCGGTACGAGCTAATGGTACCAATTCCTTCAAATAGCTGGCAATGAAATAATTTATTTGAAACGTCCATGCTATCACACATAGTATGCAGACTGGAACGGCTAGTGTAAACCGTGCCCGCATGCTGACCTCATTGATGGCAATACACAAATCTAAGGCATGCTGATTTGTTTCATATCAACCATGTAAATGAGGTTTAAATGTAATACCGTTTGAGCATCCCTGTCTTAAGTAGTCTTCTCAGCTAGCTGAAACATTTACCTTGCTATCCAATATAACAACAGCTGTCATATTATTCTTCTTGTGGATGTCTATGCCCAGTGCCTCAGCGAAGTGATGGTTTCGGACACTGTCGACTGCGATCATGTTTAGACTGAAGTTGGCAACACATGCGAGACCGTTTATGTGTGTTATGTTTCCTGTCACTTTAGTTGGCAACACTGGAGGTCCCCATTCGTGAGCAAACTTCATAAGTTTACAAAAATGCTTCATGTGCTCTTGTATAAGGTTTTCCGCAGACAAAGGGTCGTCTTCAGACGGAAGCATTGATGTTTCAACACTAAAGTAATAAAATTAAATAAGAATTGTTAACTGTTACATCTTATGCTATATTAGTGAAATAATTTCAAAAAGAAATTCAAAAAAATGTTAAGAAGATGCTGGGGTCTACTCTGATTTTACGCTTCTAAAGTTTCGGATCCGACCGAAGTTCGGACGATCGCTCTACTCTGACTTTCCTTCCGTTTATTTATTTTAGAAATAAATAGGTAAGCATTTTAAAAAAAATAACTTTTATTCCAAATGGTCACCATTTGCTTTTATATAATATTTCAAACATTGTGGCCAGTTTTCGATTGAAACACGCACCCTTTCCATGGGAAAATTGGCAACTATCACCTTTATGGAATGTTTTAGGGATACAATATTTTCATGGCGTTTAGAGCATGCCATGCTCTCTAAAACAGACCATAAATCATAATCGAGCGGATTAATATTGGGACTATTAATCGTCTTCTATTAAGGATTAATCTATTAATCGGACTATTAAGATTGACGGCCCGTCTTCAGCTGTAATGAAGTCGAGAATATTCCTTTCTAGCCACGCCTGTGTTGAGGGAGCCTTATGACCTGATGTTGCGTCTTGCGGAAAAGACCATTATTGCTTATGGAACGGGGTGTTGTTAAGAGGCTTTACGACCTCAAGAATCGTATCTTGTTACACTTGAGCCGATATTTTAGTATCATTTTCACAAAAATATGGATAGATCACCTTCTACCTTCTAAACTCGATTATTCTGCTTGTTAAAATGTTCCTCAATGGTGAACAATTTCTCGTCCGTAAATAAGGTTCGTCTGTGAGCTACTCGATCACGACAATGCCCCAGCTCACTCCGCAAGTCAAACGAAGCAATTTTTGAATACAGTAAATGTAGAGTTAATGGATCATCCGCCATACAGTCCCGAACTTTCGCCCTGTCATCTTCATTTATTCCTTAAAATTAAGGATGACAATGACAGATTCCAAATTCAAATGTATTTTATTTATTTTTCTTTATTTTAACAGTATTGATGACCAGACTAAGTATATCGGGTATCTCTGATTATTTAAAATGTGAGATATTGTTATTGTGAAATTTGATATTTAATCCCCAAGTAAGTTCTCTTGTCAAAATCTATATTTCGATTGTTGTCTTGTGTGAACGAAGTAGTTTCAAATATCAAATTAAATTCGTTCGGCGGGATATATCGTAGTGAACGATTTCGTGGTAGAAATTTACCGAAATATCGGCAGAAACTTCGTTTTTCGTGTTTTCGGAGTAGACCCCCTGACTTGAATAATCAATATTGGCCTAGTGAAAAAAACATTTTTTAATAGTTTCACATTTTGTTTTCGATGTGTGTCATGTTAAGTCATGTATTATTACTTTTATTTGATATAATTAACTTTAAATACGATATTTAATTATCTTTGTATAAATAAATAGCAAAAAAAAAATTAAATTAAAAAAAATAATAATTATGATACTTACTTTTCCTGCTCCATGTATAACTCTTGTTCAATACTAGAACTGCCCTCACACGATTGACACTGCTCATAATTTTCATAGAAACTTTTTTCTGCTGGGAATATGTTTGTACTGCATTCTTCCAAAAGGCCCAAAGATGAAAGCAGTTGAGCATTGTCGTGACTACTTTCTATAGCTTTTGAAATATCCAAGCCTCGTTTAATGAGAAAATTGAACATTGATCCCTTGTGATGTTTCTGTGTTGTATTGTTCCAGGGGTATTTGTTATTGTGAGATACAACTCCCCTTTTATAAACATAATAACTCTGTTTTCTTATGGGCTTTTTAAATTTATACTCTTGACACAATTTAATAAAATCTTTTTCTTGATAAAGCAGTCTTTGTACTTGTTGTAACTTTATTAGCTCAGAGGTCCAGTAGTAGGTCTCATTGTTGTTGCAATTATAGTACTCCATAGCCACTTCACGCATCTAGAATTATTATAATATAATAAGTTGCAATTGTTTATATAATAGCGTCTAAACATTCGGTGTTGCCAGTCTCGTGAAATCAAGTGAAAATTAGAAATGATTAGCAAATATCTCATTTTATAAAAAATAATGATGAATGAAACTGTTGAGAAATTATTTTACCAAACACACTAATTTTAATCATAACAAATAAAATAAGTCAAATAAGAAAGTTCCATTGCTTACCAAAGAATACACCGGCAGCTGATCATACAAAGGGTTCAATGGCGTGAACAACATTAGCAATGGACTGCCGTCGACGAATCTCTCGAAACTAAAGGCTTTCCTCCACATAGGTATAATCCTCGCCACGGGCTGCGTGAAATTCTCCAACACCCACCGCACTAGAAATGACTCGTTCCAAAGTTGAGGGTCGTTATTCTCCATTACGAACTCCTAATAAAGAAACAAAATTTTCTAATTTTGAATTGTGGTTTAGTTTTTACTGTAGGCACTTGGAATTGTTATTTCGTGGCTTATTCGACAATAAGAGAATAAAACAAACGCATATTGATAAGGGTTTTTTATATGGATTACAAAATTAGAGCAGTGTTAGTAAAAGAAAAGGTTCATTACCGCTGGTTTGTAGCGGTTGCTAGGCAACGGTTTGTTAGTAAACATTCTACGCATTTCTGAGATAGATTATAGAGGTATGTATTCCTGACTCTCGTTCGTGAAGTTTTAAGAACAAATCCACAAATCGCATCACTGAGTTTCTACTTTAATATTCTATGTTTAAATTATCATTAGCTCGGCGGTGAAGGAAAACATGGTAAGGATACCTACATAGGCATATCAGATAAAATATCAAAAGCATGTGTATCCCACCAATTCGCAACTAGCCCGTTTGGTAAATTATAATCCGAAATCCCCTAGTGATTTACTAGGAGAGGCCTGTGTCTTGCAGTGGGACTTTAAAGAGATTGATTAAATAATAAGATTAAGATAGCTTGAGAATATTCGAGATAGGGAGGTATCGTTATCTCTGTCACTCAAGTGCGGATGTAATGGCACTAGTGTGTCAGTGACGTCATTAACACTAACACATTAAATAGTCATCACGTCATTAACATTAACAGAGTGCACGACGAAACCACGAGTGCATAGACAGCTCAATGTGCCTAGTGATATTGAAGTGAAATAGACAATGAACTGTACAGTACGTCTACGAAATAATAATATAGTGATACGTTCAGTGCGAAAGGGGAAGGGGATTGGCTAAATGTGGTTACACAGCAAGTAAATAGCATAGGGAGCGCTTTTGAGCATGCGCAGTAGAGACATAAAAGACAAAGTTCGAACCTCTTTACTCTGAGATCATGTGATGTTATTTACACGCCTATTTACCATTTTAGAGTATTATAATGTCATGTTTTATGTGCATAATTGTATTGTTGCTTATTCTGTTTCATTTCCCTAATTGGTTTCCTTATTAAGTCTATTCAATTTTTATCAAGGTTTATGTATTTGCTTTCCATTTATTTACATTTGTGTATGTCCAGGTTGAGAGTTAGGTCTTAAGCACAGTTTAGGAACAAATAAAAACTACGTTTGCTGTGTGTTTTATTCTAGAAATAAGAGAAAAGGATAACAAAACGTAGCAAGATAACAAAAGGATAAGGTAGCAAACTAAATAGAAATAGACAGGGACTATAACTAAAATATGTGTACATTTTTGACCACTTGTAAAATATGTAAATATATGAGAAAGCGAATCGTAATAAAGTCCTCAGGGAACGGGGGATCACATGATAACTCACTCCTATAAATGTGGGAGAGTTTCGATCCCCTCGACACAGTCCGACTTGAATTATCGCCCAGTTAGTATAGCGTTTTCTTTATTTTTTCCCCTACTATCTCCGTTAACCCAACTACTATCTCAACACAAAGTCCTTAACATACTGGACGTAATGACACTATTGTGGCATTGAGGATCTGATGATATTGGTGTGTTTCAAGATGAGAGTAATGATAAATAAAATGGTGTTTTTATAACTGTTATGATTTAAAAACAAGTATGTACATTAGGGTGGAGCGATTTTCTTTTTTATTTATTTTTGCTTCAGCATACCTGTTAAAAGTTGCTATTATAGGTCATAACTAAACACAATAAAACTCAATTTGCTTACGCTATGTTTAGAGGTGCCCCCATCATCATAAATTTTTGAATAATTTAACCAAATCTCATGAAATCGCAAACATTCTATAAACGCTGAACCACATCCTAAGCGATGCTTTATTAGTATAAAATAAACAAAATTGAACTTGAAACGTACGTGTTCTGATCGGTAGGTAAACGGGGTGCGGGGGAGGGGTATTTTACATTTCGCTCTCTCACACCAACGGAATGACATTTAGTCAACTCGCGCGCGTACAAGAGTTCACTTTTTTGTCGTGCACCTAAGTACTTGACGCATCGAAATATACCCCTGGGAACGAGATATTTAAAGTAAGTAATATTTTTCATCTTTATTACTCGCAGTTTTGTTCATAACTTTTGTACTATTGTTTATATTCTTTGTCTTGATTACAGAAATATGTCTCAAGTTAAAACACGACAAATGACGAGCTGTCCTGTGTTTGGTTTGCCAGAAAAGTTACCTGTTTCTCAGTTACCAACTTATAACGACGTAATGAAAAATTATCTTTTTATCAAACATGAATTAAAGCCCGATAAAACAACAAAAGAGCCAACAGTTCATGAAATATCCGAAATATTGGCTCAAGAAGTTTTATAAATATGGCAAAAATCGTCGCTGCCAACTGTAAGTGTAAAAAGAATTCTACAATTGATTCGCTCTTATCACGACAAATACAGACGCTTAATGAAACCATATAAAGGCCGTCAAACGAACATTAAATACCAAGAAAACATTAGTAAATTTATATCAGAATCCCATAGCTTGTTTGATATTTGCAGCTGCAAATGCAAAGTTATCTCGAATTGTAACTGTGTTAAAGGTAGTCGTGTTCCCAAGGAGGAAGTAAATTTCTTACTAGATCAAAGAACGAGCAGAAAAATGATGATAGGCGGTGTGGATGTGGTTGCAACTGTAAAAAATAAGAAAAAACAAGAGAGAAATGAAAAAAGTTTATCGCGTAACAGAGAGGTAAACTATTTTGATAAACCTTGTTGTTCTCGTTCTTTGACTGATAACTTGCCAAGCGAAAGCAGCAGCTCATGCGATAGTTTACTTGTGCCATCTTCTAGTCCTCAGTATGAAAACCCGGAACAGTTGAAACACAAAGCTTCGCCACCTCAAAAAAAAAAGAGACTGAATTTACCATCTTTAGCCCTTGCCTGTGATCGTACTGGAGTTTCGGATAGAGCCGCTGCCATTATAGCTTCTTCTGTCTTAAAGGATGTTGGCATTATTTCATCTAACGATCCAAGTCTTGTTATTGATCGTTCAAAGTTGCGCCGTGAACGAACTAAAGTCAGATCAACTTTACAAGAATCTGACTGCAAGAAAATTATTCGTGGTATGTATTTTGATGGGAGAAAAGATAAAACTTTGGTTCGTATTGAGAAAGAAGGGAAATTTTACAGAAAACGGGTCATAGAAGATCATTATGTGATATTATCGGAACCAGGAAGCAACTATTTTGGGCACGTCACGTGTGAGTCGGGAACTGCTAAAGGTATAAAAGATACTATGATAAATCACTTGAAATCTAAGTCCGTAAAACTGAGTGAAATAGCTGTAATTGGCTGCGATGGAACAGTGGTGAATACAGGTTTCAAAGGTGGTGTTATTCGTGTGATGGAAGAAGAACTAAACAGACCATTGCAGTGGTTTATTTGCCAATTACATTCTAACGAATTACCACTGCGACATTTGTTGTTACATTTAGATGGCAAAACTACAGGGCCCAAATGCTTTTCCGGTGCCATCGGATCTCAACTACAAAATTGTCATACAATGCCGATAGTCAAATTCACCGTTATACCCACAATATTCCCTGCAATTACAAAGAGAGACCTGAGTACCGACCAAAAATATCTTTATGATGTAATGACTGCTATCAGTACTGGTATATTTCCTTCTGATTTAGCTAATATGGAAATTGGACAACTTAACCATTCCAGATGGCTAACAACAGCTAATCGAATTTTAAGGTTGTATGCCACTAAAACTGACCCAGAAGAAAAGTTAGTAGTATTAGCCACGTACGTGATGAGGGTTTATGGACCGATGTGGTTTACAATAAAATCTAATTCTTCGTGCATTAACGGAGCCAAGCACCTATGGCAAACTATTAGTCTTAGTCGCTATTTGAACGCCAATATGAAGACAATTATTGACAAAGTAATCCAGCGAAATGGATATTTCGGTCACCCAGAAAATCTTCTTCTTGCCATGCTTGGCGATGACAGAGAGGTTATAAGGGATCTTGCATACCGAAGAATTATAAAAATTAGATCAGAGAATGTTCGAGGGCTTCGAAAGTTTAAGGTGCCTGCATTTAATTTCGATGCAAAAGATTATACGGACATTATTATGTGGCGAGATTTTGAGATAACGGAACCACCTCTTACTTTAAATATGTCCGATGAAATCTTGAAAGACATAGTCAAAAATGGTCTCGGCATGTGTCAGAATATTATTGATTTTCCATGCCACATCCAAGCCGTAGAACGCTGCATCAAGTTGGTGACAGAAGCATCAAATGCAGTTTGTGGGGAAAATAAACGAGATGGTTTCATTAGGGCAAGATTACTTTCGCGTAAACGAATGCCTAGTTTCAATACAAAAAAACAATTTGATATTTAAATATGTTTTTTTAATGTTTCTAATTAATTTTTACAATAAATGAAAAAAAGAGAAAAAAAAGTTTTTTTTTCAATATTCAGCTGTTCTGGGGCACCTCTAAACGTTATGACTGGTGGCTGAAATTTTGTGCTTTTGTTTTATATATTACAAGACAACTTTTTATCGCTATGCCGTTGAAATAAAAAGAATTTTTCAAAACTCCATACATTATCACTCCACCCTAATGTACATATTTACATCATACCTTTGTGTCATTCCACAGCATTAGGCGAACCGTTGGAACCCTCTCCACACCCAGATCTATGGCTAATGCCTCCGACGTGACTGCTGCAAAGCATATTTCCCCAATAACATCAAACTCTTTGGCTTTCAGAGCAGTGTGATACCAAATGTTATAGTACCTTGATGTCTCAGTCATTGGAGTGTATCCCACAGCTACAGCCTGTAAAATTTAAAGCAAAGTTGAAAGTTGTGAGACATTTTCATAGCCAACTAGCAATCTTCGTAAATGGGTCCATATCCACTCCACAATAATCCTCCTGATATGTGTTTGGCAATTTTTTTATCTCAAGATAAAAGAACAAATACATAAATTAATAAATGGTAAACTAAATGTACAATATACTCAATAATCATTAATATGTAGGTCACACTGAAAATTTCCGGAATTGCCCACTTACATAAACAATATTTTAAAAATATGGAACTGGAAAATGGAACTCTTTGGCTGTAGAATAAAGATTGTTTCATCAAACAGTCATTGGTTTCTTCATTGTGGCGTCATTTTAAAAATTGCATGTCTGCATTGCTGTATGATTTTCTACGATTTTAAGTGTAATTTTACAGCTCAGTAGAGCTTCGTTCGGCTTCAAACTGCTTTTAACGATGAAATACTAAGCAAGACGATAATTTATAGCTGTTTTGCAGAATTCAAGCGCGATCGTGTCAATCTCAGTGACGAATTTCGTGAGAGTCGCCCGTCCACCGTTGTCAACAACAAAAACATAGATGCTGTGCGCCATGTGATCGAAACAGACAGGCATGTGACCTACCATGAGGTTCGGGTATCCTTAGGCATAGGCATGAGTCAGATACAATCAATCTTACACAAACATTTGGTTGTGCGAAAGCTGTGCTCGCGGTGGATTCACACAATTTGACTGAGGCTCAAAAAACGGAACGCGTCACTTGGTGCAATGCCATGCTTACCAGATTCAACGAAGGGGCATCAAATTTGATGTGGAACATAGTAACAGGTGACGAAACATGGATTTACAGCTACGACCCGAAACAAAGCAGTAATTGACCATTTGGGTCTTTCAAAATGAGCCGAACCCCACCAAAGTGGCGCGTGTACAGTGACGCGAAGCAGATGATCCCTTCTTTTTTTAGAAAAACTGGACACATGGCTCTGTTGCTTTGGAGAATCGTGGTACCGTGAATGCTGATTGGTACACGACCATTTGCTTGCCGGAAGTTATTGACGAACTCCGTAAAAACAACCGTAAACGCCGCATAATTTTTCACCATGACAATGCCAGCTCTCACACGCCCAAACAGACAAACGACTTTTTGAAGGCGAAAAACGTAGAACTCATGAGCCATCCTCCATACAGTCCCGATTTGGCACCTTGTGCTTCTTCTTGTTTCCAGAAATTATGAACCAATTACGCGGTCAACGATTTTCATCGCCAGAAGAGGCTGCCGAAAAGTATGAAAATCATGTTTCCGAGATCACCACGGAGTGGAATAAATGTTATGGAAATTGGTTATTCATATAAAAAAATGTATTGACGTCACGGAGAATATTTTGGGAAACGATATATTGATTTTTGGCCATTCTTGTATTTTTTTTCTTATTCATTCCGGAAACTTTCAGTGTGGCCCTCGTAAATCATATACTGTCTTATTAAATACTTAATATGTAAGTTTTTTTATGTCAAGTGATACTAAATTTGTATTATTATTTTTATTGTATAATAATATTTATCTTAGAATCGTGATTTTTAATATGACAAAAAATTTATTTCCTTTATTTATTTCCTGTTAAAATGCAAAACAATATTTTAACGACAATTCTAAACATATTATCGTGAAATATTCATCACGAAATATGTACTAATGAAAATATTTTATAGCAATTTAGGTCATAAATTATTGTACAATACACATAAAGTAGTAGAATTTAGTAAAAGCCAAGAGATAATTAGAATAAAGGTAAATAGTAATACAAGCGATGATAAGATTGAAGAAAGATATCAATAAAGGAGATATTGAGAACTATATAGAAGAGATACTTAACATGCCTCTCTGTTCAACCCAAAGGATGGCTGGTAGAGAATGCCTCCAAGAATTAAGCTCGTCTTTTGTATGATTAAATACAATAAAGTTTTTTAAATAAATAATCATAAGTGAATAATAAAAGAAATAGAACTTAATAAAGAAATAATAAAAGAAATAGCATTTACATTAGATAAGACTAGAACATGTTGGTAATTTAATGAAAGATTTCAAAGCTAAATAGAGTTTATAGTTGCCGCCAGATAAGTTGGCACAAGAGGACATTCACATCTCCCTATTCCGATACCCTTAAATAGCGATAATCGCTGTCGCTTGAGGAACATTAACAACGGCACGACGCGTCGCTGGAGGGTTCATAATACCAGCCTTCTACTATGAACGGTAGCAATATGTCAGTATCGTATCACTCCATACTATTTTGTCATTATTGTCTGTCACTACGCGTTTTTGACACAGTGGTAGAGGGTGGTAAATGACCTTTTGTGCCAAATTATCTGGCGGCAACTATAGTAATTTAACTTTTTGTATATACCTACATCACAGGCAGACAATAAATTGACAAGATCCTCTGTTGAGGACACTCTATTCAGTGGTTTCATGATCAACTCCAAAAACTTTACCATACTATGAGCATCCCTTGGTCCTAAAATTTAAATAAATCAGTTACCTGAGTCAGTTTTAATTCACAATTTCAAAATGATTAAAGATATTCAGGTGATTAAATAATTTAAGATTTTTTTACATTATGAAGTTATACAAAAGTATATTTATAAAACTTCAATCCTTACTCTTCTAAAGTATTTTAAGGAATATTTAAAATACAATTATGTAATGTATTAATAATACAGTCAAAGCTCCTTATTCGCGGGGGATACGTTCCGTAAATATGCCGCGAATAAAGAAACCGTGAATACGGAATGGTAATTTGTATGGGATTATAGGGGATATGTTCCAAGTTTACAAAATAAAAAGATAAAAGTATGTAATAAAAGTTCTTTCAGTTTGAATGAGAGATTGTTTAACAATATTAATAATTATTATCAGGCAATAGTTAAAAGAATTTAGTAATTTTTTCATGTATTGCCACTTTTAAAAGATCTTTCAACTCGGATTGATATTCAGCTGTGGTGTGGCATTTAGAATTTGCCTTTGAAAAACAAGATACAAGATAATTTTTTATGAAGAAATCACAAAGCTCATTAGCCATTCGTAAACCTTCACTAGGGTTTTTTAAGTTTAATGTCACCTTTTCAGTGCTTGTTGAGGCTTGCTCTTCAATGGAAAGCATTTGCGATTCAAGCAACTCAGAATGTCACGAAACCATCCCATCCTATGCCGTTCGCAACTTGAGCAATGTCTTCAGTTAATGTTTGAATTTGCACGGATTCTTCATCATTACCTACAGTTAGATCAGGCCACAGTTTTTTTCAACATGCTTTCAATGTGTATGGCTTCAGCTCTTGCAATGATTATTTTATGTAAACATTGCACTTTGCCATGTTAAATTTTTTCCAGCACTGCATGACATTTATATCAGGATCACATTCCATGGTGTCCAGTATGATTTAAAGGTTTGTCTAATGTAACAGACCTTAAAGGCTTATATTTGGATAAATATCATATATTTGGATGCATAACTTCAAGCTCACAAGGGTGACCTGGAACATTGTCCAAAACTAGAACTGCCTTGAAGTCTAAATTATTTTTCTTTAAATAAGTTTCAACTTCAGGAACAAAACAATTCCGAAAACAGTCACAGAAAATGACACTTCTTAAACCTTTGTAAATAACGCTTTCTTGTTTGCACACCAACATGTAGCCAGTCTATAGAGTATAAGTGGCTTAATTAAACAATCTCCTAATGCATTAGAGCAGAGCAATAGTGTAATTCTGTCTTTTGCTGGGTAAAAACCAGAGGTGGACTTTTCACTTTTGGATATGAAAGTTTTGTTTGGCATTCTTTTCCAAAGCAGGGCAGTTTCATCTGCATTAAACACTTGTTCAGGTTTGTATCTGCCATTAGCAATTAACTTTGAAAATTCTTCTGGATATGTTAATGCTGCTGAAGTATCTGCAGATGCAGCTTTTCCAACAATTTTGATGCTATGCAGTGATAATCGCACCCTGAACTTATTGAACCAACCTTCTGATGCTTGAAATCCTCCATCCATATGTTTATCATCACGTTCTTTAAAATGTGCGTGGAGATAAGGGGGGCACTCTCTTCTGGTTACGGTCTACAATCCATAATGTTAATGCAACTCCCATTTTTTCAATTGCTTGATCACAAACATTTTTTGCTGTTAGTGTGGTTGAAGCTTTAGAATTCCTTATTTTGTCTTAAGATTTCCAGATGGATTGTACAGTTGATTCATGGACATTAAAAGAACGTGATATGGATGCAAACGACTCGACAACGCGTAAACGGTCAAGCATTTCTATTTTTATATCTTAAGCGGCAAATCAACTCTTTTCCAAATCAAATCTTTGTAGGAACTAACTTTCTTTTGCTTTCACTCAACATTATAAATCGCTAACAAAGCAGAAGAGACACTAAAAATTATTGCCATGAATGACAAGTTGTGGCAATAAAACAAAAGATTTGGCACCGATTGCGGGAAGACCGCTTTTCCAAAAAAGCTATGGGATATAGACGGATAAAGGCACTGCCACCTGACGGAGCGTACGGCGGCGGCGGTTATCGTCAAAGAACTTTCGGCCAAGGGGCAATAAGACAAAGGGTATACTTGTATATTTTGAAAGGTAACTGGTAAATAAATACATATTATTCTAAAAATACAATTTTTTATGCTTAGTTTTGCATCTGCAAATACAGGAAGTGGTCACAATGTTTTAATCTGCAAATACTGATAACGCGAATAACAGAACCGTGAATAAGGAAGTAGCTTTGACTGTACACAAAATTAATACAGAAAAGGAACATAAAAGTGGATTTTGGTTTTCCAGATATTAAAAATTAACCTAAAATGATTTTATTTTTTTTATTTATTTATTTATATTATAATATATATTTTATATTTGGATAAATCAATGTCTTAAACAAAACCAAATGTTTGCTATATAGTCAAAAATATGTTATTCTATGTTAATTTTTTATATAAATTTATAATAGTTAAGGCAACATTGCTTACAATTCATGTACATTATTTATAATATAATAACTATGGGTATGAAAACAACCCATCTTCAATTTAATTTCTTAAATTTAAGGAAAAAAGCTAATCTTAACTTTAAAAAAAATTGCTTTATCATAAAAATCAGATCTTGAAATTCTATTCAAACACAATCTTGAAACAATGAAATTTTGAATTATCTTAGTAATGTCAAATAAATCTGATGACAATAATATACTTTTGCATAGATAATGTCATATTAATATATGTTAATATGATAACTGTTACAAGCAGTAACATAATTAAATTTTATGTATCTGTCAATTTTACTTAAAATAACAGGAGTAATGAATTGTTGTGCAGAATCACCTGTATTATTTACAAACTTGGCAGTAATAAAATAATACCTTTATAAAGAACTCCCCTGGATGTGACAGTATATACCATTAATATGGGCCATGATGGTATCTTGTTGTGTTGTAATTTGCATTCACTGCCAGGGTTCCAGCAATTAATAGCAGAAAAATGAACCTGCAATTATTATTGTTATATTCACATTTTCTTTATTGAAATATTGGAATTACCAAACTGATTTTAAAAATCTCTCACAAAAGACGTGATTCATAAGATACATGAAAAGTCAGTGTCTGTTTCAACCTGACACAATTATGGAAAATGATTATTGTACACAAACTCAATACAGAGTTATTATTTATTATTACATATAAATATAATTTTTTCATACAATTCATACTAAGTTTAATGTTATATACATAAAAGAAAAGTAATAATTACCCGATCTCTTAGAATTGCAGCTGCTTTTTCAAATTCTCCTCTAACATACTGACACTCTGCATCCCAAGGGGCATAGTACATAACAAAAGAAACATCCTCAATGTTTATTGTGGACAGAGCATTACTCAGTTGTCCCTTGTACCAATCAGTCACAACTGAATTTGAACTGATAAATCTTACAGCTTGAGGATGTTTAGATATCTTTGTAGCCCTAAAATTAATCAATTGCAAATCTCATGGATCACTAACAAACTAATAAATTTATCAGCAGTATGATGGATTTAATTTAGAGATTTTAATAAAAAATATACAGGTGTAGAAGAAACTCACGTATTATGAAGAGCTCCATAAGTTGTTAGAGCTAAAGCTATACAAAATATCATTTCTTTGATCAACATATTAAGTGATATCTCCCTACCGTTGCTACGTTTTGCAACTTGAGAGGTTTCAGGCGAGTCTTGTGCATCTCTAGAAACAGTCAGTGATTTTTCTTTTTGTGACGTGACCTGTGAAATATCTTCAGAGTGCGCCGTTGGAAACATTACACGTCATTCAAAAATAATATGACTATTGAAAATCGATGGTCTGTTATTTTGCATTGCAGTAAAATGTTATAGCTAAAAACAATCGTTGGCACCAATGAAAAATATTGAAATGAAGTGATATTCATAATTTATCTTCGTTTACAATCATTTTTACATTCTTGGGATTTTATTTTGGCCCCTTTGACATCTGTCAAAAATGACAACTTTCCAGAGTGCGTTTGGTTTTTAGTTTAGTTATTTGCTAAGTATCGGTTTGCTTCTAAGTTGTTTCTGTTGTTGTAAATATTGTTTTATTTCTCTAGGCATATTTAGTTGTTCATAACTACACCTTTTTTTTTTAGTTTGCTAAGATAAATTGTTTACTACCTGTGAAGACTAATAACCACGTCAGTGTTCAAATAAATTTTAAAAAAGCAGAAAGGAAGTTTTTAACTTTCATTTTGACTTTTTGGCGGGAACTCGAAAAGTGAAGTTGAGTTTTTGCTTGATTACTATAAAAATTGTGCATTGTGCTTTGTGATTTAATAGTGATAGTTTATTAAACTTCAGTGTTTTTGTACATATTGTTTGTGATACTCAAATAAAAGCATCAGACTGCCCTTTTCGTGTGCTTTTACGAAAACTTAAGAGAAGTGAAACATATTAAAATACAACATACATATATACGATTCATAAATTGCCATTACAATAATGATAATAAATAATAAATTATGTACCTACTCATTCTCTGCATTCAAAAGTATTGTTGATCAATTCTCGTTACCTTCAATTTATTATTTTTATCATCAGCAACATTATTGGGCGCCATCTTGTTTTATATGGCATTAGGAATAGGAATTGTTTTGGACAACTATATAACTTGTCACATTTTGCGTTCTAACGGCTGATTTTTGCCTGATTCGTATCAAAAATATCTAAAACCCCCATAAAAACGACTTCGAAAGTGATAATTCTTAAAGTTCATCTTTATGCGCAATATCCATAAAACCAGTGACATCATTTGTGTTATATTTCTTTGAAGTTTTATCCTTGAGATTTCGCTGAAAGTTACAATTAAAGAAAAAAACCATGGAATCTACAAGGACATCAGATTCTGATGCAGTGGAGTATTGGAAAAAACAAGCTAAACATTATGAGCAAAAGTAAGTACCTACCTAAAACGTATTTTTATTGGTAGCAATATAAAATGATTACGGGGCTACAGATTATCAAAACATGGTTACTATGCAATTATTTAATGCGTTTCATGTCACACTAGGGCTAACGACATACAACAAGAACTTGACGAATATACCGAAAATTCTGCCCAACTTGAAAAGGAATTAGAGGCCTCATTAGTACAAGTTGAAAAACAGAACAGGGATTTGGAACATCAAAATCAACGACTAAAAAATGAAATTGAAATGCTAAGGGTATGTACTTAATATTAAATTACCATATTATGATACAGTAAACAACCATATAATTATTTTCCATTTATAGAAACAGTGGTGACATTACTCCAGAGTTTATAATCTGTCAATTGTAGACATTCAGCAATAGGTTAAGTATGTGTCATAGAGTAGATAACAAAAAATATAGAAAAACACCTCAGGATCTGCTTAAATAAACAATATTTATAAACCATATTGTGTGGTTATAAAGGTACTAGTTGATTGATTGCATTTAATCTTATAGTTATATTTTTTACGATGTCTGTTACTATGATGATGTGTAAATTTTGTGCTGTTAGCTTATTGATGTAAGGCAGTGATGTAATAATGTAAAGACCACATACAGTAAAGACTGGATCACTCTTCAATAAGATATTGAGCACAGTGTATGCGTTTTGTAGTGTATGTTATTATTTTATAAGAATAAGTGTATGTGCAACCAGATAGAATAGTATGGTATGGGTATAAGCTCTGGCACATCTCACTTAGTGCCAAAATGTTCATTGAGGTATAAGGTAAAGTGGGAAATGCAGTGTACTTTATAGTAGTCTTAAGTGAGGTTACGGTAATGTGGCTGGTCGAGTGCACCCAGGGGGGCTGTGGAATTGCAACATGCACCCTCCCCATCCTAGTCTGCCTTTGTACTATTAATACATATAGTGCAGAATTGATAAATAAACCACTTAAATTGTTATTATTTAATATTGTGAATAACAAAAGTTAATTAATGACCTCTATATTTTCAGAAAAAATTAGATAGAAGCCAGCAAGAGACCAATGCCCTAGAAAATGAATTGCAAGTGTTAAAGATAGAGAAGGACAAACGAGCAGTTTATATTAGAGAATTGGAGCAAAAAAATGATGATTTGGAAAGAGGTCAAAGGTATGAAATTACAATAAACTGTTCAATTTTACACAATGAATAAACAAGAGTTACTGATAATTACTGTTCTATGGAAACTGAATTTCTTTGAAAGTTTTCTTTCCTATTAGAAGTATTTTAGTGTAAGTGAAATAGTTTACAAATGTAAAATCCCCTTTTGACTTTGATTGTTTGATTCAAATCAAGTGTAGCTAATCAATCAATTTTTTTGTTGACACACAACTACACTACTCTACCTCTTATCCATGTTCTATGTAAAATTTTCTGTATTATGGTGGTTTATGTGTGTATATTTCAATATTTTTTTCTTTCTAAACAAATGCTTGACAAATAGCTTCCAGAAGGGATATGGCAAAACTTGTAACACCAGCTTACACAAGACATAGGCATATTGGCAGTAATGCTGCTCGCCTATTACACAATAATAATAAAGTAATCAAGAGTTACTTTTTTCTGATATTTGGCGAAATTTGAAAAAATATGATTATGTGATAGGATTTGAACATGTAACATCATCCATAGTAATCTGCCCTACTACTGCTTGCTTTAAATAGTCCCTAGATGCATCAACAATTTCTTGCCTTTGTAAATTGTTACTGAATATCATAATGTTTAAGCAGGAATCATATAAAATAAAGTTTTGTTCTGTTTCAGAGTTATATCAGAGTCAGTGTCGTATATAGAAGCATTGTTAAATCAAGCTTATGAAAGAAATGCTGTCTTAGAAAGTGAAGTAGATGAAGTGGAGAGTTTGAAGGTGAAACTGCAGAGAGCTACAGATGAAGCCAGAGGTAATAATCAAAATCAGCTCATAACATCCCTTCTGCACCACATATATACATCCTCATGCAATTAAAAGGGGTTTTTAATATTTTATAAGAATCAGTTCACCTTGGATGGATTTTCTGGTTAATAAATTAGACTATGATTGATAATTTAATACATAAAAGGTCTTAAAAACAAACCTTTGAATTAGTCCGTGCCCAACAATAGTAAAAATAAAAGTCTATTGATTTCATCAAATCATTATGTGATGTGTTATATTATAATTATTTATAATGCAATATAATTTTATAGCCTTTCATTATTAAGTCTACATCTAGGACATGGATATTCTATAATGTATATTTTAAAAAATTGAAAGTTCTTATATGTAGCTGTAATCTTCCAAAAATTGCAGATTAATTGCATATTATTGTTCTTCTAATTCTATATTCATGTTATGTTTAAAGTTGAAAACAGTACCATTATCATTTATTCCTTTAACAGGCCTGACAATTTATAAATATGATATAGATTTATAATTATGATACATGAATGTGTTTAAATCCAATTATTAGTGTATTGGCCAATTGAATGTTCACGCAAATACAAACTTCTTTGCAGCTTATTCTCAAATCAATGTATTCAATAAGCATGTAGGTAGTGCCAACCGCAAATATAATGTTGTAGGACATAGATTGTAGTAGAACTATTCATTCAGGTAGAGCAACTAAAATGAACTTTAAAATTACCATAATATTCATGCAAATGTTTGTTGGCCAATGCTTTAGTTATTATTTAAATGTTTTCAGATCTGAAACAAGAATTAAAAGTGGTAGGGAATGTCCCACACAAGAAAGAAGAAGACAGTACAAATGAGAATGCCTTGCTCAATGGTCATATATCAAATTCTTCTCGGGCTCAAGTCGAGACAGAAACACAAACAGTTGTAACTACACCACAAAAACGTATGTTACAAATTTTCTTTTATATATATTCTACATAAAGTATTAATTGAACAATGTAATTTTTACCTTATCTATAGGTTAAATTGATTTCACAAAAATGCTAATGAAACAATTTTACTGCATGGTGTATAACCGTATTTATTTAATTGCGTTGGTATTATTATTAGTGTATAACATTATGAAAAAAGTGATTTGATCACTATTTTCATTGTTACTATTTTTGTAATGTGAATACCGTGTGCGCAATTAAAGTAATTATTGAAGAGTCCAATAGACAATTGAGTACAAAAGGTCAAAGGATCTCCTTAAAGAAATTTTCTTAGTTGTTAAATATAGTGTTATTGGTTTCGTAATTAAATCAAAATTTCTTTTTATAGGAGAAATCAACGGCAATGCAATGACACCATCAACCCGAGTAATGGCAATAAACCTAGTGGGGGATCTCCTACGGAAAGTGGGGGTAAGTCACACAAACATACTTATGGTGTTAGCCAAAGCTGTTGTAGTTATTTTTTTAGCATTATTCACTTTAGGATTTATTGCACTATAATCATGATTTAAGTTTAGACTGAATAACTTACATTAGCATATAAAAATATATTAATGATATTTACTTAGTCTGGCCATAAATACCATTACAATAAAGAAAAAAAAGAAACATTTGAATTGAAATCTGTCATTCTCACATAAAAAATAAATGTATTTTGTTATTTTTTCCCCCAATCATTATTAAATATTGTACTGATATTAAAATGGAGTGGGCTGATAACGAAAACCTGCTGTAATTGCATTACACAAAGTAAGCATGGAGCCCAGTGCAATTTTTTAAAACTACATCTGTTTGGTATTAGCCAAATGTTTGTGTACCGGGCTATTGGTACGTACATTGAAATACCTGCTTGTGACAGAAAAGGTTCTGGCTGTCCACGCACTATTCGTACTTAAAGAGACGATTAAAGATGTGAAGGAGAGAATCTGATGAAATTCCATCTGAAAGCACAAGATTGTATCCAGAGAGATTTATATAGCACCTAGAACCATGTCAATGATTATTTAGTACTTGCTGCTTCAAAAGAAATCTGGTCATTCCTAATTGATAACTTAAAGAAAAAAAGGGTTGACAAATCAAAACAACTTCTTCAGCGTAAATAAAAATAGGGTTGACAAATCAAATCAACAAATAAAAATAGGGTTGGCAAATCAAAACCACTTGTTCGGCGGTATGCAAAGGGAGCTCACAAACAAATCTTATTTATGGACGAGAAAATGTTCACCATTGAGGAACATTTTAACAAGCAGAATAATCGAGTTTATGCTCATAACTCTAAGAGGTGCTCAATTGGTCAATGGGTTTAACGTGGCTGTTTTCCGGCTCTAGTGGTGGTTTGGTGGGGTGTTAGTTATCAAAGAGTGACTGAACCATATTTTTGTGAAAAGTATTAAAATGTCAGCTTAAGTGTATCAAGATACGATTCTTGAGAAGGTCCTAAAGTTTCTTAACTACACCCTGTTCCATAACCAAGAATGGGTCCTTTCAGCAAGACGGTGAGTCTTAAGGTCATAAGGCGCGCTCAACACAGGTGTGGCTAGAAAGCATTATTCCCGATTTGATTAGAGCTGAAGACTGGCCGTCATTTAATCCCGATATTAATCCGATCGATTATGATTTATGATATGTTTAGAGAGCATGGCATGCTCTAAACGCCATGATAATATTGAATCCCTAAACATAAAGGTAACAGTTGCCAATTTTCCCATGGCAAGGGTGCATGTTTCAGTCGAAAACTAGCCACAACTTATGAAATATTGTATAAAAGCAAATGGCGACTATTTCGAATAAAATCGTTATATTTTTAAAATGCTTACCTATTTATTTCTAAAACAACACAAAATCTGATAATGTAAAAATAAAAATATCAATGTTTTCTTTGTAACAATATTTATGGCTAGACTAGGTATATATATATATATATATATATATATATAACCTCTCATTCATAAATCTATTTATTGTTCTTTTTCAGTCTATACTTAACAGACACCCTTAGCTTCAACTAATAAATGGATTAATTATATACATTTTATTGTATTTATTTTATGAAATAAAATCCGACAAAATATTTCTTTTTGTACCACCTACATTTCCATGTTATATTTAGTTATTAATATTTATTATTATGTATGTATTTATATTTATTTATTATATTGTATAATTCATAATAAAGTTATTGTTCATTGTTTTTTATTTTATTGCAAATTGTACATAAACTTCAATTTCCAAGAGGTGATACTGTCTGTTCGCTTTAAGAATGCATTGATTTATCGCTCAAAACAATAGGAGAGTCACCTTTTTTGGACAATAGGAGTTTTTTTTAGAAGTCCTAGGTCTGTTTCACAATAACATGCCCAGCCCATCTCTGTCTCGTGTGCGTCGGACGTCTCTATTATTGCGCCACGTGTTTTATATCGATTTTAAAATGAACATAATGTCACATTGAAAATTAATTATTATTTATAATTTTCTTTACATAATAATTAACGTTTTAGTGTTTATACACATTTTAGTAATATTATTACATTTGTATTTCTGTCTAGTTTCAATTCTTCTGTGTCAATAATTATTTATCATTTTCAAATATTGGAAATCAACATGAACATACTATTTACTTACTAGTGAAGCGTCACTGCATTCTTGATACGAATTGAGTATAGTTATTTGTAAAGTAGTAGCAATTGATATTAGATGAATGATGTAGTTAACTGTAGTAGATTACAATAAGCACAACTCCATAGATTATAATGGGTGTTTATGACTGAAATTAAGTGAGTTGTCATGAAATTAATGTGAATATTGTATGGTCATGATGCTCCTTTTCTACATATCTTTGTGGAAGAGAAAATACGATGAATTTGGCGTTTATTTTGTGCCCTTAATTAATTTTGCATGGTCGTTTAGTTACGCTTGTGTGTGTAGTATGCATGTTTATTGCTTACAGCTTGAAAGGTTTCTTTGCCCTCACTGTGGTAAGATCAAATGCTCGTGCGAAACACAATCAACTGCTACTAATCAGAATCACGCACAAATGGCTGAAGCCATTAAGAAGCCAGAGATAGAATCTTCTGATGACTCTGAAAGTGATCAAGTAGAGTACAGAAGCCCAAAGACTTTGACACTTCAGCTGTCAGGGTCTGATTGTAGTGATCTAGAACCACCGTGTAATCTAACACATAGATCCTCTGAACAACATTTTAAGAGATCTGTGCAAGGCGAAAATGGAAAATTGAGAAGATCATTCGCAGTTCGCTCTCGAGAAGGCCTTGAACATCTTTTAAGTCTGGCTTCTATTAAGAAAAGTCAAGATCAATCAAGATCAAAACAATTTGCCCGACAATAACATAAATGAAATATTTTTTTTTTAAACTAACGTTTACTATTCGATATTAAACCGGGTCTCCTGCCTGTTTTTTGTGAATGCATTTGTGTTTATGTGTTTTGTTACACATTTTGATATTTTTCTGTAGCGGTAGGAAAACATCTACACATTTACTACAAACACCTACACAGATAGAGGGAAAGGAACAATTGCTTCCCCTCGCATAATATTGGGATTTATAAAAAATAAATAAAAATTCTGATGCCGTAAGTGGAGTCTTCTCAATTATATGCCAAGCCAAGTGTCTAGATCTCTGCTTCTAGTTTCCCAGATATTCACATTTTTCTAATGTTGGGTGACAAAATAGCATTTCTTGATTTCAATTGTATATTATTCTACAGTCACTTCCTTGCCACAAACATCATTATATGACATTTCTAACCCACATATTTTTGACAGAAATGTTTATTGAAAAGGTACCACCAGCCGTCTGTGTGGTCAATTTATTATTGACAAAATTATGTTTCGATATACCTATTATAATTCATACTGAATGTTATGGCATCCGTATATATATTACATATATACTAGTATACTACTAAGTCATGGGTAAACTTGTTAAAAATTTGTTAAATTTTCATAATAAATAATTCCCTATATAACTGGCAAGTGGCACTGCCAAGTGTTAATATTCAATTTTCTCGAAATGTATTTTGTTTTATATGATTTTTTTTAAAAAAAATCCCCGAAAAATCCTCATTTAACCAGTATTTTTTTCCTGAATAATTCTCATCTAAACTATTGTTTTCATTACGTCATGTAGTCAGATGTCTATTCTCGTTTTCAAAATCTGCCCATAACTCTCTTACCGCCTATCTGAACCCCTTCTGAAAGCATATTTTCCTCGACTCAACGCATTTTCGCGGATCTTGTTCTTGAGACATTGAACAACAATGAAAACACGAGACAGCATGAGTATGACAAATAGATCTGTTTTGTGTAGGTGTTCTGTGATCTTTAGAAAAAAATATGAGCAGGAAACTCGGTCTTTATAGAGAATAGATTTATTTACGTATTATGTATTTGCATGAATGAAAACGATGAGAATGTTTGTTAGTTCTGCAGAAAGAGTTCAATGTCTACTACTATTGTATACTCTTATGAAGTTTGAGCTTTCATGTTTATAGTTTTCTATGTTTTTCATTTTTAATTAATTGGATCCAGTTAATTAGTTTTTAAGTATTTTGTTTGGGTTGTGACTGCATAATTACAAGTATATAATAATGTTTCATAAAACACACACAGTACTAATCTATGATATTAATGTGATATGCATTGTCAGGCTTGCTAAAATAGAGCTGCAAAATTATGGTGAAAAACACTAAAAATCGATTAATGAAATCAAGATATCTTAAAAAAATCTGAGTTGTTCATAAGCTTTTGCTTAGAAGTCAAAGTTGAAAAGTACCGCGTGTACTTAAATATATGTTGTAATTCTAACATGTTAATATTGAATGGGTTTGCATAACTTGATTAGTGTGCTATACAGGGTGTCCCGTAAGTAGTGGATCAAACGGATTCTGGAGACGGGGGGGGGGGGGACGGACTGCTCCAATCAATCAGAAAATACAAACTTAATTTAAATCAAACTGACAGTTAATCTTGGCGAGCGTTCCCATTACATGTACCGTAAACGAAATGCATATCTTTATATTTGGTGTACGGTATTTTCCAAGTTAAACAATATCGCAGTCACAAGCACAACGAAGTTGTAAAAAAGGCGAAATAAAACACGCGTGCAGTTCCGATCTAGTAGCAAGTCACTAAATTTCTTAAACAAATTAACAAATGGGGGAACGGCGAGTGGAGCGCTCGCCACCTCTGAGCCTTTTGTCTCCATGCACTTGAACAACAACAGTCCGAGTCATAGTCAATTTCTAAGAAATCACGCTCGCTTCAAATGTTCACCCAAAAACTAATCATGTTTGTTTCTTTTAAACCACAGTATTACGGCTTTTTAAAAAATAATGGGCAAAACGTGTTCAGTACATATTTTTTACATAGGCTTCGGTCAAACGCCACGCTGAAATTTTTCGAAGATAAGATTTTTTAAATAAAATGTCTGATTTTTTAATTTAAGAAAGGGAAGTCCTAAACAAACATTTACATCAGAAAGATACATTATTTTTTTACCCCTTAAACATGAAAAAAGATCTTGAAAATTTACATACTTTATTAAATATTTTCATATTTAGATTTTTTTTTAGAAAAATCGTCATAACTTTTTAACTGTCAGTTTGATTTAAATTTAGTTTATATCTTCTAATAGACCCCCCCCCCCCCTTTTTCTCCAGAATCCGTTTGATCCACTATTTACGGGACACCTGTATAGTAATCCAAGTTGCCTGCCTTATCTTGGACTCAAATTCGGTTGATAAGGTAGGTAGGTAAATGTTGATTTTCACAGTAAATTCATTTTGCAAACCAATTTTTGTATTTTGGAACTAAAATGGGATACCAACTATTACTACGCCATTTTAGGTCAGAGCTTTGTTATAATCATACAGTTCTCTTTTAATGTAATTTGGTCTATGGTAAAATTTATTTATAGAGTACAACCTTAATTATCCAAGTACTCGATATTCTCGGAATCGCGAATCGTATTTGACGTGTTCCGAGAACTAAAAATAAGATATAGCAGTTTATGTAAGAAAACGTTTTAATTTAGAATTCACACAATTAAAAACGTGTTATTAATATATTCAACAGAGTAGTAATAGTGAATACACATTAGTGAATACACATTAGTGAATACACATTAGTGAATACACATATTATATCTCAATTATAAAATGTACACACTTTAATTTCAAACCTGTTTATATAGATTGTGTTTTAAACAGTATTTAAAATACGTGATTTAAAACACTTTGTTTTAAACATGCCAAACTTGGGTGTCGCGTCATAATGCGTCACGCGGGCCCAGTGCGAATTGGTGCAATATACACATTCCCCAGATTATTTTATCGTATGAATACAGGTGTTTTCACGTGTCCTTCCGAGCAGTGGTACAGACTGAAGTTCGAATGCCACACCTCGTGAATCCGCGAAAAAGATACCCAGAGACTATCACCGCTAATCCTCGTTACATTTTTCATAAATTTTAACAATAGCTTGTCTTATGGAAACTTTCGATTATCTAAATTAAACTCTGCAGCAATTAGTTAAATAATCGAGATTCATCTGGATAGTATTATGCAGTCACTTCCCGAAATTATTCAAGTAGTGTAATGATTATTTATTAATATTTATACAATAAATAATGTTAATATAATCAATACAGAAATTATACACCAATTTTTGAAAGTCTCATCTAGTTATTCTAACCTATTAAAATTATGTTATTTTCACACAAGTGTGCGGAAAACCTTGACAAGTCTTTTCTACTCCGACATTTACATCATTCTTCCGTAAAGCGGAACAATTAGTGTATTAATTCATTACAATTGAATAAATTAACTGTATTTTTAATATGGCAGAAAGAAAAATGTCTGGTACCTTTCATGTTGTGTAATTTATTACTTGGTATGTTATTACTAGATAAACGCCATTGAAGAACAATAAGAGGAATGTTGAAATTTTGTATGAAATATATGGTTTTCGTAATTCATAGTAAAAAATGTTTTATGGTCTTACAACCCATAAATATAAAGTATAGTAAAGTCTAATAAAGTTAGAATCTGGATAAACGAAACGTGATAATGATAAGAGAATAGTGTCAAAGTTAAAAAATCTTTGGCTTTTTTAAGTGTTAACACACTAATTTCAATCAGAATGAAAATCAAGATTTTCTTTATACATTCTAGATTTTCAAGATATGTACTTTATATTTTCTGTTCTAAAACTAGTGTGAAACAGAAACATTGATGGATGCAGAAAGAAATTAGATAATTATATCCAGATCTTATAACATGATTATTTTAAACTTTATATCGTATTCTTTTGATGTCGATATTTTTTGTTTTTTAAAACTAGTTTTTATTCTATAAATTCAGTTTCTGTTAAATTATTCCCTTATTTGTACTTTAATTTCAACATTTATTTTTACAAACTGTACAAACAAATATAAAATTTACATACTGATGAAATCATTGGGTACAATAAGTGTCAAAATTTGTATATATATATTTAAATGTTGCTATATATAGTCCTTAATTTAAAAAAAATATTGGCTTAAAGGTTTTTTTAATATACCACTGTCATGTTTCGTTTGCCAAACTCAGTGTACCTTCGCTTCAAACAGATTTTAAACAATTTGAACTTTGAAGGTACAATTCACAATCACTATCAAACGTGATACACTCATATATTCGTATACCTTATGTATACTCATATGTTCGTATAGCTGCACATATTGTACATTAAACACATTTACACAAACATCTAAATTTAATATTTTCAAATGCTCTGTAGATGCTAGCTATTCACATATAATGACCTCTTGTCTTTAGAATATTAGCGTGAAAACTTAAGCCTGGTAATACAGAACTCTGATTGAGACGAATTACGAGGATACTAATATCAATGTGGTTAGAGAGACCATGATATGTGATACTGGTTTTAATCTGTATGTATATATGCTGCTCATTTGTACTCGTATGCTCGTAGGTGGTGGCCACGTTTGCATGCCGATATCATATCACCTACTAATAGTAATCATCCATTCATTTTGTGTACTTTTCTTCATTGTAGGGTTTGGAATCAAAGTTAGCATCGTGTCGTGGTACTGTTAGACCTAAAGAGCATTCACCAAATTCAAGCTCAGACGTCAATAAGGACTACAGGTGTGTGCTCAAGAACTAGAACTTGCCGGATGTCAGCATACGTCCCCACTTGGCGGCCGCTAACACTGCGCGGCGTGCCACTTATTTTATACTAGGGCTTTGCACCAGATGCAACTTTGAGACACGGTTTATTGGATCATATTTAAAGGCGCAGCAAACAAATACTAAAAGGGCAGCATATCATGATCAAAAAAACCTATTTTTGAAGAACTGAAGTACAGATGTAGTGAGGATAACTTACCCATCGGAAATATTCGTGCCCACGATCATTTTCGAACGCGTCAATAAATTATTATATTAATGATTGGATTTTATTAGTATAACTATTGATTCTATTTAACACCGGATATTTATTTAATTAGTATAACCTTGATGCGCTGCCTACCTTTGCAGTTATAGAAATGTATTTAGAGAAAGGGTTGGCAAAATGAGGAGGGATGGGAATGGGCTCTGACATATCTCTCGCTACCGAAACACGTGCATTGGGGAAATAGGGTAAAGTGAGAAAGGCGTACTGCCTTTCTCACGTTTTTACTTTTAAATACATTTCAAGGTGGTTTTCCGTGAGACGGAGACCCGACGGAGTCTCGCTTTGCGGACTTTTTTATTGACAAAGAGATCCTAAAATCTCACCCACCTTTAAATTGGCTACCATCGATTTGCTGCCCATTCAGTATTTTTTGCTGCTCATTTAATTATGTCTCGTTTTGTTTTCAACCGGAAATCGCAATTACTGGTGAATTCTGGATATTTTGGCCCGTGTCGCCAGGCGTTGAGACAGTGATACAACGAATAGAGAAAGGTGCTCGACGTATCCAAATGGTAGCCGCGCCGCAGTGGAAAATAATGCGGCTTTTTTCACACCAGAAAACTTATTTTCATATTTTGTCATAATGTTTACTTGTTTTCTTTTTATTCGTAGATTCTAAATAAGAATCTGCTTTCTTTGTTTTTTGTTTTTTTTTGTAATTCTAGAACCGGTGCAAAGCTCTAGATTGCACACCACATATATTTATGTACCGTATGTACTGATAAATTATTTTAATGTCACTACAACGTGTTCGGCATAAAACTAACAATATATCAAATGAAGCTTTAAACTCGCTTCACATTCACGTATTCTTGCTATCGTGTGCTGTGAATATCATCAAGTTTTTCGTAAAGTCTGTGATGTTTGTGAAATAGATTAGTATTGGTAATGTATTGGCGTACCCACGGGTGATCACGCACCGGCACACCAAACGAGGCACGCGCTCAGCGGCTTACTTCACACAAAGTCTGTGATTTGTTCTCTATCATAATGTAAACTGTATTATGGGCGTTTATCTGACACAATATTTATATTGAGGCGAGTTCACTACGTGGTTCGTTATGGATCACTACTGATGCCTATTTTGTGTACAGTTCAATATAGTAATGCCTATTAAATTATTTGAACCCGCCTTTATAGTATTCTCTTGATATAAAAGTTTATTGGTGAGCTGAAAACGTTTTGGAAATATGTACCTTTTATGTAAATATAGATGAAGTACGCGTGAAATTGTTAATATTGTAAAATTTTATGTATTATAATATTATTACTATATTATTTGAAATGTACTAAACTTTAATATGTTTGCAATCTAATAACGTTGTTTGTATTTATGAATTATACTAGTTTTAAAGCAATACTAAATAGTATATTACGTAGCTAAAATACTTCGCTCGTGTTATCATGTGTGGGTAGAATGAAATTGTCCTCGAAAACTGTGTAACTAACTGTGCGTTCATAAATCATAATATACAAACCCGCATTACTCAGCATGAATATCGCCTTACACAATATACATCCACTAACTCTGCATTGTAAACTAACCGTCTTACTCATAAACACTATTTAAACTATTGCCAGGGGACAAAAAATATTAAGAAATGACCAAATTTGAACAGCGTTTATGAGTAAGGTGGCAAATCTAATTTTAAATTGTAACATTTGTGTTAACTACCTACTTATGGTATTAACCAATCGACTGTTAGAACAAACACAAACTCCTTTGCAGCTCATTATCAACTTATTTAATACGGGGCTGGGTGGCGCTAGCTGCAAATATAACGTTATCTAATAGACATAAACTTTTAGATAAATGATTATAATTGTTACAAACGCAAAAGAAATGTAATCGTGCAAACGCTCGGTTGGCTGTTATTATATTTTCAAAAATCTTGATTAAAGGCAGTCTAAAGCAATAACTAAGTCATTTTATCTTTAGTTCTGTTAGAGTAAAAAGTGTTGTTTTAACAAGGAATCTCAAGAGAGATATACGAGTGGAAATAGAGGAATATAGTGTCTCTAGAAAGTGGAAAGCGCCATGCGACTAGAAGCTAACATGCTTGCCTGAATCTACAATATATACATAATATTACAAGAGATTTCTTTATATGACAAGAGGTTTCCATCTCTCACAGTTTAGGGTGTGATGTGATAAACATTACATAGCTTTAAGCCAGAAACACTAAGGTCACGTGGTCCTCCGCAGCGTACCTTACGTGACTGCGATCCAAAGGCATCAGTTGCCACATATTTTATATGAAAAAACCGCTTGTTATATTTGGCTTAGATTACGTGACGCTACCCTACATGACAATCGCTGATGCAAACGATTTGATTGAACGTGTGCAAGTTGTGGCCGCGTGTGACTAGCTGTTTCTAACAACGCGTCAGTCGGCTGTTATCATTCGACGGGAGCGGTTGTCTAATGAAAAATTTGTTGTGCCATTTTATTCAATTATTTTCAACAGATGTACATAATCCATGAATTTGTTTTTTCATGTCAAAATACATAATATAATAGCTAGATAAAGTATATCTTCGTCTAAAACTTAGTAAGAAAATGATAATTTGCACGCGACCGATCCGATCAAATTCTAAGAAATATTCATTATTTAATATTTGATCGGATATGATATGCGTGGGACCAGCCAGGTATGGAGATTTAATAAAAACGTCACGTGTGGTGTTATAGGGTCGCGTCAACTTGGTGTTTCCACCTTTATAGTAGCTATCATAAACGCATAGTCCCCGTCGGCCGGCGCACGCGGCGCACCTAAAGGTACTACTTAATGTACTTATAGTTATATTTTTGCATCACCTTTTTGAAGCCTGATGTAGTTAGAATAGCATTAGATTTCGTCAGTTAGCCGGCGCGCATTGTAAATTAACATGGATTACTTTCTGCTAAAATAGATTTTTCTACAAAATGTTTACTTTATCCACTTAACGTATGTAATTATGTAAGTAAGCATTTATTTTGTTCTTGTATATGAGACCAAACAATACATATTAATTTGTGCGCCAGTTAACAATAAAGTAAGTTCAAACAAGGAATTTCTTTTATTAATCTCTTTTATTATTATTAAATACAATTTTAAATTATTGGTTTTCCAACTAGTATTTTGGAAAGTAGATTTGTCCATTGAACATGGTTTGGTATTTGCACTGGTGGTTTGAAGTCCTTTACCAAATCCACAATTGATTTTCTGAGCAATCTCACTCTGAGTACTAATGGCGAAGCCCGTTTATTATTCATCTCTTCTATTAGAATGTTTCCTGAAAATTATTACAATTGTCAAGTTCTAATATAATCAAGCCACCGCATCTCACAATATTATAATCGTCAGCGAAAGATCGACTTATACCCACGGCCATCGCATCTTAATAAAGACTAAAATCGTATGTACATATGTTCACACGTGCTTCGTATTTGGTATCCGTTGCTCACTATATGTATATTTTAATTAATGCTCTTTTATGAAATGCAATAAAAGTGTGTTATGTATTACTCCAGTAATCAGATTATAATTCGGTATTGTTTTTACAACTCATGATCTCACGCCATGCTAGTAGTGGTGAGTGCCTGCACGCGGAAAAAGAGACCATCCTTAAAAATATACTTTTAAATACATTGACGCTAAGTTTACTTCTTGAGTGCGTACATTATTCACAATCAAGTTTAATGCTCTGTTAATGAGTTGGTTTTCCTTTCATTATCATTTGGATAGTCCATTTGCAAACACTGCTATTTGGCCTTTTTACTGGACTATGTTTACATGGGAATTTCAATCTATACTAATATAATAAAGAGGTGAAATTGTGTGTTTGTATGTTTGGGGTAATCTCTGGAACTACTGAACCGATTTCAAAAATTCTTTCACAAATAGGAAGCTACATTATTCGTGTCTAATATAGGCTATATTTTATTTTTAAATTTTGAAAAAAAAAAAAAGCGAAGCGAGGGCGGGTCGATAGTCATCTATAAAAAGACTACAAAATGATCTATTTTTATGTAATATAGTAGTATAACACCAATAGATGATGAAATACATTTTCTATTTTATGTAAATTTGGTCTTGATAAGCTACCAACTTCTGTAAGTGAACTACACACTTATCTCATTCTCACAATCTTTGCTCATTTTGTGAGACTTTTTAACAAATGTATTATTGATTTATTATATCACACACCTGCAACTTTAGACGAGTTCACTAGCCACAGGATGACAACATACAACGGTAGAGTTTGTACTAAGTACATTAATTTCGCCAGAACAAATTGCACCATTAGTGACAACAGACGGAACTGTAATAAAATAATCACTTAATATATATTTCAATTATTTGTAGGTGTTTTTGACTAAATCTGACAAAAGCGACCTTATTGTCGATTCTGATTTTTTTTGTTATGGAAAGAAGGCGGCAGATGAACTGACAATCCATCTGGTGGTAAGTGGATACTGTCACTCATGGATGTCCGCGATACATGCCAACATCAGTCCAGAATAACAGAATATCGTTGTTGTGTCGTGCGCCGAGTCCCATCTTGTTCATCAGTCAACTCGGATTGCAAGCCTAACGTACGTGGCTCCGACTATAATTACACTCAAGTCAAGGGTCATATCAGCAAATTCAACGTTAATATGAATCTTACGGAAGTAAGACTACTTTGAGGAAAAATTTTAAATAACCAGAAGATTGGCGCAAAGAGTTGTCGATCACGTCATAAAATGTGCAAACGAATTTATAACATTAGAAGAAGCACTTGACGATGAATTTATTATTAATAGGTACTAACGACTCTTCCTCTTCACCGTCTAAAGATTCTTATGTCAGCAATATAAGCAGTGAAATAGATGGTTAACTTCCACTAGATTGTTTTTTTTTCACACTTATTGAGAATAATTTAATTTAATAGTTTTTAATAGACATTTAAAATAATTGTATTTAATTTTAAATGTCTAATAAAAAATATATTTTTAGTGCAATATGTACGTGTTTTTTTTGACTGAAAGTTTAATCTGTCAATTTTTTTTTTATTTAACCCAGATAAGCCTACTGTCCTATATTTAGGACAGTAGAAATAAAAAAAAATATCAGAATACCCTCTTTATCTAAGATTATTTAGTCTTATGATTTGCAGTAAGAAACGTGTCAGCTTTATTAGAAAAAATAAAAAGACAGTTATTTTAACAGTTTTTACCTTATATTTTACCTTATAAGTGTGTAATAAAAGTGCGTTGCAGACATGGCAAATGACAGGTATGTATAAAAAGTTATATTTTACTCGTGAGTTGTTTTTTTCTGTGTTAATATCTAGTTGATAACCTTAAACTTTTGTACTAAATAAATATTCTAGCAAAATAATATAAATAAATTACGTATAACTTGTTACAAATACTAGCGTACTATATATAGGACAGTAGGATAATATACATGATTTTAGTACAATAATACAACTTTTTCTTTACAGACCGTTAGCTGCGCATGAAATTTTAGATGCTTTAGAAAATGTTTCTGATAATGAAGAAGATTATAGAGAACGACTGATATGTATTCTACCTCCTCCTGTTGATCCTGACTGTCTCACTGACGAAGATTCGGGTGAAGAAGATAATGTAACTTTGAATAATTTGCCACGAAACATTCTGCTTCAACCGGCTGAAGTAATGATTCAAGGGCAGATTATGGTGAGTGATACAGAAGAAGAACCTTCTGATTCTACAGGTCGAACTAAACGTAGGCGTACCTACGCATGGAGAAAACGGGACTTGGCAAAAAATCCCGTGAATTGGCCAGATGTTCAAGGCGCTTGCCAAGATAAGCGCCCAATTGAGTGGTTTGAAAACTTCTTAGATGAAGATGTTATTTCGTTGTTGGTGTCAGAGAGCAATAAATATGCTGTCAAAAAGAATTTGCCTGGAGACATAACCACTGAAGATATGAAATGTTTCATCGGCATATTGTTGGTTAGTGGTTATTCATGGCTCCCCCGTAGAAGAATGTATTGGGAAAACTCCCCTGATACAAAGAATGAATTGATCAGCTCGGCTATGACTAGGGATAGATTTGACTTTATTTTTCGCCACCTTCATGTCAATGATAATCTGGATTTGCAAGACAAATACACAAAAGTACGCCCCCTAGTTACACTTCTAAATAAAAGGTTCTTAGAGTTTTCTCCTCTTGAAGAGCATTACAGTGTAGATGAGGCCATGATCCCCTACTATGGTAGACATGGCTGCAAACAGCACATAAAAGGTAAACCTATTAGGTACGGGTTCAAAGCTTGGGTTGGTGCTACACGGTTAGGGTATGTTTTATGGATGGAACCATACCAAGGTGCTACAACTATGTGCAATCCAATATATAAAGAATTGGGGCTGGGTGCAAGCGTTGTTCTCACTTTTTGCGATGTGCTGATTTCACGTGGCTTCGACTTTCCTTACCACGTAGTTTTTGATAATTTTTTTACTGGGACGCCCTTGCTGGAAGAGATAACAAAGAAAGGCCTTCGTTGCACTGGGACAGTTCGAGAAAACAGGACATCTAGTTGTCCTCTGATTACATCGAAGTTACTGAAAAAAAAGGAACGTGGTGCTGTCGATTACAGAACGACACATGACAACACGTTCATTATTGCTAAATGGCATGACAATAATATATTCAGTATTGCTTCTAATGCTGTAGGAATAAATCCTAAACAATCTGCCAAACGCTTCTCACAAAGTGAAAAGAGAAACATTGTCATAGAAGAACCACATATGGTGTCCATCTATAACAAATATATGGGAGGAGTGGATCGGTCTGATGAAAATATTTCACATTACCGAATTGGTATACGAGGTAAGAAATGGTACATGCCGTTGCTCACACACATGATTGATCTTGCCGAACATAATGCATGGCAGTTATATAAAATAAATCATGGAAAACTGGATCATCTTGGCTTTCGCAGAAGGGTAGCAATTGCTTTGATTGAATCAAACAGAAAAAATGCCAAAAGAGGGCCTAGCCGACCCTCCCATCATGAACATGCTGATAGTCGTAAAGACCAAATGAATCATCTGGTTATTCCTCAATCGAAGCAAACACACTGTCGTCAATGTCACAAAAAATGTTTGACACGTTGCAAGAAATGTGATGTTGGAGTGTGTGTCAAGTGTTTTGAAACATATCATTCATAAATAGTGTTAATCTAGTAAATTACATATAACAATGGGTAATATAATCAATAGTTATCTAATAAACTACACTTTTTGATTACATTCTGTTTTGTCATAAATGGTCTTTTATTTCCTCTTATTATCCTACTGTCCTACATATAGGACGGCTGTTTCCCTGAAAGCCTTACACTTAATTTTATTTTCATAATTTTTTTTATGTTGCATAAGATCTAATAAACTAAATAATGTAACTTTTTTCAAAATTTTCAGAAAATTTTAGTTTCAGGCTTATCTGGGTTAATTATTTTTTTTATTTAATATAGACCATTAAATTGTTCGACAGTACGAATCATGTGAACGGGACAGGATGCGCGGCAAGTAATATAGTTCAATTTAAATTGTTTACATGTTCGACTATGGTCAGAATTCGGTCTGCATTTTTCTGCGTAAACGAAAACTGTCGAGAGGACTTCTTTTTGTGGTAATTTTTGTGTAAAATCTTTAAAAAAAGTAATTGTTTATCTTCATAGTAATTGTTGTTTATGTTTCTATTTAAACAGAATTCTGAAATGACACATTTTATTTTCAGTTAAATTCCATACCAACAATAAGGTCACTTTGCACAGATAACTTCGAAACTGATCTGTTTGCTACTTACTACAGTAAATACAATATAATACATAGCAGTTGTAGGCAACAGTAGGAGCAGAATTGTAAAAGCAACTGTTCCTACAAACAGTTCTTGATTTGTATATTCACATGAGTCAATACCACCTCTCAATGGGTTGTATTTTCTCCCAACAAACAACCTCAATAAAGCAATCAAACCTGATATTTGAATATTGAATAATCTGAAAAAAAAAAATGAAAAATACTGCAGTGCAAAATCAATTATCATTAGAGTAGAATGTGTTAATTTTAACAAGTCATTATGACAAAATGAGTAAATATCAATGCAAAGAACGTTCTTTGAGAGTGTCTGTCTGTCTAGCTTGTAGTGGTATTGTCCATCTGCCTTCCTTTTAGTGATTGAGTGTCCATACACGTAAAATTAGCTCTTATATCCTTTGCAATATATCTTCAAATACATTGACGTGAAAATTACTTTTCCGTGTATATCGACATTTATTCACGCGCTAGCCGGGGTGGAGAGTCCACTCTTTTAGAGGTGGTGTGGGTTCCTGGGGGGTTGTGGTAGCGGTACTGTTAATTCTTAGTAGTCTTTACTATTGATATTTTAGTGCTATTTTAAAGGCGACCACACGGCCAATTACGATGTGTTAATTTGACACTATCAATATCTTCATAAAGCGTGCGCCACAGGCAGGAAGACTTACCACTTTTCTAGACCCCTCACATTAAGGTTCAATAATATGAGGGGTCTAGTAAAGTCCTCGATTTCACACAAATCTCTTTCTCGTCCTGTCTTGGTATGACCTCATGTCAATGACCGAAATTCGTCTTGCTTGTGGCGCGTGCTTTAACTGATCATGAATTACCTTGCTGCATATACATAAATACAATATGAGTGGAATGTAGCTATACATATCATATCAGAGATTATGGCAGCTTGAACTGAGAATCCCAGGTAACCAATGTAATGATAGATATGCAATATTGTATCCAATTTCTCGCCTGATACCTCTGAAACATTATTCAGTATGTAATTTTAAAGTCTGGCACCACACGAGCATGGTGAGGTCCCTATTCAATGAATTCTTGAAAATTGATTTGGCACAACATCAAAAAAGTAAACTGAAAGGCTGAAACGAATGGTAACTTTACCTAGAAACAACCACCAAAGTTGAATGTGGTATGAAAAATATTTTCCCAACATTTTATTAAATGCCATGTTCAATTTCAGTCCAGCTGGAGCGCCCATGATCCATTTCAGCAAGGAATACAGAGAATTCACTAATTTCTGAAATGAAAATTTATTTAATCAATTCAATATTAGCTTATGATATCCAGTGACACAGGGTTTCTAGTAACTTCCCATAGGAAATTACTGGGAGCCTCTGGTCCATGGTGGAGTGGTGATACATAGCCTACAAGTGTTTATTCTCAACTGACATTCATGAAGTTTTGAGTTCAAATCCTAGTCCAATCAATCCTTAGTTTCTACTTCAATAATATTTTTTTTAAAACTGTCGCTAGCTTGGCGGTATAAGAAAACACTGGGGAAACCTGTATGCTTGTGAAAAAAAAACAAATCTGAAGGGTGTGTTGCAATCTACCTTGGGCCCAAGGTAGATTTTGGCCCCAAATCTAGTCTAATAATAATTTTGTTCAAATAAAATAATATCTTGAGTAACACAAATTGGTTTCACATCAATAACAATGCAATTTGTTTTATTGATGTGGATGCAGCTTTATAAAGTGAAGTACTATATAAATTAAATAAAAAACAAGAATTTATTTATCATACCTCTAAAGTGCCCATTAGTGTAGAACTAAGTTCTCTTTTATCAAATGTTATCATTTTCAACAAGAGGTATCCCAAAGCAACATCTATCATAATTGCTAAAATCAAGTTCCCATGTTTTATAGATATCTGAAATGAACAAATGTGCAGTTGAAAATACACCAGTTCACTTAATTATAACTATAAAAGGTAAGTATAGGTAAGTACTGTTCATAATTAATGGAGTAATATTCTATGGGCAAGAAGTGCATCATAAGCTTACCTTTTTGTTTGCTTTTATGCTAGAAATTAACCAAATTATTAAGTTTATATAATTAACTGAATGTTGGTAAAGCATTGAGGATGTCAACCAGTGATGTACCCCAAGGACTGGTCTGTGTACCCTTACTTGTTGGTATGACTGTTTCTTTTCATTTAATACTAGATCTTGCAATTGTGAGAAATAATCTGCATTATTATAGTTAATACTTTCAGAGTTTTTAAATCTGTCATAATCATACAACATCATTATATTGTTGTCTCGCACAGTAATACTTTTGCCATTTATTATTAATTTATTTATTTGAGGATTTACAAACTTATTTAGCAGAAGGTAATTAGAAAACTCTTTAAATTTTGTTGCAATTTGAAAATCTGAGCAGCAGCCATAAATTACATTCTTCTCATTGGTATCTTCTTGTATTAGAAGTTCAAGATTTGTATCATATTCAGTAATAAATATGGTTACTGCGAGTTCCGAGATACATATTATACCTTTTACGTAAACATTTCTCGTAGTAATTGGTAGTATAGGGAGCAATATTCTTATGGATTTCGCCATACTTATTTAAACTCGCGAGTCTCATTTAAGCGATTTATATTCGATTATAAACATCGTTTTTCTGCGACATTATCGCTTCTACACTTTCTTTGAATTTTATGTTTTAAAATAGTCTATTCCGTTTCGACAGTCGCAATAAGTTCTTCGCAAAAACGTAGGTAATGGGCATAACACTAAGAAGAAGATCGTAACGTAAGTTTACGTAAAACATACAGAATACTGATCAATTGATCATGTACAACTAAAAATAACAAGTTTTTTAAAATTATAAGCTGATATTGGGTGCAAACTGCATTACTTACAGCTGACATAGAAATTTGGTTTGACAAGACAAATGTGACAGATCTGCAGGAAAAAACTAGCAAAATTAAATACAGTTCCGGTGTGTTTAAAGGCGCTGGCTACAGTATTTAAGATGTTCAGATCCATAGTTTGTACATAACTAATTAATGTAACGAAAGAAAAGTCCTAAACTAACATTTGAATCAGTAAGATACATTATTTTGTTACCCTTTACCATAAAAAAAAATTTGAAAATTTGCATACTTTATTCAATAGTTTCATAATCTTTTCATTATGCTTACTTGTTGTGTGGACCAATAACTATGCCAGTGTCCAAACAAATTATTTAACAAATTAAGGTGACTGCTGAAAGTATTTTTTATCGATTGGCAGCATTGAATTAGCAGCCATTTTACTATTTGATTTGTTGAGGAGTGAGAATTTTGTTCGCTTGGCTGGCTTAAACTGTGAAGTCTAAACTTATAGCTTAACAGGTTTTCTTTTTCTATTTTATGAATTTACCTTAAAAAGCTGAGATATAAAACATTAAATTCATAATTACGTGATTCCTTCACGATGTCTGCTCACGAGCAAATGAGGGCTATGTTGGACCAGCTAATGGGCACTACCCGAAATGGTAAGGAACGATACTTTTTTATATTATATCATTTATAAGAAAGCTTCAATGTACTGCAGCGTTTTACTTGAATTTGACTGTTATTTTTGTCAACTATTACCAAACTATTTGTGTTATTTTCTTGTAGGTGAAAGCGACAGAAATGGCGTTAAATTTTATGATGATTCGGTGTGTAAATCGTTTTTGCTGCAATGTTGTCCACATGAAATTTTATCATCTACAGTAAGTAATTTTGATATTTTAAAATTTATTTTTACAATGGGCATTTATGGAATTAATGAAATATTCTTAGGTATCACTCTGCACTACACGTGGTTAAATTCGTAATCCTGTGATAATATTGACTTAATATCATATAACTATAATCATGTACTGTTTGTTGTGTTACCTCTGAATTTTCTAAGTTTCGAGTTGCTGTGTTCTTTTTTATTTTTGTCATACAATCGACAAACTTCCCACTAAAAATATCTAATAAATATAGAAAAAATGAAAATCTTATAAAAGAGGTGATTCTTATTAAGGCAAAGTAGTAAAAGGTGTGGAAATCACTCTTTTATCACTTAGTTTGTCGATAGTATATTTTTAATTATGAATCATTTAATAACTTGTCTATATATTATGTTTATGTATGTATATGAACTCTTATTATGTCTGTTGATGTATCATACTGTAGTACTGTCCTGAAAAACCATTACATCTGAGTGGCATTAACTGTGGTGAAATATGCTTTTCAGAAAATGCCCAACACTAGTCTTTATTGCTCATCACAATACTTAAGAGATGAGGGATAGATTGTATGAGTTAGGCTGTTCTGTAAGTACCAAGATGTACGTATAAAACATTTATAGTTAGCTGACTGTATACTTACTGCTAAGCAGTATTTAATATTATAAGGCACTCTCAGGCTTAATTAAAATTCTAAAAATATTCATCGGTTACAAATGCTGCTTTGGTGAGTACTTGTAAAAATTTTAGGAACATGAAAATTAAGTCGGGTGAGAGCAATTTGGTGATACATTCTAACTACATTGGGTACGTACTGTGCTACTACATGGCTAGAATACGGTTGAACTTGTAATTGCATGAATTTAAAAACTTTTTCCGAAAAGTCCTTGTCAAAGATCTGTCTGTCTCAAATCATTTATTAGATTTTTATTTATTATGAATAAAAAAGTCAGAATGGTACTTAAATATATTTTTTTAGGTAAACTGATTACAGTATCAATGGTGTAATAGTAGTAATATTGGTCTGTTTTGATAAATTAATGAAAAGCTACTAGGTATTATTGTAAATTCAGTAATACTGTTGTGTCAACAGTTTCTTTCATTACTATTTATTTGTTTTGGTAACTTTTTGACTACACCTGCAACTTGAGCTTCTATTTAATTTCATTTTCAAATAACTATATTTGACTATCAATATATTTACATCAGTGTAAAATATGACAGTATTTCAGTTTGCAACATATAATTTGCAATTTTACATATTTAATTACAGTATTACTGAATCAGAATTTATTGTTTCATCCATAATGATTTACTATAACAAAATTTATCAAATAATATACTTCTATGAATTGTTAGGAAATTAGGATAATCACGAGGTATCCTCTATCATTTTGTAAGTATTTATGATATAACTAGTTGGTGGGTGAGCCTGCGCTGCGCGTGCTGTTGGTGTTTTCAAGATTGTATGTATTTACTCAAAACTACTCATTTTCAATTAAATATATGGAGAGGTTTTTATATTTTACTTTTGCTATTCATAAATGAATTTAATGCACTGTATGTTTGAAACCTTAAAAGTGTCAGATTTTACTAATTTATATAATTCACCTAAATGTCAATGGGAGGGATTGAGTTAAATTGTGTACCTACCCTCTTGAAATTGGTAACTTCTTACATGAAACTCACTTTCAATGGAATTCACATTTTTACTTGCAGCGCATGGATTTAGGTGAGTGTCCAAAAATACATGATCTGGCTCTACGTGCGGATTATGAGTTAGCATCCAAAACCAAAGACTATTTCTATGACATTGATGTAAGTATTATTCTATTTTAATTTTTTTACTAGTTAATTACTATGCGTTTTTTTCATGTGTGATTTTAAATTAAGAATTGTTTCTTTATTACTATTATATTTTTACTGATGGGTGTCAAAAAATAGATTTCTGAAACATTGTTAATAAGGTAGAGCAGTGTTTAAAAAGGTGCTATTATAATGCCTATGGTTTTTATTTATGAGCATACAGTACTACTAATTAAATAATACCAGTCTGTCATGTTCATAGTAAAGTTCTGAATGGGATGTAGTGTTGAGAGATGTATATAACATACAATAACCACACTTACAACATAATGAACTCTGACATGTTAAGTGTTGTTTATTTTTATTCAGAATACCAAAGTGTGTAACCAGCGTTATTCAGTTAGCAGTGCTATGCTAAGTTTATTTAAAAATACCGTATGTATTTACAATTTTAAGTAAAACTTTTATGTCACCTATTTTATAAAACAATAACTTTCTCCTTTCTACAAAATTAGCAGAAATAATTGAAAACAACTAAGCAGATTAACGAAATGAATGTCTTTACATAAAAGACATCTAAAGATTTGTTTGGTATGTTTTTTTATTATAATTCTCATATAACAACAACATATAACTGGAAAAAAAGAATAGAAAATATGTTCTTTCGCTCAAGCACGTTGTATATATAAATTTTACATTTACATCAAATAATTTCGAAATAATAAAAATGTATTTATAATCTCGTGAAGGCGACAGAGCACTTAGAGGCGTTTATAGCGGACTGCGACCGCCGTACCTCGGCCGCGAAACAACGGCTCGCCGAAACTCAGGAGGAGTTGTCTGCAGAAGTGACGGAGAAAGCAAATTCAGTCCATGAGCTTGCAGAGCAAATTGGGCAGAAACTGGCACGAACCGAAGCGCTCGGGGAAGAAGGCATGGTCGAGGAGAGTGTCAAGCTCTTGGGAGAGGTATGAGTTAAATCCTAAAGTTTATTTGTCTTTTGTTACGTTCTCACAACTAAACTACTCACCCAATTTCAATGAAATTTGGCAGAGAGGTAGCTTGAAATCTGGACAGTATAGGATACTTTTTAACCTGTCCTTGATAAGGATCATTAGTGTATTAGTGTCTTCAGTGATTAGTTTTCCAAGGGCCATTCTTAAAACAAATTCAATACGGGGCATAGGCTAGTGTTGAATAATCAGGAAGATTTCAATGAAATAAAACATTTCAATTAATTTTATGTTAAAATTTGATTCTCCTAGCATGAAGAGAAGATTATGTAGAAGTACAATATGACATAATGTCGAATTTCTGCTTTCTGTTTACACACCTAATTATATTTTAATGTTTTTAGATTGATGAATTACGTAAAAAGAAAGCTGTCGCTGAACAAGAATACCGTAATTCAATGCCAGCGTCCTCGTACCAACAGCAAAAACTGCGCGTGTGTGAAGTGTGCTCTGCGTATCTGGGTATACATGACAATGATAGACGTCTTGCCGATCACTTTGGAGGGAAACTGCATCTCGGATTCATTACCATTCGCGAAAAACTTGCAGAATTAAAGGTAAACATATGAACTTGACATTTCTAGTTACTTTAGATTAGTCTTAAAATGTGTGCAAAACGTCTATAAAACTTAATTAAACAAAAATATGTTGTAGATGGGTGTTTCAACGTTCAAGCATTTCTATAACTTCTGTCTTAAACATTTTTTTTTCTAATACACGGAAAATAGTGAATTGGACTGTTTGGACTGGTGATGCCTGCCATCTAGTCTTTTTGGATACAACTATTATTGCTTTCACTTAACAACATTAGTCCTCTAAATTGTATTATGACTGCTTTTTCCTACAAACTATGAACAACAAATTAGTATTTCTATATTATGTATTTCTAATATTACTTTTTGTGATATATATATTGCACTCCATAAATGTCATTTTGCTAGGTGGATAGAATGTATCCTATGAATATATAAAAATGAACTGCAGTTTAAGTAAAAAATATTATTTCAAGAAAACTGTGGACAAAAGGCGCGAAGAACGCGGCGCTTCTGAACGCGAGCGCGGAAACATGAGACGCCATTACGTGGGTGGGCGGGAGTTGGACCGACGTGCGCGACGACACCGCGAGACCGCGCGCGACCGCGGGGACCGTGCTGACCGCCCCGACCGTGCTGACCGCCCCGACCGTGCTGAACGCCCCGACCGTGCTGAACGCCCCGACCGTGCTGAACGCCCCGACCGTGCTGAACGCCCCGACCGTGCTGACCGCCCCGATCGTGCTGACCGCCCCGACCGTGCTGACCGCGGGGATCGTGCTGACCGTGCTGACCGCCCCGACCGTGACCGCAGGGACGGCGACCGCGACCGCCGGGACGGGGACAAGGAGCGGGACCGCGGCAAGGAAAGGGAGCGCGACCGGGAAAGAAAGTAAGTCACATTTGTCGATAGCAGTTGTTTTTATATTTTATACATGCATAGGAGATCATATTTATGTACTTATGAAATGCTGTACCCTCGGAAGTCTTCTTTGACCTTTGAGAATATTTTTTACCAATATCTAAACAAAAAAATCTTTTATTTTCTACCTTCTCCCATATTTAGAAATTGTCTTATCTGTACGCGTGTTTCTTATAGTCTATGTCAGGTATGGGCAACCTTTGACATGTTGAGGGCCAAACTTTAGCGTGCAAATACGTTCGCGGGCCGCGTTTAAAAGTACTTAGTGCATTTTAAAGTAGTGATAATATTTTTGCGATAGATATTAGACATGAAATAATACGACAATGTTATTATAGTACAATTTATTAAAATAACAAAATGAAATTTAAAAAAATGGTACATTATAATTAAATCGTTAAATTTGCAATTGTTACAAACTACGAAAGTTAAATACACCGAAACCAATGAGACACTTGAGCTTGAATTTGGGAAACTAATCCATCGATATTTGGATTAATTCCACTGATACAAAGACGTAAAGAATTTTCCAAATTATCGTCAGTCAGTCTTGTACGATGTGTTGATTTATTAACTTTCATCAATGAAAAGAACTGTTCGCATTTATAAGTACTGCCAAACGCACAAATCAATCTTCTTGCGAATTTTCTAAGCTGCGGAAAATTGTCTTTTTCTAGGTATTTTTTGTAGAAATCGCACAACTCTACGTCTTCAAATTTGGATTTTAGGAGTGAGTTTTCTTGAATCTCGATCAACTCCATTTGTAAGTGTATTGCAGCATTTTGTACATTATATTTTGTAGGAGTAGCAAATAAACTGAAACAGTCTTCCATGTTTTTGAAGTCGCTAAATCTGTTCGAAAATTGTTCCGACAGTAACTTGAGTTCTTCAGCATATTGAGCATAAGCAATATTTTCATACGCAGAGAGCGTGTTGAAATGGTAACTGTTACCAGACAGCATCTGTGACTCCCACAAGCGTAGTTTGATCTGAAACGCTTTCAAATGGCTGTACAAATCATTTACTAACTGTCCTTGTTTTTGAAGTTTCAAATTTAAAATTTAAAATTTAAATCATTCAAATAGCCTGTAAGATCGACCAGAAATGCTAAGTCACATATCCATTTTGGGTCACTTAATTCAGATAGTGGTTTATCTTTTATTTTCATAAAGTCTGCTATCTCATTTCTAAGCTCGTAAAACCGTTTCAACATTTTTCTTTTGCTCAGCCATCTGACTTCACAGTAATATGTTACGTCGTTATATTCAGCTGATATTTCATCCAAAAACGCCTTGAACTGACGATGGTTAAGCCCTCGGGATCGAATAAAGTTGATGGTTTTTACTACCACATTCATAACATTCTGGAGTCGAATGGACTTATCGTTAGAACACAAGTTCTGTTGGTGGATAATGCAATGAAGGACTATCAAATCATCTTTTTGCACATTTAATTCTGTTGCTTTTTCATTCAAAATTCCGATGAAACCTTTACGTAAGCCGACCATAGAAGGTGCACCATCAGTGCATACTCCAATTAATATTGACCATGGCAAGCCAAAACTTGTGAATACCTTTTGAACTTCAATAAAAATATCCTCTCCTGTAGTGGTTCCTTTTAGCGGCTGTAAAGCAAGCAATTCCTCAGTAACAGTGAACTCCTTATCAACACCTCGAATAAATATAGCCAGTTGAGCTGTGTCAGACAAATCGGTGCTCTCGTCTAATGCTATGGAAAATGATTCAAAACCAGCCATACGGTCAGTCAATGTTGTTTTTATATCATTAGCCATCATTTCTATACGTCGAACAACAACAGTTCGTCTTGACAAACTAATTTTTTCAAATTCATTTTTCTTTTCAGGACACAAAATACCGCAAACTTCTAACATATACTCCTTGATAAATTCTCCTTTCGGCAAATGGTTTTAATGCCTTTGCCAATTTTGAGCTAACTATAAAACTAGCTTTCACAACATTATCAAGTTGTGTTTTTTGTTTATGAAACATTTGTTGCTGTTTTTCCAAATTTGCGGTAAGCTTCTGGATTTTGTCTGTTCTTAATTGTCCTGTCAGTGAGTGCAGCGTAGCATGCTTAGTTGAGTAATGCCTCTTTATATTGAATTCTTTCATTACTGAAATGGATTCATTACACAGCAAACAAATAGGCTTACCATTGTGCAAGATAAAAAAGAATTCTTCAGTCCATTTTTCTTGAAACTGGCGACCCTCTGTATCTACTTTTCGTTTCTTTCCACCAGACTTTTCGTTCAATAAACTTAATAACAAACTATAGTTAGTAACCACTCAAGATGCACACAAAGTCACAAAGCAAATTGACGGCTCGAGCAGTTCGCTAGGATATCGCTTGTCCAAGTTATCACCTCGGTAGCTCAAATAGAACTGAACTAACGTTCGGGCCATCCACCCGCTTATATAGGCAAAATGAAGGAATAATCTGGAATAAACTAGTTTAGAATAATTGAGAAGCAATAAATCTTTTGATGTGTCGCCCGTGAGGCGGCAAACCTCAAAGAATTTGATCGAGCAAGCCGAGTGGCGGCGATTATCAAAGAGTGAGGCGGCAAACATCAAAGGATTTGATGTTTGCCGCCTCACTGTCACTCCCGTGAGTATAAGTACCTAATGTAATATTTTTTTAATTGGGTTTTTTCAAAATGTCTCGCGGGCCGGATCATATCTTACAGCGGGCCGGATCCGGCCCGCGGGCTGGTTGTTGCCCATATATGGTCTATGTCAATGTGATTGGTGGTAGTCGCTCTCGCTACTGGCTCGTACATTTAAAGTAAAGAGTAACCGAGAAAGACATGCTAAGATGGCTGACAAATGACTAATTAAGATTGGTTTGTAGGAAAATACAAAATAAATGAGTTAATTACATAAAATGAACTTCAAATCACTTAAAAACAGTGCAAATGTAAATGATAACATTGTTATATCTCCCACACTAAACATATAGTATTTTGTTGATTGAAGCGTTTGATATCAATTTTATGCATTACAAAACAAAGCACGTCTCTCCCCCGCGCACGTTCTACTAAAGAAGTTATGGACAATTGACCGTGACAATGAGCAATTTTTTTAGTACTGTACTCCTCGTCTAGTTCATTAGATTTTTTAAGTCGAGAATATTTATGTAAACAAAGGTGAGAACCATTGCAAAAAAAAATATCTCAAATAGTAATGGATATGTGATAAAAACAACGTTATAATTTTTTGACCCTTCTATGGATACATCTGAATTAAATAAACACTAAATCGGTAACTTGGTGTAAATAAAATGTCACAACTAGAATTATTACTACCAAACGGTTTTGTGGTAATTTGGTTTTTCATGACACTAGTAACACTACAATGTGTATAACATTAGTCCTGTTTTAAATAATTTATTTAAGTTCTAAACAATTATTAGTACGTTCAAAGTTTATTTGAGCCCAGACCGATAGACACGGATGTTGGGGTCTGAGCGAACAACTCTGAACAAAATTGTTTATTTACAAATAATAATTAATATTTTTTATTACAATTATTCATATTATTTGCAATATTCATTTTATTATATTACTAGCTTTTGGCTGCGGCTCCGTTTGTGAGGAATTTTGGTTTTTGGCGGAATATTTCAAAGAAATTGAATTAGTTTTTTTTTTATTATGGATATTATAATAATATATAGTTAGTTAATCTACGATGAAGAATAAAGATAGAGATGAATTAATCACGTGTCAATCGCTATCTGTGTCTAATGGAATGACATCTTTCATTAAGTCATCTGACTGGATTTGTATATACTTATAGATGTCATAAATTAATTTCCTCGCCTGCCTTCGTAAAGTCACATTTCGTCGCGGCATTATTGATTTTAATTAAAAACCGTTCTTAAAATATTTAATATATTAATTTAATATTATTAAAAATATAAATATTAAATTTGCACTGGACTGTACTGAAAGAGGCGTGACTACGACTGATGAGCTAATCGGCGAGCGTTGCATTGTGCCGCGCCCGCCCCACCTCACTCATACCGCCAAACAGTCCTAAAAATATACTACTGCGCAGGTAACTTTGACACCCCAAGATCGGTGTCTAATATTATTATACACACGAGTAAATTAATTCCTATTTATTTATTTTTAATCTAATAAAAATCATTTTTATTTAGGTATAATAATTTTAGTGTTTTAATTGACATAAAATATTTCACACTAAATGTATAAGACCCGTTTAATTAATAAATAAGATAAATTGATGTTGTACAGACGCAGCCGTTCGCGTAGTCGCAGCAAACGCGAGGGGTCGCGGGAGCGGTCCCGCGGCCGCGACCGCGACGCGCGCCGCAGTCACTCGCACCGCTCCTCCTCGCGCGAGCGACGCAGGGACTAGCGCGACTACACCACACCACCTGATTTTTACGTAGCATCACGTGGATACACCCCTCTGATTTTAGTTCGCATGGTCGTTAACACCTGATTGTAGGTAACATCACGTGGATACATCTCTCTGATTTTAGTCACGATAATCGTTACCTGGTCGTAATTATTCGTGTGAGTCGGGGCTTGAAAATCTGTTTATTTCGTCATAAATTCATAAGTGTTAGATTTCTTCATAAATGTTTTTTTATTATTTTCTAGCAGAATTTAAAATAACTGACTAAAAAGTTATGCACACGGCTTTTTGCTTGAATCAGGGATTGATTATATAAACCGCAAGAACTAAAACGCGACCACACCTCACCACTTGATTGTAATTTTTCTCGTGAGGGCCTTTGGTCGTAGCTATTTATTTTTGTGTGAATCGGGGCTTGAAAATCTGTTTATTATATAAAGATTATAGTTAAATTTTATAGTTATAGTCCCCCCCCCCCCCCCCTCCGGTTGGCCTTTGTTAGTGACGTCATAAAAACAGTGTGTTGGAATGGCCAATTTCTCGTGGCCGTAATGGCTTTGGCCTTTCAAGAGACCTGAAGCCAGAAGGCGCTCAGCCAGTAGCTAAGAGTGTGTACAGCAACGACCCTAAGGGCTCCCCCGCCGATAGACCGGCGGAAGGAACGGACCTCTGCTTAGGGCGCTGCGTGGACGGTGTATATGTGTAGTCTGTGAGTGTGGTGTAAGATCCGCATTGGCAGCAGTAATTAGGTCGTCGGCGTCGTCTAAGACGTGCCGAGGACGATGTCGGCAACGCAGAGGTCATTCCTATCGGGGACATAGGTTAGTCTGTCAACTACTAGGGGGTTGGGATGGTGAGGGACTGTCGCAGTAGCGTTGGGCGGAGTCTTAGTAGTGCGATCTTTTTCTAATTTGTGATTTCTAAGCCCCGATAACTGATAATTCAGTTTCTCATGATACTTTGATTGTATTTCACTATCTTAGGTTATTTAATTATAATTGTATAATTATCCAAACAAGTCAAATCCCTATTTACGAGTTATTGCTAGAAGGTAAATTGTATATGTTATTTTTGCAATAAAACAAGACGTGATTTTCGTGTGAAATTCATGTAGTATGTATAGATATTCCCCGATATAATTAACATTTAAGTTGTATTTAGTGATGAATTATTGGTGGGTTCTGATAAATAGGTTTAAGATATATTTTAGGAGTACTAGTTATTATTTGTGTTGTTTAGTTTTAAAATAATTTGAAGTGGTCCCTCGGACCAACCGGGCGTTTACAAACTTTTTTTGCGTTCCTAAACGATTTATAGCGGTGATCTTAAAGTCCATTTTCGTTGCTCTTAACTGAATGAATAGGTTTACTCTGCAACGTAATATTTGCGGTTAGCGCTATCTAACCGCTTATCGAATAAGTTTATAACGCACTGCAAAAAATGTTTGTATTTGTGGGAACTATTGGTTATCACTATAGATATTATGTTTATACAATAATTTGTTTATTTCTAATAGGATCATTTTAAACAAACTTATTTGTTGTATTAGGCTGCATTTCAAAACGTGTGATAATTGAGGATTGACTTTTCAAAGGGTCTTCATTTTCATGTTCAATAAACTTTCAATAATTGGAATGAAACTAGGAGGTATTTTTAGTAACTTATTACTGTCTCTTATTTTATAGGGTAATATAAGGACATCAATTTGATATCCTGATGGATTTTTCATTCATTCTAACATTATATTATATATTGAAAAAAAAAACGTTTGAATATTGGTGTAAACCATAGGAAATAAAACCCCCGTTTGTATAAAACCCTTTGGAAATAAGCTGTTTTGTAGTATAAGTTATGATTATCTAAATTGAATAATATTGAAACTACAATTTTGTAGAAAATCAATTTCACTGCATTCACAACAGTTTTCTTCTTCACGAGGCTCCTCTTCCCTTCCTATTATCTGACCATCGATTATACTCTTGTACCATGAAAGCTCTTCCAAATTCCTCCAGTCATTACCAAACTGTTTTTGGAACGAAGTTTCTTTACGCGGCTTCCGGTAGGTGTGATTCGAGAAAAAATGTAACGTCACGTAAGATTTTTACCCCTTCCATACGCCTTTAACTTTCTCTTTCTCGCCTTTCTTTCGCTCGAACAAGGTACGGTCGCGATTCTCGCGATCGTGTCAGTTCGTCGGTATTCGGTAAATTTCGGTAGCGGGCCGATTGCTAGTTCTCTCTCTTAGAACTATACAGATTTTATTTCGAATTACATTCGGAGTTTAAAAAGTGCGTGAGGATCTTCGTTCCTGACGGGGGTCCCCTGACCGCACACGTTTTTTTAATGGGTTCTCCACATCTTTTTTCTTGTTCACAGACAGCTGAATATTTACTGATTAAATATCTGGGATTTTCAACGGGATATGTTTCCTGTCTAGATTGAAATTTCATATGCTGTCACTACGCAATTTAAAATTCTGTTCTCTGTTTAACTTTCTTTGTAACGTGAATCCTTTTCAAATATTGTATAGTACTACTATCCACTTTCTTTAAGTTATTTATCAAGCTTTCATATCTTTAATTTTCCAGTCTTCCTAAAATACGTAGATCACCATGTCCTTTAATAAAATCAAAATATATTTCTCTTGTGCTAACGATTGGAGCCCTTCTATTTCTATGCGGCTGAACACTCGGTCTCCAGGCACGAAGCTGTGTCCCCCTAACAGGGAAAGTAATTTGAATGCAATGCAAATTTTGGGTTGATTTGGAACTATTGTATGAATTATGTGGTTATTCTTGTTCTGCCCTCCGCAGCCATCGCCATCGCCATGACATAAATCTTAGTAAGCACTTTCATGTCATTTGGAATATCCAAACTGCTCAAGTAGAAATAAATCAATTTCAACTGAACCTCGCTTTACTCCTGTTTCATCCCAAACATAAAAAAGGGTTTGCTGTCCTCTAAATTGACCATGCAGTAATTGTATAAGCCTACTTGCCTTGCATACAATGAGTCTTGAGTGGGTGTTCGCCAAAGAGGTGAAGCCTGTTGTAAATCCAAACATAATAATATACTTTCATGGTATCATAAAATCCTTGTTTGTCATCTATTATATTTTTTTAGTCGCTTTATTTTATTCATCAACAATATACAAGTACTACATGAATCGAAAACAGGTGTTTTTTTTTCCTTTAAAGTAAATTGTAACTACAACTCGAGTGTCCTGGTTTTTGTGCCTTTTGGTTGAATCTTATCTCTTGGTTCATATGTTGATAATAAGCGCCGAAAGACACAAATCCTGCTGTGCTTTGGTAGTGTAGAAAGTTTTGTGCCAACAAAGTTCCAAGTTACCTAAGTTCCAACAATGGAACTTGGGTAGTGTTGGCATAAAACTTTCTACGGTTTGATAGGATAACATTTGTGGTTAAAATGAGCAATGAAACTTAGTGTTCTGACCCTTGTGTGTGCAAGGAATTTCAAAATTAAATCTCAACGGATCCTTATCCATGCAGTTGTAAAGATAAAAAGGAATCATAATTAATAAAATATTATTAAATAATCATAATCCTAGTCAAAATGGAAATGGAACAGTCGTCTATACTCAGATAACAGAGAATTTTTTTGTTACTTATTCTTTCCTCAGTCTTAGTTTTCATTGTAGCTTCCCCACCCCCCTCTCTATATTTCACGAAGTCATTTCAGCCATTTTTATATTGGAAAACGTCACAATATAACTTAAAAAATCTCTTACCTTTTCAAAATACACACAAGGTTTATTTTTACTCACTGACAGTCTGACTCTTCGCTTTGATGGCAGAATAACACCGAAAAACGCAGTCTTATGCACTTATTTGATTATCACAAACATGACACTGAACTTTAATAAACTATCTGTATTGAACCACAAAGTCCACAATACATAATTTAAATAGTAATCAAACAAACTCAAGCGCACCTCTCTTCTTTGGATTGACGGCAGTATCTGTTGTCGACTTAAGCGCGATGAATATTTTGCCAATGACACCCGAGTAAAGTGCACGCGTGGAGCGAGGTGCTACTGTTTGATGTTATAGACATAGGGAATGGACCACAAAATGAAAGCAGTGTTGAGTTTTAATTTGGGGGGGGAGATCGTAAGAGGCTTGTAGATTTGGACAGTTCAAGATATGATCCGAGGAACCTCTTTCCGATCCACAGTCACAAGTTGGGTTGTCTCGGACACCGATTCTGTTAAGATGGACAGGAGTATAGGCACGACCCAACCTAGGTCTGCACAGCACGTATGTTGCCCGCCTGTCACCGCTACGACAACGAAAGAACCACCCCCGTTATAGGAATAGACGGGTTGGATAGTGTAATAATGACGACCTTTAACACGACCATATCTCAGCCACCCACTATGCCAGCACTCGAATTAGACGGCCCATCGCGTTGGGTACAAGATCATGTCGGTATGTTTGGTAATATTCTATGGAGTCAGACCACTTTAGCAAGATTTAGCAAAAGAATCGGCGATTTCATTCCCTCGAATACCAGTATGTCCTGGAATCCTAACCACGACCATCGTGATTAGGACGTTTGAACGGGGCTTTTCTAATTTTGAATATTAAAATGTTGCCTCAAATAGATTGTAAACGACTTAATGAATCTGAAATTACTAGAGATTTATTTAAACTATGAGACTCAAATTAATAGCTTTTAAAATAGCCGTGGCTTCATCAGTGAAAACATGAAATAGTAGGGCACTTAAAGTTAAGCAGGATATTGAATTTAGGGTACCAAACAGCAGCTCTAGTAGGTCCTTCCTTAGAGAGTTTCGAAGCATCCGTGAAGAATGGTTGCCACTCGCACTGTTCATTAGATAGATTAATGTCAAAATTTAGAATAATATCAGAGCATCATGCTAGATAGTAAATGAGAGAGATTAGGGTAGTTAAATGTACTCTGTGGTATTTTTTAAATTTGTATATGATTTAGAAGGCAAAGGGGAACTGCTTGACCAGTAGACGACCTATAGTTATAACCTTCTAGACTGAAGTTTAGAGAGCTGAGAGGCTCTGAGGATGAATATATTATATAGGAATTGCCTTTAGAGCGGAAAAGAAGCTTCGGCACATTCAACTTGAAGGGCGTTGCTTGGAGTAGACTTCATAGCACCCAAAACTATGCGTAGACGTATTAGATATTATACGTAGGCCAGAAGAGGGGGCAGTGATATTAGCGACTCGGTGTTGGGCATTAATCAATTAAATTTCCAATCAATTACTTGATTAAAAAAGTAATTGTGATTATTTTAATTGCAGTTAAAATTAATTGCGATTGAACTATTAATTCCACGTTGTAATTAATTTATTTGGATTAATCTATATTAATTGTATCTTGCAACTAAATCCATTACAATTAAGCGTGTATTTTACAAGAAATAGAAAACCAAAAGAAAAAAGAATGTTTTTTTTTTTGTAAAATGTAAAAAAGAAATAGAAAGGTCGATCCGTTGGATACAGAGAAATGTTAATGGATATTACACGACGCAATTTCCGGATTTAGTTAAAAATCCTACTAAATTTCTATATTACGATGGAATGACTGTTATTGATTTTAATGAATTAGTTAATCATTGCACCCGAACCTCCAAAGGCAAAACAAAGTTCCTAAAGAATCTCAGTGGAAGAAAGGCTGTGTGTATGTCTAAAGTAAGTAAAACAATTTTTATTAAGACTTATTGAAACTAATAAAACAATAATTTTAATTAAACTTTTTTTTATTAAAAGGTTTATTATCAAAACTAAGAGCCAATCAACAACATTTTCTTAATTATTATCACAACTTTACTATAATCACAACATAATTTTTGAGCACTTTTTTTATAATCACACATGATAAGAAATTAAAAGTTCTCTGGCGATACCTATGAACTTGAATCATTAAACTTTTCTTCCTGTAAGTACTACACTTTTTTTTGTCCGTGTACCGACGACTACGTTCTTTCAATTGGTGCATTCGTTGTGCACGTGTTTGTGTACGTTGCCATGATGATGTACTTGCAATCGCCGCATTACTTTCGTACAAATCCACAGACGACGTACTTGCAATCGGCACAGCTTTTGAATAACCATATCTTGTAAAATGGGGAACACGGGTGATACATTTGTAACAAAGACGATTCTGCGTCATTAACTATTTCAAAAATGGCGGAGGATCGAAATATATTCCAGAAGAATTCATTTGGAACCTGACCACCTGAAAAGTAATTTTGGCGACTATTTGTGCAAACAAGGTCATCCACCTCCAACTAGAACATGATGCAACAACAAATGCCTCGAGCAGAAAGGGCTCTCCAATATTTGTTGCCATTTGTGGAGGGAGATGACACCATGAATGCAATCAAGGTAAGAAAAAAATTCAAAAGATATTTTAATTCCAATATTGGAAGTCTATTACGGCAGTTCGCGAGGGTATGTAGAACATAATTGACTGGAAATGATGCGTCTATCACTAACAGTTAATTGACTATTAACTACAGTTACTTCCCTATTATGTACTCATATCTTCCTTATTATTATGTATTTACAATAAACTTTAGAATAAAGAATCAAATTTATAAAAATACCTCTGCAACTTGTAATTATAGAGGATACATTTTTAACAAATAATGACGAAGGCATTCAACGTGTGTACCATGATTAAAATGGAAATAAGCCCTTTTCAAAATTAACTCCTCAATTGCTCTTTGGGAACCTAAATATGCATTATTAAATTGTAATAAGAAAATACAAAAGGATGCTCCTTTTGTATTTTCATAATGATTTTATAAAACGTTTTGGAATACAAATTAAGTTTTTAAAATCGTATCATTTAGTTAAATAAGGTAGTCGGATTTTATTAGAGTCCCGGATATTAACTATAGAACTCAATAAGGTGTCATCTCCGTACAAATTTCACTCTGACTTTAATATAATTTATTGTTTTTAATATAACAGTGACTTTTAATTTTATCGACAAAATCTTTTACCCTTTTATTTTTTATGGTTTGTATTTAAACGAGCAGCAATAAAATACTAAATGAACTGCAAATAATGATCAACAATCAAATGACAATTTCTCACCAATTCGACAGCACAGGACTCATATTTCTTTATTGTCATCGGAGAACCTAAACCTAACTCACCTTTAAATTTGTTACGTTCGATTTGCTGCTTATTTAATTACTTATGTTATTCTTCTAAATTTATGAGCTTCGTACTGGCTTTAATTTTTTTCAAGTCTGAAATTTAAAAAAAAACTGTATCCAGTTTTATTTCATAAAACCACAAACAGGAGTAATAACCTATTAAGGACAGATTTGCCAACTGAGCGTTCGTACGATTACAAACTCGTTTTTGAGTTCGTAAAAGAGTTTTTACACTGACTAAACTTTATTATTCGTTGCTCAGAAAGAATGTTTGTTTTACAACTTTATATTTGCGGTTGGCGCTATTTAGCTGCAAAGGAATTTTGTATTTGTTCGAACGCTTGAACAGCCAACACTAAAATGTGACATTGAGTAAAGGAACGTTGTTGGGTTTTTGGTTAAGATTTTCTAACTTAAATTTTTATTTCAAGATTTTTAAAAAAATGAATCTAGGAACTAGAACCAAAAGGCTCATTTTCTCAGATAATGTCACAAGAATATTTAAAACTGACCTGTCCTGAAAAGTTGGCATTTTTTGAATTCTTCTTGATAATAGGAGGGGCCGATGTATCCTATTTAAGTTGTGTGCAGTATTGTACGCATGCAAGCATATTCACATTACAGTTAACTGGAACTAATGGAATACAACAAATTAACATGAACATGATGTTTTTTTAGTAATAACAAAGCTTTGGAGCACATTACGATTGACGTCTTTCAATACAGTAGTATTGTTGTAACAATATTGCATATGAAAACTTTATGTAAGTTTATGCTATTTTGTTATGATGAAATAAAACCACATTTTAAGATGAACTGCCTTTTTATTTCTGAGCACACAATACCTTGGGGTCGATCAGATTGTTAAGATCGTACAAGTGCAATAATATAAAATCCCTACGATGATAATAGTTATTAAATTCTTCACAATCATAATAGTTATTAAATTCTTCACAATCGTTCAATAATACATAGGTATCGCGTTTGTATGGTAAATAAATCCACGAATAATTCATGAAGTGAGTCACAAATTCTTATCTATTTACGTAGGGTAATGTTTTGGAACGCGTTGTACAGCAGTGCAACTCACGAGGCTTGCTTGCATTGATATCCGTACCGTGGAAATAGAGATTTCACATATTTTACAACGAAGTACCAAATGCAATGACACGACTTATCTTTCAAGCATACGAACATAACATGGTCCAAGCAAGCGAACCAGGAGACCCCCAAACTTTCAAAATGGGCACGTTATTGATAACTTCATTAGTAAAGGACAAGACTATTACTAATTAAGTTCAATAGTTAATACTATAAAGTATTAACAAAAAGTTAACGGAATAATAGACGATAGAATAATAAATAAGTGTAGAAAGCACTGGACTGAAATTGTATCCCCAGGCCATGCTAGAGAAACTTCATAATAGGAAAACAATGAGGTAAGTTCAGTATTTCGAAACGAATGAATGTTGCAACAATTATCATGCAAGAAGAAAATTACATTTAATTTATGGACGCGGGTACTAACAAGATTGGCGGTCAGTTTGTGAGTTGTAAGTACCGTACATACAGTGTAAGAATTGATGTGGAGTTACAAACAGTTCGTGTTAATAAATACCTACTGAACATTTATTCTACAAATTCCATGAACTACATAGACGGACTTACTTGTGTAATACGCTGGATTTTTACCCTTTTGAACGATGCATATATTTGTTGTATTTCCTCTTGAAGCAACTTGACACAAATAAACAAGTTATATGTATTTTTGTTGTATACAAATAAGTATCCGCTTCTGTACATAGGGTCTACTTATTATACATTCATCTATTTTTTTATATTCGCATTTCATGCTACATAAAAAAAATATAGATTAACACCTATAAATTGAAAAATCTGCTCTGATTGTAAAACATTTATTTATGACCATGTGTAAAGCACCAATAATAAAATAAGCCGTGTAATGGCTACATGGCATGTTGATTTAAAATAAAAGAGACTTATTATGTCAGTTTAAACAAAAAAAGTAAATATTGCTAGGAACTTTTTTTTTATCTAATACATAATTAAATGGCGCATTTTGACATAACGCTAAATCAGAATTTGAAATCAGAAACATTATTATTTTCTTACAAGTTAAATGAGATCAACGAAGGTATCAGATTAGCGCAACGTGAAACGAGTGTATAATATTGGCTAATCGAGCGTTCGTACGAATACAAACTACTTTGCAGCTCACTATCAATTTATTTAATAAGCGGTTAGGTAACGCCAACTGCAAATATAACTTTGTAAAACGAACCTATTCTTTCAATTAAGATGACGAATATGAACCTTAATGTCACATAGCTCGATAGTGAACGCAAAAAAGTTTGTAATCATGCGAACGGTCAAATGTTATAGCTCTTGAGGTGTGAAATTTAAAGCCAATATAATACTAATGGACTTTTTCACACATCTTTCTATAATATAAAAAAATATAATATGTGCGTGCATCGAATATAAAAGGTCCAGTAACTGGGAAAAATTTTCAGAAGTGTTGTGTCAGTAATATAATACATTCGTATAATAAAATAAAAAATAATATTTTTTTTTTATATTTGCAGTAAAAAATACATTTATCTTATAAATAACAGAACGCAAGGTGACAAAATATATGAAAATTGGGGCACATTTCTTAAATTAGATACTACAAAGTTGATATTTGTTTACAAATGAAATCGAATTAATTTAAAACCGAAATTTTGAACACTTAAACTAAGAAAAAATCTTTATTCACATTTGAGCCTCTGAACGTAATATTAAATTTTGTCAATAAAGAAATATATATGAACGTCATTTTATTAAATCGTCGCGCGACTCGTACAAATCAATATCTAAAATCATAATTTAACTACTGACCAGTAAACATTTTCATTACCTAAGATTTATTCTCTATCTTACAGTATCACCTGTTTTAAAAGTTTAATTCAAAATCTATTAGGGATACCAAAGTATTTGTTTATTAATACGAAAAGTTTGTACTTTGAGTGATATATGGTAGTTTCTATAGTACCTATGACACTCCGCCATCTATTAGTAAGAGATATTCCCGTTTCGTAAAATACTGTTTTTTTTTTAAGTTCAGGGGTCATTTTAACGTGATTCACATGTGTAAGAGTATCTCAGAGACCCTTAGATGGAACATTTTTAAGAAGCAATACTCCCAGAGATGCGAAGTATGTCAAAACTGCGTCATTTTATCACTTCATTAGTAACGGACAACAGACAATATTACTTCTAATGTAATAATATACAATAATTAAAACTTCATTAAAATCTGTTCGCGTTAAGAATACAGTGAGTCATCGATCAACAATAGACGTAACCTTTTTTGACCAATAGTGAAACAGGCCTAAGAATTATAACGAACACTATTGGTCAACAAGGATGACACCTATTGTCTTGAGCGATAACATACTGCGTTCTTAACGCGAACAGAGTCTAGTAACGAATAATAAGTACGTAAAAAGAACTGGACCGAATTCCTATCTTACTTAGGTCTTATGACTAGAGGAACTTCATAATGGGAAAACAATGATGTCGTAGTTGGTATTTCGAAACGAAAGAAGTAGGTACTATAATACATAAGAAGAATTGTTTTTAAAATAGCTATAAGTCATTCTCATTCTATAGTCATATATAAGTCATCTATAAGCATGATAAAGTGATTCTTGAACTTTTTGTCAAGGAATTTTATAAAACGTGAATATTAACTCTTCCCGACAGATGGCACTGTCATAGATCATGGTGTAAACTCAATAAAGTATAAACTTTTTTTATGAACATGGTTTTAATTTAGAAAAACCGTAAAACTTTCCGGTACCCCTAATATTTATATTATCTATATTATTCTACAAATGTGACCTATTAGATAGCTACTGAAAACCTCTATTTATTGCGAAATATTGAATGAAAAAGTTTGATATCCTATATTATACCATATTCCCTTAGTCTTAGTCATTCCCTTAGTCATTGTTCAAGTTTTACAGTTGCTTAATATTATTTGTCAGGTGGTAGTTTCAACATCTATTTTTAAGTAAATAACAAACATAAGTTTATGAGTAAGGCGGTTAGATGATTTCGGATCATTTTATAATTCTGTAATAACTAACAGTATACTGCGTATTTGCAGTAGGCTGGAGTGTTTGACGTGCTACTGATTTAGTTTAATTGTCCACCAGCTAGGTCGCACAATGCAAGATAAGAAAACGTTAATTACAGTGAATTATATAAATATAAAAAAATATCGCTTATATGCATAGGCAGTAACAGAGTCAAAATATTTACCAGCACGAGTGGGATTAACTCCAAGAACCCGAGTTACGGGCTTATTACACTTCAATTACGCTATTATACAATACCATCCTGAATTTAATCAACTAAGTGAGTTAGGATTCCTTAGGATTGGCTTCCAGTTTATTTCCTGTGTCGTGTAGCGTTTGTGTTTTATTTACTTTTTTAGTTTCCCGTGTAGCCGGTCCACGTTGTGATGTATATAATTTTGCAATGTTGTACGTTTTATTTAATTTTAATCTTGTGAAGTTTGAGTTTGAACCCGAGCATTTCAGACAACACACCGGACAGGGCGGACAGAACCACCACCTTACTTATAGTGTACAAGTAGTTGTTGCCACACATACCGGTGATTCTGAACGGTGCGTCTAGTTCCTGAAATAATAGAAACATATTTTCACAAATGACCCAAATTTTCAGATTTCAGTAAAGGCCGTCCCATTTTACATGTTTCTTTTAGAGAATAGATGGCAGACGAGTGGGCGGGCCACATGATGGTAAGTGGTCACCGCCGCCCATGGACATGTATAACGCCAAGGGGATTGCGGGTGCGATGCTGACCTTGCAGAATCCTGTTCACAGCTCTTTAGAAGGCCCCATGTCGTAGCATAACGGAAATACCTCAGTTGGCATCAAATTGAACAGCTGTTCAGAATATTCCTCATTATAAAGGCAGTAGAAAAGGCTGAGAGACGCAAAATCTCTACGGATGATGAACGATTCTAAACCATCCGTGAGAGTGGGGTCGTCGAGAATTCGGATAGCGCGTCGTTGGACGGAGTCAAGAGGGTACAGCTGGTATATCGGTGCACCGGCTCAGAGGTGTGAGCGGTACTCCATGTGTGGTCTAACTTGAGCTTTATAAAGCGACAAGCGTTGCCCCAGAGACAAGTACTGCTTTGCTTTATTCAATACACTGAAACTCGACTTTGCTCGAAATATCGACGCCAAGGATCCCAATACTTTCAGAGGTCTTGAGAGGAATGTTTTGAAATCGAGGTGCTTTCCGACAAATGGAGCTTTCCTAGCGGTGAATGCACAGACTAGTGTCTTGCTGGGGTTAAATTGGATCAAGTTAGATCACCCCAATTCGAGACTCGGTCTAAGGACTCTAAGGCCTTACGCGACTCTCTTTCATCTCGGCTCGAGGGATATTCGCACGGCCCCTATACAAAACTTATCATCTGTACTGTCATCTGCATATAACAGGTCGTTAATAATAATATGCAGAAGAAACGGTCAGCAACGTCTTTGATGCTCCGTGTAGCCAAAAACTGGAAACCCATTTGCATAATCCCTCGCGTAACCCGAATGATGGTAACTTGGAAAGCAGTGTTTTGTGTCAGTCCCGGTCAAAATCTTTTGTGATGTCTAAGCTAACCGCTATAGTCTCACCTCTACTGTCAATGGCGTCAGCCCATCGGTGTGTAAAGTGCACTAAAAGATCGCCAGCTGAGCGATTATGACGGAATCCATACGGGCCATCGCTTATCAGCTGGCGATCCTCCAGGTACCCAAGGAGTTGTGCGTTAATGACACATTCCATCACCTTGGAGGAGGGACGTTAACGCTATTGGCCTGTAATTGGCCGGGCCGGTACAATCGCCTTTTTTAGGTAATGGGTGGACGTGAGCTACTTTCCAAAGCAGCATCTGGTGGAGTAAGTGTCGCGTGGGTAATATCACTATTATCTGAGAAATGGGACCGCCTTTAGTGAAGTCTTAAAAATGAACTGCTTTATTTTAAAAATCACATGTTAGAGCATGTTTATATTTAAAGATACTCTTGAAGCCACCAAATTTTAACTTAGAAATGTTTTACCAAAATCCTTACCGATATTTAGTGGATGAATGCCAATTCGCATAATTACTACGGAGTCTCAAAGTGGCTACTTTGCTAAATGACCAATTACATAAAGGACTAATAATAATAATCAAAAAATGACTAAATTCGCATTCTTGAAATGCCGAGGTTCTCAAAAGGACCCATTCCAGAAATAGCTGTGACATATACTGTGTAACAGCCACAAAACCATTTAGCCCCAACAAAAAACTTACCTTGAGAAGATCCGAAACTAATTTGAGCACGTTGGCAATATTGTGATGCTCCTTCCACTCAGGCCACTGCTCTATCGCGAAGTGCAAGTTGATTTGTTCGGTGAGTATGACTGAAGGAACACATGGTGATAACAGCCACAGAAATAGGTATCCCCAACAAAAAACTTACTTTGAGAAGATCCGAAGCTAGTTTGAGCACGTTGTTGGCAACATTAAGCTGCTCCTTGCACTCGGGCCTCTGTTCTATCGCGAAGTGCAGGTTGATTTGTTCGGTGAGTATGGCTGAGAGGCACGCGCGGTACTTCTTGTTCACATTGCTGCCTAATGTCAGTAGTCGTAAAAGGAAGAAGCCGAGGCAGACGCACCACATTAGCGCTTCCATTAGCCATGCGCGTTCGACTGTCACCGACTCCTGCGAGTTTTATGATGAGATTTTAAGAAATTTCGGAGGAAATCTACTTATTATAGGTATCTGAACTTATTCACCCAACACACAAAATGAAGTATTTATGTAAAATTAAATATCTCCTTTTTAATTAGTCTTAAAATATTTTATTTTGTATAGCTACTGGGTGCAGTGGCGTCCAGCCTACTTTACCACTATAGTATGATATAGTACCACTCCATCTATTCTCGTGGGTATTGTAATAGGCGACTAAGGGGTAACAAAGCCGCTACCACAAGCGTTAAGGGACTACATTCCCTCTAAGAGTGGGCTCGCCAAACCGCCGACAGCGTGCCGTTTTAAGGCCATACATCTCTCATGCACAAGACAATGTGCACGAGGAGGCCCATGTCCAGTAGTGGACGGAAACAAAGGATTGATTCCGGTTAGCTACCTATTCATAAATCTTCTAAATAAATATAAAATTTCAACAGTTTCTTCTAAATATAAAATTTTACGAGATTCTGAGGTGAGCATTACAGGTGAGCATTCTGTTAGTGTGTCGCAGCCTTTCCGAATGTGAAAATCTACCTGTGCCGAAACGTTGTGTAGAAATAAAAGATAAACAAAAGCCTTTAATTTTACGCGTTAAGACTAGATTTACAATACATGTGTGGGCCATTCCCACCCCCTTCCCCTTTCTAGCCAAGTCAAAGGTGAAACTAGCTTAAGTGGCAACTGGTCCGCAGGCGAGTTTACCACTTTTTAAGATTGCTGGTGGAAAACTGGGAAGCAGCTCAAAGACTGGGCCAGTTTACTACTTACAAAACAGATAGGGGGAAACTAGTCCCAATGCACTTTTGAAGATTTTGTTACATTTGTTCCTTTTCAAGACTACATAATGTAACAAAACGGCCATTCCCAAATACCTTCATCGTCTCAAAGAAAAAAGTACAAAAACAATAAATTTCTAAATTTACATTTTTCACTGGCAACTACCATCGGCATTATATATTTTTTTGTAGTGTAGTCTTAAAAACACAGATTTCACAATAGATTTTTATGTAACTTTTTTATATAAGCAATAAATAGGCATACACACATTTTTCATTGATTATTCTTACTATTACGTTTTTTTCAATTACCCTTGTAATCAAAGGAAATTGAAAAAAATGTATTGCTAAATATCCATTTTGTTACATTATGTAGTTTTGAAAAGGAACAAATATGCCCCCCTATCTGTTTTGTTAGTATTAAACTGGCTCACTCTTTGATTTGCTTCCGGGCCAGTTGGCACCTAAGTCGTAAAACTTACCCGTAGTAATTGTACGGCGACGCACGCGAGCAATGTGAGCGTGAGCATAAACGCTGCTGAAACTATCACGTCCACCGACCGCTGTGGCCCGCGGCGCTGGAAGCAGTGGCATACCATTATAACATGGGAAATAATTAAATGGCCACCAGAAATAGTGAAAGTGACAGCAAATTAAAGGTAGGTTAGGTTTAATATCTCGTGTGACAATAATGACATAGGAGCACCACGACCGTTGATTTTGCCTTTACATTCTTACTATTTTGAAATTATTTATTTCAGTTGTGCCGTGTGGTGTCGCCCGCGGCCGGCTATAGAGTAGCATCACCCCATCTCTTCCCGTGGGTGATATAAAAGGCGACTAAGGGATAACACAGCGGCTACCACAAACCCTAAGGAACTACACCACCTCTAAAAGAGTGGACTCGCTAACCCGCTTGTCCAACGTGGCCTTTTAAGGCCTTACAATGTGCACGAGGCGGCCTATGTCCAGCCGTGGATACTGAACGGGCTGGTTGTGCATTATTTCAGTTATTCAAAAATAGTTTGTTTTCTTGATCATGATTTGCTGCCATTCAGTATTTATTTGTTGCTCGTTAAAATACCAGCTTTATAATATTCGTGTACAACGGCGTAAATTGATAACTTATTCGAGCAAATATAAACTCCTCTCCTAATTATCAAATAGTCTTACGTCTTAGTGATGAATACTAACTTACAAAATGAGAATAAACTCACCCGCAAGTAAGACCTCGTAGAGAGCCAAGTCTTAATATTCCTGACGGTATTGAGCCGAAAGTGGGGCAGTTCGGACTTGCGCGCGCGCCGCGCCGATGTTAAGTGCGAGAACATCTTGGCGTAGAGGAACCGCTGCTTGTACGCGCGCTGCGCTACCGACAGTAGGAAGAACACGAGCCCGCTTAGCGCGAAACGAAGTATGCACGATACTACGTTCGTTGTTACTGCCCTGTAACAATTTTTTGAATTATATTCTTCTAAATGGGTTTGTGGCCATTAGAAATGCAGTTACGTGGGCGCGTGCAGGCGGCCGGCACCTGACCCATCTCTTCCCGTGAGTGTCGTAAAAGGCGACTTAAACGACAACTACACGAGTGAGTCTCTCGCTGCAATATTTAAATTTTCTCGAAAGCGAGTTTCTCGAACATCGGTTAAAAGGTAGTATAAACAACTGTTATCATCATTTGATCAGTGATCAAATGATGATAACAGTTGTTTATTCGATGGTAACAGTGGTTACCATCGAATTTTTATGATTATGTGAACAGCTGTAGGCGAGAGTTTCATGTAGTTTGGTAGCATACGAGAATCGTATACAATATTTTCGCCCGAACCGAATGAGAAACTCTCCTTGTGTAAACGAGCCTTACGGGATAACAAAGCCGCTATCAAAAGCCACAAGGAACTACACCACCTCTAAAGGAGTGGAATCGCCAATCCGCTTAGCCGGCATGGCATATTGAGGCCACACATCCCCGTGCATAAGACAATGCGTATGAGGCCCGTGTCCAGTAGGGATGTTAAATGGCTGATTACGGTACTCCTCTAAAGCGGTGGTTCTCAACGGAGGCGGTACCGTCACTGAGGGATCTAAGAGGGCGATGGAAATTTTAAATGCACATATCCTACTCCTTTCCTTTCATTCACTTAAATAATGTCTTAGGGGCACTTAAGTGTTTTTTTTTTAGAAAGTGCGCGTTGCGTCGAATAACGTTGGAATACTATATTAGCTGTTGCCTGAATTAAGGTTTGTACTATGTGTTATTCGTCCTACGAATAAATATCATTGAATACATACTAGTAGTTTTTAAGATTAATTTCCTCCGAAGCGCATGTAGACTTGTTGCAAATATGCAACATTATAATATGTTAATGAACTCAGAATCGTGAACATCATGTTACACAAAAAACAAATCTATACTAATATTATAAAGAGGTAATGTATTTTTGTATGTTTGTAACGAATAAACTCAAAAACTACGGGACCGATTTCAAAGATTAGAATGCTACATTATCCCCGAGTAACATAGGCTATATTTATTACTAGAAAAATTTATAATTTATAAAGGTATTGTGTAAATTGGCCAAAATATAACGATAAGTGTCAAGTAGTTTGGAATCTCCTCCTGGAAGTTGTGTAAGTCTGCCATCTGCGAGCTATTTCGGCGTGCGCTGCAAAAACCGTAAGAGTTACACGAATATAATGTATGGTGGAAATGTTTATGAAGTTTTGAAAAAAAAAAATTGTACAAAAAAACTTATAAGCCGAAGCGAAGCGAGGGCGGGTCGCTAGTATAATATATTTTATACAAACACTATATTCCTTTTGCTGCAGTGAATATGTCATTGTTGCAATGTAACTAACTCTGAATGTACGCTTACTGTGCCAATAAACGATTTAAAAAAACACTATATTACAGACTTATACAATCAGTTACAGAGACGTGGCCTGTATAATAGATAATTACTTTTAATTATCAATAAATATTATACAGGCAGACTTACCAGACATTATCACCAAGAGCACCGCTGAGTAGAGCCAATACGGATCCTTGGCTGTAGTTGACGAACAGCGAGGGTAGGTAGGCTACGAATGACAATGAGGCCAATTCCTCCTCGCTCCGGGTGTCTTGCTCCATTGCCGCCTGCGTCATATCACATTTGCGTTATAATTAAATTATAATTTAAATAAATGATTATTGAAAATGATAAAAATCGTGTTGACAATATTTTAGTTCGTTCTATTTATGTATGCACAACGGAGCGAACAAAGCGAACGAGAAATATCGGAGCAAATAAGGACGTAACGTTTATATAGGGTTAGGTCCTATTTTGCTCCTATGTTTAAAGAGTTAGCCGTATGTTGGGCAACGCCAGCTTTAGAATAGCACAATCCTCTCATTTCCCGTGGGTATCGTAAAAGGCGATTAAGGGATTATAAAGTGGCTACCCGCGAGCCCCGAAGGAACTATACTACGTTTAAAAGAGCTCGCTAACCCGCTTGGCCAGCGTGTCTTTTTAAGACCATACATTCTTTGTGCAAAAGACAATGTGTATGAGGAGACCCGTGTTCAGCACTGGTTACTAAGAGGGCTGGTTACGGAATGGTATATGTGTATATCCACCAATCCGCGCAAGAGGGTTTCGGGCCCGTGTGGTGGATTATGGCCCAAAACCTTCAGTTATACAAAAGTCTCAAAAGTCCGTTACGATACCTGTAGCAGGGTGACGGCGGGCGATATGAGCGCCACTGCGGCGGACATAAGTAGTGGGGGCCACGGCGAGCCGTGCGCCGCCATGGCTCGCTCGGCGCGCGCCACCACGAACCAGCTGATGTCTACGGCGGATAGCTCCGCACGTAGGGTTGACCCCATTTCCCACATCGTGCACTTCACTGGAACACAAATTAACGTCTCAATCTTCATGAATCCTTATAGTATTTCAACCATTAAGCTTCATTAACGTAAAAATTAAAATGGTTTCGTTGGATAAGAATCTAGAGAAAAATCTATAAGTCACAGTAAGTAACGTCAGTTAGGCCTCCCCTAATATATCACTAGGAAGTTTCGGGTTAAAATCCACCATGCGAACCCAGTGCGTATTGGTGGATATAAGAGCGGAGTCTAGATAGAGGTATCTCTATGTAAAATGTTACGTAATTTTCTTTTTATAAATATACATTTTCGGGCTAAGTACAATATGCTAATATATTGAAAATTCTAAAATTACCCAAAATGTAAAAATTTACAATAGGGATGCTAACAAATCTAAAATTTAATTTTTGGTGCTTGTTATTCCATATATATCGATTACAGAATTTGAGTGAACACTGCTTTATTCATATTTTTGTGTTACCTGTGTCACTGGTGGGGTCTAGGATCGCGAATGGATCCCACGAGCTGTCCGCCGCGTAATGAAATATGTCGTCAGATTGATCGCCCTCAGACTGTGACCCGTAGCTGCTCTCTTCACCTAGTCACATGTGTCAATTTAGAGTAGTGTTGGGTATTTTGATTAAAAATAATACATATAATTAAATATCAACCTCTCTTCATCAACTATCATCGACTGGTGCCACTGCGTCGCGCGACGTGGCATGTGAATTCTTTTGCGAGAATTCTTCAAGCCATTGATCAACCAAAATTCCTAGTAACGAAATTGTGTACGATAACAACACTACGATAACATTGGCCATCGGCTAATCCGGAAACACCGATCACGTGATCGACATCGACAGTAGGAAATGAAAGATTTCCAAATAAAGAACAACAACACAACAAGATAGGTTCATATAAAACCGAATCACGGCATAACGCTCATTAAATGATCGGAAAACTCGAACGATATTCCAGAATATATATAACTAGATATAAATTTTGATTGTATACCAATTTTGAATAGCTCCAAACCAGAATTTTGGCCAATTATACGCATTTTTTTTTAAATGAGTGAGCCACAATTCGTCATTGGCATATATTTTGGTATTAGAAAAGGGAAGGACTGATTAGCTATTTGGAAGAAGTACATAAACACATTATAATACAATTTAAAGAGTTTAAACTGTCAAATAAAAATAAGGTTTAATATTTTTTGTGAACAAGTATAACGAAATTATTGAAATAAAGCAAACACACGATGAAAATAATAAAATATCTCTGTTTGGCTATAATATTACAGGATTGACAAATATTTTCTGACTTTTTCTGGGTTCGGACTTCCGGCCGACCAAAGAACAGTTGTACGAAAAATTTACAAAAATGTACAGGACGCCTAAAAGTTTATATGCACAAGTCACGCCCTTTCCTTTAGATTCTGAGTACAGAATTTAACATTGTTGCAAAAGGATAACTCCGTTAGATAGCACAAACTTGAACTCTTCTAGATCCTGAACACAATCAATGGGTTTTATTTTAAATGCCTCTCTTTCTATGAGGCTGGCTTCACTCAGTGTGATCACTGTTTGATCTTTTTGGTTATTAATAATTTGTGACAATGCATCTTCAATATGTAAGGAGAGATTGGCAAGCCTTAGTGCTACTTTATTTTGATTACTTATTTGATTATTTATTCTTAGTAAGAATTCGAGTCAGTTTACAAAGGTTGGTCACCGTAATCATGTGAACGAATTAGCATCCCGCGTCCCATCGCGCTGACGCACCTGTTTAAGACGGTTATAAGATCCTAGAAATAAATATGGAAAATTAAAAACAAAATATCAAAAAAGCAACCGAGACAAGTGGTTTAGAATAAGACTGCAATATTGAGTTGACTAAAATATTTAAATTTTTTATGCTACTGATGTTCTAATTAAAAAAAATCTAATATGGGTTTGTTTTCTGCTTTAGTTCTCGAATAAGGTATAAAATATATCACTTTTAGCAACAGTTGACAATTCTATTGGAATAAATGTCACAAGGCGACTGAAATAGTTATCTTGAAAATGGGAAGTAATATTCAAGTGGGAATAGGATAGCTATATTTCCAAACATTTCTGTATATAAGACCGTTTTAAAGTACGAATATATATAGTGTGTCAGGGGATCTATTAGTAATCTTTTTTTCTAATTAACTGCAAAAACATGACCCTATGTTTTTACCTTAGTGACACACTGTTTATCTTTTAGTGGTCTTATTGGTATTTTATTAGTCAGTCAAGCGCTCGAACAAATACAAGCTTCATTACAGTTCGTAATCAGCATATTAAATAGGCGGAAGGGTGGCGCCAACCGCAAATGCAACGTTGTAGAACAAATCTTTACTCTCAGTTAGAGCAACGAATATGAAAGTAGTTTTAATAACTCGTTTACGAACACAAAAAGTTTGTTATCGAGCGGTCGCTTCGGTGGGCAGTGTGAACGATTGACATACGAAAATTGATTGTTCTCGCATATAAATTATTTGAATCAATGCAGTCGTCGATATTACTGACTTTCAGAAAAATCATTGCAACTATACAATTTTATGTTGAATTAATTTATATCAGTTTCTAACATTCCAGTGCAAATGTTTCTCCTTGGTTTCCTTGGACGACGAGGTTTCGTAATCGTGATCACGACGAGACTGATACCGATCACGTTTCATGTAACTGGACGGAAATATCAACTATACACAATAAATAAAACTCGCGAGGAACCCGTTTATGGGACATTTATGTTTGACTTTTTTTTTTTTTTTTTTATCTACGAAGGCGGCAGACGATTTACTTACCATCAGTCCACCTGATGGTAAGTGGATACAGTCGCCCATAGACATCCGCGATACATGCCAACATTAGTCCAAAATGACAAATGTTGGCACGCCCCCGGATGCGCTGCCTACCTTTGGAGATATAGGAATGGATTTGGAGAAAGGGTTAGGAAAATGGGGAGGGATAGGATGGGATGGGAATGGGCTCTGGCACATCTCACTCACTACCGAAACACGTACGTACATTGGGGAAATACGATAAAGTGGGAAATACAGTACATTTCAAGGTAATAAAAGTAATATGTAATTTGACTGTGTAATAAAAGTTTAAAAATCAACCACGCGGGCTCAATGCTGCTAATTTGTACTTGTATTAGGAATATATTAAAATGTAATGGTAATGGTAATTAATACACATTGTAAATATAGTGATATGGTTAAATTTATAAAATGTGCTTACTGTTAGTCGTTTGGCCGACCCAGTCAGACATGGTATGATGCGATGGCAGGGCGATAGAAGGCGCGGACGCCGAGCATTCCCCGTCCGATGACGATGACTGGTAATTCTCTAATTTCTACACAAATTTCATACATTAAAACCCCAAATATATAGAAGCTATAGGAAGCAGACTCAACATGTCAAAACGATAAAACAAAAGGTATTGGCAAAATTGTAACAAGCAACCATAGATCTATAATTGTAGTTTCTTTCAGTCGTAACTTGGATGCCGGCGGTACATATGTACCTGTATCTACAGTGTCTAACCTGTCTAACATAAAATTTAGGTTCCTTAAGAAAATTTTGGATGATAAAGCATTTTGTATTTGTGTTTTGTAACCCTGCTTTTGGAATCGGCTTGACTTTTCCAAATTTTTGTAATAGATGTTTTTATTTGTTATGTTTTATGTAGCACTCTGTCGAAATAGATAAGTGAGTTTGATTAATGGGAACAGAATTATTATAAACTGATTCAGAATATTATATATAGTCTAGCCATTGGAAGGTGGCACAAGATGACAGCGGCAAATAAAAAAAACTTGGGTTGTTAATACTCAAGTCCCTAAGACCATTATCTAATTTAATTTCGCTTATATTATGTCATAGTATGTAACTTATAATTTTCATCTGTACATTTACAGACTTACACAATCAATAGATACAAAGAAACAATAAGAAAAGCGAAAGTATCAAGACGTTTTATGGTACACTACAAATTATACTGACAATTCACAAATGTTGCCATGTAAGAATTCAAAATATTTCAGAATTTAAGTAAATTAGTTCAATTTTTAAAATTTTGCTTTACTTTGACATGTTAATTCTGCTATTTATTTATAATTCTGATTAGAACACAATAAAATAATTATAATTTGTTATTTATTTACTTTTATTAATATTTGTTATATACTTGCAAATGTGTGTCATGCTATCAGACATTTGTACCTGATTTATTGTGCTGAAAACCTAATATTATAAAAATCTTCAGTTAAAACATTTTAATAAGTTGTGCACTAGTTGAAGCATGCTTGGGTTGTATATCATTGAGCTTTATTAGGTAAAACTGCGTAATGTGATGTTAGCTCCAACTCTATTCCTTCTGCATATCAACGATCTGTTACAAATTGGTAACTTACGTTGCTATGCAGATGACAGCACTGGGGATGCCATGTATAAAGGCCGCGCCAATATGCCTCAGGTCGAAGTGGAAAATAGTCGCATTAAACTTGTGTCCGAAATCGAAAACACCGTGGACCAAGTCTTGATTTAGGGTTTTCTGAATCTGGTTGATTTGAACCCCAGTAAGACACAAGTATGCGCCTTCACCGCTAAAAAGCTCCTTTTATCGTAGCGCCTCACTTTCGGAGCATACCCATTAAGATCTCGGAGAGTATCGGTATTCTTGGCGTCGAAATTTTTAACGAGTCGAATTTAGGAGTCATCTGGAAAACAAGGCCAAAATGGCCTCCAGAAAGCTCGGTGTGTTGAACAGAGCAAAGCGGTACTTCACCTCGGGGCAATGTCTGACGCTTTACAAAGCTCAGGTCTGCTCGGAGTTCTACTCACATCTCTGGGCCGATGCACCGAAGTATCAGTTGGATCCACTTGACTACAACGACGCGCTGTACGAATTGTCAACTATCCCACTCTCACAGGTGTTTTGCAACCACTCAGCGTCCATTCAGGAATGCTTGGGTGAATTCTACAACCGCAACGCCCGTCACAGTAGTGCGGTGAATCCGTATTTATTCGATACGGAGGTGTCGCGCACTGTACGCTCTAAACATTGTTTTCGCCACGAATCGAAGGCTGTGGAACGAACTGCCTCGAGAGGTTTTTCCCCTTATGCTACGACATAGAATTCTTCAAGAAAGCTGTGAATAGGATTCTGCAAGGCCGACAGCGCACCACATACGCCCTGGTGTTGCAGGTGGCTATGGGCGGCGGTAGCCACTTACCATCATATGGGCCGCATGCCTCCATTAATATAAAAAAAATATTCCATTTTTAAATATTGGTAATATATCTTTATATATCTAGTTACCTACATCACTCGGTTAATGCAACATGGCTACTTAATTTATTACTTAATTAATTGAGGGATCACAATAAGATCAGAACAACTATTAAGAACTCAACTTTGTGACTGCCTAATAAAGTTCAACAATTTAATAAGTTTTACGTACCTTTTTATTTTTCTTAACAGTTGCAAAATCATCATCGCTTGTATCTCGCTGGACATTGTCCCGAATCCATAACTTTCTGAACCTGACGCCAGCCCTTTTTCCGTCACTAGGACTACTCGCAGGTACGGCACCATCTGATTCTGGTTCGACAGATTTATCATCATCTTCCTTTTTCGATTTGTCAGCCATCTTTTTTCTCATAACTTCATTTGTTTCTTCTTTAGAAGCTTTAATTACTGGTTTATCAACTGTCTCTGATGTTTCGGTAGTCTTTGGAGTGGTGATTAGTGGCTCTTTGTTATCAGCATCATTTTCCTGTTCGTTCTGATCAGTTTCTTTACATCTGTTATCTCCTTCGCTCCCATTAGAATTGTACCCATTGAGACTTTCAAACCCGTCGTCACCGTCAGCTAAACCTGCTTTAGCAGTATTGTTTTCTTCATTTTGTCTTACAGTGAAGTTTTCTAGCCGCTTTTTTGTCAAAGGTTTAGGTTTGTAATCCATAGAGCAACTGGGTGAAGTCTGATCGGACGCCAGAGTGAATGTAACAATAGGCGCATTCAAATCAGGCTTTTTCCACATCATGTAATCTTCGTCGTCGGAGTCTTTAGCCTTTGCCTTGGAATGAGGTTTGTTTTTAATAGGTAGTTCTAAGTTCTTCATTAGGTTCTCCTTTGTTAACTCTTTCTTGCGCTTTCTGAAATACCCAATACTTATCTAAACTACCTGCATACACGATATATCGAAATTGTTCATTTGAATACTTGTATGCATAATCGCACTTACATCAAGCTTTGTTTTTTCATATTATATAGGCATTTTTAATAGAAAATAGCAGAAAAGCAGTGTGGCTGATAATAAGCGGTTACAAGGACTATGGACACTTTCGATACATAATAATACCAGACAAAAATGACAAACAACGGCATGTCCGCATAAATACTGTCTCCTACAGAGATTCACTATTTGAGAAAAGGATTGGGAAGAATGGGGAATTGGGCAACAGGATTTGGAGAGTTATCCTCATGCCATTAAACTCCTTATTAGATATAATGGAAAAGATCTCATGTAAAGATTATTTTTACTCTAAAGCTATCGGATAACGAATACATTCGCTTGCGTGCGCACGTACGCTCACAGACAAGCACATACACGCAGAGATTTTGACAACCAGTGCTAGCATTTGTGGCTAGCACTAGTCGGCACTAGGCTGGCTAGGCTAGTTGAGGCCTTCCTATTGCCACTAACCTTCAAGTTTTAAAAACTGTTTTTAGACCATTTGTATTTTTAAGTGTGTGTGACAATTACCCTTTTTTTTAAAAAAAAATGGTAATTTTAACTTTAAGGTAGAGATCTTTTATGATAACATGGTTTGATGAAAGGTAACGATGGTTAGAGACGACGGTTCCTTATCCCACTGTTTATAAAAAGTCAACACACAGACAAATACTGCATGCCTCCTCACATCATCATCCCCGACACCCGCAATCCATGGTTGCTAGATTAAACAACAGAGCGCATGACCTCTGTGACCCTGAACATATAAAGGACATATAGTGGAAGGCAACCCAGGCGCAATCGGAGGGAGAAACATCCTGAGGTGTTAACCGCATTTATTACATCCAGCATTTATGCCATACGTGAAAGAAGTGACGGACAAAGTTGGAACAGTATTGAGAAGATACTCCATTAAGACTGTATATACTCTGTCCTCCAAACTAGCGGAAAATCTATGCACACCAACCAGACTCTTATATACCTTACCAGACGCCAGGTGTTTATAAGATAGACTGAGGCTGTGATAGTTCCTATATAGGCCAAACTTAGCGTTCTGTTGTGGAAAGGGTCAAGGAACACATCGAAGCTGTAAAAAGCCGCCAAACTAGTAAATCAGCAATAGCTGAGCACATTCTCAACGCTGGAATTAATCACTAGATAGAATTCTGGACTCTCAAAATCCTCTCAACCGAGCGTCACTATTATCCAAGGATTGTACGTGAAGCGATTGAAATTAAGAAATATAAAAAATTCAATCGGGAGTTGGATATAAACTGTCGGTTGGATATAATATAATGGTCGTTGACGTGGAATCCAGTGATTAACAAATTTAAACCTTGTGATTTACCGTCGAATACGTCCGCGGACATTGTTAGTGTAGCGTGTCGCAGCCTTTCCGAATGTGAACATCAAATGTGGGTAGTTGATGAAACTGCTTGCAGCTCCCATCCTGGATTAATCGCCTCTCCAGTCAACTCGTGACCACGGCTGGTGTAACCCGTGCCGAAACGTGGAGTAGGAATAAAAGGTAAACAATTACATTTATTATACGCGTTCAGACCAGATTTAGAATATAAAATGTGTACAAAACGCGAAAGTTTAAAAAGTTATATAAATAACCAATTAGTGACACGATCAGTCAAACAATAAATCTGTGTATCTTTAGTCGCTGGATGCATACATGTGCGCAAGATGGAATAGCGATCTGTAAATACTTGCACTCATACAATTAAATACGATGTTTCGTGGAGGGGCGGACCATGTTATCTATCTACCATTACATATTACCTACTACACACCTTAGTCCACTCTCGGGTATATCAGTTCTGGACAGCCTCCTCCTCAACTTGGATGCCTTTGTGGAAGGTGTTTTGCTTTGACTGGAGGTGGCGCCGCTCTCAGCCGACCCGCCGCCACTGCCGCCATCGCATTCAGAGCGCGGCCTTCTACAGTATTTACACAGAGTACTAATTATTATATATTGTTTAGCCCATAAAGCAATGTTTTAGGGCTATAAATTCCTATGTATAGTCTTAAAATGCCATGATGCTAGTCAAGGGAGTTGGTGAGTTCTCTCTTTTTACAAGTGGTATAATTTGTCAGAGCTTTTGTGTGTGTGTAAGGCCATGACAATGTTGCACGAGTACGCCATGTCCAGCAGTGTAGACAAAAAATGCTGATTACTGTATACATTCGTTTATATTAGGAGGTCATTGACGTGTATTGGTTTTGAAACTAGGTAGACAGTAGTGGCAATATGTAGGTTGTTGTTCAAATATTGTTTTCCATCGGCTAAAGAACTTCAGAAGCAATAACAATATCGCTTAACAATCAATAGTACGGTAGAAATATCGCGTTCGATCGTTTGAAAGAACGGTGATAAAGTTCCAAATATAAATTGTCATGTTATATTTTTAACAAGTTATAATAACGTAATTCCTATCACTAGCAATTTCCTTGGGTTAAGCTTGCTTGAAGTAGCGGTTGATTGAGAAGAGCTGAAGACCGTGTGTGGTGGAGGTCCTTGGCAGAGGTCTATATCCAGCAGTGGAGAGACACAGACTGATGGTATGATAAGCTTGCATGTTATAGGCTAATGTTAGAATTTAAACAAGAACTAAAGACTTCAGTCCAGGCTCTAATATAAACAAAACAAAGTGGTTTATTTATATTCAAGTTTTGTTTACATTTTGTATGATGGGTCAATGAATAAAGTATAGTTACGAATTTAACGACGCCATCAATAATTACTGTACATGACTTACCTGAAGTAACGTGGCAGTTTCCTGCGGTAGGTGGAGCGAGGCCGCACTCTAGCCAGTTCCTTCTCAGTAGTGCTCACGATCTCCGAGTGCACTACGCTTAATATCAGCATTAATCCCAGTGGCACCAACCAACAGTTTGGCTAAAACAATACAAGATCCCACTTGATTTCAGGGAAAACTGTAATTTTAAACATTAACAGTAATATTTAAAACTGTTTGTATACGATTATTTGTATCACTGGGAGGAGGAGCGTGCACACTACAATTCCACAGTCGATGGCCACATTACCCCTCTCTCACAGAAGACTACCGTCAAATGTTCTGCATTTCTTACCTTATCCTATTCCACCAATTTACGTACGTGTTTGATAGTGAGTGTTATAGGCCAAAGGCCCTTTCCATCCCACCCTATTCTATCCCTCCCCATTTTTCCAACCCTTTCTCCAAAATCTATTTGTAACTCTCCAACACATTCGGGGGCGTGGCAACGTTTGAAATTCTGAACTGATGTTGGCATGTATCGCGGATGTCATGGGCGACAGTATTCACTTACACCAGGTGAACTGGTGGAATGTTTGCTCGCCTGCCGTCTTTTTTCTATAAAAAAAAAATATATAGTCGCGAGCAAACAATTGACTCAGTTTTCGTCGAGTTAATAAATGGATTTGTGAACATAATGTTTATTTAATGATATGGCTATTGGTATCATTGGAAAGCTGGCTTTATACCCTTTCTAATGTTACGGAAAACCGCCGCGTTCTCTGAGAATTTTGCTGAATAACTGAATCGTTTAAATCTGGAAATAGGGAAAATGTGAAAGTAAGAATTTAAAAGAAAGAAAAAACAGTTTTTGAACAAAATCAAACAAATTTAATTATAAAAATCTAAGCTTCAGTACTTGGTATTACCTTCCCTATCTCTTATGACAACTCGGAGTCCGTTTTTTATGGACCGGATCAGGTTTTTGACAGTATTCTGTGGAATACCCTTTCACTCCTCTGCAATCGCAATCTTTAGGTCGCTAAGTGACACACCCCTCTGCAACACGTTATCAATCCTCTTAGGAAGATTCAACCCATGATCGATCGAGTGGGAAACAGTTGCTACAAGCAAGAGTTCCAAATTTCTACTCCATAGACGCGCAGATGATCCTTTTTACAGGTCGTTGCATCAAGTAGTGAAGGATAAGCCTCGACTTGCGGGGTTGAAAAACTTTGTACTTGCGTTAGTAATGGCCTTCTAGAAATAGGGCAACAGCTTGAGCGACTTTTTCGGACGTTTTGTCCATGGATTCAATAATGAAATTACTTAGTAATTGGTGGACATGTTTGCAGATCAACTTCTCGTAAGTTACTGATAAAAAAAAATTAAGGGTTACACATGCTTTTAAAGGCTTTAAAGTTAAGCAAGCGAAAGTGGGTCTTTATCGTTTTGATTTTTATTACAGCAAAATAATGATAAAATATAATCATTTTTTTTTATTAGTATTCATATTTATTAGTAATTTTTTTATTAATAATATAAGTGTTAAATATTCATACCTTTAAAAACTATCAATTCTGATACGTATATAGTCGAGACCTTTCCCCAAGTATGTGAAAACAAAGCTTGAGTCGATTTTTTTTGCCCATCAGAATATATTTACAAATTGAATTTTTTGATTGCTAAGAGCTCAAGTCAAATCAGTCAGCCAACGGTGTACTTTCACTTTAACTACATGAGGATTGTAAGCAAATATTATGGATACTTACATCAATATCAATCGAGGAAGGCGTAGAACAATATAGCGTAATGTTGAACACCTGAAGTAGCCACAGTGCAAGAAGAAACTTGGCGCATGCCGAAGACGTCTGGTGGGCCCACCAGTTATAGAGCACGGGGAGGAACAACAGGCGGATTAGAGCGAACCATACTACGCGCCGCATGCCAAGCGTGGGCTTCGCTTTAGGGAATGACGAACCTGAAAACAAGTAAAGGCACAAATAATAATTATTCTATAACAGATATTGAACTTTTCATCTTGAAGAAAGCCTACTCGTTAAATGTCTGCAAAATAAATATCTACAACGCTCGAATACGCGCGTTATATTGCGTCTAATAGCACAGGCGTAGCCACGGTGTGGCAGGTTAGGGAGAGAGCTTGCCCTCCTCCAGTATAGGGAAGGTTCACTACTATACGCGGTCCTCGGCTCTTAAAGAAATTAACCACTGGTGAATATATTTAAGTCCTAGGTCCATCTAGCTGCTAGCCAGAGGGGAAACACACTGCGTATTCCGGTGCGTGGCCCCCGCTATCCGTCTCGTCTATCCCGGACTCGTCTACCCCATCGGTTATCAGTCCTGCGGTAAATGTTGCCTGTCCATTGCCACTTCAACATGCCGATTCTACAATCAATGTTGGTGACAGTTATTACCTCTGACCAAATCCACATCGATGAGGTACGATCGCGGATGCGTGGTGAAGTCAACGATGCGGCGCCGGTACGTGCCGCGCATCAGCAGCTGCTCCACCATTGTCTCCCATTCCTCTTTGTCGTATGAACTTATTTTTTTCTGGTACCTGTAGAGCAAATTTATTGACTGTGGAAGTAGATATTAATTATTTTGTCTTTGTCTAACTTACAATTTATTTTGTCAGTGCCCATTACTATATAGGAAGGATAGGATGGGTATCGTATCCTTCCTAATTTTCCCAAACCAACTCTTTCTCCAAATCCATTATTAAACCTTCAAAGGTAGGCATCCGGGAGCATGCTAATGTTTGTCATTCTGGACTGATTTTGGCATAAATCACAGATGTCCATTGGCGACAGTGTCCAGTTATCACCAGGTGGACTGTCCGCTCATCTAGTGCTTTCTTTCTATAAAAAAAAATATCTTTATTATCTGAGTAGGCTTTATAGTGCGCCAATAATTTCCCTACTTAGAACACTAGGCTAAAGCATAAGAAAGAAAAATGTAAATTATATACTGATAATAATAAAGAGTAGCCCACTGCCGCCCTGCAAAACACTTGTGATGTGCAGTGGAATGAGTTGAACCCTGGGTTTTGGTGCATAAGATCTTTGAGGAGATGCAAGACTCGCGGGAGAGAGGCGTACATTGCCTACGTGAGGGGCGGCATGCAGTGTTAGGCGACGAGCTCGAGCATATGTGTCAGGGACATGTTTGTTGACAACAAAATTTGTTTACAATGCAATATTGATTTCACTAAATATTTGGTAAAGTAGCAAATATGGAGCACATGTATGGGATGGTTTAATGCTATTTATGCTAAATTCATCATTAAGAAGCTAAGAGTTTCTATAAATGTGAAGTGTGACATTCATTAAGTAATCAGTAGTGGGCAACTGATATAAACAGACAAACAGAGAATTTTTACTTGTAGCTAATGTATGAATCATAACATTTGTATTATGTATTACCAATGTCTATCATAATAACATTATAGCAAATAAAGTCTGTTATTATTATTTAATCACTACTTATCTTATCTACTTATGTAGGTGAACTGTGGGCAATCACTAGTTTTGTTAATACATTTGACATTTTTCAGGCTATTAAAACTGTTTATATAAGTATCTCAATACTGTTATAACTGTTTACATAGTTTTAAGACCAAGGCACACTACTGTCATTTAGTAATTTAGATTTTATATAATTATATAATACTAGCAACCTGCCCTGGTTTCGCTTCGGTTTATAAGTTTCCTTATCATTCTAATTTTTTTTCAAAATTTCAAAATAATATATAACCTATATTAGACACGGATAATGTAGCTTGCTATTTGTGAATTAATTTTTGAAATCGGTTCAGTAGTTTCAAAGATTACCCCCAACCAGAGATGTACAAAATGGTTTATTAAAAGTATTTAAATACAAAATGCAAATACTTTTTTGATTTTCTATTTCAAATGCAAAATACAAAATAGTTTTTACTTTTGTATTTTAAATACAAAATGCAAAATACGTATTTTCAAAATACTTTTTTTAAATAAATATGTATTTATAGTTACTAATTTTCTTTATTTATTTAAGTAAAAGATTTTAATGTTATAATTTGTTCGAAGACACTGTCGCTCATTTTTCTTCGATGTGGTCTCATTATCATGCCACCATATGAGAACAACATTTCTACTGGTGCAGAGCTAGGTAGGCAGGTATTGTATTTTAAGAAGACTCTTTTTACAGTTGGGTATTTGTTTAATGACTCCAAACTGGTATCATCATCCTTTAAATATTGGAGTGTTTCTAGGTTTTCTATGTTTCTAGTGGTGTTTGCACTATCACTAGCTACTGAGGAGTCTGAATCCTTACATGAAAAGAAAAGAAAAAAATGAATCTTACATTTTTTTCTTTTCTTTATTCTGATTGAGGTATATTTTTCATATCTTCATGTTTTAGTTTTCTCACTTCTGCAACAAACAATTCCTTCACATGTTCTATATTTGCCTTTGGCACCCATTTTAATTTGAAAAAAGGATATGACACTGATGCTAAAATAGTTTCTTTAGCTTTAGGTTCATCTATTAAGTAAAATTTTTGAAATCATTTTTCAAGACTTGATTATGTCTATTAGCACACCACAATATGTTGGATTATCCTTTTCCAAAGAGTTCAGAATTTTTTGCATTCTCATCAATTCGGGTAGAAGGCATCCATAGAACGTCTCTTTGTCTCCTTCTAAGCTTATAATACCTTCAGCTATAGGTTTTGAACAGTTAGTATACCATTTGATCGGTGATGTTGGCAAAACTTGACAGCAAAGTATTTTGCATTTTGCAAATAGAAAATACGCCCGGAAAAGTATTTCAAATAAAATACAAAATGCTTTTCTCAAAAAAGTATTTAAATGCAGAATAGAAATAGGTATTTTGCATTTTGTATTGGCATTTTAAATGCAAGTATTTCAAATAAGTCACATCTCTGCCCCCAACATACCTATAAACACACAATTTTACCTCTTTATTATATTAGTATAGATATATTTATATAATTTTACCATGCTGCCAGTTGTCTCATGATTAACAGAATGTATGAAGTTTGTAGATGCCAATAATATTACTTCAATCTCATTTGAAAGCTGAAAAGAATTTAATAATTAATAAATATCACTCTATTACTCTCTATGACCTAATTAATTTCATATATAGGTTGAGAGTTATAGTCATATATATATATATATATACATAAAGGGTGTGTCTGCAGCCTGAGTAACTTTTTCGGAAACATGAAAGCATTAATTCTACTAATGATTCTCAATTAATTGACTTATAATGTTACATATTATATGGTTAAATAAAAAAAATGGGATTTGCAACTAGCAAAATTTGTATAACTTATAGTTCGTAAAACAAATTATATGAATAACAAATTGTTAGGTAAAAATTCGAAAATATTGAATTTTCAAAAGATATTCATGAAACTTTCATTTTACACTTGAGTGCACACTCAGATTTCATGGTTTCAGGCTTCAGGTATGGATTCGGACACAGCCCATGTGCAATTATCTGAGTAAATAGATCTTATTGCTGGTACTAATTTATTACTTAATATTTAACAAGTCTCTAATACATATTTGGGAAACTAAAACCGACACATTGTCTTATTGGGCACAGACTTGATTTAATTTCAAACATGACAAAAGTCATATTGTGGTTCTGTCCTCAAGATGATTATTTATCAATCGCTGATTCAGAGTGAAGGGTTGATGTTAATTCTGGTATATTGTGGGTCATTATAAATTTTTAGTATAGTTGTGGGTTATTGTAAATTTTTAGTATAGTTGTGCATAAGAACATGATACCCTTTACAAGCAACTTGTGTGTATAAAATTATTCTTAAGTGTTATATTTACAATAAAGGATGTTTGAATCAATTGATATTATGCTGGACTATGCTGACTTCATAAACTGCTAGGTTCAATATTTCAGTTATCTTTATTTGAATAATAAGATTATTTATAACTGCTTAAGTTTCATATTTCTATAATAGTTTTAGTTCTAGGAGACTGTGGTTCATTTTTATTTCATATCACTGTTCTAATATCTAAGTTTTTAATATGATAATTAATTACATATTAAATTAAGAAAAAATAATAGTAAAAACACTTATTTTTTTTCTATCAGCTTACCAGTTAATACAGGTTACAGCTTACCAGTATCTTTTGCATTGATACAAACACTGAATAGTATCACACAATTTAAGTAATGAAACTAAAATAATAATAGTAACAAAAAACAAATTGTGAGAAAAAATTCTCTCAATAAATCCAACCATTCAAAGATTCAATTCAGCTGAATCTATTCCACAGGTAACAAAGTTTGCAAAGGTAAAATTCACAAATTTAAAGAAACAAACCAGATATTTTATAATGAAAACCAGTTTTAAATTGAATAATATACTTCACATTCTTCTCAACTATATCTATATTAAAAATCAAGAACAACACTCACCATTTGGCTTATTAACAGTGGCTGTTTCTCAGAAAATTGACCAATTTACAATTCCACACACATTAATGTGGCACCTGAAAACGACAATGTTTGTTATAAACTGATAAATACCGACATACACTGAACAAAGCCTGTTTTTAATAAACAGTCTATTTGCGGATAAGTACATACTACAATACATATTGAATCATGTTATCAATTTGTACGGGTCATGATTTCATGAACAATCAATGCATTATAGGTCATTTAAAAATAAAATCGATATAAATACAATTGCCATAGAAGTTTTTTTATATACATTACCGTTAGGGTTACATATTGCGATCGCTACAAAATACCTTTATCAATTTGGTTCATGATTATTTGTGAAGCTGATGACTGATCACAAATAGATTCAGCAGTTTAGTTTACAAGATAATTGACACTACCAGGATACAATAAATACGAAATAAATAAAAATAACTTTGAATTATATTATGGAGCAACAACAAAACGTTTATGTTCTTTATGCTTATTTAATTCGATGACTGACAACTAACAAGTGACAGATTATTGCATTTATTTTCTTTTCGTATATGGCAATGGTGAAATAAGCACATTCTGCCAGTGACAAGTTATTTTTCCTAATAAATAATTTAAAGTCTAAAATGCATCATCCAGTCCCATTGAAGTAAGTTGTTCACTCAAGTGATAATTTACTGAGTACACAAGAATACTCCTTGGAAGCACACGAAAAACGCAGTATGTAGTATATGTTTTTCACCGTATGTATGTATCTGTGTATACGTATCTGTATGTATGTATGTACCGTTATGTATGTTTCACTGTTTTTTTATTCCCTCGCAGAGCTTATACGGAGTAACAGATTTTAATGAGCAAGGTGTCATTAGATTCGTCTTGATGTCGCAAATGGTATTGCCGTATTTGATTTCTTGGAAATATACTTAATATAGGTTCAGCCAGCCAGTTATTATCCCAAGTGTCAATTAATCTATCATTGATACAACCTATTTTTAAATATAGAACAGTTAACAGTATACAAAACACCTGTGGAGCGAAGAGGAAAAAGAATTATTTACAAATCCACCTGTGGATTGAAGAGAAGAAAAATTATCCGTTTATACATTTCGGTGCCTGATTGTGGATCAAAATGAACGGTAGCCTTTTTTTAGTTTATTATTTCGATGTACAATAATGTCTAAGAAGCAAGTCCTGTTCCACAAGACAAATAATAAGCATTGTAGGTACTCAAAATGGGTGAACAGTATTTTTGTACATTGTTATGATATGTACCTAACTTTGTTGTTATAGCAAATGAAGTAAATATAATACTCATTGATTGACCTACTATCATTTGGATGGTAGGGGATTGCACAACTCTTTAATGAAAACTATAACATTTCGAACAAGAATTTTATTAGGTACCTACTTGTAACAACTATGCTCCTTAAATTACATCAATTTAACAATATATCATTGCTATTTTCGTTGTAGAGCTAGTGGCTGAGGTTAATTAACAATATGAGATTAATTTTAAATTATTTATACATATTAGGTATATATTTACATTACTTTCTATTATCATACAATACAATAATTAATTTATAAACATTTATAGAAGATAAAATGAATACCATACGACAATATCAGTAGCCATCCCTCTATATCTACGCAATGTCTGGGTTTGTGCATTTTCTGATTCCAAGATGAAAATAATTTTCGATGCACATATTCTGTTTCATAACTGAATCAAATAGTGAAACCAAACGCCAGATTACATACATATTATGTAAAAAGAAAGAAATTACCGATGTATTAATGGGCCTTATTTCTGAAACTGCCGTTTGTTCATAGAGGCCATTTTGAACTTACAATTAGTTATCTTTCGTTTGGGTTGGAATTCCAAATTCAATATAATTTCAATTTAAAGTTAGAACATTATTTTTAAAAATCAGTTATTCACATTTTCCCGTCAAAAGACTTTTTGCTTAGATATCGTTATGTTTGCGCCATGGAAAAGTTAAAAAATTCTAATATGAGTTCCGTCGTGGCAGCAACGCTGCACAGACGGCACGCAATATCAACGATGTGTACGGACCAAACACCGCAAACGAACTCACGGTGGGTTTTTGGTTTGAAGAACGCACGTTTTAGGTTGACGTGGATTCATCTCAAAACACGTCTGAGTTAGTAGCAGCCTTTGGCGTAAGTGACAAAACGATATTGATTCATTTGTGTCAAATCAGGAAAGTGAAAAAGCTCGGAAAGTGTGTACCGTATGAGCTTAATGAGAGTCAGCTGGTAACACACGTCGAATCTTGCCTTTCTTTTCTGAACCGCCACAAAAATAAATGGATTCTGAATCGTATTGTCACTTGTGATGTATGATAATAGTAAACGTTTGTCACAATGGTTGAGCCCAGGAGACACAGCCAAACAATGTCCCAAATGTAAACTAAGTCAAAAGAAGCTCATGGTCACTGTATGGTGGTTCTGTGCCGGTATTATACACTCCAAATTCTTGAGATTAATAAGTCTCACAATAATTAATGCAGATGTGTACTGTGAAGAACTGCAAACGATGATGGACAACCTCGCTATCAAACGACCGAGTCTGGTCAATCGCTCTGGTCCACTGCTTCTCCATGATAATGCCCGCCCACACACTGCACGACAAACAGGAGCAAAGTTACAGGTGCTTCGACTGGAAACTTTCCGTACTCACCAGACCTTGCACCTACTGATTTACATTTTTTTCGAAATTTGGATAGTATCCAAATTCATTATAAAATTTTCACATTGAAAAAATTCAACTCTAATGACACAGTGAAAAACGCCTTCAGAGAATTTATTGATTCCCGTCCCCAGGAGTTCTAAAACAGAGGCATCAATCAATAATGGACAATACTTCGATTAATTAAATATAATGTATTATTTTCATACAAAAATTTATTTGATTTTTTCCATAGGTATAATTTCATAGGTAAGGATCTAATATTATAGGTATAATGATTGTATTTTGTACGCTATGTTAAACAGCGGTCTTTAGCTTAGCGTACAAAATATCAAACTCAACAGTAGACGCAATAAGATTTGCTACTTATTAAGTAAGTACGAATTATATTAATTGACGGGCTGACTTTAGTAAATATAGAGTATGTAAACATAATCAATCTTTCAGTGATCAACGTTAATATATTAAACATTATTTACCTACTACCCACATTTAGGTATTTAATTAATGTATTAAAAGAAGACTAGACGTCTAAACTAATTACTACTTTGGTTGAAAATGTTTTTATACGAATACTATTATAAACTAATTTTATTCTGATGGGTTTTTCTTAATAATTTACCTATTGCTAATGTTACAGGTACGACTTGGTAAAATTACTTTAATTCGATTATATCTACCTACATAATTACATAAATGTCTTTACAAATTTAAATTGCCGAAATTTAAACAAATAAAAATAGGTACCTACTAAGTAAATAAAATACGTAGGTACTTTGGCAGATACACAGGTCAGTACAGAATGGAGAAGTCTGAAACTATTAGAAATATTTGTTAAAATGAGTAAGTACATTATATTTTGAAATGTATTATTTTTTTATTCTAACAACTTACATTGTCAAGTAGAGCAATAAAATATCTTACGATTTTTTCAATGAATATGATCGGGTAAGATTCTCGGTTGTGTATGAGTTTTTTGAAAAACTTTGAATGCAGTTTTTCATAACTCAAAAATCGACGTCATGGTTCCTTAGAACAAATTTCTCAATCTTTAATAGTTACAGACTGTTCCATATTGACCCGGCTCAAAAAAGATCCCGTATAGGGTTGCAGGGTGTAATCGATTATTTTTCGAAGATTGAAACCGTTGAAACTTGATTCATGATTCTGAGTTTGTGGGTATGAAAATCTTACGATTTTTTGGCGAAGGCAATATTTTTTTTTAGTTTAAAAATACGATATATTTTAGCAACAAATATATAAGCAGAATTTATAGTTTCAGACTTCGGGAATAGTTCCGTTATACCACTTATACCATAAAATATACTATTTTATTAAATATATACATAGTTAAAATTTACATTTTTTTATTAATGGATATTTGAAAAATAGTAAAATTTTCTTATTTTTATATTGTACTCGTAATCATTAGCTTTTAGAGAAAGAAAGTCACAGACGATCTTTCACTAGTGGTAAGTAGATACCGTCGCCCGCGAACATCTTTGATAGATGCCGACATCAGTCGCAAGATGACGAATGCTGCCCTGCCTATTTTCAGAGATGATAGTCAGGATTTGGAATAAAGATTGGAAAGGATAGGGAATGGGGAGTATAAGGGATGGGTCTACTTCATCCCATCGCTCTCATCATCTGATGGAATATAAGGATTTTTCTTATGATATTATAGGTACAACTCTGTTCAATGGGATAAAATGGGATTGTATGGGGTGAGAAGGGGAGTTAGACATATAACGGGATGAGAGACTTATATTATTCCATTACACTCGATGGATGAGATGATTACGGGCTCTGGCAATTCTCACTCATACAGAAATCCATTGGTAGGTACGTTTCACGGCAGTCTTCTGTGAGTTGGAATGATGATAGAATATCTAGGCTAATAAAGTGCGTACCCATTTTAAGTAAGTATCACTGGTCTGCACAGCGTCGGCTTTAGCCCAAGTAGCGCCCGGGTGCAATCAATACCCTAGCGCCATCTAGTAGGCTCTTTGGAAGCGTCGCGAGCGGCGCTCGGCGCCCCCTAACACCATGCGCCCTGCACCATAGGTAAAGCCGGCACTGGGTCAGTACGCCTACTTATATGCCTATTTCCTTTATCATTATTGGTACAAATGTACATTGTTTAGAATTTTTCGTTTACTTTTAGCTTAATAATAGCAGTTGAACACTTCGTATTAACGCAGTAATATCTCATGTTCTTAAGGAGCCTAAAGCTCAGTAGTGAGTTCATCTTGAGGTCGCCTCGTCATTTCGAAAAGTTCGTCTTCTAACCACACACTCTCTCGTCTTACAATAGGTCTTCTCTCCCACGGATCGGAGAGGACAATTGTTTCTCTTTCTCTCTCAATTTGAGAGTAACTTGGCGGTCGGCCGTCGCTCCACTCACACTGGCTGTCTACGTCTTTATCTAAAATATTACTGTCGTAAGAGGTGGGGGAGTAAGATGGAGGTTTGAAGGTGGAGAATGATTGTTGAGTCGTCTCGGAATCGGATCCCTGGCTCGGTGGGGAGGGCAGGAAGTTAACTAACTGCCCTTCTTGCGGTTGTTGTCCGATGTTCATCCGGCTGTAACGTTTCAGGATTCTGTAAAAATAAATGAACATAGATTCTATTAACTTAATTGTAGTTGTAATTTCTTATAGAAGGAAGGCAGCAGACGAGCATGCAGTCCACCTGGTAGTAAGTGGATACTGTCGCCCATGGACATCCACGGTACATGCCAACTTCAATCTACAACGACAAACATTGGCACGCCCCCGCATAGTGCCAGCCATTGAAGATGTAGGAATAGAATTAGAGGAAGGGTTGGGAAAATGCGGAAGGCTAGGATGGGATGGTAATGGGCCCTGGCATATCCCACCCACTACCGAAACACGTACGTGTAATCTGGAATAAGATAAAGGAATAAGACCATAATGATAAATCCAAAATGTTGCTGCGCTCCGGAATGTGCTGCCTACCTTTGGAAATTTAGGAATGGATTTGGAGAAAGGGTTGGGAAAAATAGGAACAGCAAGTATACCGGAACGAGGGATTTTCCTTATCCCATTAATCCTGCCAATTCTCTTTGGGGGATGGAGTGGGATGCAAAGTCCAAAGTATAATAGAATAATAAGTTACCTTATATTATATTCTTCATACCACGAGATAGGAGAGATAGGATAGGATGGACTGGGATGGGAATGTACTTGTATATTTAAGAATGAGGTTACTTAATATGCTTGTACAATTAAATCTAAATGAATGAACTGAAGATGACAGGACCTAAAATAGAAATAACATAGGGAGGTATTCTAACTACGTAAGTTACACGAAGATTAACAAATGACCATATTGCTGACAATATATTTGGAAGAGAGAATAGAACACGAGGAGCTAACTGAAACACTAGCAATTAGAATTATAATAATATACCGACATATATGCCAGATATTTATAGAAATTAAACGAATATTAACTTTTCCTAAGCTGGAAGTGCATATCTGCGCTCTCATTTTTGTACAGTTCGTCTGCCGGAGCGCACATACATGTGCGCTCTGGCACACAATTTTTTGTTCTTTATGTAAACGTTCAGAAATCGTAAAATAGGTCAATCAAACCAATCATATGCCAGAGCGTATATGTGCGCTCCGGCAAACGAACGGTACAAAAATGAGAACGCTTTAGAGCGCTCAAGGCACCAGGGAAGTAGACAACTAAATACCTTTCTGCCCAACTGGCGAGTCGCGCCCACTCCTCCGGAACCACTGGTACTTGTTGTTTGTTCAGTAGAATCAGAAGCTTAGCCAGATCGCTCAAAACGCAACTGCAATAAAGAAGCTAATATTAGCCACCAAGTTTACTTACGTAAATAAACATTCATGCTATGCGTGGGCTCATGTGGAATCACCTAAACTATAAAAAGTTGTACGAGCATTAAATGTGTTAAACATTGCGTAACGATACTTATTAAGGTTGTAATTTCAATAAACAGTCGGAATATGTAATATTGCACCATACAGAACAAGTTCGTTCGAATAATTCAAACATACCATAAAGACCATTTTCAATGATTGATCTATAGAGATTAAACATTGAAAATGATCTTTATACTAAATACTGTTTAGTATAAAGTAATACTGTTAATGTTAATGATCTAATATACTAGTAATAATTAGAAATATCAATAATATTTTATATAAACTGTAGATGATTTTTTAATTTGTCTCAGCTCGATTAAGCAAGACTTACGAGCGGAAAACTTTGTACGGTGGCAGATTTTGGGAGACGCCTTTATACAGCAGCAGAGACACATAGGCTAATGGTATAAATATGACAAAGTAAGGTCATTAAATTAACAGTAAACAGTAACAATTAAATCATGAGAAAGAGAATTTGATATCTATATAAGCTATATGGTACATACCTGTAGGCCATTGCAGCGTCATTGTTTCCGAGCTGGTAAAGTTCCCTGACCTGATGCCGTGTATGGTTCAGTATCGCAAGCAAGGTGTACGCATGCGGCTAGAACATAACAATAAGTTAGTCATAACGTCCATATTATAGTATTATACGTTTCATGTATAAGTAAAGACACATTATGTGCGGCAAAAATAGTGTGTGAACTTTATTTTCCTGTATTTTAGCATCAGAATATTCGGAGTTGAACCCAAGAACCTTTGTTGGTCATTTAGCAAGCGATTAATACAATAATTATACCATTACATTCATATAGATACTGCGCTTTCGACAATGAATAAATCAGTGAAATCAGAATTAGAAATACATTCTCCATCGTGATAAGAGATACTTTCTCAATTGAAGGCATTGTTATAATTTGTCAAGTCAATGATACAGATGTCAAGAAAATGAAAGTAGCTCTAAATGCATACGTAATATTATGCAGTAAACTCGTTGATAGCCATAAGTATCGGTCTAGAGACACTTCCTTTTCACAACTTTCTAAAGAGATATTTGCTATTACTCACAGATTATTTCCGCATGGCTCTAATGACTGAAATACGACTTAGATAAGTGGATATTTTAGCTCACAGATTCAGAAGATACAGATTGATATTGTACGCTTACAGGTGTTATCGTAGCCAGAAACAACATCATGATTGCAGGGGAGGCTTGAACCCTGGAGTAGGACATTACAGACAGATACCGAAGTGGCGTAACAAAAGTGAGCAGTGAAAACTATTAATGTTCACAAAAAAAAAATGCTCGCACTTTTTAAGAAAGTAAAGCTTAAGCTGTCCGAATAACAATTTAGTTGAAAATTAGGATTACTATGAGATTAGTACCACAATTGCGGCTATGTCACGTATTCTTCTCGACTATGTCAGATATCCTAGTTAATTTTTGCATGGTCCGTTTGTACCAATTTATGTTTATAAAAGTACTATAATGCTTACACGCAGACAGTCAAGTTGTTTATGGAACTCTCGGAGGTGGCCATCGTCGTCATCAGGTGAGCGGCGTTGCGGGAGTGGCTGAGCTTGGGCACGCGCTTTGTTCCGACAACGGGCGTACGCAGCCCCCGCAGCTATTAGCGCGATGCAAGCGACTGCACCGCAAGCACCACCAACTAATATCTGGAAATGGGATTTTTAGAACTCTATACAAGCTTGGTTTCGAAGAGTTATTCGTCTTTCAATAGATGAACGACTCTAGTCTTACTAGGTCGTTCGTCAGATGAACTGAATGGACAGACGAAAGGACGTTACAGAAACCTCGGCAAGTTCGCTATGAACTTGATCGATTTTATACCACTGCCAAATTACAAAAGCTTTTTCAACAAATTCCATGCTATGCCTGTGCATTTTGTATAGCATTGAAATTAAAAGCTTTTACCACGCGTTCTACTTTATTAATTTTGTATAAACTTTTTGTATAGTCGGTAGCACGCTAAACTACCGACAATTCTAGTTCTTATTACTATCACATTAAAGGTATTCATGAGTATAGATTGGCCTGTTGCCGACTGTACACCAGCGGTTATACAGAATTCCAAATGGATTGCGGGCCGCGTTCGTGGAGCCACACAACAGTTTATAAAGCTGCAAGATGATGATCGGTTGGAAAGAGATTAAGGAATGAATACAGAAGCTTGACCACGAAACGCCACAACTGCGCGGCCATATTGATTTATTCTTGATATATTTATTCATTTTTTCATTGATTTCATTTTTCATTATGATTTTCATTGAAGGAGATAAGGTAAGGTACAATGTATTTGAACAATGTTGAATATATATAATATGTAGCAAATAATAAAAACTTTACATGCATTATATAATGTTTATTTTAAAGACACGTTATTAAACTTCCATAAAGTATATTTAAATTCAACAAAGTCATACATACACATTTTTAATTCTGATTCATAATGACATCATATATTTGCGCACTCTTACCATTGCTATTCTGCAAGAGTACCCACAACAGTCCCGGATAGTGCGCACGGTACGCTAGGAGTGTGTAAGTAGATTTACTAGCGTAAATCACATTTGCATGATCCAATCTCTATAGAGGAATTGTAGTTATAATACCACCACCCTGTACAAAAATCGCATCTTCAGTTATTGGCTCCCTATAATTTTCTTTGCACCCAGGAGATTATTACAATTTCTCTTTATTCTTGAGTGGCTTCTTTGGTTTTCTTAGTGTCTATCGAAAATCGAAATGTTTTAATTTTCATTCTCTTCCCTATTTCGTTCTCTAATTGTCTCTTGTATGACGATTAGGTAACGATTTACGATTTCTTACTTCGGTTGGATTTATTGCGTAAAAATAAAAATTTCGAATATAGTCAATTATCTACAAAAGAGCAACCTGATGTAATGTTTGATAATTGGTCATTTACGTTTGTGAATTCTTCGGATGATGCAAATCATCAGGGATATAAATGCAAGTCGCATTTATACCCCTCTAGGCACATCTTCTAAATACATACCTATTATAATAATAAATCGGTTCACAAGAGTACGCAGTGTTTACAAGAATACATGTGTGCGTTTTGCATTCATGGTAGCACTCGTGATAGATACGAGTACTCCCTGCTTCGAAACAAAAATACACTCAAGCACTACCGTCATAATGAAAACCGACGACAACAATTGCATAACAATTAGATTATTGACGATTTACTTACTTTATTATCAAAAATGAACAATCGACTTATAATAAACATGTTATTCACACCGTAAAACATGATTATTTTTTAAAAACTACTAAAATAAAAAATCTTACTTATTTCCTATAAAAAATATTTCATTTTTCTTAAAATTTTGTCGTAAGGTCACATGTAAATGGGTGTTCAAAAGACAACTGAAGTTCGACAATTTCATTCAAAATTGTAGCGAATATTATAACTGCGTTCTCTTGCGGACCGTACGCACTTGTGGCACCTTATCTTATTAAGCGGAATGACAGTAGAAAAAAAATAATTGTTATCAACATAATAATAGTAATTGGCCCCGTGGAAGTATGAGTAACACCATCTTTAAAAGAGTGGATTCACCAACCCTTTCGGCCAGTGTAGCCTTCTAAGTGCAAGAGAAGGCACATGTCCAGCAGTAGACAATAAAAAGGGCTGGTTCATTATTACGGAATAGTATTATTCACTGCGTCATTTTTACAGTGGATCGTGGCTAACGTTTACATTAAAAAGGACATTAACAATTTTAACATCACTTTAACGATATTTCCATATTTATATCTTTTAAAACTGGGCTAAGTCGCTTCCTATGCATGGTCACGTTCTTGTCGGGATTAAGAAAAATTAACGAGTTAAGCGTTGCCTCATCTATGTCGTAGATCAAAGCCGTTGCCTCACGTCTTTAATCTAAAAGGCATTTGTTTGAATTTTGTAATCATGACCTCATAATTCCGATATAAAGACTTGTTTATGTCATGTTAGATTGTGATTCTAATAACAACAAACATTGCCGATTTGCTTTTTTATAATTCGGAATGAGTTATGGTTAGTGACAGAATGTTTGAAAGATTGTAGTTGAAAATATTCAAGTAAAACCGCGAACAGGTTATAGATTCAGCAAATTCGATGGATCCTTAAAAAATAATATTATTTCTGGGTTAGTAAATTCCTTAAAACGTCGCAATGACCAGTAAATTCAAATTCAAAATTCTTTATTTGTATTAAACATAGGTACATGATACAAAATGAAGTGAGCACTGACTCCCAAACTAGAAAAAAATCTGTATCTCGGGAGCCAATACTTTCCCAAAAATTATAAAAATTATATTGCAAGTATTTTTTTTATATAAGCGATACTACCATTATAAATAATAATGTGAGTGTGTGAGGGTATGTACGTGTGAGAGAGAGTGTGTGTTTAAACATACCTAACCTCTGCCAAGTACCTATGTGTGTGTGTAATTAATGAAGTATTTTGTGTAATCTATACATATAATAAAAATATAACTGATCGCTGTCTGTACATGGAAGATATATGAGAAAAATATTATTGGGGGCTTTTATCAACGCAATAGAACCCAAAACAATGATTGTTAGAATTTTTGTCTGTTTGTCTGTGCGTTTGTGCGCGCTTATCTTAGAAACGGCTTAACCGATTTGGGTGCGGTATTGTATCACTAATGTATTGTGGTAAGCTTCACTTAAAATTTAGTGTTTGTTTTATTTCAATCAGTTCATAAATAAAAAAGTTATGTCAATTTAAAGAATCACGTCGAACATTTGGTCCATAAAAAATAAGCTATAGGAAATAATGTGTGTGATCGTTTTTGAAAATACCAAATACTCCTAAGAAGGTAAAGACGGTGTTTATAAACTAAAGTCCACGCGGACGAAGTCGCGGGCAACAGCTATATGTAAATATGTTTTTATTCAAGAAATACCCAACAAATATTCTGTGCCCTACGAGGGCGAGTCAAATCTATCGAGCGAGTCATTGATTTTTATTTATATTTTGTAATAGTAGTCCTTTACTGTCATTTAATTTATTGTAAAGGTTTGGTGCAAGATACGAGTAAGCGAAACTACTCGTACGTTTTGCAAATGTGCGTCTAACTATGGGGATTGGATATTTTCCGCACCGTCTAGGTCTGCTAGTTCAAATGACTCAGAGCAGCAATAGAATAAATAATTTTCTTACTGAAAGAATCTTGCATCTGCATCTTGCGGTAGTAAGAAGGGATCCTCTAAATGCTCTCTAACGAGCTTTTATGGGCTTGCTTTTGGTCGCATGACAAACAGTCATGCCGCGAGCTTTTCGTCATGCGAATTCCAGCCTTTCAAGTAGGGTCTTACAGGTTGTAATACCTTCTTTTTATCTTATGAATACTTAACTTACTGACCTGTCTTTGCCGTGTACCACTTTGTATGTGTGTTCAGATCACGTGATCGAATTTCTTGGATAAGTAGCCTGTCGGTGTGTGCAGCTGACTGGGATAGATTTATGGTAATTTCATTTAAAGTGAACGGGCGCATTTATACTTATAAATCGCCAAGCTGGTAGTAACGTAGTCGATGGTTTATCCCAACAGTGCTTTTCGTATCGTATGCGATAACAAGTTAGTACAGTACGATACAACTCAGAGGTGCTATCGGCTAACCTCGTCAAACCGATCTTTACCGAATATAATGTGTACTCAACGGATAACGCACGTGCGATCGTCTGACGCGCGCCGCGCGCTCGAGGCTACAACGAATAAGACGCCAAGGCGGGAAATAAATCGATTTCCATTGGTCGAGGGAGTTGCTACATCGTTGGAACCTCTGAGTTGTGTCGTGCTGTACGGTGTACCTGTATACTTCTATGCATGTCTGGCGTGCCACATTCATAGATGTCATAAGAGGTCACAAGAATGTTACACTGTTTCTAGTTAGTAAATACGAGTACGTGTATCTACGAGTAATGAGTATAAGTTAAGATTGTTTGTTAAGGTGAATTTACTACTTTATCTACGGTGTACCTACTTTACTCTAATCGTAAGTATAATCTAAGATGCTTTCTTGAAAGTGATGTCACATCAAATAGCAAATCAATGTCAAATGGTACGGCAATTTAACGTAAGGACCGCAAAAATAGTCACAAATTAGTTAATCTCATAGGTGAATTAATCGTTCCGTACTGTTTTAAGTTAAGAAGATCTGTATGTATTGACCTACATATTTTATCCTCCAATAGAAGTTATTATACCTATCAGATTTATTATTGCATACCATTACAGTTGCCTGCAGTTTAGAATGTCACGTTGAAAGACATTAGAATTAACACGAGACAGAAAAATGACGTCATAACTCATTCTTCAAAGCGATACTAGATCCTGATTACATGCATATGAATTGTTAGATGCTTACCTCGTTATAACTATGCGCCGGGTAACAAACCCGACCCATGAGGTGGTCATCATGTGCCCACGATTCGCGGGTCCCAGAGGGGCACTCGTGGGCGCACGTGCCTCCTGGCCACACCAGCAGTATAGCGCACTTTACGCACCCGTCCGCGGCGCATCGCACGCATTCTGGGCCACATCCTATAACATAGAGTTGAATTTAAAACCTGGTTGGAAACTGCAAGTACCTACTCGTATAGTACAAAAATGTGTTTTGGTGAAAACTAACGCTTGGAGATTTTCTTAGATCAAAAGGAAAATGAAGATGTACTCGCACAGCATGAATTTACATGTATAAGAGTATTTTGTTTAATATCATTATTCAGGTTATTATTATATTTTTAGACAATACGTAGGTAGTCATTAGCCCACAGATGGCAGATGATTTCGTGAACGACCCCACGCGTTCTTAATGCTAATGATGGAATCAATTTACGTCATATAAATATTAGTTAAATTGTCTATAACAAAAGTTGCCAAATATTTATGATAGAAATAAAGCTTCATTCAATGCTAATCTCAATATGAATAGAATAGAAATAGAAGCACTTAGAGGATCTTTTGTTTGGATTACCAAATGGTAATCCACATCAATATATGCATAATAACATATTTTTTAGAAGATACAAAGTAAAATGCAGTTTCACAATGGCCCGTAGCGAGGTCAACTCAGTCATTGTTTCGGATCTCTTCAATACGTAACCCGATACGGTGGAATTTCTATGCTAATTATACAGTTTGGGTGGAATATATGCAGAGCGATGCACGACTCTGTTGGATTACCGGCGACAACCACGACTGGTGAATGTAAAATTTCACCGCACCTACGCGCCATGGACATACAAAGTCAGTATGTCGATATTTTAACTGTTCGCATTTGGAGAACTTGTGAAGTTGAAACATTGGTGCGGAAATTAAAAATCTATAGCACGAATTTCAACGATTGGGATGAATATTAGGTAAGACTGACAGCAGTAGTGTGATATAAAGGGAGAAATTACATTATCACTGGGTGGGACCTGTAATGAATACTTCAGACGTTAGTTGAAATCATGTTGATATCAAACTATTTCTTACTGAAATTGGATAAGACAATTTCTTCTGATTCATACGAGTATTCACACTTTTTCTCGTATGTTAATTACCTGTTCCCGTATTGCAATTACATATTAAATTAATTTTAAATACCTAAATGAAATACGAGAAAAATTTGAAGATGAGTCCCTGAAAAATAATCGGATTAAAAAATATATATAATAAGTTATTAATTCTAAAAATAAGATAAATAAATAGGGTTTTCTTTAATGGTCACTATTAACTTCAATACAAATAAATTTGTAACGAAGATTACATAGACTATGAATGATTTTGCTAGTTTCTGTGTGATGATTTGAAGAATAACGCTGTATTGTTGACTTTTCTGTGTGCGATCGGTTTCGGTTTTCGAAGGGAAAGCGCGCGTAATGTGCGATTAGTGGGCCACTGTTCAATTAACGGGACTGACCGATAGAGCACTGGACTTTGGCGCTACTTCGTCAGTGATTTGTGTCAAATCATTGCTTATGAGTACTCTGTTGATCTGTTCACCTTTCTTGGCTACTAAGATTGAGATAAGATACCTACTTTGAACTTATCATTTATTTTTTCGAATGATGGTTTTCGAGAATCAAATGTTTAACCGATTCTTTACTTCACTTTAGAAAACAAGATATTGTTGTTTTGATACTGTCAATTCACATGTTGTGGATTAAGATTAAAAAATACCTTTTCCTTTTTTTAGATAGAAGGTGGTAGACGAGCAGACAGTTTACATGGTGGTAAGTATATATTGTCGCCCCCGTGGGTGACAATATATACTACATACTGAATTGATGTTGGCACATTCGTCCAGAATGACAAACGTTGCCACGCCCCAATGCGTGTAAGATGTGCGTGCAATCTTTGGAAATTTGGAAATGTATTTGGGGTAAGGATCGTGAAAACAAGGAGTGATAGATAGGACAAGGATGGAGTGGGAAAGGTTTCTGGCATATCGAACAAGTAATTACATTGCGGGAATAGGATAAAGTGGGAAATTAGTACAAATTACGGTAGTCTTCCGTGAGAGAGTGGTAACTCGGTCAGTCAAGTGCGCCCACAGCAGCGGCTGTAGGATTGCAGCGTGCACCCACACACTCAATTAAAGAAGTATTATTTAAATGAGTCATTATTAAATATACGAGGATACTTGTATCTAACAGGGGAATTCGCTTCATTGGGAGCATATATAATGTATACATACATTATACATGCTATAATATATACAACATTTTCCGTACCGATTATTTTTAATATAATGTTTCATAAGTATAATTTATACCCGTACCTCAAGAATTTATGTCTACGCGTTAGGCGAATTTAAACGAAAATTTATATATACAGGTTGTGTCGTAAATAGTGGTCCAACGTTAAGGGGTCGATACACCATATATTCAGCTATCACATACCAGAATTTAATTTTTTTTTTTCACGGATCTGTTTTATTCATTATTATTATTATTTTGAAAAATCGATACCTTGAGTTACTAATTTGGCTGTTATTTCAACAAATAACATTATTTTTTTATTTTGTTTCTCGTTTATTATTGATAAATAGATGTGCTATCACATACAATACTTTTTTTAAATGGAAACTTTAAGATATTAAAGAAAAAATGTCTTTATTTCAAAATTCAACTCTAATCTCTAGCAAATCATGTGAATTCGGGGGCAAATGGTGTAAAAAAAATGTACTACACAATCTGTGCCCATTATTTTAAAAACTTGTCCAATAAATGCAGATTCTAAAATGATATTAATAATAACCGATTCCATAATGAAAAAGAAGTTATTACCATTTCAATTGAGAAGGAGCCGAATTTAAAAAATACACTTTTTCATTTTAATTAACTTACCGGTATTGCAAAATGTTTTGGACCCATTTAGAAGTAAATTTTAACTTCGCTATTAACAACTGAGTGGTATTTGAGTCACGCACAAACATATCACAGGTAAACAAACGTGGCTCAGGTAAAAAAAAGGGTACTTGGCCAGATAACACAAGACTCATTGAAACGTCTCAGTATAGCGCGCATGAGTAGTGAAAAAAATCACAAGGTTTTTTTTTATTGCTATGCTCTTAAGTATGAACGAGACAGACTATGTCAAGAAGATATTCGTAATAATCTAATCAGTTAAAATGCTTCAGTGTGATCCCGTACGTCGCATGCGCTTCTAGTCTCTGTGTTTATCCCGCCGTTAATTAAACAAAAGAAGATCTGGATGACTTCGATCTGGATGTCTGTCACAATAAAGTCGGGCTGCCGATGCCTATGCATTCGCCATGAATAAAATGCATGTCAGCATATTCACGCGGTGTGTACTGAGACATCGCCTAATCTTCACTGCACTGCACGTTTGTCGAAATCGTTGAGCAAATCAAAGTCCAAATAACGTAGCCGATGTCGTAGGGATCACAAAAACCAACAAGTCCAAACAGAAGCAAATCCGAGTCCAGGAAGTAAAAGAAGCAATTCAATGGCGGAGATAAACACAGAGACTAGAAGCGCATGCGACGTACGGGATCACACTGAAGCATTTTAACTGATTAGATTATTACGAATATCTTCTTGACATAGTCTGTCTCGTTCATACTTAAGAGAATAGCAATAAAAAAAAACCTTGTGATTTTTTTCACTACTCATGCGCGCTATACTGAGATGTTTCAATGAGTCTTGTGTTATCTGGCCAAGTACCCTTTTTTTTACATGAGACACGTTTGTTTACCTGTGATATGTTTGTGCATGACTCAAATACCACTCAGCTGTTAATAGCTAAGTTAAAATTTACTTCTAAATGGGTCCAAAACATTTTGCAATACCGGTAAGTTAATTAAAATGAAAAAGTGTATTTTTTAAATTCGGCTCCTTCTCAATTGAAATGGCAATAACTTCTTTTTCATTATGGAATCGGTTATTATTAATATCATTTTAGAATCTGCATTTATTGGACAAGTTTTTAAAATAATGGGCACAGATTGTGTAGTACATTTTTTTTACACCATTTGCCCCCGAATTCACATGATTTGCTAGAGATTAGAGTTGAATTTTGAAATAAAGACATTTTTTCTTTAATATCTTTAAGTTTCCATTTAAAAAAGTATTGTATGTGATAGCACATGTATTTATCAATAATAAATAAGAAACAAAATAAAAAAATAATGTTATTTGTGGAAATAACAGCCAAATTAGTAACTCAAGGTATCGATTTTTCAAAATAATAATAATAATGAATAAAACAGAGACCCGTGGAAAAAAATAATTCAAATTCTGGTATGTGATAGCTGAATATATGGTGTATCGACCCCTTAACGTTGGACCACTATTTACGACACACCCTGTATATACAATATTAATAAGTTTGCATATATACCTTCCTACCTAATGGTAACTATTTTTGTATAGTAATTATTTTTTTATTAAAAAGTCAACAGAGGGTTTATTTGAATTAAACAATGGCGTTGACGTTACCATACAAACGCGTTACAAATGAATCGATTATAATAAGTGCCGTTATTGCGTCACTATTAAGAAAGTCTGCGAAAACATTTGCGAGCGGTGACTCATACGACATTATCAAGTTATTTTATATTGTATAACGCATTTGTTACAGTATTCTTTTACTAGATTTTGCGTACCTAAATATTAGTATTTAGGCGGGAAAAAATAGGATAGAAAATCGGTGATATTTCAATCTTTTATTTTCAAATATAGGAGGAGAGGGACAATAACGAATCCAGTCATGTAATGCCTTCCAAACACGGGTAACATAAATATATAAGAAACACCAAAAGAGCGGGGGTTGTAAGCTTGTAAGTATTTTGAGGAGGGAAGAAGTAAAAGGTCTGGGACAGGGATGGCGAACCAATGGCACGCGATTAAAAGATTTTTAGCAAGAAATATTAAAAGAAATAACTATAATTGCAGGAAAATCACCAGTAACCAATATGTTAAAAGGTAATTTTTTTTAAAAAAAAGGTAAAATCACCGGAAAAACCAGTAACAGTTTATTATGATGGACATGTTTCGAGTCCTATTATTTGGTACAATTTACTTAGTTTATAGATTATTAATTGTGATTTTAAATGATTTTATCTCAATTTACTTAAGTATTCGAAAGATGAATGTAGCAAGAATGTATAAATAAAAGTTACATTAAACGATTTTTGAACACCGTTTTGTAAAAAAAACATCTATTATTTCTTTTTAATTTTTATATACTAGTGGGCGGACGAGCAAGCGGTCCCACGTGATGGTAAGTGTTACTGCCGCCCATGGACACTTGCAACAACAGGGGGTATGCGGGCGCGCCGCCGACCTTGCAAAATCCTATTCACAGCTCTCTTGAAGAACCCTATATCGTAGCTTAATGGAAAGACCTCTTGAGGCAGTTCGTTCCACAGTTCATGGTTGAAAAAGCCATTTAGTTTTTACGACTATAGAAAAGTGGTCTTTAAGACCATTTGAAATTTAAAGAAACTATTTTTACATCCTAGGCAAACATCTCGCATATTATTTTTGTCTTTAACATCATAGTTTCTGTGAAAATCTTGCCTAGAATTACAAAAAAAGTGGGTAGTAAAAACATTTTTTGCGAATATCGACATTTTAAATACCCACAGATCGATTGAGCGTAAAAAATTGAACAAAACTGCATAAATTACTCATTTTCGTCAAAATGGCTTTTACGCCTATTGAATCGCAAGTTGTCGATGTGACCTTTACGTAAGCTATAAATTAAGGGGATACGCAAATATCCTTATTAGAATATTATATCTCTTCTCGTAATAATAAACACCTATTTCATGTGAATAGTGCTTAGTGATTACAGAAATTATGCCGAAAACACATTTATTATACGTTAGTTCTACAATCGATAATAATGTGATCTCAAGTAGGTATCTGTCTTTTATCAGCTTCATACAAAGTTATTCTTACGCAAGTAAAAAGGTTTTAGAAGCCTTTTGAGGTATTGTAACCGTAAATTGCTGTAAAATGAGTACGTAATATGTAAAATAAATGAGTAGTATGTAAAATGTAAACCGTAAATGAGTGATCCCTGAGAGTTAAGCCGGAATTATTACGGTTCATACAACTGTCCAGTGGAAAAAGAACACACAATATATATACTTAATATGTTTTGTAGTTACTTTGATTTTTGGCAAGTGTATTCTTACTTATAATTTTCATTTGAGAGGAATATTTAACATAGGACCCTTGTACACATTAATTTTGATCGAAGTAAATTGCCTTGCCTTGTTCGCTCATGCAAGAAATGCGTGAGTCACATTTTGGATGTCTGCATGGGGGCGCCACTGCACTATATCGGGATTACATATATGTATATAAATGCAGATTAAAAGTGAAAAAGAAACAATGTATGTAATTCATTTCGGCAAACTCTGTTTCAAAGTTTAATAACTAAGGAGATTTTACTTTTACTTACTTCACATTGAAGCAATTCTCTTCGCTGATATCGGTTCAATAGCGCCAAAAGTACGGGGAATGACAAATGTCGTTTTTAAATCGTTTCGATTATGCTCGTGTTTATTTATGTACTTATATATTCATTCTTTATGGCACAGAAGGACAAAAGTCGGACTTAATGCTTTAAAGCATTATCTCCCAGTCAACCTTTGGGCTATGTGGTGATGATGCGGTAGGTGTAATAACAGTTAAAATATAGAAGAAATATAATACTATATGACGCGAACATATTATTTAAACTTAATTCCATAATATAAATAACTACATACAAACACACAAATACCTATTTTAGTCAACTTATGCCAAATCAATATTGTCAGCTTTTAGTAAATATTCTTCAAGCCTTTTCTTAAAACTAGCTCGTGATGGGGCTTTTCTGATATGGACGGGCAGAGCGTTTTAGAGCCAGCCCGTCCCAAGCTGCGTGGGGATTTGCAGTACCAAAAATATTTTTTTTATCTAGGGTAAGTTCCCGCCAGTCGTGTACAGCGACTTATTAACAATTCGCTAATTCCCATTGGATTCACGTAGTGGATTGTGCTCTGAAATCCCAGAATGATTGGGAACAAGATTGTACATGGATTGTTTTAGGCTGTTAGTGTTTCATGAGTGCGACCCATCACACCAGCGCTAGCGCTACCAGTGCAATTGTTGGTTGAAACTGTTATAGTAACTGTAGTACACAATATATTGTAGTACAAGACTCACTCACGTGTGTCGTTGAGGGCGGGCGGCGCGTCGGCCGGTTGGAGCTGTGCGGCCGCCGCGCTCGCTGATACCAGCAAAGCCAACGCCACCAGGGCCGCACCTTTCATCGCACCGCGCTGCCCATTGAGACTGCTGGACATTAAAATAATATATATGGTTATAGAGATAAGCAAAGAGGATCCAGATTTCGGCTTCAAGTTTCCGAGATATTGACGTTTCTCTGAAGTTGGGTGAAAGATGACATTACTTTGTTTGAATTATAATATACTAGCGACCCGCCCTCGCTTCGCTTCGGTTAATATTTTTTTTTTCAAAATATCAAAATAAAATAGCCTGTTACTCAGGGATAATGTAGCATTCTAATGGTGAAAGAATCTTTGAAATCGGTCCAGTAGTTTTTGAGTTTATTCGTTACAAACATACAAAAATACAAATCTTTCCTCTTTATAATATTAGTATGATTATTCTACGGTTACGTACCTACCTAAAATTTCATGCCACTAAAGTATTTTTATGACGTTTCTAGCTCACATATTTCAGACATAAATGTTTAGCGAAAGGGTAGCCTTCAATATGCCTAATTTATTATGGACAAAATTGTTTTTGATACCTATTTATATATATATATATATATTTTCAGTCGCTATGAAGACAGCTATGCTCGGAGTTTCTTTGCGGGCCAGGCCCCGAAACAAAGGCATTCGCCAAATAATTAAAGTCACCTACATAGCACGAAGAATTGGCATGTTGAAGTGACAATGGGCAAGTCATATTTGTCGCAGGATCGATGGCCGTTGGGGTAGAAGCCACATACCGGGAATCGTAGTGTGGGATACTGCCGTCCAGTCAGATTGACCGACGAGTTAAAGAAATTCGCCGGTGGTGATGGGGTGAGAAGAGCCGAGGATCCTGTGTGGTGGCGAGTCTTGTGAGAGGTCTATATCCAGCAGTGGAGAGGCATAGGCTGACGGTATGGTATGGTATAATTATTGTTGTTTTTTAAGATTGTGTGACGACTTTTAAGATGCGATAAAGTGGCTTTCTAGAAATATACTGATAAGCTTTTACAAGAGATGTAGTTATATGTTTTAGAGGAGAATTTGTGTATTTAAAGATATCATATATACCGTATGTGAACGGTCCACGATAAAAACACGAGGAAAAATTACTATTCCTGGTTCAAGTCTTAAATTAGAAACTATTCGTCTCTCTCTAACAATAAGCTTATCAGAATATATGAAGCGCTTGTGTACACTGTAAAACAATTATAAATAGCAGAATAATTTAATTTAAGACGATGTATAACAAAAACAGACGTGACTGCAGTGTCTGTACAACCTTGAGTCCGATGTTCTGTTTTAATCAAAGAAATAATAGTTTGACATTTATCTTGCATTGTGACCTTTTAATAGTACGGGTGTTGTTCTAGTTATAGTATATATTGATAAATTCTTGTGTAAATATTCCCTATACACTTGTATTATAGCTTAGATTGTTCGTAAAAATGTACATGTAAGTAAGTATTATTTATTGTACGCTTCAGATAAAAATACAACATAATAAAAAAACAAAAGAGGGTCTTATCGCTAATAGATATCTTGTCGAGGCAAACTTAGGGTTAGAGAGTTGCCAAAATAGACCAAGTAGATGCACTATTGCATGATAGTGATGACCAGAATAGATAGTGATGAGTGTTGCTGATGTACTTATAGGAACTTCAGCAAATAGTTAATTTTAATAAAGGTTTAATTAAGGTTTTTTTATTTTTCCCTGTCACCTAGATCTAGTAAATCAGAAGGCTCATTTCAGGGCCCTCCTTATAAGTGACGTCTGAGGCAAGTGTACCAACTCCTTCCTCTCTAACATCCAGCACTGTTTTTGCTCACGGAAAAGTTTTCAATTTATATGTGTAAACCATTACTAGGTTTTGCGGGCTAATGTTTACCCGAGAAGTGGGTCAGCCGGTCTCGTCCAGCGGTCTCGACATAACAGTACTGACGGGTTTGCAAATTACTTGACATTGGTATTCGATAGCCGCGCGCCCGGCCACGCACATATGTTATAAAAAGGAATAGTAACGAAACGTATGTTTTACAGTAATATGGGTACACTAAGCAGAATTTAGGCAATACCTACATATAATTAAACATAAATCCAATAACAACCAGTCAAAAGTTCATAGACATAGGCATAATTACTAGACAGATTGCGGTAGTATTTTAACCAGCAGGTTGGTTACTTATCTGGGAAGGTTCTTGAAATCGGTGTAATGAGTGCTATTCTACATTCAACGAAATCTAATCGATTGCATTTGAGAACAAAATTCGGTGGCAAGACTCCAAATTCCAGCCGCTAGATAGTGCAGTACTTGTAAATTCGATCTTCAAATCCCCAAAGCAATCTTGACTTTGTATATGTATATTTTCTTTAGGGGAGAGAGCTCGCTGCATTCCCACAGCCGCTGGGCAAACTCCACTGGCCACGCTACCCTTGTCTTACAGAAGACTACCTTGAAATGTACTGCATTTCCTATTTTATCGTATTTCCCCAATATACGTACGTGTTTCGGTAGTGAGTGAGATACGCCAGAGCCCATTCCCATCCCATCCTATCCCTCCCAATATTCCTAATCCATTCCTTAATTTGCAAAGGTAGGCAGCGCATCCGGACGCGGGCCAACATTTGTAATTCTGGACTGATGTTCGCATGTATCGCGAATGTCTATGGACGACAGCATCTACTTATCATCAGGTGGTCGTCTGCTGCCTTTTTTTCTATACTAAAAAATGTATGAGTAAGACATTTTGGACGTGCATGTGAAGAATTGATGCTGTTCCTTATTTGTAGGTATTGTGGAAAGTTTCTACACCCACAATGGCTACTCGTATGGTGTATACCAACATGTGTTGTCAGGTATTGTTTATCGTAACAACATGTTAATTAGCATCAATCTATGCGTCAGTGCACCTACGTTTTCCGTGTTATTGTTTCTCATTAAATGCTATCAAAGCTGTTTCTTATGATAACCCATATACGCTGCTACTCGTAAACTTGATATAAATTTATAATCTATATGCAAGAATCCAATAGTAATTTAATATCCGAAAGCGATTTATGACATCCATGAAGACGATTATTGAGGAGGCTGGTAGAGAAAATGTTATATAATACGAGAAGACCACTTTAGTTACGGCATAGTAATAGCAATACATACTCGTAGTTTAGCTAGACCATAAATGTGTAAAGTAATCTGATTTGAAATGGTTTTTAAATTTGAAGTCTGGTCAGTAAGATTATCCAGAGTATATAAACAAGCAAGCATATATATAGAGGAATAGATAACGCAAGCTGTCCGTCACTGCGTGCCCGAAGTTGTCGCTATGCTCCTTCCTACCCATCGTGCTGCTTGTTCAGTCTGTTCCGACCCGTTTAGTACTGAGTTTAGTTTAGTATTTAGTTTAGTTTAGTATTTTGAGTTTAGTACCTTGATACAAAACACAAAAACGCCTTATTGAGCTATAATTAATTGATGATGATAATAAGTGATGAACGGAGTCAATGGAAATGTTTCGTTTCATCGGTGAGTGGTTTCTCATCACTAAAGTTTACTCACTAAAACGACATGATTGGTTTCCACACAATTTTATGAACTTGCGTTGTCTATATCTGTGACAAGGAGTCAGTTTATGTGAATAATATATTCTTGTTATTTTTCCCATAGTAAAATAGAAGAGATGAAACTTGACGATGTAGGGGACTACGAATGATGAATACATATGAGGCATAATATTGATCTTTGCTTATGTAGTTAGGTTTCCGAAGATCTTCCTACTCAGTATCACCGTGTAGCGGTTGACATATCGCATGTCACTGGCAGGTACAAATACAAGTATCTGGTTTCATAAGAGCATCAAACATTTGCAAGTTATTCTGATTTGTAACGTATTACTTGTAAACGAACATCGAGCATTTTCTAGTGCAAACTGTTTCTGAAATTGAACGTCGAGCGCAAAAATTTACAACCAAAATTGTTCATTTACTTTTTATATCATTCGCCGGACAGTTAAAACTTTCCGGCAAAACAATGCCTTGATGTGCTATGGTTAACCGGCTATAATACATCTAATGTTCTGGCGAATTCGAAAGTCACCCACTTGTATCTGCTCATCTGGAGTTAATTTTATTGTATTTATATTTGAATCACAAAGCAAGATATCAAAACACAATTTAATATAATGTTTAATGATTAGACTGCGGCACGAGCGTTTCATTTGTAATGTTTGGAGCGCATCAAGCGTTCCTATGACAACAAAAGCACACTTATTCACAATGTATGAATCTCTAGAATTTTATTTGCAGTATTAATTTGTAGATAGATATGAAGATGGAGTGTGTAGAGCAGGATCTGAGGAGTATGAGGCGAATAACATCCCGGAAGAGAGGCCAGAGATAGAAACAAATGGAAGAGGATTGTGGAGGTGGCCAGGACCCACACGGGTTGTAGCGTCCATGAAAGTAAGTAATAAAGTGAGTTTATATAAATAATGTTTATTATTAATACATTAGTTTAGGTTAATATGTAACCGCAATAGAAATCAATTACTATTGAAATTGATTAATTATTACAAGTTAACAGGTGTATTTTTCGAAAGTCACAATTCGGATAAATAAATTTAAAAAAAAATAGACGAGGCCTAGTGTTTCCCTCCTGCAGGAACTTATATACTCGCATGTTTCTAACTTTAAAAACCGTTTTATGATTAAATTATACGATGTGTATAATATAGATCCGTTATACGTATGTAGGTTATGCATATCTATGGAACACTGGTTGGTTTTGATGTCAATTAAAACTATGACATCTATAACATGAAAACAACGACTTTTTGATGGGAAGTCGAGAAGGGAAGTTGTTTTTGTTTGATTATTGTAAAAATTGTGCATTTAATAGTGATAGTTTAATAAACTTCAAAGGTTTCTCATGTGTGGTGTGCTTCTAAGGAGTTCTCGTCTGTCTTCAGTAAACCTGTTATCGTTTTTCTGAGCGACTTCTGACTTGCTGCGACAGGACTTAACATTGATATGATACGTTTTAGACTTTGAAATTGTTTGTTACGAAAAAAAAAACTTGAAATTAGCAGAATGTGCTACCTAATTGCACAATTGCCACATATGAAGAAAAAAAAACATTAAAACAAAATATTCCAAATTCAAATTTCCTCCCATATTGTTTTACGACCTGAATCAATATATCGTGTCACATTAAAAAAAATGGATATTCGATGGGAACACTTCCGCGCTATGATTTTAAATTTTCTTTAAAACCTGAAGATTCTTTTAATAAACTCCAAATGGCGTTTGCAGACAAGTGCCCTTCGAAAACTACTATATCGTTGGCACAATGAATTTGAGCGTGGTCGTCTAAGTTGGGCTGACGAAGAAAGAAGCAATCGCTTTTTAACGTCTGTTATGGTAGAAAACGTCGTGGCAGTGATAATTTAATATCTCAAAACAGACGAATTACATACGAGGAGATTCAGGAGAGACTGCATATTGGATCTGGGAGTGTATATGAAATGTTACATAGGTATCTACGAGTCAGGAGGATGGTATCGCGCAGGGTGCCGCACAACACAACCTCCCTGAGGCTCAAAAGCAAGTTCGTGTCGATAAGTGCTGCGATATGATAACAAAATTTGAAGCAGGGCCGTCTCGGCGCGTTTACTACATTGTCAAAGGTGACGAATCTTGGATCTACCAGTATGGTCCAGAAAATAAGCGTCAATCTACTGTTTGGCTGTTTCAAAATGAGCCAACGCCCAGAGCAAGAAGATAGAAGGAAAAAGAGCAAAAAGCGGCGAAAAATTTTTAAGCGCACGTTTTTTCGAAACCAACGCAGCATTAACGCAGAATGGTACGTAGCCACGTGTTTGCCAAACATTTTTACTGCATAGAGTAACAACCGTCCACTCCTCAGACTGTTGCTGCACCACGACAACGCGCTCGCTTACTCAGCGCTTAACACAAGGGACTTTTGGATAGTACGCTGGTTAAAGTTTTTGGCCAACCTATTTACCCTAACGACTTGGTACCATTTGAATTTTTTTATTTCCCAAAATTAAATATTAACTAAAACTATCATAACTTTTCGTCGCCGGCTATGGTCGTGAAAGAGGTACCCGAGGAAAAGTAGAAAAACGTTTTTAAAATTAGTTCAAATCCATGAAACTTTGTATAGATGCAAGTGGAGAGTACTTTGGAAAATTGTAATAAAAAAATTGGAACCCGTAGAACACTCCCCAACTAATATCTATCTATCTATAAACAAAAACGACAAGAATCCACGACAAAAGGTTTTTATAACAATAAGATAACAAATGTCTTTTTAAATTTTAACACACGTTTCAGCCTTGTAGAAATCTTCAAAGACCGTGACACACACTTTGAACAATTTTTCAATAAAAACATGCTATTATTACATCAACGTTTGATATTGGGCTTCTCTTTTATGCATATTCAATTTTTCTTTGTAAACAAAAGAAAGAATTACATTTACTGTCATATCTCTAAAATCTAGTAAGTATTGCCAATTCAATCAAAACTAAAAATACATATTTACTTAAAAAGTGGACGGCCATCCCGCTTGGTTAGAGACGTATTATACCATACATTTTAATTTAATTTTAAGGCCATACATACACATTGTCTTGTGCATGACCAGCACGAGAACATGATGTGCATGAGAACCATGTCCAGCGATGGACGATAAAAGAATTAGGTACGCTTACGGTACAGTATTGTAGAAATAACAAAAACTTCTTTAAACATTGCTTTATCATTTGCCAGTAGTAAATATGTACCTACTTTCACCGAATTAGCGCGGAAAACGGGTTTTGTAATTAAATATTAGTTACGTTTTCCAAGTCAATTTAATATAGTCTTTTGCCTCAATTTTAAGTTCGCATTGGACGGTGGTGTCTTGGAGAACTAGAGGCGAGCCGTTTGCACAGCAGTGTTACACACTTTGAGGCCATTCAGAAATGTTTTCTGTCATTAAAATACAGTCATGGATAACAAAAATTTAAATATGTTTTATTTTTGGTACAGTCAAGTTGTGGCTAGGAGATATTAACCCACATTACAGTATGTTACAATGAGTAAACGTAATACATTACTCTCGAAAATCTCGATTAACACATAAATTTTAATTAACGATTAGTGCTACTTTTTACGTAATTAAGTTTATAACGCAGCACATTTTTGATATAAATTGCGTAGTGTTTATTGAATTATGTTATTAATTTGGCTAAGAAGTTCGTGTCAAAGCAGTTTTTATGTAGTCTGTTGAATAGGGAAAACGCGTCGTAACAGAAAAGGTACAATAAGTAGGTACAGCGGCCGGGCTAGTGTCGCCTGGAGTAAGTAGCGGGCCGCGGTGAAAGTTGCCGACGACGCGTTTGACGCACTCTCGTATTCACGCAACTCATGGGCACGAGCGATTTACTCTACCATTCATCCAAGACCCTCTCCGCTCTTCTTTTTCATATAACATACTTGCTACAATATGCGCTTCTAATTGAATTCTCTGAGGTCAAGTTAAAATTGTCGCTTAGACAAATCGGCGGTCATGGCCCTCGTCGGCTTGGCGGATTTGCCCGGGGAAACATGCGGGCATGGCGACGCTTGAAACATCCGGGATGATCAATCGTATCAATAAATGTACGAGTACAATGTATTTAACTATAATACCTATACTTCTATCTATATATTTATATATATATATAAAAATAAGAAAATAACACAATAGCGAGCTGAGCCCGCGTGTTGTGTACATACCCATAGTAATTATAAAGGATGTAATGCAGTGGATCTACAATGTTACCTACCTTATAATATAATATAAGTTGTATTTTATATACAAAATTAATAACGTGGAATAAATTTTTTGTAACTACATCGCAGACAAACAAATACAGATTCGCTTTTGTTACGTACCTATTTATCCAAATATATAAATAGTTTTTTTTTCTTTTTATTTATGGCAATGGTGCAATTAGCATATTCTGCCAGTGTCAAGTATTCTTCGCGATAAAAAAATTTAAAGTCTAAAACGTATTCTGTCAATGTCTAGTCCTAGTCAAGTAAGTCAGATGTCGGTCAGAAAAACGATAGTAGGTTCACTGAGGACAGAAGAGGACTCCTTGGAAGCACACGAAAAACGCAGTCGAACGTTTTTATTTTAGTAACACAAACATTATGCACAAAAACACTTGGAAGTTTAATAAACAATCACTATTAAATCACAAAATGCACAATAAACAATTTTTATAGTAATCAAACAAATACTCAACTTTACTTCTCGAGTACCTTGAGTAAATAGTTAGATATTAATATTAGAAATAGATCCAAAACATATGTATTCTATAAAGGTTAATTAAATGTATAGCCAAAATATAACTACATCCAAAATGAAAATGCGATTACTGATTTGATTTACTAAATTAATTTCATTTAAGCAAATGAACCTTTCATAAGACGGAGTTCCTCTTTCACAATTTTGAAGTATTTTTCTTCAGCGGCCGTTTCTTCCTCATCTACTTCGAGGAATTCTGATTCTGTTATGATAGCTTCTTCTTCTCTTTGTTTTAAACGTATTTCTTTCATTCGCATGTCTAATATATGCTCACGTCTGGTTTCACGTTCATATAGTTTTTGCATAAGTGATTTATCATAAGCACCAGGTATTACCATGTTTTCAGATAACTGTAGTAAATATAAAGATCCACAAATATCCCCAGTGGCCACCATTTGCCCTTCCAAATGAGGAGTGACTTTTGTAAGCTTATGTTTAGATACCGGCAGTGTTGCTACGGGATTACGATATTTACGAAGCAAATCCCAGTAGTAAAAAACACCATCTTCACACACGGCCATGTAACTAGAATACCGCAGTGGTGACCAGGCCGCATCAGCCACTTGTGCAGGATATGGTTTTGTGACTACTATAGGTGTAGTACGAACCTCTTCACTCCACACGCGCACCGACCAGTCCCCGCATGTTAAAAACATCCTTGTTGTACAATTGCTACGGTGCACCGCGCGGACAGGTCCGGAATGAGCGTTCCAGTAAGAAGTTAGCAGTTCGGAATGAGATCTACCCATACGGTTGACGTTAATTACTAAACCGGACTCTGTGCCACAAAGAAACCTTGTAGAGAGAACACGATCGTATTGCATTGTACTTACTGGTTCGGAATTGCTCAAATCTGGGTTTTCTCCAGGTGCCAATCTAATTGACATGGATAGTTGATCTACCGGTTTAGATAGATTTCGTGTATCCCACCAAAGACATTGACCATCAGTAGAACCCGTGAAAAATTCTGTATTTGTCCGCGTATGCATATAGAGCAACGATGTTATTGGTTCGCGGTGAGAATTATAGACTGAACTACTAGATACAGGTAACGTAGTACCTTCTCGAGTGTCGAATATGTTTATGGTTCCATTTTCAATGCCAGCGAGTAATACCTCTGGGTCCACAGGAGAGCAAGCCAGTTGCCAACATGCATGGTCTGGTTTTATTTGGCATAGTGGTTCACATTGTGTATTCACATCCCACAAATAACAAACTGTTGATTGTTTTATATTCGTTTCTGGTTGATACACCTTATGACAGTAGGAAACTGCTACTTTAGATTTTTTCTCGTTTGTCCACACGATACTCGAAACTGGTCGATGAAGGGGATCACGAAAGACATTAGCAACTCGGACTTGATATCTTTCTACTGGTGATTGAGTTTGCATGTTCGTGAAGTAAGTTTGATACATATCGATCGCGTTATTTTGGTCAATACAGTGTGTCATTGGTTGCGTGAGGCTCATCATAGTGTGAACGTAGTTGTCTTCGTGCTGCACACGACGGCGATGTCTTGTTACGTGTTCCTCGTTATCCAAATGAACTTCTCGCGGCCATCCACCTTCAACGTGATTCATTCCTTGGTCGTGGATTACCAATTCCTTTGTATTACCTTCATGTTCTGATTGAGGCATTGTCGCTTGTACTTCTCGATTCACGGGATTACGCAGTATATATTTCTTTTGCTCTGTCTTATCAGGTAAAATAGAGTCTAATACTTGAGCTGGCACTACTTGAAACAGTGGTTGTCTACCAAAGTTCTTTCTATGTTTCGAGTATACGTAGTAAGACTGTGTATAATTCCGAGCCATTCTTACGCTGTTTTTGCCGTGCAAGGGTGCAATTATATAATTGTGGATATAAATATACACTTATTTATGAAATAAATATTGTCTTTTATTTAATAGGAAATATTTTGTCATTGGCAAGTAATTCCTAAATCAGCAAGGCCATGCTATTGGAATGAGTGAAATTATACTCGTAACAGGCGCGACCGAATCTTTACTCGTATTGCAAACGTTGACAAAACTTGAAAACATACGTGTCCTTATTTATTGAAACTTGTCTTGAGATGTTGTTTGTTTTCTGACGTAAATGTGTGATACATTCCAATGAAATAATGTGGTTGATAGTGAGAAACGCGCAGAAACAAATATATACAACTGTAAAGATTAATTGCATTTAAATTGCTCTTTCTTCATAATAGAAACAAACTTCCGCATCAAATAATATTTCCGCAACAACAGGATTCACCTAAGATCTGAATTGTTTACCTAAATTTTAATTCATGTTTCGGTCGATGGAGGCATTGTTTCTCGGTTGTGCAGTACCAGGAAGTGTCGCAACCACATTGTGGAGGTAAGTTGTTATGCGGTCTATATTAATATGCATTGAAAACATTGCGATAACTACGCGCGATTATGGGTGGGTACGGATTATTACAAGATTTGCAACGCTATTAAGTTGTTTATGCAAAATTAAATAATTGTTGACATTTTTTGGGTGATATAGTTGCTTGGGAAGCATATTGTATGTCTTTTTTGAAGCCCTTCAAAACCCTTCTGTTGATAAAATTACTAGAAACTATATATTCTCTAACGAAATTAAAAGATTAAGATGACATAAGTGACTGAAAACGTATTAAAAATTACCTTTGTAAGTATAAATGTAAAGTGTATGTTGCGTGAGGTTGTTAAAATTTATTAATAAACATGTTTAAACGTAATAAATAAATGAATAAATATGCTGTAATACAGAATGGAATCTTGCAAATTCTAACACAATCTGTTTTGAGTAGGAAATATTAAGTCTTACAAATATCAACTTACTGTTCATTAGGGATAGGTATAGTCCTCAAAAATTATAAAATCCTCAAAAAATAATATTAAACTGACAAAATAAAAATTAAAAGTATCAGGAAATATCAGAAAGTTAGTTATACTTTATCAGAAAGTCAGCATCAGCTAGATTTAATTGGCAGATAATTTATCTATCAGCTTGTTAACAATTACTGATGTGGTGGTGAGAAAAGCTCTAACAGTCAATATGCACTAATATACGAGTATAGCCATTTATGTGGTTAATGGCTAAGCGTATAAATATTTTTCGTACCTACACCCATATGCATATATTTGAATGCCGATGAATTTATAAATAAAAATATTTCTTTACCATAAAAATCGAAACACTATCACTGCAAAAATATTTCACTTTTTACATATATTCACTGCACGTCCTTCCTTGCTTCCGTTTTCGATATCACTCAAGACTAATATTATCGATAAACCGGAATAATAAGGCACAACACTGTTTCACGGTATAGAATATTCGTGCGCGTGCGATGTGTACGCGCCGTACGATTTCTCTCAGTGGCGTTCCATTGGTGACTGGCAGGCGGCAGCGGCGCCGGCGCGTGACTGGAAGTGGAAGGAGTGCAGACTGCACAGGTTGTCGATAAGTACTACGACTGGTTTGCTTTGTGCTCCTCTGTTACCGAGCTATACTGACTGATAGTTACACAGCTGAGTCTATTGACAGAGAATACGACAATTGCTCGATTACATACTGTGACAAATCATTGTCAGGTCGCACGTCATGTATCAAGCTGAACTAATTAAATAAAAGTTTCGCAAAGGAGAAAAGTTTATGTACAGTACAATGTGGGGCAGCGGTAATAGGGGAGTCACGACAGCGTCAGCTCTAAAGCGGGGCGAGGAACGACTCGAACGTAGGGAATAAGAATGTAGGGATCTTTGAATGGGAGTTTGTATGGGAATATATAATATTGCTTATATATATGATATATATGAATTAAATATATATGATTTTTAACAATCGGTAGCTACGGTTTTACTTGTCCTTATAAAATGTTATATATTTTCTGTAACTACTCGTAAGTACATAGAACTAAGTACTCTACATATTTTTAAACGGTTTTATTATCTCGACCCGTACGGAATTTATTTGGGTCAAAATTAGAAATTGAAATTTAAGCACCTTCCCGTTGTCAGATTGATCTGAAATTTGGTACACACATTTAATTTAGATGACAATACAATATAATAAAATCAATAACATTATAAATCTAAGATGGCCGCCGATACAAAATGGCGGATTACATATTTTTCCTTAACCCCCTCAATATGGGTATCAAATGAAAGGGCTACACGTAGTTTTCAGTGCACATAAAATATAAAACCGTTTAACTTAAAAGTTTTTTAAGATTGTTATTTATAAAATATACGAATTTAATAAGTCTATATGAAAGTCGTACGTGAAAATGAAAATCCCAATAAAATTGGAGCCGTAGTTCTCGAGATTAAATACACCATTTTTCATAGGAAGAAGGCGGTAGACGAGCATACAGTCCACCTGGTGGTAAGTGGACACTGTCACCCATGGACACCCGTAGTACATCAGTCCTCAATGACAAACTTTGGCACGCTCCCGGATGCACTGCCTGCCTTTGAAGATGCAGGAATGGACTTAGAGGAAGGGTTGGGAAAATGGGATGGATAGGATGGGATGGGAATGGGCTCTGGCATATCTCACTCACTACCGAATCACTTACGTACATTGAGGAATACGATAAAGTAGGAAAAGCAGTACATTTCAAGGTAGTCTTCTGTGAAAAAGGCTTAACGAGGTCCAGTCGAGTGCGCCCAGCGGGTGTTGGATAGCAGCGTGCACCAACAGTGTCCTCCTTCAAACATATTATGTAGTGTTTATACATCAAGTTAACTACAGTTTCGAAGCCTTTCTTTGTATTAATTGTAACTAATTATCTTTCATTAATACGTGCTCGTTCTGGCGAGTTTATTGTTCCTAAACTGGTTGTTCAGGGATGACAAGCGTTTAATTGTGGTGAAGAGTTAATTGTCTTAACAATAATTGAGCATTAGACGGCCGGAAAGATCGCTCCTTGAGCTGATTACTAATTGACCTGAGTACTGGCCTTGTGCCCTCGTGTCGTTGTGCCGATTACACTAGGCGTAATTATGTTATGATTAGCTATTGACCACACAGAGACTACATATATGCAGTTTACACGTGTATTAAACCAACGAGATTATATGTTGCTATTAATTATAACTTGTTTTATACAGAATTTGTCAGGAAGACCCTTAGTTCATATCCACAGAAAGAAAATCAAAATACAATATCAAAATCAAAATACAATCAAATAAATCTTTCAGATTACCTTAATTCCTGCTTGTTTTAAATATTGTTACAGAGAAATGACACATCAGTATTCAAGAAATCAGAGAATAAACAAGAAAATAAAGTTTTTCAAATTATTAGAGTAATTGCATTGTCATTTCAACGATGTTGAAGAAAGTAAAATAAATAGGTACTACAATGTCAATTGCCAATGTTTTCGTAATGTATCCGTACTTAAAGTTTCTCTCCAGGTTCTCCAAGTTCTCCTTTAAAGTAGGTTTGTAAAAAGCATTTATGTAATAAACACCGTATCTAAAAACTAAAGATAAAATCAATTCACGATGTGTCAGTTATGTCATTGGATATTGCATGTACCTACATATCACTATTATATTGTTATAATATAATACGTTTTATAGTAATATAGGCCCTCAATGAACGTACGTATTTCGGTATTGAGTGAGATTTGGCAGAGTCCACTCCCATCCCATCCTATCCCTCCCCATTTTCCCAACCCTTTCTCCGAATCCATTCCTATATCTCAAAAGGAAGGCAGCGTATCCGGGAGCCTGATAGCGTTTGTCATTCTGGATTGATGTTGACATGTATCACGGCTGTCCATGGGAGACATTATCCACTGACCACCAGGTGTACTGTCTGCATGTTTGCTACCTTCCTCCTATAAGAAATATGGTATATTATATAGTAGACCATACAATATAACTGGGTACTATCTTTATAAATTAACGCAAGAGAAAAAAGTAAACAAAAATTGAATAGAAATCACTTTGTTTTCTTTAAATTACAGTCGACTGAGTCTTTAATTCTTGTTTGGTTCTATCTAACATATAGGCCAGGGATGGCGAATCTTTATTGATCTACGTGCCATTTTTCTAAAGAAATGTTTAATGAGGCCATGACGTGCCGTCAAACAATCTTGACTTAGTGATTAATGACGAAAAAAAAATAAGACTAAATACTATCAACTTAAAACTCTTTATTTGCAACCAGAAATATACATTTTGTACAGCAATAGTAAAATTAACAGTTTTATGTTTACTTAAATGAAAGGAAAAATTAGTGCCACTTCTGCTGTTGCCGTCCCGGCACCGGTTCACAATCGACTACTACTATGTTACAATGATCTCAAATGTAGACGAAGAAATAAATTGTTTCGATTAGGTACCTGAATTCATTAATTAATGCCGTGCCCAAATTCTTTTGTCGCATGTCATCGATGGCATACGTGCCATTGGTTCGCCGTCGCTGATATAGGCTATAACGTGCAAGCTTAACCCAAGGAGTGAAAGGACTTAATGCTAATGTTAGGATATGAGTTTTAAAACTACGGATTTTTTTGTCTCATGCTACAATATGGTATAATTAGCTTACCATAAAATCCGTAGTAACATTCGTAGAACAAAGTAGGTAGGTATTTGTTGCCGCGCAATTGAGCATAAAATAGTGCCATTTAAAACAATCCAACATGAAGCCTGTCTGAACGGTGACCACTGCGCATTTAATTACAGGATTAATCACGTTGCTTGATGCATAATTAAAGTGCACCGTGGCTTCGATTCGACACGTACCTACACCATCTATTAATTTATTGTTAATTGTAATATTGAAATTATTTTGCAAAAATTTAATTAGTGTGTTAGGTAATAAAACAAGTAATTTCAAGTTATCGGCTTAGTTTTAAACTTGGACTGAAATTTTATTTTTATTTAATTGAAATTGCTGTTATTTGTCTCAATTTTTACATTTCGAATTTTGAGTGAATCCGCACTCATAAACTAGATGAAAGTTATCGAAGTAAAGAGAGGATACCACAGGTCGGAACCCTTTACTTATAATGAAGTTTCATTGTTAATACTCGGAGCAATTTTTTTTTATCTTTTTATATATGGCAATTGTACAGTGAAGTGTACAGTTTTCTTCGCAATAAATAATTTAAAAGTCTAAAACGTATTCTGTCAATGTCCAGTGAAGTCTAATCGCGTCGATAGTAGTAAAGTCAGTAAAGTAGTAATAAAGTCGGACTCCTTGCAAGCACACGAAAGACGCAGTCCTACGCTTTTATTTTAGTAACACAAACATTGTGCACAAAAACGCTTTGCAGTTTAGCAAACTATCACTATTAAATCACAAAATGCACAATTTTTATAGTAAGCAAATAACTTATGACAGTCAAATATGACAAATAACTCCCGCCAAAAACTCACCAGAGCATTATTTGGAAAATATTATTTTCAAGAAAGATTGTAATGTAACGTATAATACCATGACACTTGTATTGAGGCTATTCACTTAAGTATGTACGAGCATTAACATTTAATAATATTAATATTACGCAGTATTAATATTAAAATGATTAATAGTATTAATATTTATTATATATCTCAGTAAATAATGACGGACAGTCAGCAACACGCTAATGCACTCAAAACCATTCGAATATAGCTCTTATTACTAACGAATTAATTTACCGAAATGTATTACAGAAGTATGTAAATTTCTACTTAATTTATACCTAGCTCAGGTTTTATCATATTCCAAAGTATGCCCTTAGATCAGACCTCATTTTGATTTGATCTAAGAGTATGGCAGATATTAATTTACAAATTGAATTTCTAGTCTACCATCGATGTTTACTTATAAACCTCTGAATGCTAGGGTAATTCAGTGTAATATTATTTATTACAAGAGTAACGCCACTTAGAGTTGAATTGTAAGGGCTTGCTAAATAACAATTTCAATTGTCATAAGGGCTATTTCTTAGAACCTTATTGATTTTTAAAATGGAATTTTCGAGAGCACAGACAATGGTCAAGTGTGGTAATCTTATTGAAACGCTCTTCGTTTCATACAAATGAATGAATTCCTTGCAGTGCAGCACAATAGACAAAGGGTAGCGTCGGCCAAGAAGCAATAACGACCATAAAACGATCTTTATACGGCGAACAAAGCTGTTATACGGATTGTACGATATTACATTAATTTTACACTACAGAAATGAGTTGTAGGCTATTATAGTACATATTTTATTTTAGTTTCTAAATACATATGTATATCTTTACTAAAACTCAACCTTCGCTCACACAAGACAATGCTACTTTTCCCATCCCCATTCTAGTCAATCCAATATGTACGTATATGATTTGGTAGTGAGATATGCCCGATATCATTTTTCATCCCATCTTTCCCCTCTTAACTCATCGAATGGAGAATAAAAGAAACTTATTAATTTATTATATTCTTGACTCCCCATCCTCGCCCTCGACCCCCTTGCCTCCTAAGGGGAGAGAAAAACTCCTCGTCCCGTTATACTTTCTATTTCCCATTTTATCAAATCCATTTCTATTTTTCCACAGGTAGGCAACGCATCCGGAGGCGTGCCAACGTTCGTTACTCTGGACTGATGTACTTACCATGTGGACTGTCTCTTCGTCTGTATGTTTACGCTCTCGTTTGATACAACTACCGAAGCTGTATAACGTTCAATTGCAGGGCAAAGGTCTTTTCTTGTATTCATCGCGGGTCATAATCCACCACGTTGGCCCAGTGTGAATTGGTGGCTAAGTATCACACATTCTCCAAATTTTTCTTAATTTCCGGGAATTCCTTTTTCTGTTCTTTTTCGGGATGTTTTCTTCCACTGCGATAATTGAAAAATTAGTAATGTAGAAATCTACTGAAACCTGAAGGATTTATCATAGCAGAATTTTAAAATATGTTGTATAAAACTGTTTTGTATTCCAATTAATGAAGCTGTTAAAATTGGTTGCAATCACCCGATGAAGTAATGAAAATACAAATAACCAAATAGAGTAGAAAGTTTTGTAAAACAACGCCATCTAAACAAATAATGTATCGTAACCCTTTAACCTTTCACATTTCCTTGATTTTGTGCCAAAAGGCAAATTCCTGTACATGCTTCTGTCCAACCCGGCGGACGTCCAATTGACCTTGTAGTTCGTGCTTCGTAATTGGACCTTTGTAGCTTGGATAAATCCAATCATGCCCGCCTGGCTGGACAGAAGTGACGATTTTATATTCCCGAGTCCCATTTATAACACTTCGTCGTTGTGGCACACAATAGACGTTATTGAGAGGAAATTTAGAAGATATTATTCGATAAATCTTAATGATAGTTTTTCAAATACATGTTTCCTCTATAAAGGTGATTTGTAGAGTAATATCTAGGTATCCGCATCAGCTACGATTTGGAGGTTTAAAGAAAAACACCTTTACGACAAATTTCCTATTTGTTGGTCCTTAAAGCGATAACTATTGTTCTGTATTGATTTAAGGTTAGTGGCTATTGTAAACTACACATTAGCATTACGTACAGGACAACCAAGCTTTCTGTATAGTCAATCTAAAGAAATAAAGAACACAGGAATCTTTGTAATGATGTTATTTCAAGGCCTGACAGTCTTTCTTACCGAAATTGCTTGGTCACACTGCACCGCAGGAAGTGGGCTACATCAGATATCGATTGGGTATTCGAATTTCAAATGTTTCGAATTTTCAATTTCATTTACGATAGTATTACGAAAAGCCACGTGTTATTATATATTTTTTTTTTTTATATATACTAGTGGGCGGACGAGCAGGCGGTCTCACGTGATGGTAAGTGTTACCGCCGCCCATGGACACCTGCAACACCAGGGGGTATGCGGGTGCGCCGCCGACCTTGCAAAATCCTATTCACACACGTTGGCACCGTACTCTTATAGACATTTCATAGATATCTATGTAATAAATCAATGAATAAAGACAATGCAAATTGGTTGAGCTATAATCACAATCTTAGTGATAGATAACAATAACACTAACTGCGAATTGTCTTGAAGGCAGCCATCTTAATTGTTGAGTCGGCCGGATAAGGTACCTATACAATATCCACCTAACAGCAAAAGGGTTGTCTGTACATTGACATACATATTAAAAGAAATTGGGGGATCTCTATAAAAGCTACAGAAACCAAAACAGTAGTTTTTAAAAAAAATATCTTTATGTATCAAAAAAATATCAAATAAACAAACATACAGAGAACTGTATGTTTGTTTATTTGAGCAACACGTAAAAACTACGGAACGAATTTTGATCGGGTTTTCACCAATATACTAAGTATACTAGTACTTCATGTTCTAGCTAAGTATCCAGAAGGAAAATTGGTATATGTGTCATCTGCATATGACACAAGGAAGTTGAGTTATAGAGGGTAAAAACAAACTTTAAATAGAATTACTGAAAAACTACCGGATGGATTTTCATCCGTAAAATCCATCATGTCGGTGCTTTTACAAGTGGTAATTTTTTTTTCTGCTGCTTAGTCCATGCGAGCGAAGCCGCGGGTAGAAGCTTGTGTACTAATAAAAAGATAATATAGCTATAAACACTTGGAATTCTTTCCTAATATTGAGATTGGTTGTATTTTACCTCCTTTAAGAATTAACTATAAAAAAAGTCTGAGTGTTTAATACACATTGTTCCAAGTGTTCTGATTTTATGCATACGTATAGGTCATGTACAAAGGAGATTAAGCTTGTATTTAAACGAGCAGAAAAAAATACTAAATGAGCAGCAAATCATAATCAACGAGCCAACTTATTTTTGTAGAACTGAATAACTTTAAATTACTAAGAATGTCACCATGAAGTCGACGGACTCTTTATTATCATCAGAGAACTTAACTCACTTTTTGCTATCATCGATTTGCTGATCATATAGTCCTTTTACTGCTCTGTTCATTATTTCTGGTTAAAAAATGCAATCTATCCGTTAGCTGGATAAACTAGATTTAATCAACTATGTATTTGTCAACTCAGTAGACTTAATTTCCTCAACGCTTTGATCCGTTGTCTCATTAGATTTATTCCTCATCAAACGCGCGCCACGCAGCCTATCTTTGGATTTGATACCACAACACTCGCATGATTTATGCGAAGTTCATTCCATGTCTAAGGAAGCCATTAATCTTGCGTTGTCAATTGGAAAGCGACCCATTTTCACGCCAAAGATATTTCTTTGGTTTTCTTTTTGGATATACTGCGAAGTGTATATTTTTCAGCTCAATTTTTTCTGCGTTGAAAGCTCTGCTCTGTCTCTGCATGCTAATAGCAATATTTTCCCGACCGAAAATATTTACAGTCAAATGGCCTGATCCGCAATGTAAGCAAGATTTAAAATATACAAAATTGTATCGCATCAGCCAAATTGAGTGTGCTGGAAAATTTGGTTTTTGTGAAAATGAAATACTTTGCCTACTATTTGGCCAGCCGCAGAGTATCCAGCGATATGCAGTGGACAGAATTAATGTAGGGGATAATTATATTATTATTTAATTCATTTATTATTTATAGATTCAAATGTGGTTTTGCTGTTATTGTTTGTGCATTGAATATTTGTATTAGGTATCTATTTGAATAGATATTTTGAATATGATGTTATTAAATAAAATATATAAATGTAAAGGCAATTTATATGTGCAGCAGAAAATACTGAATGGGCAGCAAATCGACGGCAGCAAATTTAAAGGTGGGGTTAGATTTAAGTTCTCTGGTGACAATAAAGAATCCCAATAAAGAATAGCAATCCCACTAATCTTTGTGATGACATTCTTAGTAATTCACAATGCAACCAGTCCGTTCAGTATCCATTATTGGATATGGGCCTCCTCATGCACATTGTCCACTCTTTGGTGCTCGTTTAAATACAAACCTCAAATGTAATTAATATTAGGTATAGCTAAATTTATTTCTGACTTATTTGATACAAACATCTAAGGAAAATGCTTTCAAATCGTATCTTTGGTACAGAAGCTGCAATAACGGAAGTATTAAGCATCGGTTGGCTTGCGATTCGATTTATCAGCGCGAGCGAGCGTTTCCCCTTTACTAGTGTTCGGTGTTCTAGTGTTGCAGTGATCCGTGAATTTTATTGTTTCCTACACCACTACGATTTTGTTCAAACTTTCTTGTTCACACGTTTGCTTCGCTGAGCTTGGAGGGATTAATCTTATACTTGAGAACACAGACGTATAGTGATGCGCAATGAACTTCATGTGATATGTAAAATGTCGTAAATAGATTATCATCTATTTAAAAAAAATAGTTTTAACATTGTTAACGTTCCATTGCCAAGCACAGAAATCCCTTAGTAATCGCTAGGGGGTTTTGGCCGCACTACATAACATACGAACTAGTGATAGAAATAACCACTAGTTCGTATGTTCCAGAATTAAAAAAAATCTAGAGCATGCGTATATCTAGAGTAGGTGTGCCAATGTGTGCCAATGTGTAGCATGTGTGCCAATCTGTACTAGGGCCGCGTGGTGGATTATGGGCTGAAATCCGTTTGTATTTTAGTAGTGAAGGCCATTTTGTTTACTTACAGTAAATAAATATACACACAATCACGATTATAATTACAATTATAATCAAATTAAACAAGTAAGTAATATATACATAAATATGTAATTATACACGTTGTGAAATCATGAAATGCCTTATATCAAATTATATGTTTTTATTAAATAGGTAATTATGTTCTACGTGAAGCATGATTTATGATTTTTTTAAATTAATATTTGTAATATTTTTTATTTACGTAATCAAATTTTGTTCCCTTGATCAAAATAATTCTCTAACATTGCCTTATTTTCATAAACTGTTGGAATGCCCGGGACATTCCAACATTGAAACGAGTGTTAGAGCTATTACATTTAATATAATTCTGGGGTACAAACTTAGACCACAATTGGAGCTCCTAATGTTCTCTCTAGCACCATCATAAAGCGCTGCAACATCCGTATTCGAGCACTTTTGATTTTAGCAACTTTAAAGTCAGCACTTTGAAAAATTGTAACATAGGTCTTAAGATGTTCGCCGAGGAATAAAAAGAGAACATACGTAAATATTTAGACTAGTTAATGGCCCACATACGACTGAAACAAAACCTTTTATTCTATGAAGTCTTTCCATGATATTCACGATGAAACCTTTTAATAGCTATTGTTTACAATTTGCGAAAATATACTCCTCGTTATCCGACGTTGATATGAAACAAAGCAGAAAACTTTAAATGTCACGGGTTGGCACACCTCGGTTGAGGGAACCGCGTCACCTCTTGAATTTTGTATATTATGGACTGGAATTTTGAGAAGGGGATGATAACAAACCAACAGGGAGTATACGCGTATAAATAAATGTGATTTATTACGCTTATATGAATAAAGCATGACCGTAGAGAGGCGGATATATCCATCATCAATGACGTAATTTTGTCACATTTTTGTGTGAGAATTCTTTAACGAAATTTTTTCAAGAATTTTTTGTGGTAGGTACCGTACCATATCGTCAGCCTGTATCTCTTCACTGCTGGATATAGGTCTCTCCCAAGGACCAAGCCAGAGGGCACCCCGCGCTACGTTTTCCGATGTGAAGTCTCCATTCGGGGACTAGTCTCCCCCATCGGATAATGGTTCGCCGATCCTATGAACTATGTCGACAAATTTAGTTCTTCGACGAATTTCTTCTATTTGGTAGTATAGGTAGTAAGAAGTATTTGATTAATCTTGGTTTGAATGTACATAAAACGCACCTGCAGCTGTAGTTTGTGACAACTCTACATGATACGTGAAACAATCGATAATAGTCTTAAAAGTCAAAGGGATACAGTACTTTGCAATTTTTTGTATATTTGTATCATTTGTATTTTTTGTATCATAGCGAACTTATAGTTGAGTCCAGTCTTTACCTAGTCTACCGTATCGCTGACCGTATAAATTTAGTAAAGCTGAGCCGAGCTCTACCTATATATCTAAGGGAGCATACACAAAGAAAGTTGGTTTCTGCTTTAGATTATGCGGCGCCGGTTTGCACCGATTCATAATTTACATTTTTACAAAATTGAACCGGAAAATTGTTGGCTAATCCCATCTATATGGGAATAAACTAGATGACACATTATACATTCTTATCAAAGAAACCTGGTTGGCAACTTCTAGTGGAGGTGAAGCAGATGAGGAGGCGTTCATTAAAAAGTCAAATTTGAAACTTAAGAACTTAAACTTAAGAAGAATGTTCTATTTTCAAAACACATATGAATTAACGTGGCTGCCCTACAGTCCTTATCCATATCTATAATATGATCAAGTGATATTATATTATATCATGATATTATATCATAATATGATATTATATCAAGCTATTCTCAAATCGATGGGTAATCGCGTGTTCCAACTAGCGCCATCTTCCGACAGTGCTGTCGCAAAGCTATCGCGCCGTGAACTAATTTCACGAAATAAAAAATACAAACCACTTTCCAATCCAATTGGGAATACGATTTTTACCAAAAGGAACCCATCCTTAGTGCCAGTCTAGAGGATGAAACAACAACACCTGTGGTGGTGACATCGGAGTCTTCCTTGAAGTGAGCATGCGAATTTTCTGTAAATGCCCTATCCATTTCCTATGGTTCATATACATTTCCATCGAGCTTTCGAAGTATTTGCTACAAAGTAAAAAATGCAAATGTTTTTTAATAATTTCATATAGGTTTCATTCATATCCGGCACCAACAACTAACGAACCCGAACGGAGTAATGGGAAATGCTTTCAGGTACGTACTCAGAATCGTTGCCGATTCTGTATTAATGCTATTAAACGTATATAAATTCTTATTTTATTTTATTTATTTATTAGACACACCAACACTTCATTTGATAACAATTGTTACAGGCATGCCTTAAATAACTAATATAGCAAGTGTTACAATAATAGGTAAGCTTCAAAGAAAAGAAAAAACGCGTATTAATGAAAAAAAAAGATACAAATCTAAGCATACGATGATTAAGTATTTATGAGCAGAGATGGTTGTGTTAAAAGTGATTATAATATAAGCGCGTCAGGGTGAAAACATTAAACGAGTTATACGTCCATTTACATTCTTTTTAGTATTTTTTTATAAATAAGTACACGAAAATCTATTCTAAAACATCGACTAATTGAGGTCGACCCCGTGTACAGTTTTACATCGTATTGTGTAATACTTGGAAGGTACAAAGGTGCAAAATCCGCAACGAAGAAATTCGACGAAGAACGTTCAAAGTAGCCGGCATAGTTCAAAGAATCAGCAAGCTGAAGTGGCAGTGGCCATAATATATGCCGCAGGACCGATGGGGGAGGTGAGTCCTCCAATGGAGACTACGTACAGGGAAACGTAGCGTGAGACGCCCTCCGGTCACGTGGACTGACGACTTGAAGAATGTCGCCGGTAGTGGCTGAATGAGAAGAGCTGAAGATCGTGTGTGGTCTTTGGGAGAGGCCTACATCCAGCAGTGGAGAGACAGGCTGATGGTATGGTATGGTATCTATATACCTCTTCTTGCGGCAGACGAACATACAGTCCACTTGGTGGTAAGTGAATACTGTAGCTCATGGACATCTACGATACATGCCAACATCAGTCCACACAAATGTTAGCACGCTCCCAGATGCGCTGCCTACCTTTGGAAATTAAAGACTGGATTTAGAGAAAGGGTCGGGAAAATGTGGAGGGATAGAATATGATAGGATAGGAATGGGCTTTGGCATATCTCACTCACTGAAACACATACGCCCTTTGTGGGAAAGGGATAAAGTGTAAAATGCAGTACACTTTTCTGTAATCTGTGTTTTTTATGTTTTCACTCAATAGACTTAGTATGGTTGTCATTCCATGTTCCAGTTACCAACAGGTATTAAACTTCTTTTACCATGAATTGCTCCGTCTTACTCTGTAGCTCAAATGCAAAAGTTTATAAACCTTATCGGCTTAGGTAGGCTACCACTTGAAAGCAGGAAACTTGCGTTATTTGTGTATGCGCTCTAAATCCTAATTGGCGTGCACAATGTGAAGTTCTTATTATTTAATAGTGCAACTATGTATTATACGACATACATTACTGTGTGAAATATTGTGTACGTGTTGAAATATAGTGTAGTAGGTTTCTTAATTAATTAAACTTCGGTGTTGCAAAAGCATAGCGTTAGAATGTAAGTCATAATTTTAGACGGATATTTTTAAACATTATCTATTGTAATTACTCCCTCTCCCCGTGGTTATCGTAAAAGGAATAACAAAGCCGTGACTAAGGGACAACAAAGAGCTACCACAAGCCCTGAGGAACTACACCACCTCTAAAAGAGTGAACTGGCCGACCCGCTTAAGAAGCATGGCATTATAAAGTCATACATTGCTCATGTATGACTTAGTTAGCACGAGACAATGTGTATGAGAACGTTCATGTCCAGAGTGATTGAAAAAAAAAGAACTGATTACGGTTTCCTGTATGTACTAACTAATTAGGAAGTTATATAAAATACTAGCTGATGTCCGCGATTTCAACCGTATTTACCGGGATGAAAATTGTCGTATGTATTCATCCGTCCCATGAACTAAATGTATATCTTCGGTGGCGATTGTTGGTGAAGATTTGGTGACAAACAAACGAACCAACTTTAACGTTCATAATATAGTTTGAATAATTTAACCCTTCTATCAAAGCTGTTTTTGTTTTAGGATGGGGCATGTCGATAGTTCAGAGGTGGAATAATCGGTGGGTGGAATTTCACACCCCACACCTCTCTGCTATTTTACCGTGTTTGAGCATCACGTCAATTGATTGCATTGATTTGAATTCACATTTTCCTCTGCGTTTTGCCTAGAAGTAGAATAACATTTATGGCATTGTGATTCTGGAGCTTACCTTTAATTAAACGTAAACAATAAATTTATTGTTCTATTCTATAACGATATATTGTATTATTATTATGACCGTTTATTGTACTATCGTGATCATGATATTGTGTGTTTTCTAAACACCGGCACGTATAAGATCTCAGTGTGAATCGTTAGCTGCAATTCTTGTTTTACTACAAATCGATCTATTCAGACTTGTGATTCGGATCTTGTATTTATTCGAATTCGGATTGTAAGTATGTATTTATTTCAGTAAACCGGTACTTAAATAAATAAGTACCGGTATTTGTAAGTATGTTATAGACGCATAGGTAAAATAAGTAGGCATATATAGCTCACAGATCCAGCTAGTGATTCAGTTGGGGAATGCGCCAGGAGGCCGACGATCAATGTGTAGTGGAGCGTGGGATTGTTTTCCAACGTTGCTGCCGTTGTCTCGGAATGCAACCTGTGCCTTACTCTACCTACTTGTATTACTGCTTCTTCGTAGGCTCCCTGCATTTTTAATTAAAATTCCAAAATGCATCTCTGTTTCTACACTAGAACTTTAATTAGTACTCAGGTATGAACATTTCTAAACGTTATTTTTCACGGAATATTAAATAAATAATAAAATTAATAAATATTTATTGGTAGCAAATTTTTGTGAACATTAATATTCTTTTGAATCCCCTAGTTTGAAATAAGTAATCTTGTATCATATATATGAGCTAGTGTTTTCCTTACGACACTAACATATCTATAAATAAATACAACTTTGTTAATAAGGAACAAAAGAAAACAAGCCCAATAAATAAATTAACAATAATGAGATAAATAATTTGCTGCTTATGATGTATATACATATGTATATATTTGTATGTTAAAGAGTGAGTGCAACTTGTGTAATGATTAATGACCTATGATTCTCTGGCGTCTGATGGGCGTCATAAATGTCCATCCAAAATGCAGAGAATGTGTGAAATTTTTGAGCTGGAGTGTGAAAAGTGAAAGATTAGATAGTTACGTTCTTATTTCTGTTAAAAAAATTACAATCTCACAATCCTAATTATGTTTTAACTTACAGCTGTATTAGAACTTTGCAGTTCTAATACAGTATAAACTTTAATCGATCTTTACTTTATCTCCATCTCTCTTCATACGAAGTGGAGTGCTGGCAGTTTGTTTGTTTGCTTTTAATTTATCTTTACTTTATCTCCATCTCTTTTCATACGAAGTGGAGTTGTTTGTTTGCTTTCAGTATTTTGACTGAATGAATTCAAATTTGCGGCATATTGAATCCAGAGTAAGCTTATTGTATACGAACGACTTTGTGTTTGATATTTATTATATGGCGAATTTGTAGTGTTATTTTTTACTTTATTAAGTATTTTGGTAAGGTTTATTAAAGTAGGTAGTTACAGATACATTATGAAAACATTGGCTATCGGCTAATCCGTAAACACCCTAATGCGTCATCCATGTTTATGAATTACCGTACCTCTAATTGTATACTTTATTAGGAGATTCTTTATTACTTTATTCCATAGTCGTAGATGACGCTTTCGTGTGGTTCCGGATTTGCCGATAGCCAATGTTTTCGTAATGTATCTGTAGGTAGGTAGGCCTCTCCCAAACTTTCCCAGCCCATAGTTGAGAAACACAAGTTGATGATATGTTATATATGTTAAAGGTAAAGTTTGAAACGGTACAGAATATTCCTAGGTGTGTGACATGCATGTAGGTGACAGACGAGCGCAGTTCATCAGGTGGTAAGTGAGTCGCCCTTAGATATCCGCGATAAATGCCAACATCAGTCCAGAATGACAAACGTTGCACGCCCCTCTGGATGTGATGTCTACCTTTGGAGATTTAGGAATGGATTTGAAGAAAGGGTTGGGGAAATGGGCAGGGATAGAATAAGATGCAATGGGAATGGTCTCTGGCATATCTCACTCACTACTGAAACATCTACGACTATTGGGAGAATAGGATAAAGTGAGAAATAGTCATTTTACTTGACTATTCTGTGTGGGAAGGGTAATTTGACCAGTCGAGTGCACCCAGCGGCTGTGCGATTACAGCGTGCATTCTCCCCTTCCCTACTAAACAATAGTGGCAGATATGCAGGTACTTATATAAATATGTTTTTAAACGGGCTGGGAAATGTCAGGAGTTTATTTTTCCTGACATTTGACATTATCCACGCTAGTGAATTCTCGCGCTTCGCCCACGTTAGCATTTATGTTTAGCTTAGATAAGAAGTAGTTCAGATGTAGCTATTTGATGACCTGCTTTATTTAGAGCCCTCTTAAACCCAACTGTTAGTTGAAATCTATTTTAAGCAGGTATACCAAAGTAGTTCGACTTCTACTGCAGTGAGGTGGAGATGAAGTAGAATCAAAGTTTTCCGATATATGCAAAAGAGCGACGTGTTACCGTTGGGAGCTATCCTAATGGCGTGCCCGGACAGCTCGACACTTACTTGTGACAGAGACGAACTTTGAGAATAGATTAAGAATTTTATTTGCAAAATTTTTAGCTCTTTTTCAGTATATTAAGAGATATTTGATATAGGCCTTTTACAGAATTTAGTAACAATCACAATTAGATGAATCGACTTTTAAAAAATTATCCAGTGATGGCATGTCTATCAATAGTCAGTTTTTAAAAAGAAATCATAAAATTGAGCCCTGGTGAATTAATAAAGTAAATGAATTAAAGGGGAAGAATAGTGCTGGGAATTTATCTAGAATTATAAAAAAATATTGAAATGTAGGTCTTACGTAGAAGGTATGTTTTTAAGCTATTTATAATATTAATTATAATTGTTAGGTCGAAGGAGTCTTTGTCTCTTATAATAAAATATTATATATAATAAAAAGCAGAATCTAAGAATAATTTACTCTGTATGTCAAGTATTTAATAACTAACTGAAACCGATCTGTGTATACCTCCCCAGTCACTTATGCTTATAAATTATTTACCTTTACCTCTGCTTTACGTTCAGTTAGTCCGCTACTGAAAATAAAAGGATGCGAAAATTTGTCGAGTCGCGGTCATAAATATCCGAAAGCGACAGCGGGGTCCGCCATTTTCCTGTTGACAAAATCGCTCCCGCAATACATTCAAACTTGTCTAAAGTTTCCATTGTTTATAGCTCTACGGCCGATTGTTGAATGGCTTACCCTCCACCCTTTTAATTCAATTAGCCACGTATTGTACCCACGCTAATGCATGTGTGTTATTTTTTGAAGAAGCTACGGAGTGCTTCCAATTTTAGGTCTTTGTTCTCACAGTTCTATTTTTATAGTTTAAGGATCGATGAGTAGTTACGAAGCCCGATAAAACTTTTGAAAGATTTAAGTCTTTTTTGTACTTGAATAATGAACATTCGCCTTAAAAATTAGCGTGTATTGAAACCGATCCAGAGAGCAATTTGAAAGGAAAAAGTCTATGGAACGTTTTACAACAATTAAACTACCACTAAATTAAGAACGAAAAAGATTTACTCATATACATACATTATATACTCATATACATTATATAAACAAACTTACCTACATCTTTAGATATACTTTATTACGTATTACTAGGCTTGGTCGAGCGTTTGAACGACTCCAGTTTTTTTGTGCGGTATCGTGAGTTGTCGTGGCCACTTGTCTCAGAATTGATAGCGCCCATTGAAACCCTCGGTCATCTAGAGGAACTTAAAAAGAATATAATCTTGATGAAACGTCTTGCAATAAAGGCAGAATGTCTTAGTAGCGAACGCTTCACATTTCCGTTGAAATAAACTGGGACATCTCGACGACAAAGCGGAAAACTGTATTTTCATACTAAGCCTTGCAAACGTTATTGTTTTTGTTAATGCCTCAGACAAGCACCCCATTCCAAACATTTCCACTAACGAGTTTTCTTCCGTCAATGTTTTATGCAATTTATTTTACATTTTTTTTAATCTATATAAGTGCATCATCACATGTACCTACATTTTGATTGATAGAATTACTTGACGAATTTCATTACATTTACATTTATTATACATGTATTAGTCAATACCATTAGTCAATACTGGATACAGGCCTCTCCCAAAGCTCGTCACCTTCGGCTCTTTTCATCCCGCTACCACCTGCGAACTTCTTCAAGTCGTCGATCCACCCGACGGGCGGGCGTCCTACACTGCGCTTCCTGTTATTTGACTCCCATTCGAGGACTCGTCTACCCTATCAGTTATCAGTCCTGCAGCAAATATTTGGGAGCTAAATTTTAGGACCAAAGGAAGCAAGACTGTAGTAAGACATTATTAAAATTAATCAAGAATAGAAAATATTGTTGTTTTACAAGTAAATACCTGAACAGGGCCGGCTCTAGCCTATGTAGCGCCCGGGTGCAATCAATAGCCTAGCGCCCTCTAGTAGGCACTCTACCGCCGCCGGTGTTGTCCACAACACGGGCGCAGGGTCTTTGAAAGCGCCGCGACCGACGCAGGTAAAGCTGACACTGTACCTGAATAGATTCGCCAAAAGTAATGACAAATACCTAAAATAGCAATTTATATTAATATTCAATAAGGTAATCGATTGTTCTTCCAGAAACGCATACGTAATTGTCATGTCATTAGTTAATTGAATCCATCAAACACCGGCTACTGTTTAGATATCATTATTATATTTTAGTTTCTCTTTCTCGGCTTTTTGAATCCTCTATTGGTACTAATCTGGGACTGTTTTTCTCGTTCATGTTTCATTTAGAATGTTAACGACTGATATACAAAGCAGATTTAAAATATATAAGAACCTTTCAATTCAAATAGTTGAGAATGTCAAAATACAAAGTAATTAAAAATTGCATTGTTACAGATTATATGAGGGGTTTTAAGCATGAAATTGTCACAGTTAAAAATTACAACATTTTTTTTTTATGAATAGAGATAGTTTATTGATCAATGTAATAAAGTAATGGCAAAGTGATTTGATTGCTGTAGAACTCTTCGGAACGGTGATTAATAAAACTTGAATGTATTATGTACTGTGCTTCACGAGAATCGAACTATATATTTTCTTTGAAGAATAAAAATTTGGGAAAAAATATTTAATTCTAGAGACGGTGACAGATGTTTCCAATTGTAATTTCTATAATTTTAAACTATTAAGTTTATTATGCTTATTACTCGACTGGCCACGTTACCCCTCTGTTGACGACCGGCTCACTAATAGTAATGGCTCGGCGGGCCGACCGGTCGTATACGAGCGGAAGACGCGCTAGTGCACGTTACGCGGACGCGGCGGGTGACGATTGACCGGGCAACTGAGCGCCCAACTGAATGATTGATCGACGGGGCAACTGAGGGCCCAACTGAATGAATGTTCGAGGAGGCAGGCCGGTTCTCTTGATGTGCCGAGTAGGCAGGGTTCTCTTGAGGTAGCTTGAGGTAGAAGTAGTGAAACACGTAGGACTGCTGGCTGACGACTGTGTATTTTGACCCAAATGGCCCTATTCTTATTCTCGATACAAGCTGCTCAACTAGGGATGTTTGCGACCGAGGGTTTCGACCTTTTGACCAATAACACGCCACCCTGCGCTGCCTCTATTGTTACGGCAAACTTATACCTGAAATGGCCGTAACGGTACTTGCGTCTGTCTTGCTCCCCCACGTGGGAAGCGCCGGTGCAGACGTCTCGTTCTTGCGCGTTAGTCCCTACCCGACCCAATTCCGAGAAAACGCCATGTGCCAGATGTTGTAATCTACGTCGCTGCCCCCACGTGGGACGCGGCCGCATGGACGCTTTCTTTGTTCTTTATTTCTCTATTGAATCTACGTATTTGCTAAATATATCTAAATGTATAGGTTTTAGGTCGTGTAGGGCTCTCGTGTTAGTGTAGCGTGTTATTCGTAGTCTCTCCTCTCTTTACTTAGGCCTCGGTTACAATGTCTCCCTCGCATTCTCTTTATTGAGCAACTTGTATCGACTTTATTTGTACATCTTACGTTACTATACAATTATATTACATGATGTACTTATCCTAAACATATTACATGCTATAGCTTATCCTAAACACTTTACATAATATGCTTATCCTAGACACCTTACATACTATGCTTATTCTAAACACCTTACATACTACACAACACTGCACTGCACAACACATGGTTCATAGGCTGTCCGCAACATTCTCCCCCCGGCGAAGACTCGTCGCAGCCTCTCGCTCCACAGGGAGGACAGCCAGTCTCGTCACCGGCCTCAGGAACGATCCTCCGCCAGTCCGCACCACCGCCGTCCGCACCTTCCCGTCTCGTCCAGGGAAGACTCTCTCCACGATGCCGCGCGGCCACACGTTGCGCGGCAATTGTGCGTCGACGATCACCACGAGGTCCCCTTGCTGTAGCGGTCGCACGTCGTCCGCAGCTTGGCCCCGTGGTACTAATGTGGGCAGATACTCCGTGACCCAGCGCCGCCAGAAGTGATCGGCGAGCGCCTGGGTCCTCCGCCATGTGGACCTGTCCGCTTCTGTGCACGGGCCGGTGAGGGGTAGGCCCGATGATGACCCCAACAGGAAGTGGTTCGGGGTCAGCGCCTCTACGTCGTCGGGCCCAACAGCAACGTGAGTCAGAGGCCGAGCGTTGACTGAGTGCTCGGCCTCCGTCAGCAGTGTGTGTAGCGCCTCCTCTTTAGGCGCCCTCTCGTTCAGTGTAGCGTGGAGTGCGACCTTCACGCTGCGCACCAGGCGTTCCCAAGCGCCACCCATGTGCGGCGCGCCTGGCGGGATGAAGATCCACCGCACTCCCCGCTCGGTTGCGTAGTCTCGTAGGTGCGGCTCCCACTCGCTGTAAGCCGCACGTAGCTCGGTGTCGGCGCCGCGGAAGTTGGTACCATTGTCTGAGTACATGGTACCCGGCCAGCCGCGGCGCTCTGCCATCCGTCGTATGGCTGTGATCGCCGAGTCTAGGGTTAGACTCGCGACCAACTCCAGGTGCACGGCGCGCGTCGCCTTGCAGGTGAATAGTGCGCCCCATCTCTTCTCGTGACGCCTCCCGATCGTGACGGTCATCAGGCCGAAGTAGTCCACGCCACAGTGCGTGAACGGACGCTGATGCACAGTGACCCGCGCGGGCGGCAAGTCGCCCGGCGCGGGGATGCGCGGCGTCGCTCTTCTTACGCGACACCACTGGCAGCTGCGTGCGGCGGCCCTCACTGTAGGCCGCAGCCCCAAGATGCAATACCGCTGCCGTAGGTCGTTGACCACGCGCTCGTTGTTCGCGTGGCCCGCCTGACAATGCGCGTCGGCGACCAGTAGACGGGTGAATGGGTGTCGCCCGTCCAGGACGATCGGTGACTTCGCGTTCGTCGGCACTTCGGCCGCCTCGATGCGTCCTCTGACGCGCAGTATGTCCCCTTTCAGATAGGGGTCTATTTTGTATAGGCGACTCGTCCTCTTGATGAAGTCGCCTCGCTGTAGGGCCTCCACCTCTGTCCCGAAGCTGTCCGCCTGCGCCCTGTTGATCCACAGCGCCGTGGCGCGCTCGATGTGCTCCGCGCTCAGCTGCGTTCTCCTCTTTCTCAGCTTGTCTGTAAACAATAAAACATATGCGGTGCTTCGTACTAACCGCCGAAACTTGGAGAACCTCGTCACATCGGGCAAGTGGTCGTGGCTCCTCTCGTCGTCTTGCATGTGGAACACAGCTTCGGGTGGTGGTGGGTAGGCTTCTTCAGCTTCTTGTGGCCACTCGCTCTCCTCCAATCGCAAGAAGGCTGGCCCAGTGAACCAACGTTCCGTTTCGACGGGAACGTGGTTGTACGACGCCCTTGTTGCGTCGTCCGCTACGTTTTGTGTCGTCGGGACCCACCGCCATTGTTGTGGGTTGGACTCCTCTTCTATTTCGCCGAGCCGGTGCGCGACATACGGTGTGTATTTCCTTGCGTTCGTCCGTATCCACTGCAGTACCGTAGTTGCGTCGGTCCAGTACGTAACTGAGTCGAGGGCACGGAACCTGTGCTCGCCGCATACGGTTTTGGCGAGCCGGACTGCAATCGTCGCCGCCTGTAGCTCCAGTCGCGGCACCGTCAGCGACTTCAGCGGCGCTACCTTCGCCTTGGCGGCTGCTAGTGCGACTTGTACGCCGCCCTGTGATGTCGCTCGCCAGTACGCCGCCGCTGCGTACGCCTCTCTGCTGGCGTCGCAGAACACGTGTAGCTCGAGCCGGTCCGGCGTCGAGGTGAAGTAGGTGCGTGGGATGCGCAGGCTCGCCGTCTCCGTCAGCGCCTCCAGCCATGTGCTGAAGCTCTGGGCCGCGCCACATCTTCCGTTTGATGGCGTTCTTTCTATTCAGCGCGTCGCCATAGTTCGGGAGCATGGTGACGCTATCTTCCCGCCACGGTAGGCCCACCTCGTATTGGCCGTTCACTCGTCGCGCTGTCTCTGTAACGATGCGTTCCGCGCGCTTGTCCTCGGCGCTCACCTTCTCCGCCCGTGACACCCCTAACGCGTCTATGCGGAAGTGCTCACGTACGAGATTCTCCACACGGTCCCTACTTTATGTGGCTGTCACGTGCAGCACTGTGTCCTCGATGTCTTGTATTACACGGCGTGGCATCTTGCCGTGCAATACCCACCCCAGGCGCGTCCTCGATGCTGCGGGCTCGCTGTGCCCGCCGACCCGTAACTCGCGTGTTACGATCGCTGCCCAGTTGTCCGCGCCCATCAATATGCGCGGCGTCACTTCTCGACGCGGAGACATCGGCAACGGCAGGTTTCTCAGGTGGTCGTATCGGCGCACGCTGGGTATCCGCTGGCCTCTCAGCTTGAGGCCGCTAAGTGTCCGGGCGGTTATTCGCAGGCTCTTCTCACCGGGACCGCGTATCGTACACGTAACGCGCTTACTCGTTGCCTGTTCTAGGCTTGTGCCCACGCCTCTTATACGCAGGGCTTGCGTCGGTCCGTCCAACCCGACTTCGTGAGCTAGGGCTTCGTCCATCAGCGTAACAGTGGAGCCCTCGTCGAGTAACGCGTACGTGTGCACTACGCCCTTCGGTCCGCTCACTGTCACGGGACATACCTTCAGCAGGACATCGCTCGCCGTGTCGCTGTGCGTCGATAGTACCGCTTCCGTTGGCTCCGCTTCCTCTGCTCTCTCCGTGGCCGGTGGGGCTGGACCCGCCCGCTCGCTGTGTAGTAGCGGGTGGTGGGGACGGCGACACCCGTTGACACCGCATGCTCTCGCGCGGCACGATGATCGCCGATGGCGCTCTCCGATGCACTTGAAGCAGACATTGTTTTTCTTTGCCCACTCCCATCGCGAGCCCATGGCCATCTCCTTCAGCTTCTTGCAGCTGTTCGTGTTGTGCCCCTCTCCGCAGCAAAGACATGTAGTTGTTTCGGCGGCTGTGTTGTAGGATGCCTTGTATGCTACACGCCGCGGCGCGCTTGTGGGAGCTGCGCGCGCCTCGTTCCTTCTAGGCGCGCTCGTCGCGATGGGTAGCTGGGCCGGGCGGGTGTATAGGGCCGCTCGATCTGCTTCTCGTGACAGGAAGCGGGACAGGGTGACGATCTCTGCTTCGCCGCCTTCCCCGTACTCGTACGCGTAGTCGCACCACTTACTCATTAGGTGCGGGCTGAGCTTCTCCACTACTTCTTGCGCGAGCATGGGATTTTGTAGGTAGCCCCTCTTGTCCACCGTAGTCAACACGCCGACGATGTTCTGTACCCGAACCGCAAATCTGTTCAGGTCGGCCGCGGAGTTCAGTCGCTGCAACTTCTTTAAGTCTTCCAGCGCCTTGTACACTATTGTCTCCGGCCTGCCGAAACATCGTTCCAGAGCTTGGACGATGATCTCTGGGTCTGAGGCCGTGTATAGTAGCGTCGCCACAGCTTCGCGCGCTTCCCCCCTCAGGCTCGTTCGTAGGCGCGCTAGGTTCTCGGCCGGCGTGATTCGACTTAGCTGTGTCGAGTCCCTCCACGACGCTTTAAATGGCAGCCACTCTGTGGCTGCTCCCGAGAATGGCGGCAGCTCCATGGCTTGGCGTGGCGGTGGACGCATCCTCGTGATACGGTCCAGCGCCTCTGCGAGCTGCCTCGTGCCCCGCTCTCGTTCTGGCGTAGGCGATCTGGCGCGGCGATTGTCGTTCGGTTCATTCGCCCATCGTGGCCTCTCTGTGGCCGCGCCTCTGTTCCAGCACGGTTCTCGTGGACAGTCGTCCTCGCGGCGTCGGTGTGGCTCCCTGTCGATCCGCTTCTCCCGATCTTCCAAAGGTGCAGGAGTCGAAGGCCAATTCTCCCTCAGACACACGTTGTCGAGGTCCCTGCGCTCCCCCCGTGGATTGACCGGGTCCGTCGCATTCTGGATCCAGCTGTTGACACGTGAGTGTGCGTCAACAGCGCTGCCACGGTCCGATTCCTCCGCTTCAATATTCGCTAAGTCCAGCTCTAGTTGGTTTCGTACCAGCCTAGCCTCTATCTCCAATTCTTTCTTCTGAATTGCGGCTAGGCGGGCTTCTGCGGCTACTTCGGCGGCTTTCCTCTGCGCCGCTAAGCTAGCTGTGGAGCGCCGTGATCGTACAGTGCGCCTCGATGCACTGTATGTAGGCGATGAAGCGCGTCGGCTTGTCGATGCGTCTTCCTCGTGGTAGGCTAGCTGTGGCGGCGTACCTCTCCTCTCAACGTGGCCGTATACCTCTAGGGACGGTACTCGCGACGATGCGTATAGCTCTCGCTCGCGGGCGGGCAACGCGGGCTGCACGGTGCTGCCCGACGTCCTCGACGGCGAACGCGGCGGCTCGGTAAACACGTGCATGCCGGGCACTCGCTGGGAACGCTCATCCAGCGCCGCCCCCTGCGGTGGGGCGGTAGCGGCGGCATGACGGAGAGCCGGCTCTCTCGCGGCTTCCCTCGTGGAAGTGGCGATCGCGTGTCGTGGCAACACGTCAGCGGTGACGGTGCTCCTCGCGGCGTCGGAGGCGACGGCGGTAACGCGGGCCGTCGCGGCGGGCGACGGCTGTGCGGGTGGCAACGCGGTATCGTAGCCCGACTCGCTTCGCGATGTACTGCGCGTCTTCATGGCCGGAACGTTGCGGTGCTGATGATGCGAGCTGCACAGGATCCGGATCTCGAAGGACCAGCTTGTTGACGACCGGCTCACTAATAGTAATGGCTCGGCGGGCCGACCGGTCGTATACGAGCGGAAGACGCGCTAGTGCACGTTACGCGGACGCGGCGGGTGACGATTGACCGGGCAACTGAGCGCCCAACTGAATGATTGATCGACGGGGCAACTGAGGGCCCAACTGAATGAATGTTCGAGGAGGCAGGCCGGTTCTCTTGATGTGCCGAGTAGGCAGGGTTCTCTTGAGGTAGCTTGAGGTAGAAGTAGTGAAACACGTAGGACTGCTGGCTGACGACTGTGTATTTTGACCCAAATGGCCCTATTCTTATTCTCGATACAAGCTGCTCAACTAGGGATGTTTGCGACCGAGGGTTTCGACCTTTTGACCAATAACACGCCACCCTGCGCTGCCTCTATTGTTACGGCAAACTTATACCTGAAATGGCCGTAACGGTACTTGCGTCTGTCTTGCTCCCCCACGTGGGAAGCGCCGGTGCAGACGTCTCGTTCTTGCGCGTTAGTCCCTACCCGACCCAATTCCGAGAAAACGCCATGTGCCAGATGTTGTAATCTACGTCGCTGCCCCCACGTGGGACGCGGCCGCATGGACGCTTTCTTTGTTCTTTATTTCTCTATTGAATCTACGTATTTGCTAAATATATCTAAATGTATAGGTTTTAGGTCGTGTAGGGCTCTCGTGTTAGTGTAGCGTGTTATTCGTAGTCTCTCCTCTCTTTACTTAGGCCTCGGTTACAATGTCTCCCTCGCATTCTCTTTATTGAGCAACTTGTATCGACTTTATTTGTACATCTTACGTTACTATACAATTATATTACATGATGTACTTATCCTAAACATATTACATGCTATAGCTTATCCTAAACACTTTACATAATATGCTTATCCTAGACACCTTACATACTATGCTTATTCTAAACACCTTACATACTACACAACACTGCACTGCACAACACATGGTTCATAGGCTGTCCGCAACACCCTCTCTGACTGAACACTATCTTGAAATGTACTGCATTTCCTACTTTATCGTATTTCCCCGAAGTACGTACGTGTTTCGGTAGTGAGTGGGATATGCCAGAGCCCATTCCCATCCCGCCCTATCCTATCCCTCCCCATTTTCCCAAGCCTTTCTCTCAATCCATTCCTTAATCTGCAAAGGTAGGCAGCGCATCCGGGGGCGTGCCTACGTTTGTCATTCTGGACTGATGTTGGCATGTATTGCGGATGTCTATGGACGATAGTATCCACTTACCATCAGATGGACTGTATGCTCGTTTGCCGCCTTTTATTATAAATAAATAAAAAAAAGGTACATAAGCCACTATCAACTACAAGTCACAAGTCGTTACAAAAGTCCCTTATATATAGGTATCGATTTGACATTGAAAAACATGAAGCCTAGTGCCTGTTAAATTTTTCCGCTATTATTTTCCAATTTCCACATTTTACACATTTCATATAAATAACTAGGTATTGTCAGTATACTTACGTGAAATTATGCTGCTAATTCCTGGCAATTTGAGATGGATAACCTTACATAGTCTCCTGCAATTCGTTGTTATCTACGTTATTCACAGGTCTTCCACAGAGCTCGTTTTGTACATGAATATTTCCTATACAGAAATGATTAAACCAAAAACACAGCGGTAGTGTTCTCCTCAAACGCAGCACTGGTGTTGCGTACCGTTTGTGTAGAATTTGTTCCACAGCAGAACTCGTATTCAAAAACTATAAGTACACATTTAGGCGTCAAATTAACAGCTGATCAGTTTCAAGCAACCCTGTACAACTAACTCCTTTCGAATCACTGGTCGCCTAGTCATTGGTCGCTGCGACAAGTTTACACGATTTTTAAATTTGTTCATTTATGGTCAGCCTTTCAAACGGCACATGCCTCCCCTAGTAAGTGAGGAAGGAGTAGGGGTTTCGGTTCATAATCCGCCGCGCGGGCCTAGTAAGGATTGGTGGATTTGTTCATATTCTATATTGTTAATGGCGTCTGAACGTATATAAAGGTTTAGTATAAAGAATATACATATTGAACATGCTGAAATTTGTTCATACTGAACGCAAATGCGAATTTTAAAACAACCGAAGCGTAGGTATTGAATAGGGAAATTATTTAAAATTAAAAATGGAATGATTTCAGAATAAAAATAGTTTGAATTTGCACTATAGAGTAATAATTTTAATTCAAAATGGCGAATACCTGCAATTCCCTATTATTTGTAAAATAATAGGGAATTGAAGTTAATAACATGTTTTGATTTATATATGTACCGTAGTAGATACATAAATAGTTTATTTTGCAGGTGTGTGTAAGTAATATCGAGTCTGTTTCTATTTAGAACAACAAATTCAACATGTACCATTAATATTTTTTTTGTATTTTTTATTAATACTTTTGGAGCAGACCTTGAGTTAGGTGTGGAAAAACAAGCTGACGTATTACGTGGACGTCTAATCATATACTGTGCTTCAAATAGATGGATAAAAGTAATTGCTCGATGAATTCCACTACAATGGATATATTTTTCAGTTATCACACGGTGTTGAAACGTGATGAGGAAACCTGGCACGTGTTTATCATGTGTAATATCCACCATTGAGCAGTGGGCCCACGTGGTGACATATGGTCCCACACAATATTCCTTTTTTATTGGAAAGGGAGGCTCTGAATTGCGGATAGGCTGATATTGTCAGCCATAGGCCGCCGCAGACGCACACGTCAGTGAAGACTTTTGGGAAAATGTCGAGACTAACTGCATATGAATTGAGATAGAGATAGGTATCATGGTTTAGGGGAATGTAGGTCAACTTGATTATGCAGTAGGACTCATTAGATGCTATTTATTACTTAAAACTTGAATTAAAAAATCTCCAACACAAAAATGCTTACTGGATCTATACTGAATATAAAAACTTTCACATAACCATAATTTTGAAGACACCAACAGTTTCAAATCTCTGAACACGTCGATGTTGCCAGTTTATGTTGTCCTATTATTTATCAAATACCATATTACTAATATTAAACTTTATTATATCATTATAAACCAATAGTAATTGATTGACTGCAGCTCTTGATGCATCATTCATTAATGAATGAATTGGCCATTTTCTTTTTTGAAATGGACACCAGCCACACACAGACCAAAACATACCCTTAGCAATAGTCAAATGAAACAGATACAAAGTTGGGTAAAAATATAGAAACAGTAAGAAATTTCACGAGGAGGAAAACATCAGGTAGATTGAATATGTACAACATTTAAATTTTGTTCACAGAAATATGAAGTTTACATGCGAAATTCACAATAAGACAATTGCGTTCTTGGATGGTGAAGGTTTATGTTCGCCGAGACCGCTACATTGGGCCGCTCAGTATAACGAAAACCAACACACATTGATAGATACATCTACACAGAACTTCCCAACACGACTCACTTAGCGTCTGTCTGTTGTCACATCACTTACCAATCTCGAATGCGACCTATGCGATGAGAAACGTCTGTCAGGTCTTACATGTTGTAGGTAAGTGATGTGTTACGGTAGAATGGTCACCACACAAAGCGTTCAAAACATTACGCCGGAGACAAAAGCAAGAGAAATACACTGATACGAAAATAGAAGGAGTAACTGACAAGGTTGGTAGGCTTTTAAGACGTAAATATTAATTTTAAATGTAATTAATTGTAATACTACCTATTTTTATAGAATAGATATAGATTTTTATAGAACGAGCGGGAGGGCCACACGATGGTAAGTGGTCATTGCCACTCATGGACACCTGCAACACCAGAGGGCTTGCAGGCCTTGCAGTTCTGTCGAACCTTGTAGAATTCTGTTCACAGCTCTCTTGAAGAGGCCCATGTCGTAGCGTAATGGAAAAACCTCGGCATCAAGTTCACGTTTTAAATCACGTTTTTCCCCTTGTCAGAAAGTAGCCAGTTGCTTGTGTTATTCAAAGGGTAATTTAAATTATCAGTGCTCTGGAGTTTACAAAATAAACTATAGATGTGGATGTTTATACATTGGGCAAACTAAGCGAACCGTATAGCTTGGTTAAGGAACATAACGCTGTGAAAAATAATAACCGCTGATAACAAAGCACCCATTAGAAGTAGGAACCAATCATTGGATTGAATTACACAAATCAAAAGTAATATGCACTGAATGTCACTGAATTGCGTTTGGTATGAGAGGCTTTATAAATTTAAAAAGTGGAAATTTCAATCGTGAGGATAGTTTTAAGTTGCCACGTACATAGGACCTAGTGATTGATTGCACTTTGCAAAGCCAGATGAGCAAGTGCAAGTGTGTGTTGATATTGTTAGTATAGTGTTAACTTAAATAACAAACAAAGTTCAGTGGAACAAAGTTTGAGGTGGGAGAGTGCACGCTGCAATCCAACAGCCGCTGGGCGCGCTCGACTGCCCACGTTACCCCTTTCTCACAGAAGACCACCTTGAAATGTACTGTATTTCCCACTTTATCGTATTTCCCCAATGTACGTACGTGTTTCGGTAGTGAGTGAGATGTGCCAGAGCCCATTCCCATCCAATCCTATCCCTCCCCATTTTCCCAACCCTTTCTCCAAATCCATTCCTATATCTCCAAAGGTAGGCAGCGCATCCGGGGGCGTGCCAACATTTGTCATTTTGGACTAATGTTGGCATGCATCCCGGATGTCTATGGGCAACAGTATCCACTTACCATCAGGTGGACTGTATGCTCGTCTGCCGCCTTCGTACATAAAGAAAAAAAAAAGAATCAAAAACGAACGCCACGGAGGGTAGACAGATTTGTCTGTCAATAGCAACAACACCTTCACCCGCCACCGCAGTCTCGTCGCGACCACGGTTCATGTAACAGACCGAAATGTATGTACAATAATAAAATACAAAATAAATAATAAATCGAGGGTAATAATAAATCTCTCTCATCGACCCAAAGGTTAGCTGGTAGAGAATGCCTTACGGCATTAAGCTCGCCTTTTGTAACATAACGTGCAATAGACTTTTTAAATAAATCAATAAATAAACCGTTCACATAACAAAGGGTTTCGTACAAATGTGTTCTGATTATTATCGACTTGTGTAACAGAGTATACAATCTCTAGTCAGGTTTTTGAGCAAAGTATAAGTACGTTCATAAATCAGTTATGAAATTTAAGCGTAGCTGTGCCATTTTCAGTATGGCCAGCAGTATGCATCCTTCGCGGTCGACCCATTCGGCATCGGGCCAAGCACGTACACAATTTACTTAGCTCTGGTCTTACCTCCACCGTGATTCGAATATATTTTAAACTTTAAAACATGGTATCCATTTATCTGGCCTTTTAATGTGATTGTGAGTTAGAAAAATAAATATTAATCTTTCTTTACTGAATGTTTCACTACTAATCATAATTAAAAAATATATTTTCATGTTGAATTTTTCCGGATATCTACTGATTGAACTGAAGCCTTGTTGCGGAAGCGGATGTGCTGAGAACGTTTAAGCAAATATTTTACTTAGCTGCTCTGAGTGGCTGTGGGCGAAGTTACGCTAACGAATGTCTATTATGTCGTGCCCTCGTGTCACTGTGTGAAGGTTCTGCACTCTCGACCGAGTTACGTCGAGGGGTTGTTTCAGAAAATCATGTGTTGCTTTCGGGAAAAGCGGGCAGTGAGAGCGCGCGCGGCGGCATTGGAGGACGCGTGGCAGCCCATCCGGAAAATGTAGGGGTTAGTTCTCGATTACGATTTTCCCGGTAATACGAGTCGAAGCAGTTTATCTACTTCGATGAGTCACAACGCGGGTGCTATAATTTATGATAATAACAATCGAAACGTGACATAATTTGCCTAAAGTAAAGTGATTGCGTGCAGTGATATTTAGCTTGGAAAAGTTATCAAGAAATTTTTAAACGTTGATGTATAATTATGTTTTGCTGAAATTTGGAATGACTGAATTAAGTAAGTATAATGATAATAATAATAAATACTCTTTATTGCATACAAATAGTTGTTACATGTGCACAAATAATAAATTACAGAATACAATAAGCGATCTTATCTCTAAGGCGATCTCTTCCTGGTAACCTTGTATATTTTTACAGTTATAAGAATACAATTAAGTTTACAATCTTTTTATAAGTAATTCTGTTCGTAAAATTAGTAATCAAATTTCCTGAAGTCTCGTGATGTTGGTCCCTTTCTTTTTAGAAGTTCGTTAAAAAGTTTGTTAGCGAAAAGAAAATTTAATTTAATTGTTGGCACAAGTTTTTAATTATAGCTAATGAAGTTCCTTGTTTCGTGTCCAAACTTTAGAATCCGCGTCAATACAAAGTTATAATTGTGTTTAAAAGTAAATAAAATTAACATAGATAAGATTTAAGTACACACAATTTTTTAGGAAACGTAATTTATTAATTCCTTTTTCTTTTCTTTCATTCTAAAGATTATTTCTTTTTTTCTAAACAATTGTGATTGTATGGGCGGCTAAAGGCCCGAAATAAATGAATTTATTATTTATTATTAGTATTAAACTTGCATACAATTTGACAATGGGTAGCTAATGATGTATTATAAGACGATTCTCTGGCAGTATAAACAAGTTTATGAAACAGTTATTTATCCTGGCTATAACACCTGCGATGGTATCGCTATAAATTACGTTTAGGTACTGTCAACATGAGTAGGTACTATGTCATGAAGTACATATTTGAAACTCAAAAAACTGAGTCTACGGTAACAAGATCCTCTATGTTATGTATTAAAATATACATATTTTCAATTAGTCTGCGCCTGAGGTGAATATTAAGAATTTTGTGCCAGGATATGTTTTATTGAGATATTATATAAAGGTGTCTACATTTTTGATCCGAATTTCTCACTAAATTGCAAATAATCATTTCGGTAACTTTTGTCTTCAGACAAGAGACAACAGTTCAGACAACAACAACAAGCAAAAGGAACTGAAACAACATTAAAAATAATATCTCTTGGTATGAATAAATATCGCTTGATATCAATCTTGATGTGAGCGAAGCGGTACTTCACCCCTGGGCAACTCCTTATGCTTTACAAAGCTCAAGTGAGGCCCCATATGGAGTATTGCACTCATCTCTGGGCCGGCGCACCGAAATACCAATTGGACCCATTTGACTCCATCCAACGACGTGCTGTTCGTATTGTCGACGATCTCACTCTCACGGACGGTTTAGAATCCCTCAGCATTCGGAGAGACGTTGCGTCTCTCTGTGTGTTCTACCGCCTGTACAATGGGGAATGCTCTGAAGAATTTCCTCGCATTTCCTCGACACGGAGGTGTCGCGCACTGTTCAGTCCAAAAATTACTTTATACCGCGAACCCGTAGGCTGTGGAACGAATTGCCTCAAGAGGTCTTTCCATTAAGCTACGATATGGGGTTCTTCAAGAGAGCTGTGAATAGGATTTTGCAAGGTCGGTGCATGTTAATGTGGGCAGTTATTAACTAAAATTTAACTAAGAAACTAAAACTTGTTGACTAGAAAATGGTACAATCTGAAGTTGTAAATACAGCTGTTACAATATTACAACGACTGAAGATGTATTCAACTATTATCGAATTACATCTTCAAGCATTAAACAAAATTAAACCAAACTTAATTCTGTCGCTAACTAAGTATCGGACGCTCCCTGCAGTGTCAGTTACAGAGACATCTAAGTTGTTGTAGCAATTAAACAGATTTGCTGCTTGGACGGCTCTATCTGGCAGCTGGTAGCGAATTTTAACTAGATACTGTAAGACAGAAACGAGTCATATTATCAAAACTATATTGAGATTATTATATGATTATTATGTGATTATTATATGATTATTATATGTTTCGTCCGCGTGAATATGGATATTTTTGAGAAAATTTAATACGACTTCTTTTCGTAGATATAGCGAAGGACACAAAAAATAATTATACTAAATGTTTAATTATGGATCTGTTGTTTTGTGCCAATATCTGGTATATTATCACAAAACGGCTAATACACAAGATTTTGAGATATATTTGGAGCTATCTCGATGCTTTTACCATTTTTTAACTCTGATTTTTTGTTTACAATTATTTTTCATTTCGGCTCCTAGCTATCCAAGAAAGTCCGAACGTACCTCTTTACATTGCTCCCTGAGCGAAGTGGCAATGGGCAGATCACATTTGCCGCAGGAATGATGACCGATTGGATAGGCGATTCTTCAAATAGAGGCCGCGTACCGAAAATCGTAGCGAGGGACTTTCTTTGGCCAGATGTAAAGGCGATTTAAAGAAATACTATCGCTTTACTATCGCCGCGAAGATAGTTGCTGGATGAGAAGAGCAGAAGATCACGTGTGGCTGCGTACCTTGGGAGAGGTCTATGCCCAGAAGTGGAGAGGCCGTGTGGTGTCGGCCGGCTTTAGAATAGCATTACCTCATCTCTTACAGTGGGTGTCGTAGACGGCAACTAAGGGATAACAAAGCCTCTACCACGAGTCCTGAGGAACTAAACCACCTCTGAAAGAGTGGACTCATCAACTTGGTCAGCGTGCCGTTGACGTTCGTTTTAAGGCCATACATCTCGCACGAATCACGAATAAGACAATTTGCGGAGGCCCATGTCCAGCAGTGGACGAAAAAATGGCTGGTGCCGTAACCGTATCTTATATATTTGATGACTGTTTCAAAAAGTATTATTCAGTGTATAGTCTCTCTGCGATTTTATTATTATAGATTAAGACAATGGTCTCTCGTTAGTAGTTAATTTACCTGAGATCTCTAGAGGACTGTTCGTCCAAGTAATTATGACGTGAGATTGCGTCTGTAAAGTTCGCCGATGAGGTACGTGAGTGGCAGAAGTTGTTAACACATTTGTAGCTGAAGGGTCGTTAACTCCGTGATTATAACAATGCCTAACGCGTAAGAAAGTTATTTAAATGTGAAAATAAATTAACATTGTACGAGGTGTACCAATTATTCTCTAATGTGGTCTAACAATTTATATTTCGGAGAGATGGCAATTCACTTACACGAGAACGTAAATACAAACAAGTTTTTTGAGGCGTGATGAGTGCTGGCAAACAAATTAATAATTTATACAATAAGTTGCTAGTTGCAAAAAAAGTAACAACTAAACAGCAAAATAGTCGTTACACAGAAGAGATACATTGAGATGATCAATTATTACGGTAATGTAGATGGATAATGTATGAGTTGTATCCGAGCAGCAAAGAAGTACTAAATGATAATGTATGGCTTGTATCCGAACAGCAGAAAAGTACTAAATGCTCATATCAAATCATGATCGGCAAACAAAATATTTTTTTTTAAACTGAAGTATATTATTTTAGATGAATTATTAAGAATGTCATTAAGCAGATTGTCCCGTTTCACAGGCCTTCTGTTTACGAGTATTATTGTCACCAGGGAACCTAAACTTTATTCACTTTTAAATTTGCTTGCATCGTTTTGCTGCTATTCTACATATTTAACAATTTCTCAAAATGTACAGTCACTGGTTAAGTGTATAAGAAATGTACAGTCACTGGTTAAGTGTATAAGAAATGTACAGTCACTGGTTAAGTGTATAAGAAATGTACAGTCACTGGTTAAGTGTATAAGAAATGTACAGTCACTGGTTAAGTGTATAAGAAATGTACAGTCACTGGTTAAGTGTATAAGAAATGTACAGTCACTGGTTAAGTGTATAAGAAATGTACAGTCACTGGTTAAGTGTATAAGAAATGTACAGTCACTGGTTAAGTGTATAAGAAATGTACAGTCACTGGTTAAGTGTATAAGAAATGTACAGTCACTGGTTAAGTGTATAAGAAATTTAATATTGTACAAGTATTATATAAACTAAAAATCTTTCACAAGGATTTCAAACTTTGCTGGTTTAATCTTTTCTAACGTGATAATTTATTCAGAGAGCTGTCAGTCCGTTTACGTGTAACCCATTAGTAATAACACACGCATCTACACAGTAGATACATATGTAATAACGACATGTATAAGTAAAGACAAATAGGTAATGAATGTATGGATAATCTGGTATAGTAATTGGATGTGTTGGGTCGTCAGGTTCAGTAGGGGGTTATCAGCTTACCTTCACTCATTATCATTGGCAAACATAAGAACATAAAAAATATTAGGGGTAGTATACGTTACGAGCGTACATACTGTACATTCTTTTTAATAATGTTTTTACATTAGAATTCTCTGTGTCGTGGGTCCAGTAACACATACACAGTCAAACGATCCACCCACATCCGAACAAACATTCGTCGTCGGGAATCGAACCCGGGACCTTTCACATAACCGGGACAGGACTACCAATAATCGGTACCAATATTGAGCTAATCGGTTGTCATGAATACAATACAATATGAATACAGTGGACTAATATAAACTGTAAATATACTAAAGGCTTTTGCGGAGTGCAGTAGGCACGCTCTCACGAACCAAGCGGTGGGTATCAAATGAATTAGAGGGGTCACATGTTCGATGTGTGTGATTTTGATATTTTGTGAGCCGAAGAAATCGTGGAATATTGTAACTAATTCAAGTGTAGGAAAGGTTTTTTTTATGTACGAAGGCGGCAGACGAGCATACAGTCCACCTGATGGTAAGTGGATACTGTCGCCCATAGACATCCTCGATATATGCCAACATTAGTCCAAAATGACAAACGTTGGCACGCCCCCGGACGCGCTGCCTACCTTTGGAAATATAGGAAGGGTTGGGTAAATGGGGAAGGATTGGATGGGAATGGACTCTGGTACATCTCACTCACTGCCGAAACATGTACCTACATTAGGAAAATAAGATAAAGTAGGAAATGCAGTACATTTCAAGGTAGTCTTCTGTGAGAGAGGGGTAACGTGGCTAGTCGAGCGCGCACAGCGGCTGTTGGGTTGCAGAGTGCACTCTCCCCCTCAATTGTATATTGTTAATTTAGTTGTTCATTTTTGTATGTATTTTGTATCTTTTGATGTATACGAGTAGTTGCCTGTAATTAATGTAGATGTCTACTTGGGTGTATATTTTATTGTGAGGAATAGTCTTTGCTTCTGTATCCCATAGAACTCTTAATAGGCTATTTTACAGTAAAAATCATTTAGGACAGTAAATGTCAATGGTATTCAATTTTAAAGTGTGAAAATCTGTAAAGATATCACACATGGCTTAAGCACCATAAACATATATAGGGTGCGATGATGAAAAACGTAAAAACAGTTTGAGGAAACACTATTTTATTTATTTTGAGTTTTGAGGAAACACTATTTTGAGGTCTACTTTTTATTTGAAAATACAATTCTTTATTTTATGAGAAGATACTCATTAAACAAAGAATTGTGAATATACTCGTAAAAATATTGCTTTATTGATCTTATTGATTCGCTTATTGATCTACTTCTTTTGTTGAAAATATATGAGGTCTCAAATTTTACATGGTGAGTATTACATTGCAGTAATTTTACTTAATAGATTTAAGCGAATTTCTAAAATTTATATAGTTATGTGGTGATACTTGTTGCTTATCTTCGATAAGTTAGTAAATCGGGTCCGTATACATGAATCGCATCGTGCGTTTTTATAATTGAAGTTACCTTACCGTTTTATCGTGGCACAAGTTTGACAACGGGCCGGCTCAGATCGCAATTAGAAAGGGCGCCCCTCCCAAACATTTACATTTTAATTTAAATTTCGCCGAATCTGACGAGATTCGAGATAAATTGGGCCGCGTATTTAGCGCAATAATTTGAGACTGGCGCCTCGTGGTCTCCGAATTAAGGGGTGGTATAATTGTTTGCGTTGTAATTAATAATTTGCATTAATATCATGAACCCAACGGGTGCGTATAACAATGGACTTGTAAATAAGTATATACATATGCATGTGTATGTAACAGAGTGAATAAAATCTGAGGTTTACCGCATTTTGACGTTTTATTCCGTGCCCTTTATACAGAAACTGATGTGTGTGTAGACAGCGGGGATTACATATACAATAATAGCTGAAAAAAACCGGATTATAACCCCATTATATCCTATTAATATTATAAACGGGAAAGTTTGTGAGGATGGATGTATGGATGTTTGTTACGCTTTCACGCAAAAAACTACGCAATGGATTTTAATGAAACTTTACAATAATATAGCTCATACATCAGAATAACACATAGGCTATAATTTATAAAGATGTAAATTTATGTAAATTGGCCAAAATATAACGATAAGTGTCAAGTAAAAAACTCTGCCATCTGCGAACTATTTTGACGTGCGCTGCAAAAACCGTAAGAGTTACACGAATATAATGTATGGTGGAAATGTTTCTGAAATTTTGAAAAAAAAACTGAAAAAAAAAATTATAAACCGAAGCGAAGCGAGGGCGGGTCGCTAGTAATTTCATAAAAAAAGATGTTATTCCATTTACATTGCAAGCAGGTGTGTATTCTTGCATAGTCTGTGGAGTCGTAACATCTTTTCTTATTAAAATCGTTACGAATGCTTGCGACTAACTTCATCGCACTGGTTCTGGAACTGGATCTGTTACGACAAGGGATAAGGTAGGTAGATCTGTACAGATTATATATATCCGTACTAATATTATAAAGGTTTGTCTTTAAACGGGCAGCAAAAATACAAAATGGGCAGCAAATCACGATCAACAAAACTATTTTTGAATAAATCAAATAAATAATTTTAAATTACTAAGAATGTTGGCACAAAATCGACGGACTCCTATATCTTTATTGTCACCAGAGAACCTAAACCTTTACTCACCTTTAAATTTGCTGCCCTCCATTTGCTGCACATTCAATATTTTCTGTTGCTCATATAATTATTTCTCTATTATAATGCAAATTGTTTGTTCGTTACCTAATAACCGCAACAAATTAACGAATCACTACCAAATTTAGCGAAAATATAGTTGTTGAGAGGAATTAAAATATTCAATTAGTTTCAAACTTAATTCAATGCAGGCGAAGCCGCTGCCAACAGCTAATATGTTTATATTGGAATTAATATTTATAAATGTTATTGCTTTTTGATACGTTTTATTACACTTAAAGTCCAACGTTAACAATTTTGGTGGCTGGTTTAAAAATACCTATCTCAAGCATTGTTTATTTTGTTTTTCAAATCCAGCGATTTCATTTTAAAAACTGTGTGCCACTCCATGCCCGATGTTTTTGCGAGGAATAAGTACACGCACTCAAAGCATTCCCAATCACAATTCCTACCAATAACATTGAAACGCGGACGATAACATTTGATTTGTTAGTCGCAAAAGGAAATTAATGCAGAGGATTGGAAAAGAGTACGGCTCTCATAGAGGAATAACAAAAGGAATGGAATGGAAATTTCGTTCGTTTGACGCTCGTATCGGCCGTTGCTACCGTCCGGATCATGCTTCAGCTATTGTGTTTTGATTGCCTGCCAGATTTTTTTTTTATTGATTTATGCAGCTTTATAAGGTACTCTCATTCACTAAGGAATGATTAATTGTAAATTGATCTGCCTATATCCATGGCTTTAGTAGGGACCCATATTATCACTCCAAATGTCCAAGCGACAACATGATAAGGTATTTAACATCACATTACCAAACATAAATCACAGTTTAGAAACAACCTAGAAATATTTTAGGTCATTTTGTTGCATATACTTTAAGTAGCTCTAAGTACTAAGTATTAATCTTACCACATCCCATACCATCGTGTGAGGAGTATCATTATACTATTTTATAAGGGAGGTCTCTAATACTATTCACAGGAGGGATATAATATAACATTGAGTATATAATATAACATTAACACTATTCCTAATTCTTTTAACCCCTTTTGCATAAAAATAGCTTGTGCCTATGTAATTTAAACCAGTAAATATTAAGATGATACTTTTATGTCATGTTTACTTTGACTTTTGAACTTGCTCTTATGTTATAAATCCTCCGTTTCGTTTGCATTCGTGGATATTTAATGTTCAAAATGTTAATTACGGCGAGTATCTTTTCATCTCGTTTATCCTAACTCCGTGGTATTTGTTTTCAATGTTCATAAAGATACTCCTGCGATAAAATCGTTCTAATTACTTTTTAATTTGTTATTTGTGTTTGTAACCTCAGATTATTTAGAGTGAATTAATTGAGATTTATAACATTAAAATCTTTTTAGAATAAGATCACTACGAAATGATTTAATAAGTATTGAATTCTGAAGAAATTAACACGTGAATTATTGAAGGAAATAGCCTTATAAATAATCGGGGCTCTTGGTAGCAATACTATTCTTTTACCTAGCGATACCAAACTCTTATCATCAGTTAACTGTATCATTATGAAACAATCAATCTTCGGTATGACTAGTAAATGGCAAGTTGCTGTTGGCAGAACATTCATTGTCTTTATAATATATTTATAGTAAGTAAGTAAGTTTTATAGTAAGTAAGTATATTGCACATCAGAGACTAAAATGAAAGTGACACAAACATTTAAAAAAAATGGTATACAAAAGGAAGACCTCAGCGCTAAAGCGATCTCTTCCAGACATCCTTTGGGCGGGAGGAGATGTGTGCAAACACAAGAATAGTAGGTAGATGGTACACATATTGTAAGTACTATAGTATTATACCTAGTGGACTAAGAGTAGTAAAGAAAATAGGTGATAATTACTGATGTCTATCATCAGTAATTATCACCTATTTTCTAATATAAAATAATCCTCAGTAATAACAAAATATAGAATAATAATTATTTAACACGTTAAAACAATGATTTTAAAGGTTACATACTCGTACAATAAAGACCCGTCGCCGTCGCCGTCACCGACCCTTTTACCGTCCACTGTCGGACAATGTCTCCCGCACATTGTTCTTTGTTCGAGGGATGTATGCCGTTAAAACGTCACGCTGATCAAGCGGGCTGGCGAATCCACTCTTTCAGAGGTAGTTTCTCGGAGTTTGTGGTAACAGCTCTGTCGACTTTTACGAAACCCACGGGAAGAGATGGGGTGGGTGGTACTATTCTAAAAGCCGTTATAATTTTCGGATTATGTCTTTATTTAGGTACGATGTAAAAAAAAATAAACTTCCTTTAAATATAAACAAATACCAACTTTTTCTTCAACAATATTAGCCTGGACAGGTTGGCAATAGTTACAAGAGTAAAGAATATTATAATAGAAACAAATGAGCGTCTGAAAAAGCGTTGCAGCAAAAGTTGGCTGCATACAGCTGTGTAGCAGGGTTGTCAGATGATTCGCATTCATCCGGTCAATGCGATATTTAAAAGTATTTTCTGGATGAATACTTCTTTATAGAAGAGGCGTGCGGGCCACGAGATGATAAGTGGTCACCGTCACCATCACCCATGGACACCTATTACATCAGGGGGGCTGCGGGTGTCCAACCATCAACTGTGCTTCCCGGTACGTGACCTTCATTCGAGGACTCGTCTACCGCAACGGCCATCAGTCCTGCGGCAAAAATGACCTGCCGGTTGCCACCTTAAACATACCCGCCCATTCTATGAGCTATATCGGTAACTTTAGTGCTTTGGTGAATGTCTTCGTTTCGGATCCTATCCCGTAAATAAACTCCGAGCATAGTTCTCTCCATAGCTCCCTGAGTGATTTTGAACTTATGGATCTGGCCTACAGTTAGAGGCCACGTTCCCGCACTATACGTCATAACAGGCAGGACCCACTGATTGAAGTCTTTCGTCTTCAAGCATTGTGGTATAGGCGACGAGAAGAGCCGACGCATTTTTCCAAATGCTGCCCAGCCAAGTTGAATGCGTCTATCGACCTCTTTGCTTTTTTTTATATACTAGTGGGCGGACGAGCAAGCGGTCCCACGTGATGGTAAGTGTTACCGCCGCCCATGTACACCTGCAACACCAGGGGGTATGCGGGCGCACCGCTGAAGTTGAACTTGCCTAGTAGGATTGTGTGCCCCAGGGAGACAGACATAATGTTCTTCCTTACGTTGATAAATGCCTTAGACGTTTATCAGTCCCTGAAGAACGTGTTAATTTTTTTTATAGAATATAAGGCAGATAAGCGGGGGGCCATATGGTGGTAAGTGATCACCGCCGCCCATGGACACCTGCAGCAATACCAGGGGGCATGCAGGTGCGCCCCGACCTTTCAGAACCCTTCAACAGATTTTTGTTTCGTCTAAGTTCATTTCGAGACCGATCTTTGCAGTCCTTGCAGTCCTTGATTGAAGGGGTCCTTGCAAAAGGAGATGGCTCGGATTCCGTGTGATGGTGATTAGAACCCCTTACGCCCCACTGCCGAAATTTGCAGAACTCTATTCACAGCCCAGAGCAACTTAAGAGAAAATTTACATTTAATACATAGAAATTTAATGAAGTTTTTTAGCCGAGATGTTGTTTGCCTTCCAGGCCTCCGCCTGCCCTGGATTTTTCCTTGTATACGGTATCAATATCAATCTATTAATATCAGCCTATAAAGTCCTACCACTGACCATAGATCTCCCCTTGTAGTCACGTTAGGGGTTGAGGCTTTAAAACGCGCGATAAACAGTTAGAGTTGACGAGTTCACTTCTTTTGTACTTTGAAACAATACTCTTTCGAATATTGTCCTGCACCTTACTTCTTCCCAATAAATCCCTACGGAAAGGAAGAAAGAAGCTAAGGAAAACATAAATGCAAATTTTCTCCATTGCTTTTTGATTAGTTCTGCTATCTAATCTTCGATCTGTAAAGACGTGCCAATTACTATTATAACACTATACTATACGAATAAAGCTTCCTGTATCAGTGCTGCTTATGTTTGTAAATATCTCATAAAACGCTTGATTACTGAAGTCCTCTGCTGTACAACAATAAATTCATAACAAATCCACCTTATTAGGGTAAATAGTTTTAATATCCGCCTTTGTTTTGACTGTACTGGAAGGTACAGAGTCTTAGTTTCGGTTTATAAAGTTAGTTTCTTAAGTAGTATTCATTTGTTTCATAGTGGTTTTTATTTATACCAATAAATAATCAATAATGAATTAATAATTGTTAATCGAAATAATATTGTTGAACCATCGATGCCCATTTAGCGCTACCTGGGGGCCACATTGAGGGTGTTAAGAGATAATGCTATGAATGCGAGCAACAACTGGTATGGAGTTTGTGGGTATTTTTCCTGTTTTGGAGTACGGTATGTAGTATACGGTATGTTATGATATTTTTCAGTATATTCGTGCAATTAAGCAAAATTTTAAGCGTACATTTCAGACTATAATTATCTTGTAGCCATCGATATAATATAGAGCTATAGACTACTGGAGTTACTTATATTAAAAAAGGTCCGATACTTTTTGTTACCCCAACTTTAAGTTTTCGATTAATTCAAACACCCTCTGTTTTCCTTTCATTTTCACAAGTCGGATGGACTTGACAACTCCCTTTCGTGTCGACCCCAACATCCGGACTTTTTATGACATATCTGGACTGGCAACCCTATGCGGGTGGGTGATCCTTTCGTGTATTGAATTCGCCCATTACTGTGCTCAGTAATTTGAAAGCGTTTAGAGCGGTCGGCGCTCCAAATTTATTACTTAATATTACTTTGACCCGACGCAGCTGCGTCCGGATTGATTATGAATTATAATGGGTTTGTTTTATCACTAAGTGCACGGATTTGAAGAAGCTACGGGGTTACGGGGGTCTACGAACTTCGTAGCACCCGCTACGAAGCGCTACAACATAAATCATTATTTGTCTCCAGAATTATGTAAGATTCTGTTTTTATTGTATTTTATTGTGTTTACGTCATTTAAATAATTATTGTAATTAAAGGGGTTAACAAAACTTACATTAGGTGAGCTTACGAGTATCTTATTTAGAAGATTTCTTTCAGCAAAGCCGATAATATCGTGTCTATCTGATATTATTATGGTGCTTAACGGTTACGAGTATATTGTAATTAACAAATTAAGATTCTATTCTATGTTGTCTTTTTCACAAATAACATTTAAGTCGATTTGAAACTATATGTTGATAGATTTGATTTGAATATTTGAAACGTGTCAGACATTGGTGTAAAAACCCTAGTGTTATAGTGTAATATAATTTAATGTAAAACAATAACCAACGTCTATGTACATATATGTAGTAAAGGGTATTTTACATACCCTGTAATGTAAACTACATACGTATTATAACTATATTTACATACGTGAGCTGTTAAAGCCATTGAATGAAATTTTGCATGTAAAATATTATGGGGTTTTTGTAAATTCAACAATGTATCTGGAAGAGAGATCTGTGGAGATCCACAGGTTGCCGTTTGTACCTATATCTTTGTTTATTTAAAAACGTAAAATATATTGTTTTGTGTGCACAATAAAATATAATATAAATAAATAAAACTAAAAGATTACGTAGAAAGAATTAATGTGCACACAATAAAGGTTTTCAAGCATTAAATATAAATATAGGTACATGTTGTAATGTCACAAAGTAGGTCGAAGATTATCCGACGAAAGGAAGGTGTTTTTTGTACCAACTTTTTCTCTCATTGCGTGAATTTGATGAAGTCGGCACGAGGAAAACGGAATGGGGTTAGAATGGTGTCTTTATTGGTCGCGTGAACTTCCTCATACGTCGGAACGTGAACAGATGTGCTATCATTTCGAGATATTTTATCAAAGGAAAGCTGAGGTATTGCCCTGATCAAAATGATATATTGCGAAACCATTAAAAGGAGGTTAGTTTTTGTTACATTACGTATAATACATATATATGATGTGAAGATTCTTGCAAGAAAATTTTATATTATTATAGTAATACCATAAGAATAAATAATATTTATTTATTTAAACAAGAAACATTGTACAAAAGGCGGACTTAATGTCTAGTGGCACTCTCTGCCAGTCAACCTTCCAGTTAAACACAAATACGAAAGGCATCGTTACAAATACACAGTTAAATACATCGTATTATTACTTACTGTATTGTTACTTAAATGTATTATTTACCATTCTTATGGTAATACTCAGTAGCCTTACTAATAAAACAAAATCTTGCATGAATTTTCACCCCGTTCATTATTGGTGTTTCGAGTCAGTACTCCAAACACTAATCAGTTTTAAAATTACACCTTTTCTTATAAAAAACTAATATCAGACAATGGTTATAGAAAATTTTATAGAATAGATGGCAGACGAGAAGACGGGCCATATGGTGGTAAGTGGTCACCACCGCAATCCTGCGATAGGAGTGTTTAAACTAAATGATTTATGTAATCTTCATGTTTAGTAAAAGTTAGTTGTGGGTGAGCTCAGATAACGATATTACCGTCTTATAAGTAATGTACCTACTGTACAAGTGTAGAAAATAATGAGATAAAAAGGTTATCACATAGTTATAGACATATATTGGCAATATTTCAGGGCGGGGAATGGCACCTAACAAGCGCACTTAACGATCAAGGGATACCGTAGTCGGCGAAAACTCAAAAGACAAACGATTCGGCCCGAACAAAGAAATCGTTTTCCTTCTTTGACCCAAAATCTGTCTTGGGTATACCTTTGTAAATGTGAATATAGACGGGATTTGACAAGTATATCGTTTATAAATGTCTTATATTTTATATTGTTAATTACAAACACATAATAAAAGCAGTATTTTTTAAATATTTACAGGAACAGTTTTGACGAAAGCGTTATATTAAAAAAAAAACAGAATAATTACCTTATTTTAAATCTCTAATATTCTAGTAGGAAAATTTCAACATAAAATCAATCATTCGATTTTCTTGGGATTTTCTTGGGATTTTCTTGATGTTAGCCGGAGTAGGCAGATATGAGTCCTATTGTTATTAACTATTACGTAATATAATATAATAATGAAATCAAAAAATATTCAGAGCTTATAAATGACTAATGGAGAATTGCGATCCATCAGGGATTGCCTCCAATTTTACATTCGGGATTTTTTTCTCCTAATTGTTTTCTGCCCTACATCACGTCGTGCGGAAACGAGCCCGCTATCCGAGCCTACAAAATATGCCTACCTAATTATTTGTACCGTACATATACTTACTTATCATATATTTATTATTTGTGACGTCATATGAGCAAAGGGACCTTATTGTTTATGCCCATTGGTTAAGATTTCGTTGTTTAGACAAAGATACCTTTCAAGATCTTTTTAAGATCTTTATTTTAAAAATCTGTTTAAATTTTTCAGGCATTGCAATAGAAACAAGTTTTTTAATTTCAGTATCTAGGAACCTAGAAGTGACAATTACGATGTCGCATTTATCTCCATGTCACATGAGAAATAATTTGAGAATTTCATATGAGTTCAACTGGAAGAATGAATAATTTTTAGTACCTAAAACACCCTATTACGTATTACACAAAACTAACAGATCGATTAAAAAAAACGCTACTTTTTGAAAAAATAAACCTAGACATTTATTTTAGTTGCTGAGTTTTTATTGTAATTTTATCACTGAAATTGATAAAAATCTCCTAAGTCGGGATTTGATAAACGGAAAATTTATTAATGAAACAGAGCACGTTAATCTCTGTCCAGCGCACGGATCAGCTAAATGGAGCCTGAAATTTCAGAATGTAACTTTATTTTTGCTCGGAAATTTTGCACCAAAATAAAAAGTCCGTCAATTACAACAAAAACTGATGCATTTATTTACTTTTTCAGTATTACTTTACTTTTACTTTTTATATATTTAAAAAAAGTTTCAATTAAAATGCCAAAAACGTTTCCTCTCGTTCATGGGCTCTGCATGCATGAAGAGGATGATATTTCAATGCAATTATCGGTATTGAAAAATACATGTTTTCGAAATTTTCTTGATTTCTAAAACGTTACATTTTCTGTTTTCTTGTTCCTAACAAAGCCGAAGTAATATACCCACATGTATTCGAGACAATTCTATTTATAAACTAGTTAGTTGTTAAATATAACTAAAATAAACACTTAGAGTTCATTATGATTGTACTTAGAGAACTGCGTTTAAGACAGAAGTTGTAGAAGGTTTTTTTTGCCCACGGTGCTATCAATGCTTCTATTGTAGAGAAGGAAAGTAGCAGACGAACAGACAGTAGTTACGTCCCACTGCAGGGCAAAAGCCACCTCTTGTGGTCATGAGGGCGAATTGGGCCATAATCCACCACGCAGACCCAGTTTAGTAAGATCATACATAATGCAAGTGAAGTGTGCTAATTGATAGAAATAAATTAAGGGAGCGATGTAGGCGGTAAAAGCTGGTTTAATTAAATTTGTCTACGTCGCATGTTTGAAAGGAAACGATTAACATCTTGAAAGCGGTGCGGTGACGGCGAAGACGGTGAGCATCGCCCCGATCACAATAAACATACATAGTAGTGCAGCTAGTAAACCCTGGAAAATCCCACTCCATAAATAAACATGTGTTATGAAAGTGACAGACTGTGCGCTAACAAACAGCGAATTTTATATTCTGTAATTCAATCATTCAACTATACAGTAATCACCTACACTTTGCATATACTTAAATTCCAAGGAAAAAGAGACAATCAGTGGAGTATCGTCAGGGGCAGATAATGAGAATAGAAGAGGACCAGACTGTAAAAAAACTCGCTAGATATGATTTTTTTAAGAAGATATCTCAGTTGATGAAATACAAATTTCGAGAAAATCTACTTTACATGAATTTGACTCTAATATCGCTTTTTGCGGTACCGCATGTTGTCCACTGAAAATTAACTATTGAACGTGCTCATTGTTTATCCAGCTTCAGGAGTCAACTTACTAAACACTGTTTTATCCGCGATACGCGGAGTCAAAAGTTGAAAATGAAATTAAAAGTTCTGACCTTGTAACCTCCTGTTCACCTACTCTCGATATTCCTGGGGGCCCCCGGAAGTGCTGAACAGGGATGCGCTTAATAGCGCTCTTGCAAGGTCGTCGTTACACTGCACTGGTTACTGTCTGTTATATACTATGTACACTCGCGAACGCCAAGGTCTCCCAAAAATGTGCAGCCTACTTGCACAACAATAGATTGCGATCGTACCGCATAAGGATCAATGGCCGACTCGTACGGCGAAGGGTCAAAGGCTAACTAACTAACGGGCGACCCGCGCCCGCGCAGCACGTGAATTCACCCCTCACCTCGCAGCCCCCGAACAATACCGAACAAACCCCCGTCCCATGCAGAAGAAGTCTGCATGCTACTCCACTGGCAGGCGAGAGAGAGAGGTGACCGCTCTTTTCAGGATTGAGCCACCCACTAGGACCTCCGCAACCCGGGGTATTCCATCCACTCCGCGAAACAAATTAACAATGCGGCCCCGGCGCCAAAACAACGGCGGCAAATTAGCATCCTTGATTAAAACGAGGTCACCGATGCCTGGTGGGTGGGTCTTATCAGTCCATTTAACGCGCTGTTGCAAAATGTGCAAATACTCCAGAGACCAACGTTTCCAGAAACTCTGGGACAATTGTTGCAACAATTCAAAGTGCGACAAACGATTAGAAGCTACCCCTGTAAATGGGTACTCCGGCAGGGCGTTAAGTGGCTGTCCTATCAAGAAATGACCTGGAGTTAGAGCCTCCAAGTCGTTAGGATCTGACGAGAGCGGACACAAAGGGCGCGAGTTGAGGACGGCCTCAATTTTACAAAATACCGTTACTAGTTCCTCAAACGTTAATACCGTTTCTCCGATAACGCGCCTTAGGTGAGTTTTGGCTGATTTCACGGCTGCCTCAAAAATACCTCCCCAATGGGGGCAGCTAGGAGGACTAAACTGCCAGGTGATGCCCCGGCAAGATAGGGACATTCCAAGATCTACCTGGTTAGCATCTAAAAACTTATATAAATCCTTAAGGTAGTGGTCAGTACCCCGATAGTTGGTTCCGCAATCAGATCGAATTAACGCTGGAAGTCCGCGCCGGCTAACAAATCTACTAAATGTGGCAACAAATGCCTCTGTACTAAGAGCGGAAACTACTTCCAGGTGAACAGCCTTGGTTGACAGACACACAAAGACGCACAAATACGCTTTCTCTATCTTCGCTTTTCGAAGTCGCGACGTCTTGACCATGAATGGCCCGGCAAAATCGGTGCCAACTCCGGCAAAGGGTCTGGTTCCCTTGACTCGATCTGCAGGCAAATTTCCCATCATGGGCTGCATCGTCGCTGCCTTCAATCGATAGCAAGGCAAACAACGGAAAATTATGCCACGGATGGTACGTCTGGCTGACAAAATCCAAAATTCACGCTGCAAGATGGCTAACAATGCATTGCAGCCAGCGTGGGAATTTGCAATATGTCGGTGAGTCACCAACAAATGCACTAAGGGCCCACCTTTGGGCAACAACAATGGGTGACGAACCCCAAAAGGCAAATTGGCGTGACACAATCTACCACCAACACGGAGAAATCCCTCACCGTCAATAAAGGGGTTGAGCCTAGCAACGGCTCCCTTGAGTTTAGGTCTGCCATTCCGGAGTGTCTCAAGTTCTAAGGCGAAATGTTTAGTCTGCACAACGCGAATCCAATGCAGAAGGGCCATTTGGCGTTCTTCTGGCGTGAGAACAGGAGACAGCCGCTTTTCCTCCGGATGCCGAGCGTTATGAACGAAACGCTGTATCCAGGCAGTCACGCCAAGTAATTTAGACAAGGAACTATAGCGATTGAGCAGAAAATCAGTGCCCTGAAGGGGCTCAGTCAGGACACTCGATGTGAGCCAACCAATGAGGGGAGGAGTTACCAAGCACTGGTAACGTGGCCAATCAACTTCAGAATGTAACAACCACTGGGGCCCCCACCACAAATGGTGGTGAACCAGATCCGGCGCGTCTAAGCCGCGAGAAGCACAATCAGCCGGATTCAATTCCCCTGGGACATGTCTCCAAATTAAAACCGTCTCTGAATCTTGGATCTGTGATACTCGATTAGCTACAAAGGTTTCTAACGTGTGCACCGAAGTTTTCAGCCAACACAGAACGATCTGACTGTCAGTCCAGGCGAAAACTGTTCCAATGTCTACACTACGCCCGAGCGTAGAGCACACGTGATTTAATAAGCGGGCAAGAAGCGCCGCACCACATAATTCTAACTTCGGAATTGTATGTCGAGTCCGTATAGGAGCAACCTTGCTCTTCGACATAACTAAGTGAATTTTTGTCTCCCCAGTGGTACTTACAGTACGTAAGTACAGCACGGCCGCATATCCACGCTCGGATGCATCACAAAATCCGTGGAGGGACACTGAGCATTTCCCAACAGGAAGGAAGCATCTAGGTATTGCAACCTGATTGATAGCCGGGACGGATGAGAAATACGATTCCCAATCGTGTATCAACTCTCCCGAGAGAGGCTCGTCCCACGAGAGTCCCGCAGTCCAAAGCCTTTGCAGAAAACACTTGGCCTTAAATATAACCGGACTGATCCAACCGTTCGGATCAAAAGTCCTGGCTACCGTAGACAGAACTGATCTCTTAGTCCATACCTTAGAGGAGGTTAATTCGACTCTGTAGGTAAACTCATCGTGGACTGGCATGTACTGCACTCCAAGGAGGGCTATCAAATTCAAGCTATCCGCATTCTCAAAGAGATGAGGGTCTTGTTGGTGGTCCTCCGGCAAACCGGAAAGGAGATCCGGTGAGTTGGATAACCATTTTCGCAACTCATAGCCACTAGTTCCCAGAAGCCCTATCAATTCATCTCTCAAGGCCCGAGCCTCTTCGAGACTAGATGCTCCGGTACAAATGTCATCAACATAAGCATCCGTCTCCAAAACAGAGGCTGCGCGGGGAAAATACAAACGCTCGCGCTCCGCAAGCTCCAACAATGAGCGAATCGCAACAAACGGGCTAGATTTTATGCCGTACGTATTGGTGTTGAGCTCGTAAATCACCATCGGATCCTCTGGATGCTCACGCCATAAAATCAGCTGATATCTCCTATCTTCTGGATGGATCAGCGTCTGACGGAACATCATTCGAATATCCGCTACAAAGACTACTTGATGCCTCCGGAAGTTGGTCAGAATGTCTGAAATGTCCTTTTGTAATTTAGGACCCGCATGCAGACATTGGTTCAGCGAGACCCCGGTGGTCGTAGACACTGAACCATCAAAAACCACCCGAATCTTTCCGGTAGGGGTCTTTAAAACCGCATGGTGGCTCAGAAAATAGTGCTCACTATGTTGCCAATCAACGGTCGACACCGACATATGCCCCAAATCCACGTATTCTCGCATGAAGTCGACGTACTTCTGACGAAGGACTTTATCCTTGAGCATGCGACGCTCCATGGAAATCAAACGTCGTTCAGCAACGTCCCGAGAGCGTCCAAGGGCAGGTCGAACCGCTAAAAAAGGCAAACGGGTGATCAAACGGCCCGAGCGAAGGCGACCAGTATTATTCTGGTAGAACAGCTCGCATTCCATTTGCTCTGGGTTCACCCGGGAAGCTGTAGGGGGCTCTTCCACCTCCCAAAATCTCTGAACCGCATCAGAGAGAACTGAACCTACAGCTACATCATCAAACTCTTGGGAATTGGCAGTTGTTGACACTGGGCCCATTATTACAAACCCGAATGAAGTCGGCACAGCGACTAATCCGTCACGCTGTAAAAGCCGCTTAGGTCCACACAACAATCTTCCAAGGACATCCGCTCCAATCAGGAGATCAATCGGGCCTGGGGTGTGGAAGTCAGGGTCTGCTAAGTCCAAGCCTGACACTACACTCAACACAGCAGACGGTAATTCTTGCTGTGGCAAATCACCAATCATCTCTTCCAACACAATTGCCGACGCCTCAATCTCCGGGTGAGACGAGGTGACAGGTGTACAATTAAATTTTGTGTGACCGATCACACGCACCTGCACCTTACCGATACCTCGCACATTGTAGGTACCGGTGTGGACGCGTAAGCCTAACTTTCTCGCCAAACAAGATGACACAATGCAGCCTTGGGCCCCCGAATCTAATAGAGCACGAATCCTCATGTGTCCCTTGGGTCCTCGTACCATAGCCGAAATAGTTGGCATGAGTACGTACATCGATTGAACGGCTGCAGTTGGCGACTGGGCATGTAATTCCTATAACTGAGGCCAATTAACCCCGGAGCGCTCCACATGCGCTAACGGGTCCCAGTTATGGTATACTGGTCGGCGATCCACCTGAGTCCGTTCAGGGGTAGTGTTGCCCTGCGAGCGTTGGGAATGCGGCTGACGTCGCTCCAAGCGCGGTCGTTCCGCTAAAGGGGTATAATTGGTAGGAGCACTGCTCCTTCGAGGCGGCAAAGATCTCCCGGCGATCACAGCATAATCGTGGCGGCCGCCATCATCAACTCTTCGAGGGGGAGTTAGCCGGCCCCCGCCCCTAGGGGAAGTGGAGCCCCCGCCCGTACGGGGAGAACGACGGCCTTCAAACCGAGGAGGAGCCCGTGACCCTATTCTGGGTGCAACCACCCGACCGCGATTAGCCTCCCAGCCATGACCGTCACGACCATCCCTATGGTCGACGCCATTCCGATTGGCACATAGCAGGGGGTGATGTCGGCCCAAACAATGCTGACATGAATGCGATCTAGCAGGGCACTGCTGAATTAAATGCTCTCCCAAACAACCATAGCACCAGCGGCGCTGAAATGCTATGTTCCGCCTACCTCGGACCGCCAGACCCTCAAACCTTCTACACGAGACCACCTTGTGGCCCTCCGCCTTGCAATATAGGCATCTTGGTGAGGTGCTGCCAGTGGCGACAGCATACCGTTGTCTGGGGATCCGAACATTCCGCTTAGACAATTCCCGTCTAGGGGGCGCTTGGGAAGTGGACGGGATGGGCGCATCCGAATTATCCGCCAACCTACATTCGTCCTCTAAGAATTTTAGCAAATCTACGAATTTGGGCAAATATGTTGCGCTATCACCACCGTATTTATATTCAAATCGGGCCCTTAGCTCCTGAGATAGCTTACCCAACACAATGTGGACTAAAAGAAATGACCAACTATCCACTGGCAACTCAAGTTTACCTAAGGTATTCACCGCCCCCAATAACGGGTTTAACAATTCTAATCTTAATGAAGAAACCCGGGTGACCTTAGGTAGTGCCAGGATTAGTGCCACATGTGTGTCCGCCAAACGTCTCACGTTCTGATAACGTCGGAACAACAGCGTACGTGCCGTGATATAATTTTCATTGTTAACATCCAAATGTTGGATAAGACTGCTGGGTTCTCCCCGAAGAATCGAACGTAGATACGCCATCTTTTGGCTATGAGTTAGATCCTCCCTGGAGTCTACCAAACTATCGAACAGATTTACAAATCCGATCCACTGTTCGAGCCTTCCATCAAAATGTGGGAGATCCAAATTGGGAAGCCTGCTCAACAACGCCGGAGGGGTTGCCTTCCCCTGCCCAGAATCCGACGGCAGACCTCCAGTCTCCTCCGAAAGGGAGACTGCCCTTTCAGTGATGGAATCAGCTAACTCATAGCACTGATTCACATCGGCCTCGATCCTATCCACAACCTCAGAGCCAAGATCCGGCGAAAGCTCGGTAAATTTCGCGTAATGTTGGCCCAACTTATCCAACCGTGCCGGTAAATCCTGATACCTTTTTATTAAGGCACCATGACGATCGGGTCTGTCAATCAGACTAGCGGCCGAAGCCAACCATCGGAGTATCGCCTTTATGTTTCCACTAATGGACAATGCTGACATGGTTGTCACTAAATGTAACAACAAGTGTACAAACAAACAAATAAAATTAATATACAGTATTCAGTTTAAGGATAGTGGCCTAACAAACAAACAGGCCACACCTACAAAGCAACAATAAATGATACAAAACAATAATCCAATATGTAATAGATCCCTGTTACCATATACGTAACTTACAACTTGTTATAAAAAGTAACCACTGCGAGAAATGTTAATATAAACAAACAAAATTCCATTCCAAGTTAGTAAGTGCTCAATACCTATCCGTCGCAGGTAACCGAAACAAAACCGAGTCACTAAAAAAAGGAATGTTAAGATTAAAAACACTTGACAACGGGTAGACCTTGGGATACGTTGCTATTAACAAAGAACTTTTTTAACTAATGTTTACGTTTCACAATATAAGGTCCATATGCACAACCACGCTCTGCTACCAATGTTTTATCCGCGATACGCGGAGTCAAAAGTTGAAAATGAAATTAAAAGTTCTGACCTTGTAACCTCCTGTTCACCTACTCTCGATATTCCTGGGGGCCCCCGGAAGTGCTGAACAGGGATGCGCTTAATAGCGCTCTTGCAAGGTCGTCGTTACACTGCACTGGTTACTGTCTGTTATATACTATGTACACTCGCGAACGCCAAGGTCTCCCAAAAATGTGCAGCCTACTTGCACAACAATAGATTGCGATCGTACCGCATAAGGATCAATGGCCGACTCGTACGGCGAAGGGTCAAAGGCTAACTAACTAACGGGCGACCCGCGCCCGCGCAGCACGTGAATTCACCCCTCACCTCGCAGCCCCCGAACAATACCGAACAAACACTATTAAGCATTGTAATCTTTCTTTCAGATACTGACATATATATTGTATGTGTATGTAGTGTGTATGTATGTAATTTATGTATACTGTACACCATCTACCTGTCATTAAATTATTTATTTCCTCTCTAGCCAGAGGTTGTCTGGCAGAGATCGCTAATAGCGATAAGACCGCCTTTTAAGCATTTCGTGTGTTGCAATGTCTGTTACTCTTTTGTTATGTTTTGTTTTGGTGTGCAACAAAGAGTATTATCTATCTATATTTTAACAAATTAATTACATATAAAAGAAGAAATTTGCATAATTTGAACACGCTGACATTTGATTTTTTTCCTATTAACATTCTGTCTAGAAATTTATCGGTCAAAAACGTCATTCGAAGATATTTGTGGTATGGAACTGTAGATAAGTGTAAGTCACTGTAAGTAGATTGAAAATGTAATAATAACCGAAAATGTAATTTTCTTCACCAAACTTTACAAATATGTTAATATTTTAAATACTAGAAAGCGGAAATTTGATTTATTTTTGCTCTGATAAAGTATTAAGCCATTGTCTTCGATTAATTTTAAATATGAAAATGAATCGATATCTATATACACTTTTGTACATTTATATTTACTGCGGACATAATACGTAAATATAGACATTGTATCGTATTGATGATTGATGCGTGCTGTTTTGTAAATATTCCCTACTGTCTTGTTTATATTATGAGGTTCGTCTTGGAGTGGCGGTGGCGCGCGGCGCGGCGTACACATAATCTGCGCTTGCCTTACATCAATCACGGGAGCCTCGCGGCCTGCACGAATCGCGATACAATCACATACGCGCTAACTTGGATGTGTAACAAGCAATTTGTCTCCTTTATACTTTATACAATGTATATAACTTAGAAGTATACATTCAACATACATTCGTGAGGTCGTGAGTTTGACGAGTCTCGTGATTGCAGAGGGAGGCCTGTAGCGTGTAGTGGAAATCTCCAAAAGTCTAAGAAAGGATTATTTAGCAATAAAAAAACGTCGAGAATACATGCAGGAGGTAATTTTTATTGGCTTGTATCTAAACGTGCAACAAAAAATACTAATGGAAACCATGACCAACAATACGATTTATTTTTGAATAACTGAAATAAATAATGGTAAATTACTAAATCACAAATCGTCATCACAAAGTCGACGCGGGAATCCTATTTATTTACGGTCACCAGAGAATAAATGGATACACCTTTAAATTTACTGTCATCGATTTGCTGTCCATTCAGTAATAAAATATCAGCTTATGGGCTTTACATGTAAATGAAAAATTTGGTAAGAACTCAAAAATAATAATCAATATTTGTAAAAAGATTCGTAAACTTTTCATATCAATGAACTCAGCATCATGAGCAGAATCCATGGTGTAAAGTTTCGAGAAAGGTTCGGTTACACCCTTATAATAAATAACTCAATGGGAAAACGCAGTGGAATTTTCGATATGCCATGCTTACAAAATTATTTTTTCAACTATTTTTAGTGATTACTTAATAATTTCACCTAATAACCTAATAATTCTAATATAAAAGAGGTGGGAGAAATATGAATCGACCATGCTGTTTGTTATGTGAACTGACAGACTCGCTTCGGTTATCGAGTCGAGCTGGTCTGCAACCTACTCGTATGTATCTATTAACTTCATAAAGAATAACAAGTTGTACGAGAGACTTCGTCGTGTCAGAACTTACAGATGCGTAAGGAAAACCTGTAAAAACTAACCGTATAATAAATAATGCATAAAAACATTGGGTTAATAATATACTTCGTGGTATAAAGTCATTTATAATACAACCTTTTGCTCTATCAGATTATTATAAATCGATCAAATACATAAATAAAATAAAGTAGATAAAAAGGTCAATACCTATTTTTAACGCACCTTTACAAACGTCAGAGCGTTTTATTCTCTGGTAAAAATACACCTTTCTATTTTACGTTATATTTCATATGGTCTTTTTATAAAAAAAAAACTTTTTTAGTTATAAAAGTATTTTTCCTTTTATGAATATGTTAGCAATCTACGAGTATATTTAATTTCATTAGCTTTATTTTAATTTTATCTGCAGATGATAAAATTTAATTTCGCGGCAATCCATTGCGTCCCTCCAATTCTGTAAGCAAATATTCACGTAATTCGGTTGTCTGTACTTTATTTATACGACGGTGTCTTGGGGCACAGTTTATTTTCTTTCTGAACGCTCAGCAAAGGCAAAATGCTTTGTTTTTTCACAGCCCGTCTACGCTCGATTAGTTCCTTCCCTTTTATTCCGGGGCACGTTCGAAAAGCAGATGTTATTAATGTGTACCTGGGTGTTTATTCACATTTTCTACTACATTTAACGCCGTTTGCAAGTCTTTGACAAATGGCATCGCAGAAGAGCTCACTTCGTTACTGATGATAAGTAATTGTAGGATTTGACTTTTAATTGGTATCTGGTGTGGCCATTGTCATAGTAGGTAGCAACTGCTTGTTATTTTTGTATTGATTTTTAATGTATGTATAAGTGTAGTGAGTTGTTATGTAGCCAATAAATGAATATTAAAACTTAGTTTTATTTATCATACGACCTAAATGCAACACCGAAAGAGGCGTAAGTAAACTTTTCAGTAGTATGTACTCGTAACTAAGTAATTTACCTTGCATGTTCCTTCAGGAATACCTACCTAATTTGTCTAGCTTGCGGTGTCTAATTGGCGTAACTGAGCAAATCCATTCAAAGGAGTTCGTGAGAAGTTATGAGAGCAAAACTAACGCGTAACGGTTTCATCATAGCCGGCGGTATGTGTTCAGTGGGTATGTTCCAGTTTAATACTTCAATAAGCGTAGGTAGGAAATTTGAATTCCTGTAGGCTAAATTATTGTTGTTGTTGTTGCTCTTTGGATTGTTACAATACTACCGTAAGTACAAAGGCGGACTTACTCTTAGAAGGAATCTCTTCCAGTCAATCCTAAAATAACTGAGAGGAGTTATGTCATTAAAAAGCAGGTTAAGACATATAATAATAAATAGAAGATATATTTGTACATAGATATGTAAATATATGTATACATATAAATACATATGTATAGAATATACATGCATATACATACATATATACGGTAGTATATAATATGGTCCTTGTTCTAGAACCCTTCTTTGGTCTAAAGAAAACATTTAAAAACCTTCTAAATGAACTTTAAAAGAAATTTAAAATCGTATAACATCATCACGAAAATGTTCTCGTTCGAATTCCATTGTTGCAAAGAAAAGCGCATGAAATGCATAAAAAAAGTGAATACAACATTTTTATTTTTTTCGTTTTGACTAAATGGCTTTCGGAATTCGAATTTCAAATAAATAATGTTTTAAAATCAGTACAGCTCAAATGAGTTCTCTTTCTAAAATTTGAGTATCTCAAAATTTATCTAGTCACCCACGTATAGTCGCATATTGCTTAGAAGTTGGGTTTGGAAGGTAACAAATGAAAATGTTCTTCAGCGATCCTGTGAGTTGACCATCAAAAAGAGAAAAGTCATATCGGTATGCTTATTGTTTAGGCTGGAGTTCTGGCCTGACTGAATTGCTGGTAGTAAAATCACTTAGATGCTTAGCTTGCTAAGATAAGCAGCGCACCGCGGCGTCAAGAGCAATATTATATCGATACGCCCTCATCGTAGTAGATAGTAGATAGACAGTAGTAGTCATCCAATATTTGAACAAATGTCGAAGAACGGCAGAATACTAGTGGTCATCAGTACATGCGAGAAGCACAAGTCATCAACCTCTCTCAGTCATTTATTCCATTAAAATAATGTAAATTCTAGTGATGCTTTTTTGGAAAAATTGTAACTGCGAACAGTTTTTCCACTTTCAGTGTGAACGTCTGGCATTAGGCATTTGTCAATAATCGTTTACCTCATTAGTGACTGTTTTGTATTCAACGCGCTCCCCTTGATCAAAGAAAATGGACTGTAAAATGATAGCTTGGGACTGATGGAAATGCTATAAATAGAGTAATTTGACATTATAGCGTGCGTACCTATATCTGTATAAACATTGTATGTCGTAGTTTCATATCAAATCACAAAAATTAGAACACTTTCTGGAACGCAGGTATACAGCATTTATATATATTAACCGTAGCCAGCCCTTTTTTCGTTCACTACTCAACATGGGCTTTCTAATGTGCATTGTCTTGTGTATGAGGAATAAAACGATCGGGTTAGCGAGTCCATCATTTAGAGATGGTGTAGTTCCGCAGGGTTTGTGGTAGCGGTTTGTTATTGCTTGTCGCCCTTTACGACAACCATGAGGAGAGGCGGGCTGGTGAGTGACCACTGTTAGTTAATTTTAATGTCATTTGTACAAACTGTCAAGGCATACCTAAATAATATATAGTACATAATATAAGTATATGCTATTTGTACGAGTATATAATTAAGTGTAATTACTTTGCATACCTTTCGCAATGATATCGCCCATTTTATATTTTCGCTATAATCAAAATGTATGCATTGTCTACTCCATTGAAGAACAATTAGATGCCCCCCTCTCGAGCCTCGGCCTCCCCCTGCGGTGCCCGGCTCCGCACGTGGGTGGAAAACGAATTTTTTCTCTCTTTGTTGTTCTTTAATTGCTCTGATTGGTGCGACGGAACGAAATAAAGCCGCATTTGCCGGGGATTTGTAGGCTCGGTCGCATTCAAACGTTACCAGTCTCTAATTTAGACTTGATTGCGTTTGGCTACGGGTTTTTAAATTGTTTGCTGCGGAACTTCGCAACTTTCAACTGTATAGGTACTTACAAAGACGCAATTTTTTTTTACCGAAATTATGAAATCGATTTTTCCCTACGGAACTGTGAGTCATAATTAGATTGTACGGAGATAATAATTTGGACTTGATCGCATTCGGTTGCAGGTCTTTAAATTATTTGTTTTGGGACTTTTATTTAGATTTTTTTACGAAACTAAGAAATCTTTTGGTTTTCCGACCAAATTGATCATACTTGGTGGCTATCAATCGATCAATATACGGATTATTTTGTGTAAAAAAATAAACGGTTATTTCATTTACATATTTATTGGATTGGATTTTGGTTAAAGATCCATAAAAAATATATCCAGGATATCTTTGAAGAAAGGATAACTTAAGTTTAATGAGATTTTACTTCTCTAGTTTTCTAGAGAGGTAAAATCTCATTAAACTTAATTTTCTTTAGTTGCAGCTTACAAATTGTGTGTTTCTCCTCGATTCTCTTCAATCCATCAACGGTGACCATCTATCAAGTTACCACCCGGACGCTCACGGAGCTAATTAATTCTATTCGTCTAATAGCGAATCTTCTCGCTCCGCTGTCCCGAATTAATCTTTTAGTCGGGTCGTCCTAATCGCGCTACGTCATTAATATTGATGAAAGTTGTTCGTGCGACATAAATACCGATTTTCCATCTAAATTTTGAACACCAAAAAAATAAGAAATTTCGTGGAGTATAATTTCTTAATAATATTACGAGTATTTTCTTTGTTGATCGGTTTTCATCACCTATTAGTCCAGTTAGTGCTCCTACTTTTAGTGCAAAGGTCGGGTTCAATTCCCAATTCATTTGTTTAAAAACAAAAAAAATGTTGGGTTCGGAGTGGTGTGTTCGTCTTTGCATGTGTCTCTGGCCCAACAATAGAGGGAATCCTTGGGTGAATGAATGTAGCGCTATTCATTAATAATGGAAGAAGTTATGGTACCCATGCACCCACCCACTGAGTAAAACCTAATAAACCATGCAAAAGGAAACTTTAAACTTATGTGCCATTTATCTTGCAGAATTTTGCAAGTGGAAATCTTCTTTGTCCTGGACTGTCCTACTTTTTTCTATTCAATTTGATTAATGTGACCACTTTAAATAAATTATGAACGAAATTGAATTTCAAGCAGCTAACCCAATGCAGCTGACTTTTTCTAAACTAAATTACCGTAAAAACAAACATGGCTCCGATAATAAATCCACGCAAATATATTTGCACATTAAAATTCTCGACCTAGAAGCCCCAGGTCATTGGGATCGACTAATGGCTTAGGTAAGTGCTCCAATACTGGATACGTGAGTAATTTAGTTACCTATCGATTTAGTTCTGCCATAGGCGACCTTAAAGTAAAGGTCACTAAACAGGGTGAGAAAATGAAAATGGATTTTCCTAAGTTCTGCTGTGAAACGCGACGTGCCTTACAATAGCTGAATGATCTGTCTTTAGTAGCAGTTCGTCTCTCGGCGAAACTGCTGAATGCTTTTTAGCTCTCAAGCAATAAAAATCGTGACTGTGCACACTGAATGGTTGTCATTGAGAGACGATAGCTGGTGTACCGCGTGTACTCCAATTTTACTAACAATAGCCAGGGATTTACGGGATACAATGAGCGGATTATTCAGTATGGTGAGGTGAAACTGCGCCTTCATTTTAAAACTATTTTAAAAGATATTAAAAACTGAAAGAATAAACGGTTGGTTTAAAAGAAAAGTTGGTCGGGAAATTAACATGAAAAACGAGTTGGGGCGAACTATTCACCATTTTTATTATTTTCGCCCACATTCGTTTGTTTGTTTTTTTTTTGTTTTGAGTTGTAAAGAAAATTTCAGAAAAAAAATCTGTTTTTGGATATTCAATGAGTTAGGGAACTGAAATCGAATGTTAAACATATTAATTAGTATAATGAATGAAAGAAGGTTAACAACAATAGAAGTTACTACAATACAATAAAAGTACCTACATCTTTTGCAACATGTATTGGTGTACAATAAAGAGTTTATCTATCTATCTACAATAAAAGTACAACGATAAAAGTTATGGTGTATTATACTTTAGAAATCCATTACGTACTTTAGAAATAATACTATAGCCTTAATTATACTAAAATTAGTGTACATTTTTAATGTTATATAGTCGGGATAATCACGATTTATTATTTATGTATTATAGCCGATATTTCGGTCCAGTTACACGCACCGTGATCGCGGCGAGACTGCGCAGGCGGGTGACGGTGTTGTTGCTATTGACGGACAAGTCTGTCTACCCTCCGTCGTGTTCGTTTTTGATTCACCTGCCCACACTGACCTTGTTTTTGATGATTAAGCTCCTTACACACTATATTAACAATATCACCACAAAAAACCCACAAATCCAGAAAAGTTTTCAAGCTCGCGTGTATGTGCTTACTGTACTTACAAATACACTAAAATATTCAGATGTAGAACTACTATTAGCTTCCTGACGATGCTGAAGGTTTATAGTATAGTCTAGGATATTAACCTTTAATTTTGTTTTCCCGAAGAATATTACTTAAATGTTCAGAATCCATTTAATAGTTATGACGAGATATCGTAAAAGTGCCAACTAGTTTTGTGTATAGTACATTTTTCTAGAGTTTTCAAAACTATCTTCCTTGCACATTACACCCCCTTGTGTACTATCGAGTAGAGTATAATGGAGTAAAAGAAACTCCTAATTCCAATAAATATATTACTCGTATTTACTTCTCATTCTACTACATAGTCCCAGATTTAAAGGACAGATAACGCAAACCGTCAGTCGCTGCGTGCCCGAAGTTGACGCTAACCTCCAACTTCTTGAGGTACTCGTCGTTGTTACAAAACAAAAATGTCTAATTGCACTATAATCTATTGTAAACAATCGTCAAAAGTGGTGAACCGAGTCAAGGGAGATGTTTCGTTTCATCAGTGAGTGATTTCCCATCGCTAAAATTTGCTTGTAACTTAGTCGTAGGTACAAAATAATTGACGCGCTTGATTTTCATACAATTTAACGAACTTGCGTTGTCTATGTCCTTTCTCTAAATACATTCCTTCATCTCGAAAGGTAGATAGCACATTTGGGGGCGTGCTAACTTTGGGCATTCTGAACTGATGACAGTATCCATTTAACACCAGGTGGACTATATGCTCGTCTGCCTACATTTTCCTATAAAAAGAATAAATAAATAATAGTATTGTAAAAATAACGCTTGCCAGCGATATAGTCTTAACGTTTGATGTTGTAAAACCTTTAAGGTTGAAAGCTCGAGTCCAAAAACGGTCAAGTTCTTGAAGTTTACTAGTGCTGTTTGATTGCTCGAACGCTCGGCTCTCATTTTCATTAACACACATTATATTTCTTATTCTGTTATATCTAGTATCTATACTTATTTTCTTATTGTCCAAATCCATTCATAAATCCAAAGGTAAGCTGAACATTCGGGGACAACGGCTCTCATTTTCGACTGATATTGACATCCGTAACTTACCACCAAACGAACTGTCTGCTCCTCTGCTACCTTCTCTGTATAGAAACGTGATTTAGAACAAAGAAAACTTCGGTACGAGAAACAGAAGCTACTTATAATAGAGTATTACATGGACAAATAGAAAGCTAGTAACGTCCGTGCCTTGGAATAATGAGCTACGACACGTCAGCACTCACACTACTACCTTGCCACCTCAATCAAGGGTTCAAAGCCCGGACTGTTTGCAAAGGGACGTTTATTGATATCACTCGCCGACGAGAACGAAGGTTTTCTTTTTCGCATGAACCGTGGAACAAAGGCACTTAAAAACGCAATAGCGTAAACATTTGAGTTGTTAAGTCTTTCTCTTACTGTTATTTTGTGTAACTGTGTTAATATACTATTTTGGTATTCTGTGTTTGTAATATTTTCTGGCTTTGGATTTCATTCGATTTTGGTTTCCCTTTTTCCTTTTTTTTGAAAGGCCGCTTTAATAATTTCATTATTTTGATGTTGATAATTTCTTTTATGACCTAGCAGATTTTCCCGCGGTTTAGCTCGCTTTAATTAATCTATCTGGTTTTGTCAGGAAAATCATTAAATTTGTTCACAGTAATGGATTTTGTTGACCGATTAAGCCGAATAGGGCCACGAATATAAAAGAGAACATTTGGAGTTCCAAGGTCATATAGCTTGTCAAGTCGAATCAATTATTACAGAAAATTCGCCAGTCTTCGCCAAACAGAAAACCTAGATTGCATTAGTACATCATACACACAGGTATTTTTAAATCATCTAAATTACGTTAAAGAAGATGTATGAAACTTTTGTATGAAACCTGGCCTGATTGCCAATACAATTGTAATGTAGTCAGCAACAGACTAATATGTCAAAAAAAAAATTCGTTTCTAGTCCTCATTGCTAGCATTTTAAGCTACTGATGGGTACCTATACGTTGACCCGTTGATGACTGTATGTCCAGTTATTAATTATAACCTATAGTTATCATAAAGACATATTTTATCTCCTACATTAATGGGGTATCTATAAAAATGGTGTGTGGTAAATAAAAAAGTTAATGTGAAAAGACAGATTTATTATGGTAATTAGCACTCAGCGGATGATAACAAGGGGTATCTTCCAGATTGATTGTCTTATGATGATTGTCAATGTGATGATTGTCTTATGAGGTGATGATTGCTAATCTTATATTGAATCTGCCTTGCGCTGAACCCTCCGAGTACACCCTTGGAGGAGTGGGCGACGGATTTTCAGTTTTGGAGAGGAGGAATGCGGCCCGGCCCACCTTCTCTAAATGGACGATCTGAAGCTATTTGCCTACATTTCTCAGAAACTGGGGGAACTGCTATAGTTCACGAATAGAGCTGAGTGCTGATAACTATGTGGTCCTCGGTGACGAGAGAGGATAGGTCGTTCGTTCCGATGGAGCGAAACTCAGTTCTAAGCGGTTAAGAAATCTCTCCAAAAGTGAAATATACCGCGAGGTACATTTCCGAGGTACTTGTAGGCTTGTATCACTTCTCCGCCACCTTGGGGCCTTGTTGCCATAATAAAAATTGAAACTTATGTTAAAAGCTTTCATTTGGTATTGAATATACTGGGTAAAATGACGCATCATTATTTAATTGAAAAGTGGCTACCATACATGCACTGCTGTACTTACATATTTTCAATTTAATATGTTATCATCACACTTGTACCTGACGCTGTGATGATGATATATTTCCACGTGTCCTCAAAGGTCCAAGCGCAGATTGTTGGTAACATTGGTGCATTGGCTTTTGGCTGATGCGAGACCTAAGTTAAATTTTTAGAACGAATTGTATATAAAGTATACAAAGGACAATTGAAATTGCATTAATTAAAACATTCCGCTCTTGGCAGAATAGTATCACATTACAATTTAATATTTAGTGTTAAGAATATATTCATTTCATGAAATAACATCTTGATACATGTGACTGTTTAGTCATGAAACTTTACCGCAAATGATTTTGATCCATACGTGAAAATTATGTGGGAAGTTAATACTTTGAAATTGATAGGATTTTGTGCTATTCAGCTACAAAATATATTTTGTGGAGGAATTATAGAGGATTATATATTATGTGGAGGAGGAACTTTATAGAGATAATTAGTGCAACATGATTGATCTGGGAGCGAAACAGGAGTTGCAATAGTTTTTTTTTTATGTACGAAGGCGGCAAACGAGCATACAGTCCACCTGATGGTAAGCGGTTACTATCACCCATAGAAATCCGCGATATATGCCAACATTAGTCCAAAATGACAAATGTTGGCACGCCCCTCGGATGCGAATGGATATAGGAATGGATTTGGAGAAAGGGTTGGGAAAATGGGGAGGGATAGGATGGGATGGGAATGAGCTCTGGCACATCTCACTCACTACCGAAACACGTCACTACATTGGGGAAATACGATAAAGTGGGAAATACAGTACATTTCAAGGTAGTCTTCTGTGAGAGAGGGGTAACGTGGCCAGTCGAGCGCGCCCAGCGGCTGTTGGATTGCAGCGTGTACTCTCCCCCTGAAATAAATTAAAGTTTGTAAATAAATATTTAAATTTCTTAATTAATTATTTAATTTTGGAAACAATTACTAAAGATTCTATATTTAGCAGCACTTAGTTTTTAGAATTAAGCTCATAGTTGTAAGAGTTGTCGGGTCGTCGTTACTTCAATAATAAATAATCAACAGAAGTGCGGCTTTAAATAATACATTCTTATTTTGACGTCTGTGGCGAAGTAAGCGTTTTATAGTTATAGGTGAATAAAATAGGTACCACATAGATTACTAAAGATTTCAATCCAATTTGTTTGCTGATTTTAACTTCCTAACTGTATTCCCAAACAATTCCGAAAATAATTCCAGTAAAATTGGAAGCCTAAATTTGTTACGGATTTAATCTAAGTTTACCGCTCATCCTGCAGTATTACCAGATGGATTTATGAGTTTGCAAACAAAACTAATGTTCCGCATCTCACTTCAACACTGAATACAGAACAAAAACATTGAAAATATGAAAATTATTATAATTTTACGGCATTAAAATTCAATGGCATGGCATTGAAATTACTACTGTTTATTGGGAGCTGCGAGGAACCAAATTTACTGGTAGATCCTTTCAATTTGATTGCCTTATTTTTTAAAAACTGCTGTTTACCTTCGGATATTTAGGAGTGGATTTAAGAATGGATTCCGAAAATGGGGAGAGATAGGATAGGATGGAATGGGAATGTGCTGTGGCGTATTTAACTCACTACCGAAACACGTACGTACATTGGGAGGATAGGATAAAGTGGAAAGTGCAGTACATTTTACAGTAGAGTTCTGTTAGAGAATGATAACTTGGCCAGTCGAGTGCGCCTAGCGGCTGTGTGATTGCAGCGTGCATCTCTCTGCCCCAACAAAATTCTACTCTGGCTAGGTTATGGCTCAAAATAAGAAAAATGATTAAATTCAACCCGCAAATGTACCATAGAAATTTTCTAAGGCGCGCGTGACTCAAAGGAGTGACAAAGGCTTGTATGTTATTTGGTACTCTCTTGCATGACACTAACTGATCACGCTTGGAATTATGTAAGTATACCTATGTACGATATATTACAGTACGATATAATAGGTACTCGTATATAAATAAAACACTAAAGTTAAGTTGAAGTACGTAGCCAGAGCTTTGTCTTCTTTATACTCGTACTACTGTACCTGATATCATTAAAGTGTTGGACAAAAGCTGAATGCGACTAGGATATGAGAGTTCTTATACTTTACAAAGCTGTATTTACTGATAAAAACTAAGGACATCAAGATGTAAATATGCCCCATAACTTTGCAAATGCCCTCCACCCTTCCCGTAATTTGGAGATAGCAATCGTGTCGCAGATACGAGTCGAGTTCGCCTCGTGATTTACTACAGTTGTCTCTTCACTTAACGAGGGAAACTTTTTGCCTCTCTTAAGTACACGGGAATAAATTAGCTAAATTGTACCGTCGACTGAACGCTCTCCGTTTTGCTAAAGCGTAGTAGAGTTGTATTTCTACTCATACATATGCATTAATAAATACTCACTAATACTAACATAAAAAGTTAATTGCTCTTAAGATTTGTTTGAGGGTAATGGATCGGCAGGATTTTGCATATCATTTAAGATATGATTATTATGGTGCGCCATAATACCTAGCCCCCTTACTGCGCTAAGGGGGCTAGGGTGCATTTATAACTAGCACGTTTCTCGGTAATAAAGACGTTTTTAGTTTACTGTTCCAAAAACTACAATTCATTATCAGACCGCAAAAGAGTCGATTCCTGAAAATGAAAAGTTATTGGTCCGCAAAGTATTTGAAACAGGGTAACTTCACGACGCTTAGAAAAAGGTTGCACTGGTCAGTTATAAATCTATTAAAGCCTCGAAATATACTGCATAGTATATTTGTACTTTTATATATTAAACTGATACTAGATTGATAGTTTAATTTTTTGGCGTTACAGTACAAGGCCAAGAGCTATTTGCAGTGCTAAAATTACAACAAGTGACTTATTATCCAATACTTATGGAGTTGCATAGCTCATATCTATCTATATAAATAAAAATTAAATGCTGTTTATTGGTAAGAGCATCACTTGACAACGGCTAGACCGATTTGGCTATTTTTTTTAAATGTTCTTAATAGTCCGAATAAGGTTTTTAGGGAAAGAAAAATTGGAAAAGTTGCCTGGAAAATTCGGGAAAACTGAAAGAGCTTTTTTCTATGAGATTTGTGTATGAACTCAAGACCAACTCACGATTCGAACGATGACACATGCGCAATTCTTTTTTTGTTATGTTCGTTATGGTCGTTGAAAAGTTTTCAGGAAATAAAAAAATATTTATTGAAATTTGAAATTATGGATTTTTTTTATTGAAATTTGAACAGGACAACGTCTGTCGGGTCAGCTAGTTGAATATATAAATTCAAAATGAAAACGCGTAACAAATATATGCTTTGTAAGCATGCCAAAGTATTTGCAATTTTAAAGTTGAGACGTATTAAACTTGGGGATTGAAGAGCACGCTTCACCGAAATCAGAGGCACGTTTAAACGTTCCTTACGTTCAACTATCAAAAGCTTGCCCACGTCAGTAACTTGGTTAGAGTTTGAAATTGAAGACGTTTGGTACCGAACAGTAATGGAGGGTGAAGCGGATCTATTGAGAGCTCGATATGCCGATATGGTGCGAACTAGTCTAGCCAATCGTGAGACTAGATTTTAACCATATTATCAAGCGGAGTGCCGATTTTGCATACCTGCTACCAAGGACATTACTATTGTATGCTATATGTTCTGATAAAGGGACTGAGATTTTGAAAATATGCATAAGTTATTCGTTGGAGACATTCCTAATGTTCCTAATATTCGCATTCGTTTTAGCGAATACCGGCCTATTTTCAAGTATTCGTGCTGGTATTCGCCATTTTATAAATGAATAGGTACCTATTCGAATAATAAAAACCCAAGGTGAGTAGCAGGCAAAAAGAGCTTTCCTATAAAAAGGAAAATATTCCTATAATTTGAAAATCAGTTACGTACTTAAGTTTAAATTGAACTGAAAATTTCTTACTAATTTCACAAGCTCGTGTAGTAGGTAGTGCTATTCATATTCGTGAATAGTGTTGTTTGGTATTCAAAACATGCTTACTCTCGACAAATCCCTTCTTGACAGACACAATTTGTAATGTTGGGTAGGTACACCTTAAAAACAAAAATGTAACAGACCTACCTCAAAAAGTCTATAAGCCATTTTGTTTTAACTTGGTTTTATTTACTCCACATAGAGAAACCTTTCAAAATTGTGACCTTAATTTTTGGCCTATAAAATTTATTTAAGCACTAGCACAAAATGTAAAATCATTAGTTCTAGACTAGCCGAAACTTGGCACGTGAAGCCAGTGCAGTTCGTAAGTCGTGTCAGGTATAAAGACCCAGTGGAGCGGAGGTAGTCAGCAAATCTGGCTAGAAACTTCTTTGGCGTGAACTAGTTCTAGTTTCCGGGTTCGACTTATGTTTATTCAATAAGTAGGTGAGCGGTCTACTGGGATTTGTCAATGAATATGAACGTAAAATGTTGTATAAAACGAAATATGTATCTGTTTATGTCTACTGTAAATTACCTACCTGCTTATTAAATCGTGTTGCAGCAGGTATTAATAAATCACCATGAAACTGGTATTTTTGCTTACCCCTCAAGTAATTAAAAAATATTTTTTGTTTTAATAATAAATCGATTAATGAAAGACGTGCCCATGTTTTTGAGGGGGGAGTGCACGCTGCAATCCAACAGCTACTGGGTGCGCTCGTCTGGCGACGTTACCCCTCTCTCATAGAAGACTACCTTGAAATGTACTGCATTTCCCCCTTTATCTTATTTCCCTAATGTACGTACGTGTTTCGATAGTGAGTGAGATGCGCCAGAGTCCATTCCCATCCTATCCCTCCCCATTTTCCCATTGCTTCCTCCAAATCCATTCCTATAGCTCCAAAGGTAGGCAGCGCATCCGCGGGCATGCCAATGGTTGTCATTTTGGACTGATGTTGGCAAGTATCGCGTCTGTCTATGGGCGACAGTATCCACTTAGGTCCATAGCAACAGGTCCACAGTGGACCGTGTGCACGTCTGCCGCCTTCGTGCATAAAAAAAAATGTTACTACTTGTACAACCAAAGGAATTTAATTAACAATGCTGCATCCTAACACAGCATCATACTCTCATGTAGAAGTCCGGTATACGTACATAGTGTAATACGATGATGATGGCGAGGTTAATCATTACACATGTGTTACACGTGTGTTCATTATGTTACATTTTGTATAACAATAATTTTAGCGACGAAACTGACGCGAACCTTTGCATTATTGATGGCAAAATGTTTTGCTTAGTAAAATGTTAGGCGTTGGAGTAGATACATAACATATAACTATAAATATTGTTAGGACACAGGGAATCCTTGTTTTCGTAACTCACACATAATAGTTAAATCTGATTTGCAATCGCATTCAAGTAGCTCTAAATTATTTAAGTTTTCTATATCAACATTCTTGCTGTCATCGTTACTTTTATCTGAAACCATCTTTTATCTGAGAGCTGTCTGTTATCTCTACAAAAAGTTACAATAATCTTATTAGACCTTATTACATATGTTTTAAAGAGTTAGAGATTACAATTTATATATTTATATACGAATATATTGAAGTGGAAAAACTAGAGGATGCGTAATAAAGAGGATGCATATTTTGAATCTTGCTAGTGGTAGTCTAGTGGGTATCCCCTTCCCCATAAGGAGGTTAGATGAGATTATTTATACCTATCCTCCGTTATAATTTATATTCCCCATCTTTCTCAATCCTTTTTTAAAGCGCTTGCCCAAATCTCCAAAAGGAAGGATTATCTCCATCGCATTGCCAGCGTTTATCATTCTGAACTGTTTCGTATGTATCGCTGTATTATTGATTTCAGAGTGAATTTCAAAAAAGGATTGATAGGAATACGAATTGTGGTGTACAACGGGTTAAAGGCGTTCCTCATTAGATTATAATCCACTCACTTTCCAGTCTTTTTTAAAACAAACAATTTATCCTTCATCTCAAGTTTTTCATTTTTAATATTTTCGCGATTTTCACACATATTCATCAATTAAACTAGGCCTAAACGCATATGTTTAACTATTTCATTTCTCTCTGGGTTTCGGCTGGGTTACACTAAAGCCACGAGCAATTACAACTAATCAATACTATTTCTTATGTATCTTATGTTAATATAGATATAAGTTATTCTTAATTCTATACGTACTGGCGTAGGGTACATATCATAAATGATACGATAATGAATGTAAATGAAATAACGTTTTTGACAAAAGCTGAAATTCTATTCTATAATACTAAACGTTAAGAAGTATTATCCATTCATGATAATACTCCTTAACATTTTCGATTAAAAAGAGGCATCTTCCGATAAAAAGGAAAGTCAAGATAAGTATCGAGAAAAAAATGCTATGAAAGAAGCCTTTGATCGTGAACATCTCGGATACATACTGGAAATTTTAAATCGTTCTCGAGGTGATTTCTTTATGGTAATCTATATTCTGTATTATTCAATGGATTTTTCTCTCCAGCTCTATAGAGCAGATGGTAAATTCGTTTTTATTTTTTATGTAAACTGTAAAGCCATTAGCTCCTGAAATATGATCTTAGTGTTCGGGGCAGCGTCTGAACGACGATAATACTCGTACGTGTACTCCACTTAGTTTCATGTTAGTCTTTGGGACGTCTACAAAATATCTTGTTTACAATTTTAAAGTATTTTTATGGTTTGTTTGCAAATTTGAATCCATGGATTGAATTTAAACATTGAATTACATGGATGTACCTTTTCTTTATTGCAGTGAAACAAGGATTCTGTATAGTGAAACGTAAATCTTGGGGAATTCTTCCCGGAAATTGTCTGTGTAATAGTCGTCGTATTTACGGGGAAACTCTGTCTTATTTGTTCTTGGCGCTATATTAGACATTCTTCTTGGACGTGCTCAATCTTACAGGCACCCAAATTTGGTTTAGTTATTTGCGCATTGTATACTGCATAAACTGAAGTCTGTGTATTTCAGCAAATTATATGCGGCAGGTAACTAGTGGAAAATGTGACGTCTAAAATTGTAAGAGACCTGTAATAGACTTTGTTATTTAATAAAAAACCACAAGCATTTGAATATGCAAACGCTGCCTATTGGGCTGCTACAAAATTGTGGTAAATATAGTGATACAAAAGATATTAATACTTTTCTAATGTTATACATTCTAGGTTGTGTTTCGTTATACCGCTGTACCAACTCGCGTGTATCAAACCGAGTATTGTCTTGCGTTTCTCGTTGGAAATTCGCGAATTGTACCTATTTGTGTTCCTAATTACTATCGCGCATTGTTGTCTGATATATGAAATGAAAACGGAAATCTCTTCGCATTGTAACGCATGTCAGTTCTGAAGCGCTGTTTGAGTTCAACAGATAAATATACTTGTGTATTCACAGTGGAGGGTACTTTGGTAAATAGCAAGTTTGAGTTACTAATTTATATGTAAAACGGCATTATGTTTTGTACAGATCGTTAAATTCAGTTATAACTCACTGGAGATCTGTGATATCATGTTTCTTTGCTCTTACTTAAGTACTTCATTTTCCTTCTTCCAAAAACCTTTTTCTTGAAATTTCTATTTCCGAACTACCTACGGATATCTCTTCCTTCAGAAAATGTGCTTAAACTCTTTTAACACATATAGGTACTATTTACCACGAAGCTGCTGCGGGTGACAGGTCCCATAGGATGTAACCATACACTAAATGTAAATTGTTCACTTAAAATAAAAAGCTGAAATATTTGAAAAGGGTCGCTATCAAATAATACATTTCCCCATAAGCTCACATCACTCATTAATACAACCTTCCCATTTTTCCCATTGGGAAAGTGGGATTAATGAGTGACTTGAGCTTACGAGGAAATGTATTATTTGACAAAGAACGGTATTTTGAAAAAAAATAAAAAACACACGAATATCTTATGGAACAACCTGAGTAAAAAAAATTAACGGTAATTTTTAAAGGGTAAACTGTTTAGTAATTGACCTTAGAAATACAATACATTATCAGCCTTAACGTCCCACTGCAGGGCACAGGACTCCCCTAGTAAGGCACTAGGGGGTTTGGGGCCATAATCCACCACGCGGGCCCAGTGCGGTTTGGAGGAAACACGTACTCCAGATTTTTGTTGTATTTCTGCAGCATGCGGGTTTCCTCACGATCCTCACACCGTCGAGCAAGTGACAATTTTTAAAAATACGTATCTAAGTGAAAGTCTGTGGTAGGGGCCGAGGATTTGAATTCACGATCATACGAATGTGAGTCGAGTATAGATACCTCAAAGCTATCACCGCTCTACAAAACACAAATACAACAAACATAGAACATACACAGAAATACAAGAAAACAAAAATACACAGATATACAACAAAAAAATATATACACATCCATTCAGTCCTCAAAATTGACCACTGCATATTTAACACTAGAAGTTATAAATTCAGCGCTGTAAATCGCTACAATAACATCAACGGGCCCAGATTCAGCGGCTACTCTTTGTGTTTGCTTATATAAATGTTGCATGATATTGTTTGCATTTGTATCGGGCTGCCGTTCGTCGACCCTGATATCCGTTTAATATGATAATCCGCATGCAAACAAGCGGTGGATTGCCAGGCTAAATTATTTATGCACCCCGGGCTGGGCTTGATGGCTTCACCTTGTCGGCGACGACTGAAGTTTTATTGAACCCCGGAGCATTGGGTGGACAGGTGAGAGTTGAAAGTTGTTTTTTCATGGATAAAGCCGCAGATAAATCATGCACGACGGGTTCACTCGCTGAAACGAGCGTCCGCGTTGACGTGGAAAATGTAATATTATTTATTTAAATTAAGTTGTCTGCGCTTCGCTATTAATTGCTGATATTTGTTTTGTTTGCGCGTGGTTATTGCATCTACTCGAATTGAATTGTGTCGGCATAGACGAGCTGACTGAAGAGGCGGGTAATCCCTGTCCACGTCAGTCGGCTCGTGTGGTCACGAGCAACCCAAGTTAGTACACGAGCAGAGTTAGTGCAACCCAACAAAACGTCGAGTAAAATAAATAAGGCAAACATTCGCGTTAAGACCCGTTTAAATAGATAAATATGTGTGAAAGACGCGGATATCTCAAATGTTATAATTAATATGAGTTCGTTGTAATACTAGTTAGCCATTCATAAACACAAACACGAATGAAAGTGTATTTACAAAAGATTTACCGCTTAGTGGTACGATTAAGCCTGTTATTTAATCAAGCTAACTCAATTATCTATTTCCTCTCGGCATCGAAATAACAATTCAGCCCACTGGATGTGAATGAAAACTTGCCTCCTTTTGTTTCGTTGTATTTTAGATCTTAAGGGATTTTTATAATAACTATTTTATAAGCCTATGTCTCTCTATGATATATAAATACAAATATTTACAAATAGTACCATATTATTGTAATTATTTATATGTACTTACTGTAAGGGGGGAAGGAGGGTACTCTGCAATCCATTCGCTGGGATTGCAATGAATCTGGCCGCATTCGACTGGCCACGTTACCCCTCTCTCACAGAAGGCTATATCCTATTTACTAAAAGTACGTGTTTCGGTAGTGAGTGAGATATGCCAGAGCCGATTCTCATCCCATACTATCCCTCCCCATTTTTTCAACCCTTTCTCCAAATTAATTCTTACATCTCAAAAGGTAGGCGGTGCATCCGTGAGCGTGTCAACGTGAGTCATTGTGGACTCAAGTTGTCATGCATCGCGGATGACCATGGGCGACAGTATCCACATACTACTAGGTGGACTTTATGCTGGTCTGCCGCCATCTTACTATAAAAAAAATATAGGTAATCTACTTTTTTATGAGATAAATAGCAGAATTAAATGAACTTTTAGATATTTTGCCTCCGCCCAGACAATTAGGTAATAGTTGTTGTGTTCAAACTTATAATTATACACTTTGATCTATGAGAACTAAATATAAGGTTTCTACATCTTTAACCTTATCTAACTCAATATTTCATAGCTAAACCGCGGGCACAACCTGCTTTAGGTAACGTAACCGGACTCTTTTTCGTTCTCTGCTGGACATAAGCTTCCATAAGCACATTGTCTTCTGCATGAACAATGTATGGCCTTAAAACGCGACACTCGCCATGAGGGTTAACGATTCCATTCTTTTATACGTGATGTAATTTCTTCATCACCTCTACAGGGCTTGTGGTAGTGGCTTTGTTATTCTATGTCGGCTTTTACGACACCCAAGGGAAGAGATGGAGTGGTACTATTCTAAAGCCTGTCATCACCACACGGCCAACTTCCACTGGCTATGTGGTGTCACGTAAATAAAATTATTTGTTATATCAAGTAGAGTCAATAGACACATAAATACATAATAATTAGTATAATACCCAGTAGAATTATCTTGTTCACTTAATCTAGTGTTAACCTGTACCGTCTCATTACGACGTGCGAAGATGAAACCGCAGCTTAGACAGATGGCAATCAATTTCGGAGTAATTGAGTTCGGCCAGGCGGACATGCATCATCCCTGGCTTCGGTATAGACGTGGGTGTACCCAATATGAAAAAAGGATGGTCTTAAAATTACGATAGCCAATTAGGAACGTTATAGCCCGAGATACAATATTTCTAGGGAAATATTTAAATGCTTTTTTTTACTCTTATGTGACAATAGCGCAATTAGCACGTTGTGCCAGTGTAGAAATTTCTTTGTAATTTTATAGTCAAAACAATTCAAAAAGCGTCTCAATATCCAGTCTCGTAAAGCTAATATAGGACCTAGCAGTCGCTCAGTAAACTGATAGTAGCTTTACTGCGGACAGAAGAGTAGAACTTTTGGAACGTTCAGCCTTTTGTACAATGTTTCTTTGTGCACTAAAGTTTAAATAAATAAAAAAATATTTAAAAAGAATATTAAGTGTAACCATATTATAGGTATGTGAGAAAATAACTTATTCTACTCGTATATCGGTATATTTGCTCATCGTCTCAATACGCAATCTTTCGTTATTCTGCCGCGATGAGAAGGGATAGAGAAGATGGAACAGTTGCCAGCAACTGGATTTAAAATGATCACTAGTTATTTTAAAATTTTCACGTAACCCACATGTTCTGAAGTTATCTGCTATACGCACTGGGCCTGCGTGGTGGGCTATAGCTCGTAATCGAGTTATTTACAAGAGGAGGCCTATTCCCTATCTATAGTATCGAATTGAAGTTAATGGTCTGTCTATTCAATTTTGTATTGATCGAAGGACGGTACCGCAGTCCGTTGCCGGCGGGTGGTCGCGACCCCCTTAATGAAATAATGCTCGCTCTAATTTGATTGTACCAATGTGATTGCGATAGGATTCTATTTACGACTGGCCGTGATTTGAATGGGTAATGAAAGATTAGTTAAGTATATGTTGGGTTTCAAATGATCATAAAATGAATGATGAATCTCAGATAAATATTAAACCTCTTCTATGACGTGTTGTAACAAAAGTTCAACAGACACATTATAATAACAGTCGTATAAAACTTTAAGAGAAACTATTTTCTTTGACGATGATTTCAGTAGGTATAGTTTATATGGCGTTGCATTGTAGCTTGGATGCGTAAATAAACCTCGAATTATAGTTGAGAATCAATGTCCACTTCATGTCCTGCATACCCGAAGGGTTGAGCGGGAGACAATGTTATAAAGCATTAAGTCCACCTTTTGTAACAATTTACAAAAAAGAGTAAATATTTACTCTAAATAGACTAAACTTGCTGGTAAAAATCTCGGTGTACTGAATAGAGCAAAGCAGTATTTCACTCTGGGGCAACGCTTGTCGCTTTATAAAGTTCAAGTTAGACCTCACACATCTAGGCCGGTGCACCGAAGTACCAGCTGGACCCACTTGTCTCCGTACAACGACGCGCTATCCGAATTGTCGACAATTCTACTCTCGCAGGTGGTTTAGAATCGCTCAGCATCCGTAGAGATGTTGCATCTCTCTACGATTTCTACCGCCTTTATAATGGGGAATGTTTTGAAGAGCTGTTTAATTTGATGCCATCTTCGGGTTTTCACAATCGCACCACTCGTCATCGTCGTGCGGTTCTTCCGCACTTCCTTGACAAAAGTCGCTGCGTCTGTGCGGCCGAAAAGACACTTAATACCGCGAACCCGAAAGTTGTGGAATGAACTGCCAGCTGACGTATTTCCGTTACGCTACGATATGGCGCTCTTCAAAAGAGCTGTAAACAGGTTTCTTCAAGATTGGCAGCGTACCCGCAAGCCCCTTGATTACCACTTACCATCATGTGGCCCGACCGCTCGTCTGCCATACATTCTATAAAAAAAGTAAAATAATTGATAACTAAAAATGGCTTACAGTACATGTTAGGTTTATTTATTTATTTCTAATATTAATATTTCAAAACCGAATGTCGATCCAAGGATTAAGTTACAAAGTGTTCGTTCCACATTAATCATTTTCTGTAAATCTATACAATTTAAAGGTATTGAGATGCATGGATATTAGATTGTAGACAAGATATATGCTAGGTATATGCTAGGTATATGCTAATATACAATCAATGATTTCCAAACATACCTTATAGGTATGGAGATATAATATAATATTATATCGATGAGTAAAATGAATTTAATGCGGGTTTTACATTTGAAGCTAATCGCTTTACGTAAAATGTAAATAAATTCCTGTTGCATAAATAATAATAATGTAACCACATTGAAAAGTGTAAATACAGGCAGATTTAATCTATACTAATATAATAAAGAGGTAAAATTGTGTGTTTGTAGGTATGTTGGGGGTAATCTCTGGAACTACTGAACCGATTTTAAAAATTCTTTCACAAATAGAAAGCGAGGGCGGGTCGCTAGTTTTTAATAAAAGAGACAGAAGGACATGCGACCCACATGGAGGTGAGTGTCTACCGCTGTATGTATGGAGACATGCAGTACTATCTGCGCTACCGATTTTGTAAGGCCTTCTTGAAGAAACCCATATCGTAGCGTAACAGGTAGAATTAACGTATGGTTCGCGGTATAAACATTTTTGTAGGTATATAAACCGCACATGCTTCGCATACATCAGGGGATTGGCCACGAGATGGCAAGGCCGTTCCGCGCGACGTGATCGCACCCAAACAGGATGCGACTTCACATGGGACTTCATAGAAATATACCGGATTTGACACCTAAGTCGCCACCCGCGTCGGGTCGCTCACTGGGCTTTTCATAAGCGAAATCCACCCGGTGGGCTTGATCAACCGGGGAGTGTGAAGAAACAGGACACGACCAACGGCAACCCAATTGGAAAGCCACCCCAGTGACCTGCCTACTGTAGATTCAACGAGGCAACTTCCGTAGATAGGCGCACGGCTCTGGAGCGGAACTCCCTCCTCTCGTGAAGGGAGGGGGGGGGGGGAGATGAGATAGCTACGAAACCGCACAGTGGACAAGCCCTTATCTAGGAACGTGGATGGAGCACATCTCCATGACGGACTGGAGCTGTGATTGTAGAAACCCGAAGATGGCATTAAATCGTACAATTCTTAAGAGCACTCTCTAAAGAATTGTACTGTAAAGAGTATTGTACTTTAAAGTACTCTAATCTCTAAAGAGTAGAAGGACGTGACGGGTTTCTATTTCTATCATCTCATATCTCATGCTGTGGACGCTGAAAGTCACTATATTTTTTATCACGGACATTAAACTCGAAACTGAAAGAGGGCGTAACGCAATTTGGCTTACGGTGACTTACCAGATTACAATGGGTTCTCACAAACCGTGCTAAGTTCCGTACCAGAATGGCTGTGTCTCGGACAGTACGGATTCATAGTATGGTAATGAGGACGCAACGGAAAGAGACAAGATCACAGTGCAGAGAGATAGAACAGTATGGGACTTAACGACGATTGTAGTACATTCATTACAATATATATCATACAGATATGCAAAGATTAGAAGTTTTAATAAAAAAATAGAAGATTAGTTTTCAATAATCGTTTTTATATAACAAATTCTCTAAAACAATGAATTAACGCACTTTAATTCGTAACGGTATCAGTGATATTAAAAATGGGTATAAAAATCATTCTGAAAATTAATTTTTGCATCGAAATTAAAAATGTATCTGAATGAATTAAAAATATAACTAAAATGTATCTTTGTGTAAGAAATATAACTTTTATGCTGTTTAATCACGATGACCAAATGTAGGCGAATATGATTATTTAAGAATACCGCTTGTTGTCCTACTGTTTTTTAATCTCCCCTGTGAAAAGTTGTGTATATAAAAATAACAGGCGAATCCACTTTCATTTTTATTCCGAGTTCCGGCCAGCCATTGTTGTAGGCGCCGCGACAAAGGGAACGCATTCTAATATATTTTTATTTATCAACAGCGGCGTATTTCAGTGAGAAAGGCGTTATTTTATTAAGTGTTACGTTTCTATACCTTTTTTTTATTAATAATCTAGCAATATAACTTTGCCTGGAATTCGTTTTATTTTTGTTTTTTCCAGAAGTATTTGAAGTGTCAAATATTATGTTTTGACTGAGATATAAATGAGCAAATCATGGTCCAATGCGATCAATTGTATAATTTTATGAATGTTATTTGATTCTTTTAAAATCTATCCCGAGAACGAAACATATACAAACAGACTGTTTACATTATACATCATTTGAATTATTATACATCATTTGAATTATTATACATCATTTGAATTATTATACATCATTTGAATTTCAAATTGTTTATATTATATTTTAGAATGTAAGGTATTAAATAATGTAATATATATACCTACTCACTAATCTGTGAAATCAAAATCAAGGATATCTTGAAAATTACATTAAAGGCTTAGTTAGATATATTAACTTAAGCAAAGTGACGCAATCTTTTTAATTTGATCATAATTCTTTAGGACGCCAGTTTTCTCAATAACCCATGATAATAATTCTACCTAATTTATTGATGAATTTTTAAAGTTCTATTTAATGTGGATTTGTTTTCATATCTAGTTCTCGATTAAGTAATAAAACATGTCAGATTCAGCAACTGACAAGTGCGGCACTGTGTTGCAATTAATTTCAAATCTTAAACTACCTCGTAATGTATAAAAAAAGATATGGGCTAGCTACAGCTGTGCAATAATGTTGACGATGATGAAGTGATAACCCATTTAAAAACCCACCGAGGACAAACCTCGATTTTTGGAATTCTCGTTTGACGATCGAACGGCTGTAAAATATTTAAAGTGATAAAGATGGTAAATGCGAGGGATACTGTAGCGATCTGCCTCACTGATGAGGATGGATTACCCTCGGGGCACTCCCTATTCGCGATGGGTAGCTTGATGAATGGCTTGAAAATGCGGTAATGCGATCATTGCCAACTCTAGAATGAACTAGTTATGAACAGTTATTAAAAATGAAATAATTATAATAAATGAGCAACAGAAAACACTGAATGAGCAGCAAATCGATGGCAGCAAATTTAAAGGGTTAGATTTACGTTCTCTGATCACAATAAAAAATAGTATACTTTGTGATGGTATTCTTACTTAATTTAAAATTATTTATTTCTGTTATTCAAAAATAGTTTGTTCTGTTGATCACGATTTGCTGCTCTCTAAACATTTAAGATCTTTGTATTTGTGTACTGATTGCAAATAAAATGTATTATTATTATTCACTTAATTTTTTACTGTTCGTGTCAATATAAAACTCATTGACACATAATTTGAATTCAAGAAAGTTTTTCAGATAAATTATTTATTACTTATTCACTAATCTTCTTTTTAAAGAAGGTGACAGACAAGCAGTCAGTCCACCTAGTGGTAAGTGGATACTGTCGCTCGCGATATGCCAACACCAATTCAGTAGGTCAAAATTTGGTATGCTTCTGGATGCGCTGTCCAGGTTTATGAGTGGAGAAAGGTTTGAGAAAATGGGGAGGGATATGATAGGATGGGATGGGAGTGGGCTCTGGAATATCTGAGTAACAACGGAAACAAGTACCGTACATTGGGGAATAAGATAAAGTGGGAAAGTAGGCATTTTTCCATAGTGTTCTGTTAGACAGGGAGTCGAATGTGATCCAGCGACTGTGGGATTTCAGCGTGAACCCTCTCCCTCCCAATCATTACACTGGTTTATGAGAAATTCTGCAGTGCCTCATTAAATCTTATAGGAACATGCAAGAAAATATTCGAAAGAATCTTTGTCCATTGAAGCAACATACGGCAACATTCAACAACATATAAGTTGTACATTTCTGGGCCCGAGAGTCAATCACGCGAAAGAGAAACGTGCACCTTCTCGTTATAACACGAGATGGACAAGCGGCCGATAGGCTTTCGGTCACACTGTGTGACCTTCAGAGAAAGCGTAACAGGTCTGACTAGTATTGAGCTTAGCTGCGTAAACAAATCATGTAATAAATTCTAATGAAATTTATGAGTAATGCAAATAAAACGTGTAAAAAGATCGAATGAGCGCCACCGAGTACCAATTGGACCACGAAACTATTTTTTTATATCTGTATTCTCTATTTCTTTTAAAATGAACCTAAATTCCAAGTCAAGGAACATCAACTTCAGACAGACAAGTTTACGGTTTAGAGTTTTACATATAATGAATGTCTTTGTTGATACCGGAGTCGCATTTGTCTGTTTAAAATAAATAAAAAAAGTAGATATATTTAAAATACAAGATAAATACAACACACTACGATACACACATTATATAACATACAAGACTCGTGTCAAATAACCAGTAGACTAAATTTAAATTTTCGAAACAATAAGAACTACTCGTTCATCTCAGCGCTATCATAACGAAAAGGTGTCAGCGCTGATTTTAGGCTGGGAAATCAGCTACTGTTTACCTGTTACCCTTTCCGTTCCTAGATTACAGTCTAGGCTACGAATTTATAATTGCTCCGGGGTTTGAAAGTTCCTCTTTCTATATCTACCTAGTGATTCAGTGTCAATACTCGGTATTTTATTGTAATTTACTTTATATAAAAATATTATTCAAGTCTACTATATCTTTATTCTATACCTATCTAGATATTATGTTATAAAATGGTAACAACGTATTATACATACATAATATTATGGTTACATGAAATATTTGTCGAAAAAATTGTTTGCAGTGTAAAAAGTACGAATGTTATAAAAATTTTTGAAATATTTGGAATACCTATAATTTACAGAATGTACAAAATACAACAAATATTTGGATTTTTTTATCTGTTCGTTTGAATGCGCATCACGTAATAGCCACCGAATGGATTTTAATGGAACTTGGCATAGTTAGGTATGTGCTTAGGTATGTGCCGAGTTATCATTTAGGGTACGTATATTCTAAAACCCATATTCTAAAGACCATCTGTAGGAAGTCGGGCATTACTAGTCTAAATATCAATTTCTGGTAATCTGTAATTTACTGTATTTAAAAAGATTATTGTAGTCTATTGAAAATAAAACTATCATTTTCAAAGCATTAGAGCAGCAAGATACATGTATGATATAAGAGTGTCCGTCCGTGTTTGTTTGTGTATGATTAGGCCGTGTTGTGGTGGGCGCCATAGCGACGGCACGGCCTTGGAGAAAGTGTATCTGAGTGCAGTTTCACCACAGATCTGCCGCCCCCTGCCGGCTGATCTACCGAGTCTGACGTAACAATGATATCTCCTTTTATGATTAACCAGATTCTTGTCGTCACTGCTCAGTATAGGGTAATGCGGAAACTTTGAACGAGCGAACTTTTAGAGTGGTGAACGTGCCTTATCAGTTTCGTGTGCTTTAGAATGTGTTATTGTAAAATGTATATTATCTATGTATATTAGTATATTATTGGCAGCTATATATTGTCTAAGCTATTGACTATATAGTCGCTCAGAGTATTGGAGTATTACTATTAGATGACTCATATAGAGTATTTACTTATGTAATCATAATAATTTTTAATAAGCTTCCTAAATAAAAATAAAACTGGCGCTCGACTGGCCACGTTACCCCTCTCTCACAGAAGACTACCTTGAAATGTACTGCATTTCCCACTTAATCGTATTTCCCCAATGTACGTAAGTGTTTCGGTAGTGAGTGAGATGTGCCAGAGCCCATTCCCATCCCATTCTATCCCTCCCCGTTTTCCCAACCCTTTCTCCAAATCCATTCCTATATTTCCAAAGGTTGGCAGCGCATCCGGGGTCGTACCAACCTTTGTCATTTTGGACTAATGTTGGCATGTATCGCGGATGTCTATGGGCGACAGTATCCACTTACCATCAGGTGGACTGTATGCTCGTCTGCCGCCTTCGTATATAAAAAAAAAATACCTTGAAAGTACTTAATCATATACGTAATCTAATTTGAGCAAATTGACCTTATTTTCGGTATGAACTTATTGTTTCAAATTTCCGTTTAAGTATTCCTACTTATAATCTGTAATGTTCTTATAATGCTCTAACATTTGATTTTTAGTATAAAACATTAAAAATATATTATTTTTTCATATTTCACTCAATATCTGGACTAGTAAGATCGATAAATTTTGTTGTATTCAGTCATTGTGAGCATTTAACGTGAAAATTGTCTTGGGTAGAATTTCGATAATGTCTTATGTTATTGTAAGATAATATCTTCATGTATTGCTGTAAAGTGTTTGTGTAACAATTACTTATTAATAATTGTTACAATAAGACATTATAATATTATAGTTAGTACAAAAGGAGAACTTATTCTTAGAAGGATTCTCTTACAGTCAACCTTAGTATAACTGACAGGAGTTGTATCATTAGAAAGAAGGCAGCGCGACATATAATGAGAAAGAGAAGATATATTCTGCAGAGAAATATTAATATTTTACAAAGTTCTCGCGCCGTTTAAAGCTTATTTTTACATAAGAGCCCGAGCTTACCTAATATTGAGTTCGTTGCGGAGAAATCTCTATTCTTCAAAACACTCTGCGAGAAGGATTAAAGAAACTGCGGCGGACTAAGTTATTTATGCAAAATGGTCGATGTTCATCCCGAGGAAGTAAGTAACATTTTAAAAATAACAGTTTCTTGCCATTAAATGAAAGAAGGAAGTTTAACGTCCAATTAAGTAGGAAAGCGGCTTTAAACTTTCTGTTTGAAAGCTGCTCGGACTTGGACTTATTTAAGATTTATGTTCGGAAAATCACAACAATCTGGAGTTATTAAATATGTAGGTATAATTTAATTATACTCCAATGCAGATACGTACGCAGTGTCCTCGAATATGCCTCACAAGTGTGGAATTCTAGGTATGATGTCTACTCTTCACGGGTGGAATCCATACAGAAAAGATTTGTCAGATATCTTCAATACAAAACTGGACATCATGACATGGACTACGTTTTGCGGCGTAAACAGCATCACGTTCTACCATTGAAAAAGCGAAGAAATATTTTTGATATTACCTACCTTATGAACATAGCAAACGGGTCTGGTCTATTGACTCGTCTTCGCTCTTGGCTAGTACATATTTGCGTAAATGTGCTTAAATTATTATTTAGAAGTCGTATTTTATTGCACGTTCCATCTAGTACTCGTAGTACTATCAAAAAATGCATTTTTGTTTGCATATTTTTTATTAAGCTTAGTTTTCCAAGTATACATAAAATAAAGTATACGGCAATTACGTACCAGGTAACTTAACGGCAATTAAATAACTTACCAGACAGTGTTGGGAAAAGGTCCTCCTGTCTTCCACAACCAAAGGAACCGGCAAAGAGGCAGTTATAAAAATAGCAGTATGAATAGGAAATTTCTCTCTTTGTGGATAATTTTTGAAAATATAGTTCAAAATGTTAGAAAGCAATCTGTGATTTTTTTTTTTTAGAAAAATGGCGGCAGTCGTGCATACAGCCCAACTGATGGTAAGTGGATACTGTCGTCCATAGACATCCGCGATACATGCCAACATCAGTCCAGAATGACAAACGTTGGCACACCCCCGGATGCACTGCCTACCTTTTCAAATTAAGAAATGGATCGGGAAAATTGGGAGGGATAGGATGGGATGGTAACGGGCTCTGGCGTCTCACTCACTACCGAAATACGTACGTACGATAAAGTACGATACGATTTATACGATAAAGTAGGAAATGCAGTACATTTCAAGGTTCAGTCTTCTGTCAGAGAGGGGTATCGTAAATCAAAGAGGGCTTAGAACTTAAAAGTTTAAAAAAGGAATGCGTTACTGTATTAAGGACATCCCATCCCTAACATAGTAAATAGTATCACTATAACCACAATTGAATAAAAAAAAAGTTAGGTAGAGTTTTTATTTTGTAGCTGTCAAATAATCCATAAAAAATGCCAATTTCGATTAGAGTTAACTATCTCATTTTATAGATAGATAGATAGATGAAACTCTTTATTGCACAATAAAACAAGACAGTAACAAACATTGTAATATATGAATTGCACAAAGAGCCGTCTTATCGCTATTTACAAGATATATACTATTTATGGTATAAGCTTTTAAAGTTTCTCCTAACGTAAAGTGTATTTTAGTATAAGGGTAGTTAAAGATACACACTTTATTTAAGTTGCTAAATTTAGCTACATCACATCAACACAAATATAGTAAGTAGTACATTATAAATTAATTTACTATCCATACTTATTAGCGTTCACATATTTCAATGGTTCAAACTAATTTTTGGATACATGCAGATCTTAGATAAATAGTCTGTGATCTCTTCGCTGTAAGTAGAGAAAAGATAAAAAACGAACACGGACTTGAGCTCTAAAACTTGATCCCAAAAGAAATCGTAAAAGTCGGTAACAAAGAGATTAGAGTCAGAGTTGCTTGAGCGTTGAGCTCGACCGACTCCGTGAGTTACGTAATGAAAGAAAGCATCGAACCGAACAAAGCTGCTTCTTCAACACTGACGTATGAAAAGGATGACGACGTGACATTTGAATTTATGTTTACTTTTAACGTTGTTTACCAATTATGCCTTATATTATACACGGTTTAATGTTTAAGTGCGTTTTCACACTGGACATATTTTTGGGCGCGTTCAACACAAGTAAGTACATGCGTTTTGAAGCTACGCCCCACTATGCGTACAAGATATACTCGTACGTAAATTAAATACAGGACGAACGTTTTTGCCTGTGCTACCTCTTTGCTTCACGTTTTCAGTTCGTGATCATAGTAGCAAGTGGGCGATATTTTCTTCTTATTATTAACACAGAAAGCAGTATTTCCTCGTCGGAATGTAGCTACAAATCAAACACGCGAAGGAACACGGTTGCCGCGCGCTATATGCGCTAATAGTCGCATTTTAAAACGCGTGTACCAACCCCATGCTACGTGCGCATAATTAACGCGCCGAATACACGTCTAGTGTGAAAATGCTCTTGTTCAAATGGACTGGAACTAACCTATAAACAGTGGGGCTGAATTAGTATGGAAAAGTTTTAATTAGTACTGAAACGAGACTCTGCTTGTAAATAGTAGAGTGTACCTAATTATTGACAGCAGCTGCAGTAATATTGACACGAAGGCCATAGATCAAAGACGGTTTAAGTTCATTCACGGTTGAACATGTTTCATTTTGTAACATATTGTTCTGGAATGGTCAATGTCGACGACATTGCAACCAGTCTTAGATAGATAGAATACTTTTTATACTTAGTACATTACATTAAGAAAAAATTTAAAACAATGTTCACAGAAGAGGATATAACTAGGTCTTATCGCTTTATAGCAATATCTTCTACACAACCTTGAGAATGGGATTTGCTATAACATAGGTAAATAATAACAGAGGTAATGCAAATATTAACCAAAAAAAATATTTTTTTAATATTATTCTAAACTAGCATCTGCCTGTGGCTTCGCTCGACTGGACTAGGCAGCTGTAAAAGATTTTTAACAACTGTAAAAGCACCGACATGATAGATTTCACGGATGAAAATCCATTCAATAGTTTCGGAGTAATTAAAAGGATTTTTTTATTTTCTTCTTTAACAGAACTTCCTTGTGTTAAATGAAGATGACACATATACCAGTTTTCTTTCTGGATACTTAGGTATACATTAGTGAAAACCCGATCAAAATCCGTTGAGTAGTTTTTACGTTATGCTCAAACAAACAGACGCATGTACAAGACAAACATACCGTTATTTTTTTAAAATCTGCTGCTGTTTTGGGTTCTCTGACATTGCACTGCATTCACTTTTTCACTAACTCATCGGAGTTGATTTTTCCCCTGTAAAATGTTATCCAAATTCCGAAAAAATGGAAATCAGTAGGTCTGGCGAGTACGGTGGGTGACGGAGAGTTTCCAGTCCTAAGGTCCTGTAACTTTGAAACTGTCTGATGTGCAGTGTGTGAGCGTTATCATCAAAGATCGGAGTAGGTAGATTGATTTTTCGTACTTGCATCATGATGTCATACAGAACATGGATATGCCTTTTTTCTATTATTATTAAATGTATCTATTACCATTTTATACTTTGTTAGGCTTTTACTTGAAGTCTTTGAACACCACATTTTTTTACTGAGAATGTTGGTCACCTGTGCATGGCGTGGAAAGTGTTAAGAAAAAAAAATCTTGCTCATATTGATTCGTTTCTCGCCTTACACGTAATAATTTTGAAATTTCGGAAAAAAGTCTTAATAATTTTAAAATTCCAGAATTCAGGAGGTATTTCCATATTAGCATATACGTTTGAGATCATTGACCCTAATTCAATCTACCTACTCCGGTCTATGGTTATCATGGAGAAGCAGTGGACTAGAGCGATTGACCACTAGTGGACTAGTCTCGGTTGTTCGATTGCGAGCTTGTCGATCATCGCTTGCAATTAATTCTTCACAGTATAAATCTGCATTATTTGTTGTATCAGATCTTAAAAAGATGTAGTGGATAATATCGGCACAGGGCCACCATACAGTCCCCACGAGCTTCCTTTGACTCAGTTTATGTTTGGGAAATTGTTTGGCTGAGTCACTTCTCATCACAAGTGACAATACGATTCATAATCTCTTCATTTTGGTGCCGGTTCTGCTAAGTAAGGCAAGCTTCGACGCGTGTTTGCAGCTGACATTCATTAAGCTCAAACGGTACCCACCATCCAAGCTTATTCACTTTCTCGGTTTGATGCAATCCACTTGTCACTTACGCCGAAGGCTGCTGCTAACTCAGACGTGGTTTGAGATGAATCCGCTTCCATTATTGCTTTCAATTCGTCATTATCGACTTTAGTATCTGGTCATCCACGTGGCTTGTTCTTGAGGTCGAAATCAGAACGGAAACTGTCAATCCGAAAACGCATCGTGCGTTCGTTTGCGGTGTTTATCCGTACACATCGTTGATATTGCGTGCCATCTGTGCTGCGTTGCTGCCACGACGGAACTCATATTCGAAAATAACGGGAATTTTAACTTTTCCATGGTCGCAAACATAACGATATCTAAGCAAAAAGTAGTTTGACGGAAAACAAATTATTTTGAAAAAGAATGTCATTGCCAATTTAAATTAATTAGAGTTTGGAATTCCAAGCCGAACGCACGATAACCAATTTCAAAGTGGATTACTATGAATTCAATTTCAATTACTATGAACAAACGACAATATCATAGCTAAGTTCCTAATAATATAATAATTGTATGTAATATGGTTTTAATATTGTCCGTGAGTGAAGCCTTATGCCACTTAATATTGTAATTATACAGAATGTAACCGAAACTGTTCCGAACCCTGAAATTATGGATTCTGCTTATGGTTCTGAGTATATTGATATTTACTTAATAGAAAAGCATACAGGTGGACATGGCGGTAAGTGGTCACTGCCGCCCATGAACAGCTGCTAGTGTGTCGTGGACTTTGTAGGACCCTATTGTTATATTACATATAGATTTATATTGTTTCATTATTTTGTAATTATATGTAGAATTCGGGCTTTGTATTTGACAAACTTATATGAAAATATGGGGAAAAAATTAAAATAAATCGATTTGTTGGCATACAATTGTTTGTCAAATTTTCAAGGGACTGAACTCAGAATCATGAACAGTATCCATACTTTTGACACTAAGAAAGTCTGCGTTTCGGGAAAAGTACGAAAACAACCTGTATATTATAATATTAATAATTACTATAGCGACGACATCGAGGGACTTAGTTTGTTTCCTTGCAACAAAAATGTCATTGACATTTAGTTCTATGCACGAGTACGCGACTGAATGTTTACATATGACGCATACGTCTGCGTACGAGTATGATATATAAAAATGATTTAACACTTAAATGTCTTCTTGTATTCTTAATTTCCAGTTGCAAAAGTCTTGGGAGCCTTTCCTTTTCTCTGGTAATATTGCTTTTGACAAGCCTCTTTCATATGAGAATTATGCTATAAACTCTTTTCAAGGGTATTTGACATGATTTAATAATTTCTACCATTCGAACTACTTTTATAATTTAAATAAACTTGAGAAGAATTGATTATAATGTGTCTATTCGGTCAGTTTCTGGCCGTATACTGATATGACATTACTTATTTCCCTTGTAAGATATGATTATATGATCATAATTGAGGTGTCACGTCCACACGAGCCTTCTATTAACCAGAAAATACCAGGCTTAGGTGGCTTTAGCAATACTCTATATGTACCTAGATATATTGTATATATTACGACTTCGTGATGTCGGTGTCAAAATGAGAGAATCACAGATATTAAAAGTTCAGAATGGCTTTAAGAAGTAACTATACAAAGTATTAAAAGAACATGGTGGAATTACAACTGCCAGTGTCTTCAATATTTTGAAGAGCAAATTCATGTATGGCTGTTGTTACTTACTTACTTTTTTACTCTATTGTTTACTCTATTGTTATAACTCCGTACCTCTGTTATTATTAGTTTACCAATCGATATTTGTTCGTAAAACTTTAGTTGGGATCAGTTCCCGTATCCTACCATATGATGCCAATACAATTCTTTCAAGAATCCCGAATACTACACTACTATAACTAGTGCTATAACTACTAGAGTATTATATGAACTGCTTTGTTCATATTAGCAATTATGTCATTGCCATTTCAATTTTTTTCTATTCTAGTTCGCTCCACGTTACCTTTGCATGTTACCTTTTTTCGTAATTTCATTCAGTAATCTATTCAAACGATGAAACAAAACAAAAATCGTTGTGTTTATACTTTTCCGTTCTCCTTGTTCATGTCAACGTTTGTCACTGGAACAAAGCAGCAGGCACGCTAAATGTCCGCCGCTTTGGAGAACTGTGTCACACGTAATTCACGACCACGGACGCCCGCACCGGCTACCGTTCCGTTGTTCATTTTTCATATACATACACCCAAAGTTTACATTTCTTAGAACATATTTTGCGATAACAGTCGTCGTATTAAGTTCCTTTGTCAGCTGTACTTCGTACTTTATTCATACTACCGGTCCACGCGGTGGTAAGTGCATACTGCCGCCCGTGGACATACGTGATACACGTCAACATCAGTCCAGAATGACAAACGTTGACATGCTCAGGATGCGCTGCCTATCTTTTGAAATTTGGAGGAACGGTTGGGAAAGTAGGGAGGGATAGAATAGGATGGGTTGGGAATGGGCTCTGGCATATCTCACTCACTACAACACGTAGGACATTGGGGAAGTAGGAGAAATTGGGAAGTGCGGAACATTTTACGGTAGTCTTCTGTTGTATAGCACGAATGGACCAAATAATAATTAGGCACAACAATAATTAACAATATCATCACCAATCCTATGGGTGATGTGATGACAGCTTCCTATGACTGGCTATTTAGTCGAGTGACTGCGCGACTCCGTATGAACACTTTCAAACGACACATTTCGTGCTATTAATTAATCGTAATCGCAAGTCGCCACGATCACGTAACATCGTATGGCCAACGTATAATACCTGCCCATTAAACTAAAATCTCTAAATTTTTAGAGAAGGAATTGCTGTTGTCATGTACATTATTATCCTCATTTGGCACATTGCCACTGGAAGCTAGGTAAGACACTCAAGGCTTACATAAATCTATTGTAAAAGTTAATGACCCTTCCGACTTTTGCATTACGATCAGTTTTTCTTTTCACTCGACTGATGAGCATTGATTGATTTTGTTCTGTGGTGCAGGCGCAAGCGGTGGCGGATGGCGGGTGACAGCGCTGCCGCGACAGCGTGACGCAGTCGCGAGATGAGCAGCTTGCTGAATGTTCCACCATTGTCCGCCGCTGAGGCGCTCTCCTCGTTGCTTTGGCAGCCGTACGAGTGCCGCTCGCCGCCCCTCGCTCGTTCCTGTACTGATGGCGCCCTGGCGAGCGCCCGCGGCTCCGGTGGGGGGGACGCGGCCGCGTGCGCGCTCCAGTCGCCAAGCGGCGGTCGTCATGCGCGCGCGTCATACTGCGCGATCACTCCTCGCCACGAGATGCGGCTGCCTGTGCCGGCACCCGCCCCGCTTCGTAAGTCGGACTCGGTCTCGGTGCGCGTTCCGGGCGAGCCGAGCCGACAAAATGTGTCAAATGTGAACATAGTGCAGGTGCAAGATGCGCCTCCCAGTTGTAACGTGAACAGTGCCGTGCAGACGGAGCGTGAAAGAAGTGTTGCAAGCGCAGAGTGTCAGACGGAGGAGCCAACGCGGCGGCGGCGTACTCGCCGTGCGCGGGCGCCGCGAGTGCCCGACGTGTTGGAGAGTGTTCCACCTCCTCCCTACAGTACGCTGCCTCCGCCGGTGCACCCGGTGGCTGTGCATCCGCCGCCTGCACCCATCATCGCGCCACATCCGCCTGCACACCGGTTCCCCTTCCAACCAATTCCACTCAGGTACCAACCTAATACTCCTTTGTTCAATTTCTACTTAGCGCAAACAATAGATCATAAACGACTTACCTTTGATTGACGCTAAATTGAAGAACATGGACAGTTCATTAGTCGGTCATGTTAACACTGTTGCGGATTCAGAGAAAGACGTCTTGTAAGATGTTTGATTGAGTCCTAAACAAACTGGACAAATCAAAGAGCGCACTCCGATTACGGTTTAATACGTTCATAAAAATCGACGTTGAATAATGTTGCATCTGTAGCACGGACCGTAGCGGAATATTCATTACGCGCACTCCTGGGGCGCTCTGATTCGTTGATATCTTTTGTTCACGAATTCCGGGATGCGACCTAAAATTTAAAAAAAGAAACGCTAACTTTGATCATTTTTTTGTATAACAACTGTTTAGAAGGACTGTAATTATTTAGTGATTGAGTATATAATTATAACGCAATGCAAATTAATAAAAATAAGTATGTAGTACTACAGTACATTACCGGTATACCCGGTAAATAATCTTGTTTGTTGGTATTATGACAATTTAAGCACGCTTTGTTTGAACATTGAGATAATGCGAACATCAGATTTGGTTACGGACAGAAAGTTACACGGTGAAAAGTGGAGCGAATCCACAGCGGCCTTGCGAAAGCTGCCGAATATTTTGTGTTGGTTCGAACGGTATATACAACCTCCAACTGCTTAAATATTCATCTTAGGTACATATTGGTTATTATTACGTGAATCAAATTGTTACCCAATCTGTGGCAGCGTCAGGAACGGTTGCTTTTCTGTTTGTAGGTTATTATACTCCGTCCACTATGTTTGTTTTTATTTCACGTTTGCACGTCTAGCAAGTTCCGTATTTCTTGACAGTCAAATGTACTCGAAACAATGTTATACTTAATTGTTGATGGCGAAGAAATAGTGACGTTCTCTGACTCATATCACAGACTATAAACTATCACACACAAAATAAATCGAAAATTAATAATTTTTAAAATAAAAGTATAATTAGAAGAAAAAATATTAGGTAGGTTAGTGTTGCTAGAATAAAAAAATCTGCGTTTTATTACGATTTTATTATTTATATATACATAATACTATCGCTTTATTAAATTGGTTTCGTTTTAAATATATTTTTGCAATTCATAAATGAATTATTTATATCAAATATTTTTAATAAATCAAATCTATATAAGCGAATGCCAATTGTACTAGAATTGTATTGGTAATCAGTATCAAGCAATTCGGACATCACTAAACCGATCTGTCATCGAGAAAATAACATAATGGACAGAGAATAGATAAAATTCTGTAAATTTACACAGTTTTATATCTGTATCATATACATATACTAGAAATGGATGAAGTAGATGTATATGAAAGGAGTAGATATATAGATATGTAGTATGGGGTAATTAAATTCCAGCACCGACAAGTTCAGTAGTTCAAATTGGTAAGGTTCAAATTGGTCTGTCATGTTGGTTGTAAGAAATATAAAAATATGTACCTATCATAAAAAAATGTTGTTGAGAAGAATAAAGTAGTCATTCAATTATTATTAAACGAAATATCATTTATTTAGCCTGCTTCTAAGGCAGAGTGATGGTATGTGTTTATTGTTATATTATATTGATATTTATGCAGTTATACTTGTTTAACGTATTTTGGTCACGCTCGCTACAGCTAGAAATTGAAGGCAGCGTACGTAAGGATGACCTCGTTATGTAAGCCGATTGTCTTACATATTTACTCGGCAAGGTCATTCAGAGAACGTAGGTACGTTGTTAGGTATATAATATTAAACAAACGTGCTTTTTAAAAAGTCATTCTATTATATCTTCATAATACAGAAAGAGATGAATTAGTCCAAATATTTCTAATTTACATTGTATATTTAAATATAATATTATTATTGCTATGTATAAATGTTAAATAATGAACATGATGCCTTCAATCATCTTATTTGGATTTACATTTTGATCACCATAGAGGACTGTTAATTACTTACGGTTAATTACGCTTTTGTTACGAAACACCACGTCGCTTAAAATTATAATCATAAATATATTTTAATGGAGACGTCGTCAATTGACAGTTTCTTCGATATTAATGTGAACTGTGATTATTTATATTATTTTTACGAATTCTATGCCTATTCAAATTAATAATACGATAATAATTAACAATTAATTTTCAAATAACGGGCACAACAAAAAATATTGGTAATAAATATAAATTGTATCTAAAATTTTGATATACGAAACGGCAAATAAGTGCAAAAAATTTAAAATATTTTAATGTTCAGGGATATAATGGCTTATCTAATGTGAAACTAATGTTTTGAAAGCTAAGTATTGAGCAAAATAGTAGTTCCTACCTAACCAAGTAAGTGTTGTAAGTAGTACGTAACATTCAGGGGGCTAGGGATGTACGATCCACATACTATACTTTCCAGTATCGATACAAACAAATACGACACAGGCTTGAGTGGAATGGAACCCTTCGATCTTTATCAGTAGTAAAAATCTAAGCAATTCCATCAGAACTCCTATTTCTTTGGGCGGGAGATACTTTAACTGAGACTAGAAATAGATTAGGTTAGCACCGTTTGTCAAGAATATTATTATTAAAAGGTCTAAAATTTGAAAATTTTAATTTGTATTTATTCTGTAACTGACCACAAAAAAGTTCAAATATTGTTACATTTTTCTTCGTTTTGTATTTTTAATTTTATTAAATAATAAAAAAAACTGTTGCATAAATTTAGAAGTCTTATTTGATACGATATTTGGAGGATCGAAACGCAACTATTCGATGTGGTCTTAGTATCGTATCACATAGTTATGATCCGGATCGATCCAAGATATCGACACAACCCAAAATATCGTGCATCCCTAGGAGGCATACAAGCACGAATACGAGTTGTGGCTCAAACTGGTTTGTCCGTCGACCACATGGTGGAAAGTGGCGGCGGGAAGGCTCTGCGGGTCGGTTTACATATAACACTTACTATAAAACTTCACTTGCGAGTTTATACGCGGCAGGGGGGGGACCTCCCGCAACTTCGTTCGCGTAGAGTTGAGACGCTATCCGAGAAGAAGTCCTTATTGTCGGTAGCGACTTTTTTTTTAATGAATTGAATGAATAAGGAATATTTATTTCTAACAAGTTTACAAGATTCAGTACACAGGGAATACTGGTGTTATTTATTAAATAACACTGCAATACCCTTTAAATATATTTTGTCAAGTTTTGGACAAAATATACTTAGTTGGTACATCAAAAAATCTGTAATATACCGCTGTAGAATTGGAATTACTGTATTTGAATAATACAATATTATGTAATGAAACATGAAAAACCAATAACGTGCTTAGTTAAATATTAGTTACATTAATTTACTCCTCTATCATTTTATGTCCTGCATAGCCAAAAGGTTGACTGGGAGATAGTGATGTAAGGCATTGAGTCCGCCTTTTGTAATAATTTACAAAAAAGAGTAAATAAATAGTAAGAGAGATAGAGATTGAATGGTGACTACAGAATGACGAACATACGCTTGCTACAATTTTGGTCGCATGTCCGGTAGTCTCTGTCGTCTTTCGTAGACCTTACGTAGAATCTCGTAGGCGTAGACTTGATATCTCATTTTCCGTCGTTTTTCCCGCAAGTACTCATTGACATTAATTTATATTTCAATGGGCTTTTGCGTTTTAATCGATAAAGTTGTTCTATGGTTCAGATAAATATAACTTTTCAGATAAAGAGCCCGTCCTCAGACAATAGCCTGTCAATATGGTATATATATTCTAAGAGGACTCTCGGTCTTAGAAATATTTCCAATCGTGTTTATTGGAAACTTATGCCGTCTGCATAGAGGAACTTAGAACCTTAGTGTCTTACCAGAGGATGTTCATAATAGTATCTCCTAGCAGACCATGTAATAAATTCTAATAGAATATATTATTATTTTTGTTTGCTCGGCACTTTCAGTTTTTGGTTCAACTACGTATGAAAACATTAATGATGTCCTTTCAAAAGAATGTACATACATATGTCTCGTCTGTATATCCCTTGTATAAGTTCAGAGTATGTAATACATTAAGCTTTTTTTTATTTAGGCTTTTTGTTCAGCTGTCCCTAAAACGTGAACTGGAGTAGGTTAATTACGAATAGTTAAATGCGTAAACAAAGGGTAATAAAAGTTGTTTCGAAGAAGTATTGCTGCTATTCAATAGCGATCGACGTACGGTAAACGTGCGTTTAGTTTTACCTTTGTATTAGGAAGCACAAATCATTCTTTAAAATGCACAAGGTATTATCATTACAATGCCATTAGTCAACAATTATTAGCATATTTAGAGTATGTATTCTCGACTCTCATTCGTGTCGTCACTCCTCGGCTCAACTCCGACCACTGAGTTGTAATTTAAGTACACATTTAAAAAACTAGCTCGGCGGTGTAGGAAAAAATCGTGAGAAAACTTGCATACATAATTCAGTATTTAAAAAAAAAAATGAAGCATTTAGTATCAACAAATCTGTTTAGTCTACGGACTATTCTGATTTGTGGACTATTTGATTTGTGATTTCTGGGCCCGTATGGTCGCTTATGGCCTGAAACCAATAGTAAGGGGTCCTGGAGTGGGATGTCAAAGTTTGACATCGTGAAGTCTTATAAAAAATACACTTCCTAAAACGGGACTTTATCAAGAATATTCCTAAAATTGTCTCCACCAAATTGACGCTTTATATGTAGAGATAGTTATGCGTGCTTAAAGAAATGTGCGTATCTATATGTTGTTTAGAAATGTATTGTACATACCAGAGAGCACGTCGCGGTGTTCCACATACGAGGTCCGTGTAGGTCGGCCGTTCGCTTTGAAGCGAATGTGGGCTGCCAAAGAACATCTCGCTCGATTTCGTTTTTAATTTATGTATCTCTAGCTATAGCTTTTTGTATAATTTAAGGATTTCTACTTTCTATCTCAAAACGGTTTAATTTAAAATTAATCATGTTTATTGTTTCTTTACCTATTAATTGTAAAATGATCACTATTCTAATTAGTTTTGTCCGTATTTTCTTCGGTTCTACGCCTTTAATAACCACAATTAGTTTAGTGGTGGGCATTTTAGCATGGGTCCTACCTAAACGTGCCCCTTTGAAGAAATTAATTTTAAGGGAATCTTTGTAATTAATGATTTTTGATCAGAGGTTGGGAAAACAGTCTCGGAAAGGGAGAAACCACCTGTATCCCATTGTATTATACTAGCGGTGCCAGCGACTTCGTTCGCGTGAACTTGTGTCAAGTTCTTTAAAACCTGTCCAGCGGTTTTTGCGTGATGCGCGTTCAGACAGACATCACATGTACTTTACACTGCAATTACTTTTTTGAAAACATATTTCATATACAGACATGGCTCTGTTACGGTTTTATTATATGCATTGATTTCTTTTTTTTTTAATTGATGTTGGGATAAAGTTAACACTTTGTGATCTATTAAATCTCAATTAAATCTATTCAAATAAAATTTACATAGGACCTTAGGGACAGGGAGTTTTTAATTAAAAGACACTCCTGTCTTTACACTTTATATCTCTCTTTTATATTTTTCTTCCATTTTATGAAATAATTTCAGCGCAGCCTTCGCTATGGACTGTAAAGCGTTAATTAGATCAAACATGTGCTCGGATTTTCCTGAAAATGTAATTAACACTAAATTTAATTCTTGGAAGCATCATAATAAGCCTATACACACTATATTCGTGGCGGTTAGTTTTGCAACATTTATTTTAGTCAAGTGATAATATTTAGCGCTACGTACCGTTGAGGACACGTACCGGGAAGTACAGTGTGGGACGCCCTTCGACCAGGTGGACCGACGACGAGTTGAAGAATTTCGCCGGTAGTGGTTGTACTTATGAGAAGAGCCGAAGATCGTGTATGGTGGCGAGCGGTGGGAGAGGCCTATATCCAGCTGTGGAGAGACAGGCTGATGATACGGTATGATATGGTAATATTTAATACATATTTCAGTGCAAACATTATGAATGTTTTGAAGCAACTTAACTCGCTTAGCTTAATTGTACTCGCTTAGCTTACTCGATTAATTGTACCTACACATACTATAATTCATTAAGAATAACTGATTTGTCTCGTATTGCGTTGTAATTTCAAGTTTACATGAAATATTCGTAATTTTAGTAAGTTTTCACATTTAGCGGTCAAATACTGACTGGGTTGGGTGTAAACAGCGTTGTCCTCCAAACGTGAGTTTGTCGGTCAATATCACGCATTTGCGAAACCGCGCCGCGTACGCACACTGCTCTGAGAATTGTGCCTCCGCTCGCGCATCCGTTTACATGAGATAGCTTTGTACAACTCTATGTTCTTAATTATTAACATCACGTCGATGGAAGATCTCTGCTTCCCAATCATGGAACGGTTACTCATTGTTATTGAGCGAAAATATTTAATGATCTTTTATGTATTTCCTTATAGAAAATTTCGTGTTTATTACGTACAAGTTTTAATTGAAAAATAGAGTAAATGCGCTCACGGATTAGCCATTTACGAAGAGCACAATATAACCTTAGTACACGGAAGATATGTTAAACTTTTTGGAATACAATTATATATATATTAATGACGCCATATAAATGCAATTTTTTCCATATAATTCTAGCTGACATTTTAAATGGTGTGTAAAAATGAATAGATGCGATACTAGACGCTTGCTTCAGTTGTCATTTTTGTGAAGTAGATTCATGTCGTATTTAACGAACTTGGCCATTTCAAATATAGTATACAGGATACGGGTAATATGACGAAGCTACTTGTGTTGTTGCTGTGTCTATTTTATTTTCGAAATACATATAATCTCCATGTCATCTAGTATTTTATCTTTTATGTAATATTCACTTCTTCTTTCTCGTTCTATCTATTTACTTGTACTCATTTCTTCTTTTCCAGGTATTTTGCTTCCTTTTTTTGGGTCCTTTAGATCCCTTTGCATTTGCAGGAAATCTTCGTTATTTCTACTTTATTTCTTTCTACGTATGCTATTCGTTGTCCGGTTCCATTTGTTCAAAATTCGCTTTTGTTTGTGACCGATTACTGTATTTATGTAACAGTTTATAAATGGACTAACGTTAAAAGATTAAGATGGAAAAAATATTCAATTCATTACGAGATTGAACCTTTCTTTAATTAATTTGATTTTTTGTTTAAAGTGCTTTCCAAAAGTTTCAAAGTTTCAGTTGGTTCAACTTCTTAATAAAAGCGAAACTACGAGTATTCACCTGCCAGAGTCATTCAATTTAGACGCCTCATTATTGGATGATGACATGTGCCAAAATTAATTATAATATGAGTGTATAAATCTTTAAGTTTATATATTAAGACTGGCTCCTCATGCGGAAGTTCTATTCCAAGATTCCTCACTTCCTTGAATGTTGAACTTACAAATAAACATGCACCTCGACCGATGCTGGCACAACTCCAACATCCTAATGGTTCGAGAGTAGCGCCAAAGCCGCCAAAGATCTTTAGTATTGGAAACCAAAATCTGTAAGTGGATTGACCTAATCTTTAGAATATAAAAACACATAAAAGTCCATTTGAAAAGTTTGCTGCTGTTATAAAAAGACCAACCTCATTCCGTGGAAAGCCACACAATTTCTTTATTTGAAAACTTTGAAACAGGACTGACTCCTGTGTATTGAATTGCATCTACTGTCTGCTATTTCTGTAGCTCGAGCTTGAGATTATGGCTCGGCTTGTGACTCGAGCAAGTAGAACAGCCAATTACGAGCCGAGTTCGGCCAGTCCTTCAGGCAACAGCAATCCAATTTGCGAGTGCATTGTCCGACTGTCCGCGTCAGCAACCTAGCCTCCTTTAAACTGTTCTAGTATGATTGTTCCAGTTCTTAATTTATTCATAACTATATATTAGGCATTTACCTATGAAATTGCCGTTTTATATGGAAAAAAATAACAATTTTTCTTATGAAAATTATATATTTAATTAATCGAAGTATTGCCCATTATAATAAATAATAATCAATTATATAATCAATATAATTATAATAATCAATACAAATAATATAATCCAAAAGAAATAGAAAGCTTAGTAAATACCACTTACTCAAAATAGAAATATCTAGATTATGGAACACACAAACAGTTATAATTCCCATAGTAATAGGAGCTACCATAGTAAAAGTTTAACCAGGTATTGTGACATGCTGGAATCAAAAATGAATACCCACATCTTACAAAAACAAGCAGCCATACACACAATGACAATAGTGTCAAAAGTTTTGGGTGAAGAAATTGGGAGAGCCGAACCTTCTCTTCCTTGAGGGACTCAGGGGGGAAGGAACGGTAAATACCGACCCGAGAGGTCGAGAAACGAAACATAAATTAATTAATATTAGTATAATTAATCATTATAATTATAATACTCAATATAATCAATTTACATTATAATCATTATAATCAATGCACTTTTGCCAATTCAATGGAAGTTCATTGATGCCTCTGCTATAAAACTCTTTGGCATGGTCTGGCGAGTACGGTGGGTGACGGAGAGTTTTCAGTTGAAGGTAATGTAACTTTGAGACTGTCTGTCGTGCAGTGTGTGGGCGAACGTTATAATGGAGATGCAGTGGACCAGAGCGATTGACCAGACTCGGTTGTTTGATAGCTAGCTTGTCCATGATTGTTTGCAGATGTTCACAGTACACATCTGACTTAATTGTTGTGCCAGATCTCAAGAAGCTGTAGTGGATAATACCAGCACAGGACCAACATACAGTTACCATGAGCTTCTTTTGACTCAGTTTACGTTTGGGACATTGTTTCGCTTTTTCTACTGGGTTCAATAATTTTGACGAACGTTTACGATTGTCAGCATAAATACTCGTACAGTATCCATTTCTCATCACAAGTGCCATAAGATTCAGAATTTCTTCATTTTTGTGCCGGTTCAGTAAAGTAAGGCAAGCTACGACGCGTGTTTGCAGCTGACTTTCATTAAGCTCTTATGATACCAACTTACAGAGCTTCTTTATTTTCCCGATTTTGTTGCAAATGAATCAACTTACGCCGAAGGCTGCTGCTAACTCAGACGTGGTTTGAGATGAATCTGTTTCGACTATTGCTTTCAATTCGTCATTAGCGACTTTAGTCTCCGGTTGTCCAGTTGTCCACGGGGCTTGCTCTTGATGTCGAAATTTCCAGAATGGAAACGACTAAACCAAAAACGCACCGTGCATTCGTTTGCGGTGTTTAGTCCGTACATATCGTTGATATTGTGTCGCGTCTGTGCTGCGTTACTGTCACGACAGAACTTATATTCGAAAATAACGCGAAGTTTTTACTTTTCCATGGTCGCCAACACAACAATATCTAAACAAAAAGTCGTTTTATGGAAAAGCAAATGAATAACTGATATTTAAAAAGAATGTCATAGCTTTAAATTGAAATTAGAAATTACGATGTACTTAGAATACCAAGCCAAATTTTATGTATGTAGTATGTATGTTTTTTTTTTATGTAAGAAGACGGCAGACGAGCATACAGTCCACCTGATGGTAAGTGGATACTGTCGCCCATAGACATCCGTGATACATGCCAACATTAGTCCAAAATGAGAAACGTTGGCATGCCTCCGGATGAGCTGCCTACCTTTGGAGATATAGGAATGGATTTGGAGAAAGGGTTGAGAAAATGGGGAGGGATAGGATGGGATGGGAATGGGCTCTGGCACATCTCACTTACTACCGAAACACGTACGTACATTAGGGAAATACATACGATAAAATGGGAAATGCAGTACATTTCAAGGTAGTCTTCTGTGAGAGAGGGGCAACGTGGCCAGTCGAGCGCGCCCAGCGGCTGTTGGATTGCAGCGTGCACTCTCCCCCTCAAAGTACAAAGTTCAAAGCAGGTTCAAAGTGGCTGTTATGAACATACGACAATTTAGGTAAGACCATAATACCAAATAGTTGTGACTAATTGTGACATTTAATTAATTCATGAATCTTCAGTATTTTAATTAATATCTTCTAAATGCACAATTATATCACAATGAGTATAATAATTCAAATAACTCATATCTAGTAACTCAAAATGAATAACTAATTTAACGGATACTCATAAAAAAATACATTTTCTCATTAAAATAATTATTAGATTTTGTCAACAATTTAATTAAGTACAAAAATAAAGTAATGCAAAGGTACACTAGTTTCAAGTACCCAGCCGAAAGTAGTTTAATGTTACTTGACCTCTATCTAAGTCGTTCAAACGAGGCTCTTTTCGGCCGCACAGCGCGTTGGGCTGTAGCTTGCGAAATCTTTACATAAACATTGTATTGTTATTAGACAATTCGGATTTTATATTTTATAGTTCAATATCTCTAGTAGCGAAGTTGATGGCCGTGACTGCTTTTGTACAACGTAAAAAGAAGGATACAAACGTACATGTTTAAATTGTTTTATGCATATTTTTAACGTATGTTAGTGTGTGTAATCGTAATCGGTGAGATATTAATGCTAGAAAAAACGAGTAATCGAAAATGATAAACTTTTTCTATATTTAACAAAATGATAATAAGTTATGCGGAAGCTGAAGCTAAATATGTATTATGCCAAAAAATCAGAAATATAATTTAAGTATCGATCGATCGATTATATCTGAAACGTCCTATTGAAGGGTAAAAGCCACTAATGAATTAGAGGTTTGGGTTTGGGGTTTGGGGCCATAATCCACTACACGGAACCAGAGCGAAAGGATTCACATGATCTAGATTTTAAAAAATTCTCCAGCATTGGTTTCTCCACGCTTTCCTTCACTGCCGAGCTAGTGATCATTTAAAAATCGTTACTCATTTATACGGGTCGAGGATTTGAACTCATGATCACACGTATATAAGTCAGAAATGGATACTCCAAGCTAATGGAAATGTACTTTTAATGAAATCCATTCTGTTGAAATTGATTTTTTTTGTACGATTTACCAATAAATAGGTATTTCACTCATGTCATTCAGCTACTACCGGTGACCTTGTGCCACCTCGTCAGCCCACCGCGCTGGTGGTCGTCCCACATCTATCGGTAGGTAGATTGTAGATTGTAGGTAGATACCTTCATTGGTAGATGCAATTAATTGGTAGTGGGTAGCTATGCAATTTGAAACTTGCACTATATATATCCGATTTTGTATTGAGTAAAACTAAATATCTCGGAACAAATACAGGACAAAACATATCGAACAAACTGACGTCGTGTTTTATATAAATCAATAAAATAATTTGTAGACGAATTTGTAGAGTCTACGCAGTGCAGTGAAAGTGTCGCTGTCGAAATATTCTCGTACCGCAACCAAGGTGAGTGAGCCGTTTGTCAGTCAAAATGTTGTTAAATTTAGCTGTAGAAATCATTGTATAGCTTTCTATACAATGATTTATTTGGGAATGTTTAGTTATACTGAATATCCGTAGGCTGTGGAACGAACAGCCTTAATAGGTCTTCCCCTTATGCTACGACATGGGGTTCTTCAAGAGAGCTGTGAATAGGATTCTGCAAGACACATCTGCACACCCGTGGATGTTACAGGTGTTTATGGGCGGCGGTAGTCACTTACCATTACGCGGGCCGCTTGTCCGACTGACTCCATTAATATAATAAATAATAATAATTTGTCAAGGTCACCAGCCCTTTTATCGTCCACTGCTGGGAATAGTTCCTCAGGGTTTATAATAGCGGTTTTGTAGTCTGTTACCCGCCTTTTACGACACCCACGGGAAGAGATGGCGTGGTGGCAATTAGGTACATATAGTCAATTAGTAATTAGTGTAAACCTGTACCATTTGTTAATTAGTTCTAGCTTAGGTGTGGTTAACGTTCTATTGAATTCTCACTCACACAAATGTGTCGATTTTGTGGTTAGCACAAAATCCTATATCATTGAATACAATGATATAGGATTTCGTATTATTTAATTAACAGGATTTATTTACACAGGTTACAATTTTCGCGTCATTATTTTTTTTATTTTTAGATCGTGTGATTTTCGAACACGTCAGTACGAGAGAGTGTTGAAGGGGATGTTAGATGTGGGCGACTATGGACAGCTCCCGGATGGCTATTTCACTGTGTAGTATTTGAAACACTTTTTGCCTTATTTACGAATATTGATACCATATAAATACACTTGAAATGTACTGCATTTCCCACTTTATCTTATTTCCCTAATGTACGTACGTGTTTCGGTAGTGAGTGAGATGTGCCAGAAGCCCAGAGCCCATTCCCATCCTATCCCTCCCCATTTTCCCAACCCTTTCTCCAAATCCATTCCTAAATCTCCAAAGGTAGGCGGCGCATCCGGGGGCGTGCCAACGTTTGTCATTTTGGACTAATGTTGGCATGTATCGCGGATGTCTATGGGCGACAGTATCCACTTACCATCAGGTGGACTGTATGTTTGTCCGCCTCCTTCGTACATAAAAAAAAACTTTAATTATGGCCTCTATAAATATCATATCGAATAATATACCTGCTTTATACACGTGGGCTAAACAAAGACCGCTTCGTTAATATTGAGAGAGGCTTGTATCGAATTAATTGGATAGGGAATATTATTTCCCAAGCGTACGTAAAATGTATTAGATTTAGTGTAATATCGCTAACATTTCGTCAGTTACAGTAATAGAGTGTAGCACGCACGAGGCGTGTTTGTTTCATTGCAAGCTAATTGCGCTTTCCGTGTCGTTGGACAGCACGCGATAATAACATTACACGAACAATACCAATGGCATGCATACATACGTCACCAGTCCATTCTAGATTACTGTTCATATAAAAGATATCATATTAACTAAATATAAGCAAATCGATTAAATCTTTCGTAAAGGTAAGCTTTCCTTTTCTGGACGTTCTGAATTATAATATTTTGTACCTACTCCCTGAAATATGTAAGAAAGTTTCACTGTTACTTGTGAAACTTTCTACTTATTTTATCAACATTACATCTTATTTGTAGTAACCCAATGTTTCTAATTGTTTCAAGAAAGAATTGTGTAATTCATACACAGCGTATGTACTTATGTATTTTGTGCAGCTATTTCCAATATTTCCGTGTCGCTGAAACTTCGAAGTTTTTGTAGACATGTATTTCTACAGTTTTCTCTCGTCAAATGTTTTGTCAATATACAAATGTACATAAAGGATATCCCATTCAGATTGGACCAAAAATTGAAAGTGCCGGTCAAACAAAAGTACCTAATGCTATATTATGTTAGAACTTGTTAGTCTAAGCATTTATTACTATGACACCAAAGCTGTAGGTCAATTCTCTGTGTTATTACTTGAGTTTGAAAATCTGCATTTTCATTCATACATTTTCGATACAAATCACCAAATGATGTTCTTGTGGAACATGTTATTTGTTTCTGTTAGTTAACACTTTAATTCTCATCGAAAATGTATGAAATTACAATTTTTTTTTCAAATCAAATAACAACACAGGCAACTAATTTCCTTACTGCTTTTGGTGATACAGTAATAAATGCTTGGATTGACAAGTTCTAACAGAATATAGCTATACTATTTATTAGTTGGCTCTTTTAGTTTTTGGTCCAACAATGTATGGAATCTGAATGATATCCTTTTTTCATTCGTTACATATAACGGCTTTTAAGATTAATTTTTTTTTGGATGCAGATAGAACAATTTGAGGCACTGGAAACAACCTGATGGTTAGTATTAAAATTACTGTTTGATGCACATACAGTTTTCAACTTCAAAGAGATTGAGCTATTGGTGATTCGTGTAATAGGAATTTCGTGATATACTTCGAAGTGTTACATGTGTAACGAACAATGCATTCGTATCGGAGTTACACAAGCGGCTCCTCGACTGTACACTGAGATACGAGACGCGACGTAACATTGCTTTTTGTGTTATTCTCTATCAACATATATAACATGTAGCTAACATTACACAATACTCTACACATTAAACACTTTCATTTACGTTAAGTGCTTCTTGAACAAAACCTACTCAAGGGATTGTGACACGAATTTTAAGCGGGCAAGTGACCTGAGTTTCTAAACTAGGTTGCTGCGTTTAATGTTACGAAATTTCATTGTTGTGAGGTCTTTCTTCTTATTATTAATGTAAAAGCGACGAAAATCGCCGTTCGCCAGGGCCATTATGTAAATGATCGCGACGGTAATGATAGGTTAGCGATAATCACGCATCACATGAAATTGTCCGACCTAACTGCGCATCTTTTGTATTTTTATTATTATTGCCGTTTGAAATGAGTGACGCTCACTATGGTACTCATACAAAAGCTTCTCTCTACTTTCTTTGTTGTTGCTCGCTCCGTGTTGACGATAACATTACTTGTATTGAAACTCAAACCTACTTTCTCAGTGACGTATCAGCGCCAGCGGTTACTATGTGTACATTGCTGTATGTTGGTGAAAGGTCAAGAGACTTTTAATTACAACATAAAATAGGAAATGAACGAAGTGCATTATCAATGTTCTCGTTTCACAAATAAATAGCTGTTGATAACGCATTATAATATAATGCGAGAGTGAAACGGATCCGGTTGCATGACATTTCGTTCGACCTCGGTGCGGCTGACCCGCGCGTGCACTGTGCCGAAGTATACTCATGCATTTGACGTAGCTCTTATTTGCAATGGAAGAAGGACTAAATTACTATGTCTGTGTGCTATATTAGATTTTCATAGACCGCACCTTGTACACCAATCGCCACTCTATGTGTGCAATTTGTATCTATGACGAAATGTAACACAAGTTGTTATCGAGGCAAAGTATGCTAAATAAGTATACAATACCAGAACTGTACAAGTAGCTATTATAAATTATTATCAAAGTTATAAAAAGTTCTGAGAAAACAAGGAAAACACGGTATTTTAATTATGATTTGTTATAAAAATTCGCTTTAACAGGAAACGAGAAGGAAAAGAGAACCAGTATATAACAAGGGAATATTTTTCCATTGACATATTTTGTGCTAAATTTTTACCTAATAACTTTTTTTTATTAACTATCCTTTATAAATTTTATGATCCTTATTTTTATATCTATGCATGATTTTTTATACCCATTTTATGGGTATCTTGCGAATCAGTGATGTCTTGAGTTATCTGCGCCCTTTTCTATTTTTGGTTGCATCAAATATGTATTCATGTTAGTATGTTTAGTTTAGCATGTTCGGTTAAGCAATTGGAAATATATGCCAGTCTAGAACCTTTTCACAGCAACGAATATAACCGATTTTGCCCGACACCCGAAGAAAATCCCTATTGCTATTAATATTACAAGATTTCAAACTGGTTTAAATTCCAACCGGTTGACGTACATTAAATTACAGCCAAATTTTTACTTACTAACTTCAAGAATGACCAAGGATGTAACATTTTCCGTCGTGAATTTGCAAATAAATTTAAACTGGACAAAAGTCTGGCAAAGTGAAGACGTTATTCTGTATCAAACCGAGATGAGGATTGGTATTAAAAACAGAGTAAAACATTGCCGCCGTTGCCATCACTCACGATGTACTTCGTTGCAGTTGCTTTTGATGTCTCGATTGTGTTTCATCACTCGTCGATTCACTTTTTTAATTGTGTTGGGTTTATGTCTGATTGGATTTTATTATAGAATTGGGTTTTCTATTTGATCTCGTTCAAGTCACGAACTCCCTGAAGCACTGAAATAAAATTGTGCACAATCCATTTAAGCAGTCTACTTTTCTAAATGTAGCCATATTCCTGTATCGATGCTGGGGCAGCGTGCAATGCAAAGAAAAAGCAATGACTTGGCAATAATACTCACAAAGAGTCTCATTGATGTTTTTTTTATTAGTGAATATAATCGTAAAAAAAAGCTCTTTATCGTCCACTGCTGGACACGGGCCTCCTTACGGACATTGTCCTGTGCATGAGGGATGTATGGCCTTAAAATAGGCTATTTTGAAAGATCTTTAATGCAAAAAAAACTTACTTATCCAATAACACGTAAATATTTGAATTGCTTTGGAATGGAAGATTCAAAATCATAGTTTATTACTTGTGTTCGCCGGGAACTATGTTCGAAATAAAATGATTTACCTACTATCCAACTAATCAAATAGTTGTACTGTTGGGAAAGAAAAATAGTTGATCCGCTCTAATTAATTAGTTTAGTTGGTAGGAGTTGAATAAGGGAAAGACGATGTATGGGCACACATCGGCGTTCGGCAGCGATCTTCACACATATTGCGACGGACATCCGCCTGCGCAGAGTATTCGAGTCTTTCCGAGTATTTCCGAGCAATATCAAAGCGAGCCGAGAAGTCATGAAAGACTAGTTTCGGCCGGGCCAAAGTTACAGCCGGTTATTTTTCTTTCTTTATTAAAGGCATAAAAATCCCATATACAATAAAATAAATAAAAATAAGGACAGTAAATAAATGCACTTAAAAGTCAATAATTATAATTATAACAATAACTTTTGGCCGAAACTGGCTGAAACCGAAACCGAACCTTCGGTTGGGCCCTGCCATGGTCATATCTGACTAAGGCATCCACGTCTATCCACATTTGATCTTTATAATAAATGTATGTTGATTTATAATAATGTCATAATATTATAATTTTCATTTTAATTTCATTCGTAAAATCGTGAGGTTTAACGTTATTAAATTTATTAAGCACTAGATGTTATGTTGCAGGCAGTTTGCATCCATTCTCCTTGTTTAAGTTTTATGTTTCTTATTTTTAATCGTTTCACGCACAATCCTGAATTTATAGTTATGACTAGTGGAGAGCATTTTTCAAATAAGAATTTCTATCTGATTGATTTCAGCGTTTAGTATTGGTTTTTTATCCACGATTAATTAAGAATACGCGTTCCTAAATACGGTTAAGTAATGTACTCTGAAAGATTAATCATAACGTGAAAAAATCTGAATGTAACTGTTATTTTGTGCGTTAAGTATTTATTCCACACCATGACTGGTTGAACTAATACTCAAATGAATCGGCAAACGTTGTGGGAATGTACTTTTGTTGTGATACACATCGATGATAAATGTGAATCACGAGGCTGCTATTGACGTAAAACTCATATTTTGAACCCCTCGAGTTATGAAGAGGGTAGGGTGACAATTATTGTTATCATTCTACTGGTTGAATCATTTTAATTTCATTCTCTATGAATGGTTTTTGATTGATGTTTCACATTTTTCTTTCTTTCTTTTTTATCGACGAAGGCGGCAAACGAGCAAAGAGAGTATAACCACTTGATGGTAAGTGGATACTGTAGCCCAAGGACATTCGCGATACTTGCCAACATTAGTCCATAATGAAAAATGTTGGCACGCCCCCGGATGCGCTACCTACCTTATAGGAATGGATTTTAGTAAGGGTTCGCGTAATTGGATAAGATGGGATGGGATTGAGCTTTGGCAAATCTCACTCACTACCGAAACACGTACGACATTGAGGAAGTAGGATAAAGTGGGAAAGGCAGTACATTTTACGGTAGTCTTCTGGTGGCCAGTCGAGCGCGCTCAGCGGCTGTTGGATTGCAGCGTTTACTCTCCCCCTCAAAAATAGTATTATAATCATAATATTATAATTTTCATTTGATTTAAATTTGCAAATCAGAGATTACACATAGGTATTCTAAATATATGTATTTTATGTCGCTTTTTAAATACTAAGTACTTGATTGGCTGTCTACTGTTACAAACAAATATTGCTCATATATTGTACGTACCAACATCAAATAAATGCTCAAAATTAACAGGACCTGAAAATATTACGAACGACAATACAGGATAAGTTTAGCGAAAATTAAAATGAAGTAAAAATTAATTATCCTTATATCAACATATAATATAAACACAATAATTGTATCGTTATTATTATTGCTGTTGTTATAGTAACTTTTTGTATTTTAAAATGTAAAAGGTTTAATTGACTTAAACCACATACCCACAGAGTTGTTTCTTGTAATTAAAGTCTATAAAGCAAGATAACACATTCGATCTTTGTATTGTACGGCACGCAACATAATAGAAAATCGTGGGGTCGCAGGTCGAATGATTTATGTCCATATTAATTGCGGGGGTCCCTACCATTATCTGCTTTGATGTACAAGGATTTCAATTTATTTTCATTGTTTCCTAACAATTTATTATTTTAACAAAACGCCTGCCCGGAATTTCCGCCAGCCCTGTGACGGCACACGCGATCCCATATTGGCTTCAGTTTGTACACCACACGAACGTTCCAAATTAATTAACTTTTGCGGGCATCAAATGAGGTCGAGTGAATTCAAGTTTAGAATCCAATTAACAGGGCAGTTTTAATCGTATTCTACCTACTACAAACGTCTGAATGCCGGCTGCTTTACTAGAACTGAAAAATTAAGCCGACAATTAACCTTTCACCTTCACGGTAAAAAGAACTTTGACCTAAGACAAACAACAACTATTACGTGTATACCGTTATTGCTCTACACCAATAAATAACATTGCTTGCTTGTCGAGTTCAGTCAAGCGAGCACATTTTTAGAAACGTTCGCAAAAGTTTCGTAGCCAACAGTAAATGGGCTAAACACAATCGCCTCTCCTGGAGAGCTTAACAATATATCGAGTGCTCAGTGTGCGGCAAGTTTCCAGTCCCAAACACCCTCATATATTTCATCTCACGGGGTTCTGTAGTTCTGTATCAATGGGTCCTAATGGCGTGGACACGCTCTTTTGTGGGCACCTCCCTTCCACCCTTCGCCAATTTACGCAAAGTCAATGTCCGCTACGAGACGCACATTCAGTTCACACCAACGCAAAATGTGCTTTTATTCATCGGAAAGACCCTATGAGTGAAACAATTAGATGTGATAAGAGTTTACCGCATTGTTTATATAATAACATGGGATCATGGATAATATCGTTCGAGAACTTAAAGGTTTAAATACGAAGGATTACGTGGCGACTGTAACTAATTTAATTGACACATTATTTTGGCCCACTACTTGACAAAATTTTCCAAGTTAAAAATAATGAAAGGTCCATTAATGGAAGCTCTCATGCCCGTTTCTTTTAAAATAGGGTTCGCCTCATACCGCCATTTTTCCGGGTTGAATGTGATCAAATCTTGTTACCGACTGAGGATTCCAAATTTTCGTTATAATTTATTTATTGAGGAAATTCGTTATAATTTATTTACCCACTCAACGTAACCCGACCGTCTCTACAATATGATTTGTTTGTATAATTTCGCTGTAAATAAGTTTGGTAACTATATATTGAACCTGACAGATTCAATATAACTAACCACTTATCTAATAGATTTAATGTAGCTACATTTATTATAAACAGGATCCGAAATGTCAGTATGAACAATCGATTTTGTTAATGTAGCATGCTAGTTTTTGTTAAATAGACAGTAGGTAGTGACCTTGTATAGCTGTTACTTCAATGTTGTAAATTAGTAAATTAACTACACGAACAATTAGAACTAAAATCTGTGGTCTACGTTTTTTATTTGAATAAGATCTTTCTTCAGGTTTACTTTTAGATTTATCTATATCGTTCGTATTGAATGCAGTGTCCCTGAAGTAAAACATAATTCCTAAATAAAATATGAAGTCCAAACAAATCTTAAATGTATTTTATCTTGTCTTGACTTTGTAAGTATTTAAATACAATTTGTGTTAAAATAATCTTTAGCACAATACGTTTAAAATCCAATATCGTAGAAATTTTGTTACAGAGATACAGATAGTAAAGTCACGTGGTACTGTGGCTCGACCGGTAGAAAGTAGCTTACCTCCTGAGCCACTCTTCATTCAACCACATCGAACAGGTTGCGGCTCACTGCACGCACACCAGCAAACGGTGGTACAGAACGCAGCTTCTTAAACCACTCACACAGCCAAACATCTTACTCACACGAAAACAAAGTCGTAACGTTTATTTACTCGTGAACTTGTGCGTGCGCGCAGGTCAGCTTCGCGCATCACTTTTTTTTTTTCAAAACTGGTTTTTGTAACGAAGGGCATGACTCAGCTTGGGGTGTCTAGCACGGATTAACTGGTACGAATTAATTTTGTCGTATGTTTACAATAATGGTTTACTTAATTTATTAATACACCAGCCGCTCGTATTTAGGCCAGAACACCAGAGAGACCCAATTAATAGCGGTATATAACATGCAATTATATTACCAACAATGCCTAGCTTCTCCATTGTATCAAGATTTCTCCTTCATTGTATGCACGTTGGTCTTAAGATATTTAACTCGGCGACATTGTATATATATGGGCATTGATTTATGTCGTTTAGGAACACGTGTGGTTCTGTAGATCGTTGGACAAGGGATGCCACTACCTGCTATAGAAATGGCTGTCGCAGGCCATGAATGTATAACCGAACAATGAGTTTATTCAACAGGAAATTCGCTATAGACGTTGGGCTGCGATGTGTCGCTGCATGCTTGATTAGTTTGTGCTGTGTCCCGACTCTAGAGTATTAACCTAGATAAGCCCGTTGCAGTGAAATATATAAGTTTTAAAACGTTAGTAACTGGAGGTTCCTCGCCTCTGTTCATAAAATCGTACAGATTAAATATGGTTTATTTAAAAGTAGGTGTTGTTGTGTCTTTTTATGAAGGGACTTCAATTATGAACAGGTATCTGTACCAATTACATATTCGTAGGGCTTACTTTAAAAACTAACCTAAAAATACATACATGTAATAATGTTTAATAATGGACATAACTTATTATTTCGATTATTATCATTTAATATTATTATTATAGATCTTTTATATTAGGTTTTAATAGTTTAGATTTAATAAGTTTATTTTAAACAGATAAGTATATCATAAACTGATTTTATTGTCTAATTATGTATACTTGAAAAAAAAACATAGGTATAAAAGTAATAGTAATATTTAGTAAATGAGTGCGGAGATTTGTTCTTTTGTTTGCTACCAAGTTAAATGATACATTTATTTCGGGTTATGTACAAATCTACAACAAATTAACAAGTCGTCACCAAATTTTGTACAGATGTATACAATACAAACTGTCCCCTGTATACAAATTTATGTATACGTGTATACGTTATTATGAATACGATAATGTTCATAATAACATTAAAAAGATAACAATTTGACAGTGATTTTATGCTCTGCATACGTGTACATTATAATTGATAAGAAGATTCCAATAGTTTAGTAACAATATAGATGATAAAATACGATATAAGGCCGTGCAACCTGCAACAGTGTCAATAACATAGGACGAGTCCAACGAGAATTCAATTCGTATATTTCGTTTAATACGATTCCATTATATATGATATTGTACGACCGTTCAGCCTCACAATGTCCGTCTACCTGCTACCCTTACCATGTTACAAGCGATTTTGTCTTGCGTTGGTAATAATGCCACTTGAAGACTGTTCCCATACTAAAGGATCGAGATTCGTGTTCATTTATGTTCTACTCAAGGTTAGTTTGACAAAGCCAAGTTGCTTATATATTTTTTATACGTGTTACGTAATATACCATTATTAGAGTTTGTTTATTTTTGCTTGTCCTATTGTACGAAAGCTTCTATTGTAGATCTCTTCTAAGTAAAATAATTATTATAAAATATAGAGATTTTTAGTGAGAGAAAAGAGATTATAGTGACGTCATTAACGCAGTAGGACAGTAATGTGTTATTGATGTAACTAATACAGTAGTGCCAATTCATCCATGTGTGAGTGACAATAATAGCCTACTTATTCTAATATAGTCGAGTTTATATCTACCTAATTATGTAATGAATTTGAAATTTTCTTTTTTATATGAGTTTAATTTCTTACCTTCTTAGCTAAGAAAATATCAATTTCAAGTACAGTTATTACCTACTAAACTAAATAATGTGTATACACAAACTACCCGCAATAAAGACGATAAATTTGACATTATCTGACAAAGGCAACTTATTCTTTTATTCTAGTTCTGGTTTAATGTAATCTTTAAAGAAAACTTATTTTTTTATTGTTCTATTTTAAAAAATCAGACGTTAGAACATTACAATGTTTAAACAGAATTTAGAAATCGAAACAACGAAATTTTATGTTTTAAATTTTTATTCGAGTTTTTTTCATATAGGCAAGTTTTATATTATATAGGCAGACGAGCAAAAAGTCCACCTGATGGTAAGTGAATACTGTCGTCCATAGACTGTAATTGTAATACACTGTCCATTTGTAATAGCTTAATTTGTAATTTGTAGGGGGAGAGTGCACGCTGCATTCCCACAGCCACCGAGCGCCCTCGACTGGCCACGTTACCCCTATCTCACAAAAGACTACCTTAAAATATACTGCATTTCCTACTTTATCGTATTTCCCCAATGTTTAGGTACATGTTTAGGTAGTGAGTGAGATATGCCAGAGCCCATTCTCATCCTATCCCCAGGGATCCCCATTTTCCCAACCATTTCTCCCAATCCATTCCTTAATCTGCAAAGGTAGGCAGCGCATCCGGGAGCGTGCCGACGTTTGTCCCGGATGTCTATGGACAATAGTATCCACTTACCATCAGGTGGAATCTATGCTCGTTTGGCGCCTTTTCTCTATAAAAAAACCAGTTCATATCATCAACATCTTTCAATGTTATGTATAGTATGTAATGTAGATAAGTATGTGTGTGTGAGTGAGTGGTTAGGCATCGTTACAAAACCTTGATCCCGTTGTTCGCTTCGGTAAAACCTGCTCCGTCAGGACGCCTTTCTTTTACATAACATAGCATGCCCTGATACAATAACTTCATCCTTGTTGTGGCTGTATTAAATCATTGCGAGGAAAAGGGACGGGGCGCATGAAGCTGCGCGTGCGGCTCACATCGTGGGAAACCGATGAAAATAAGGTTTTGTGTCCTTCCTTTCGCTTTGCCACTTGTATGACTAGTCTTTGTTCTTGACTCGATGGACATTTTACCCTTCCAATTAGGCACCGAAATAATTTGAGATACTTTAATGCAAACAGAGATTCCATCTCGAAAATATTCATACAAATGGATTTATAATTGCAAATGAATGCAAGTTTTAGTGGTGATATAATTCGCGTTTAATTATAAATGAAGTGATATAACATCGATGTGTATGTAAGTTTATGTAAATAGTTTTCTCAGCTGATTTCGTAACAGCTGCGCGTCGGACTGGGAGCAGTCTGTGGAACGACCACGCGTCGGTAACTGTGGACAATTTATTCGAGCTCTACACCTTCCGTATTAATAGTATGTACTATGATAAAGTTTAAGGAACTATAAGTTTTCAATGAAACTTGGAATCATGAACTCGGAAACACTTTCATTCTTTGGTCAGGATAAATAGAAATGTCTCTAGTCTTCGAATTAGTTAAAGTCGTGTTTTATGACACCTTATGCAGTGTTTAATGTATAAGCAAATAGAAACCACTACTTACACGGCTCTAGTCTAAAGCTATCTCTACTTGACATGTCTTTGAAGCCTTCTGGTTTAAATTAGTAATATTTCTGTACATACTTAGAACCAGATAAATAGATGATTCTTAGTCTTAGAATTAGTCACAATCGTGTTTTGTAGAACCTTATGCAGTCTGCATAGAGTTTATTTACCAACGGCACGGTCTAAGTCTTAAGCAAAGACTGGTCTTGGAAGGAAACGTCTATTTATACGAGACTTAAATTCACAGCACAAGTTATTGTTTAAATTGTTTAGATTTCATATTTGTATTTTAACATTTACAAATGAAGGATTTATACAGAATCTTTTCGTGGTGCCATAAAACTGTGTGAGTTTATCACGGCACTGGACAAGCGCTTGCGGGTAGTTGATACTTGTTTTACCGGTTTAAATCTACAAACTTTAGTTTATACAGGTTGCTCAAAGTTATGTTATTTTTGTAAATAGTACTTTTTTAATTTATTTTTACTATCTATTTTTCTGGTATCTAATGGAATTGCATTCATAATACTCGGAATTGAATGTATAAGTGATCACCTTCCATTGAAATTATTCATTATAAGTATCATCAGTTTCTTCTCAGTTATCTCTTGGCTTTTAAAAATATTTGTAAAATTTGGTAATTTATTTTTTGGAAATTGTTGGTGAAAACGCCTTTTCTGATGTTGCGGATAAGCCTGCTAGTTTAATTTTAGTACACCACAACCACAATAACAGTAACTTGTACAGTCACGTTCACAATATTTATTCCCGTTAACAAGATTAAAAATATCTACAAACGTTAATTCAATTGCTTCTACTCCAATGTAAACTACAAAAATATAATATATAACCGCTTATGTTTGCCATTATCTGATATTTATATTTGAGTACGGTATTTCGACAAATGTGTATTGCAAAATTAAAAGTCATATTTTTGTTGTTAAAATGAATCGTTTGTAGACATGTATTTGTAATCTGTTCATTACATACATTAATCCACTAAATCGCAAGGTTTAGCGGAGGACATTAAGATGAAAACGAAGATCAATCTTAGGGTGGAGATGCTGGAGTTGCGTCACGTCAACTTGTAGTCGTGCGAATTTCAACTTGGAGACTTATACTAAGGAGGATTTGTGACCAAAAGTGTAGTATTCCCACGCTTCCAAGAGCAATTTCCAAGTAATAACGGACAGCACATCACATATAATAAATAATAATAACGCCACACTTAATGTGTCATGGGTCATAACATTAATTTACTAGGATTCTCTGTGTCATGGGTCCGGAAACACACGCACAGACGAATACACCGGCCAGACCCAAACAAACACATGTCTTTAAACAAATGAATATCCGACCGGGAATCGAACCCGTTATCTTTTACACAGCATACAGGGTCACTAACTCACTAGCAATTTGGCTAATCGGTCTTCTAACCGGAAAATGGGTCAAGATGCCGGAAATAAATGAATAAATAAATAAAAAAAATACATAGGTAAATAACATATTAGTGTTAGTTCTTTGTATGTTCTACAATAATACCATACTGTTAGCACAGGCATATCCCTGTATGGTCAGTAAACCTAGATACCAGTCAGTCGCCAGTAAACCGAAGGTGACAAGGCAGACGGTGCCGAGTCTTGAGTATTTAACTAAACCGGTTGACTAGGCGCATTTGCTCATTTGGTACACGGGGAAAGAGAATACTAGATCAGTTTTAGAAGTAAGTGTTTTAGAAATGCGGTGAATTAATAGCAGAAAAATCGGCCCTAAAAAATATATTCTAATGTACTGCAGTCGTTCTGTTATATCGTCTTTTGCATTAACCACATAAGTGCGACTTGGCCCAATAGGGCAATGAAACAATGGAAATAATTGAATGTCAAAGATCAGAAGTATAATCAATTTTCTGGATGGCAAATAAGGCATCTCATGATAGATAAAAGCTAGTGTAGATATTAATAATTTTAATAAGGTTAGATAGAAAGTTAATATTCTATATTGTACACCAAAACATACAGAACGGAATTACAAAAATCCAAGTAATTAGAAGTACAATCGGCGACCTTATCAGTAAAACGATTTCTTCCAGTAAAACGATTTTGGGTGGTAAGGTGGTCTGTAGACGACTAGATGTAGATGGTGTAATAAAGAAATTATTGGTTAAGAAGAATAAGTCATTATAGCCTCCTGTACCATTGAACTTGTACCTACCATTAACGGTACTAGTGATATTTTTTGTATCGATAGTACAATACAGGCTCTTTTTTTAAACGGGTCAGTATGGAAATGTCTAAAACTATTAGAAATAGAGAAGTATGTTCTAAGGAACCATGGCATTTTAGAGATATGAAAAACTGCATTCAACCTTATTGCGTTCGTTGATAGTGTAAGTTGTCAGGAATAAATTTTGCTAAGAAACCTTACGTCTAGGATAACCAAAAATAGTGCATTTTAAATAATGTAATTACTTATTTTAACAAATGTTCAACGTGGTACATAGCAATAGGTATAAAAAGTAAGTAACAACAAATTTGCTATTCCGCCTGGCACAACAGGGAGTAAGTATTCCATTTTTAAAACTTTAAATAAACTGAGACGCGTAATGATAATGTTCTTTTTTCAAATTAATAAAATTGTTGGAAGTGGTTTCTTCACATGAAATAATAGTAGGCAGACCATCAAGCAACAGACACTAAACTTCCGGAATGTAGGAAATCGTAGAATCTAGATTTTTCTTTTTATTCAAGTTTTTCTTTTTATACAGTGTTCTTTAGCGAGACTTATTCCTTACAATGTATACTATCAATAAATACAATAAAATAACACGATTTTTTAAAGGAAAGTGAACGGGTTTGAATCCCGATTGTACATATATGTTTTTGAAATTTTTTTAATAGGTACAATTTGTCATTACTCTAAAATCGACGCCATGGTTCCTTAGAACAAATTTGTCTATTTCTAATAGTTTCAGACTTTTCCATACTGACCCGTCTCAAAAAAGATCCCTTATATTTTAGCACATATATTTATTAGAATATATTTATTTATTGAGTTATATTAAAATTTGAATATAAAGACCTTTCTTTTTAAAAAAATCTTTTAACAACGTAATTTTAATTACTTTTAACTTTTAACTGAAATTTATTTTATTTGTTTACTTTATTGTACACACAAATTGCTACGTACATCTTAACAATAAACCCACTCTGGCAATAAGGCCCCTTTATTCAGATAACGTCAAATTTACTTCCATATCGCTTCCAGTAAACGTTAAATTTAATTCCACTAACTTTTGTGCAGCGATCCGTCAACTGTGATAGTCCGCGACCACTAAACTGTCCGCAGTGTCCGCTCTACCCGCATCCGATGTTGCACTGTCAATGAACTCTTCGTTTTCTTACTTTTTGTTTTTTCTATTGCGATGCCGGTTGTACATTTCAAAACTAACAAAGTTACTTACGGAAAGGGCCTTCTCTGAAATTAGAGTTGAGCATCACTATTCAAGATTTATTTGAAGTAAAGTTCATAATACTTATTAACTAATTTTAATTTTATAATCAATCTATTTATTATTTTATATTTAGTAGGTTTTATGCAGCCGCTGGGTGCTCACGGCTGGCCACGTTACCCCCCTCTCACAGAATACTACCTTGAAATACTACTGCATTTCCTACTTTTCAGTATTTCCTCAATGTACGTACGTATTTCGGTAGTGAGAGAGATATGCCAGTGCTCATTCCCATCCTATATTATACCTCCCCATTTACCCAACCGTTTCTCCCAATCCATTCCTTAATCTGCAAATGTGCGCGCGCATACGGAGGTGTGTCAACGTTTGTTATTCTGAATGATGTTGGCTGGCATGTATCGCGGATGTCTATGGAGAACAGTATCCACTTATCATCAGGTGGACTGTATGCTCGTCTGCCGCCGTTGTTTTCTATATAAAAATTCTGCTCGTTTTTTGTAACGCCGCCGTAAACATAAATAAAAAATGTAAACATAAAAGACCCGTTTAACCGATACTGTCATCTGCCATTTTAACGTCTATTGCTGGATATGGGCCTCCTCGTGCACATATCTTATACATATATGGCCTTAAAACGCCTCGCTGGCCAGGCGGGTTGGCGAGTCCACTCTTTTAAAGGTGGTGTAGTTCCTCAACGCTTATGGTATAGGCTACGGCTTATAGGGGTGGTGCAGTTGTAAAGCCGGCCGACACCACACGCCCAGTTTAATAGACCAATATTGGTGAAATTGCGACAAATTTTAATATTATATTTACTAACTTTCGTTTTCGTGAGTTTCTTTATCACGCGTAAAAAAATCCAGACCGTTTAAAAAAAGGCATAAATTACAATGGCTGGGAAGTAATAACGCAATTTTCGAAATGCTTAGGGTGCAGCAGTGAATAATGCGTGTAATTTGAAAACACGTTTCTTTCAAAATGTTTGCTGACGGCGCTTGTTTTGATTTTAATTCATGTGGTTCACTGAACCATTTCGTTGATCGCGTTTACGGTATCATAGCCCGCAGCGCACCGATTGTACGGAGGCATGTGTTTAAAAACCGTGAGAATGCCCCGAGAAGTCATGCTAACGATGCACAACCATAACGAAAAGTGAGAGCATTCCATCGATGTTCCGAACAAATCAGCTACCATGTTCCCATAAAATGTAAATTACCCACACCAAATTGCTAACTGTAAATTAAATTCCTTATTTGTAATACGAGTCAACCAGAGTAGCATTTGCAGAATCCAAGAATCCGAGTGACTACTCGGATTCTTGGATTGTTGGTTTTGATAAACAAGCGACTGCTTGTTTGTCAAAACCAATAATAATGTAAAATGAAAAAAAAATGAATGTACATATTTAATTATATATGAGTGCTAAAAATATTAAATGTCATTTGAAGGGTAGTCTACAACACAAGTTAAGAAAATATGGTTCCAAGTTCAGGAACTAAATAAAAAAAAGTAATTAATTTTAGCGTTTTTTTATTAATGATTGAAAGTCCCGCGTAAGCTTAATTCGGTAAAAAAGTCAAATAGCGGTGTTTTAAAGTGGACTACTCATTTTTTTATATTCTTATACTACATTTATTTAGTTTCATTTCGTATGAATGAGGTTACGGGAACGCCCGCGACCTCATTTATCTTCTGATCATTTTAGGAATGGATTCAATCATTAAAATATTTTTCTACAGACTCTTCTGCGTGTCTCGTTGTAGAACGCCAACCACTTCCCATTGACTTTAAATATTTATCAATAAAATAGCTTCATCTGTCAGATTCAGTAAATATCAGGTTTATTTAAAACTTTCAGTAGACAACAGATAACTTAGGTTGCAGACTTAAAAGGATAATTAACACTCGCCTGGAGAGCCGGATAATTGGTTTTGACACTCCTACTCCGTGATTCGCTAATTGCTGTTGTCAAAGAGAATTTAAAACTTTAAATGGCTGTCCTTTTATTGCGGTAGTCCGTTCGTCATTGAACGTCGTTTCAGAATTTAACATTTCTGGGAGTTTATACTTTGTATTATTTGTAAAATTGTACTTTTGTAATGCTTATATAATAAGACTTTAATGCTATCATTACGTTATCGTTTCAGCTCGTTATTTTTATATAAAATTACGAAACCCGAACGGAAATTTTATTTAAAACCTTCAGAAGAAATATAATAATAAAATACACGTTTAAGTTTGGTTTGAAAATAAGTCAATGTTTAATATTTTATGGTATCCACAAAACAAACATACGTGAAATGAAAACAGGACAAGAATGTACAAATAATTAATTAGATCTGGAAATGTTAAATGTAGATCAAGAGACGAGACGGTATTTAAAATAATATTTACTTAAAATACGTATAAAAGATATATTTCCATATCGATTAGATAATTACATAAATGAATAATAAAATTAAATGCATAAAATTAATAAATACATACAAATAATTAGTTTCAAGTGATATTTTCACAATAATTACAACACAATATTGTTTTATTTGTTTCAGGTAACGCGATATTTTATACATGGTTGTAGCTGCCTAGTGGTAAATATTATATGGAATTGTATGTCAATTATTCATGTATTCACTTATATTTAATATATTTCTGTCTTCTACGTGTATTTGAATATGCTAGTGGATGGATTTAGGTCAGATTTTCTCCATAATAATATAATAATAAAGTCCGTAGAATTCTGTGATGTGGCGCACTGACTTCGTTTGCGCCACAAAGGCTTTCTATATACGTAAGCTCTCAAAGAAATCGAGAGCTGAGATATTTATATCCAGTTTACGTTTAATATTACTAAAGGCTAAAATCATACCAGAAATGAACTCGTAAAACGGTAAGCTACGGAACCTTTCTAAAGTAATGCGACACTTGTTTGTTTGTTTGAAATATTTTCACGAGTTAACGAATGGATGAATCGAGCTGAAACTTTACATGGGACATAAGACTATAAAACTAAGGTTCCCGTGAGATAGTGAGCACGCGGGCGAATCCGCAGGCACAAGCTAGTGTTTCGTTTTTTTCTTGTTAAACGTACGGCGCCTATTTATTATTTTTATTTTAAATTTTCGATCGTACGCTAGCATACATTTCCGCAAATATATTATGAAATTATAGCGTAGCTATCTACGCTTAAGCTTACCTACGCTACCTACGCTTACCATACCATAGGTACCTACGCTTACCATAGGTCTACACCTATGGAGTTCTAACAAATATACTTACGATTTTACTAATATTAAAGTATTATACGTTTGTTCAACATATATACGTTTATCCTATACACACACACTATAGTGTACAAGTATAACTATAGTAGCATAGTGTACACACTATATTTTTGTACAAGAAATATATAACAATAAATATAAATTTCTTCAGTTTAAAAGTCACCGATGCTTTTTTGTACAAAAATATTCTTTCGTATAAAATTAAAGGCGATCTCTACTCGGATTGAAATATCCATTCCGCTCTCGGCTGAAAGTATTCCATGCCCGGGATTTTCACTTCTCCGAGTCACTTGTTTTGGTCCGTTAACAAGTAATTCCCGCGGAGAAACATTTCTCCCTGCCATTTCCCGACCGAGTGAATCACGGCAACAAGAAATAAATTTCGAAGTAATAACTGTAACTGTACATAGGAATGGAAGTTCAGCTTTCCAAAAATATACATTTTTAAAATAAATATTATATTATTACGATTATTCATGTGTGAAAATATAATACGAAAAGGTATTAAAAATGGTGTAAATTGCTTAGATATTATTCAAAATTTTGTTGTTGTAAATTGTGTATTGGTTTGCTTCAGCACTATTTCGTACAATACAACTTATAATAATTAATTTCATTTTTTTATGTTAAGTTTCATTCAATAACAATTTTTTCAGTCTATTTTTTAACAGTCCAAATATTCATCTCATGAAAATGGGTTTCATTGGCTTAAATAAACATAATTATAACTAATACAACCTAACTAGGTATTTATACTGGCTCCTGAAATACAGGTTTCCTAAGTTTGGAAGTCAATGTCAGTTATCTTTTATGTCAATAAAGATTAGTGAATTTGAAAACAAAAAATCTTATAAAAATGAAAGATAAGGTTAAGTTTAAGTTTTTAAATTTAACATCTTTAAAATACCCATTACTAAAACCCTTGGAAAATTGATGATATGTCACGCTTTTCTGTAAAATACGAGTAGTATATAAATAGAAATACTTATACTTCTTACTATACATATTATATATTTCTAAGCTTCGTTTTGAACAGCAATGTTAAAAATGGCCCCTGTGAAAAAGTATTTAAAATTGGATCTATAGTTTCAAACCAAAAATAACCAATGATAGAAATGATTGATGATAGGATATTGGTATAGGATTTCTAAAGGATGATCCCTGTAAAAACCTTGAATATGTTGTAAGAAGTTATCGACACGATGTCGAACTTACAAATTCCTGTTGGTATCACTAGGTTACGAAAACAATGACACTCGAGTGTCATAGTTTTCAGTTAGTGTTAATGTTCGAACATTTAACACATTATTACGTTAATATAAACATTATTTATTACATTAATAAAAAAAATATCCAAAAAATTATAATAAATTTATTTTTTAAAATTATGAATAAATAAATTTACTGATAAAAGTTTGAAGGCGTTTTGAAATCTACTTTTGTATTTTGGTGCATACGAATATACGGACAAAGCGTTACTTTTCTTTTACTTTACTATGGTATGGATTTTTACATGATCATAGAGAAAGCAGTATTTTAATCATACGTCCTTCGGTTTTCATTTATTATAATTTGCGCCTACTTAATGACTTAATTGGCATGCAGGTTGTCTGGAGGTTTGAACTTGAGTACGTACTTTACATTAGTTACAGTTGTAAATAAATCGTATTGATTATTTTCTCTTTGCAGACACACGGGTGAATGATTAATCATTTCATAATCAAGTAATCATAATCTCGAGAAATTGTTTACCCACGTTCAATTTATTTGGGACACTAATTGTTTTTTTTAATGGATAAAAAGACGAAGAAAATAATAATACTACAAACAATTCATAGAACATTGTGTTTGATTGCTCATTTACGATCATCTTTAGGTCAAGTATTCTGTAAATATTTGAAATACATAATAACAAGTACGTGCACGTATGTACCATTTGATTCAGCTCGATTATGCAATGTTCAATATTATTTAAAATTTGTAACATATCTAATTCTAAAAAGCTATTTTAATAAATAATTATCCAAATTAGAATTACACTTGCATGCTTGGGTTGCATGCCCGGCAATTTTTTGCACATATAGTCTATGTCCATCTGGAGTAACGTACCTTTAAAATGGTGAAAGAATTTTTCAAATAGGTGCAGCGGTTCCGGAAATTACCCCCCACATACACACAAACTCACAAAATTCGCACTCTCTTTATTATATTAGTATAGATTTGTGTAGAGTATTTATTCAGGCTTAGTAAAAATTCGTCCAGATATTATGACAAAATTAAGGAAGAATAAGAAGAGAATACAATCAGGCAGTCTTGTTGCTATAGCTACCGGGCTATAGCTATTTCTTCCAAAGAACCATGAGAAAGTTGTGACTGAGGTAATAACGCAGATAGTGTATACGCTCTTTTTATGAATAGGTATATGTGTTATATTAGCGCTTTACCTATGAAGTTTCCGTTTTATTGTAAATGGAAGCAGTCAAATTTTTTTTTGTATAAAAAATATATATTTAATTAATCGAAGTATTGTCTATTATTGTCAATGCACTTTTGCCATTTCAATGGATTTTTATGTTTATTGATGGATGTTTATTGATGCCTCTGCTATAGAACTCTTGGGGAAGGGAATCGATGAATTCTCTAAAGGCGTTGTTCACTGCCTCATGGGAGTTGAAATTTCTCTCCTGTAATTAAACTGTATTTAATCGAATGTGCAAGTTCACTCCTTTGAATGTCACAAAGAGCTCGGAAAGCCAAATAAATTGAGATTAAACACTTTGTTACACGCCAACGTAGCGTAACGTTGGTGGTGTAACGTCGGTGTCTTATCGTAGTATCGTGCACCGGGTCTGAACACAGTGTCACAGTACTCCATTCACATTTGAAAGTATTTTCATTGTTGTATGACTGAATGATGCTCCGAAGATGCCTCTATATCATGTTCGGAGTCAGTTTTTTGTAGTACGTAATGATACAAACAAAATATTTTAATTTATATTATTCAATGAGATTTTTTGAAAACAGGTGACTCCTCTAAGTGCACTTTAATCTCGAAAACTCGAATACTCGAAAACTAAACTATATTGTGTTAAACGAATGTGCGAAGACTGGTTCCTTAGAATTAGGAAGAACATGAAAAGCCCAATAGTATGTGGTTAAACGGTTCGTTGCAGGTTAATCACAAATGTAGCATGTGTCTACTACTACACATGAACCAGCCTAATGAACCAGCCACATGAACCAGCCGAACCAAGCCTACACATGTCTAATGAATAACGAAAGAACAAGCCTCTGTTTAAAAAAAAAACTAGAGAACGAATAAATTATAGGTTATTGTTTTTACAGACAGTGAGCACGAGCCAGGATTCATTGTTTTCGGTTGACTTTCTAGGAGACACTGACAAAGATATTTACGAGTACAATACTGGCAAAAATACAAAGATAAACCATGCATAAATAGCACTGAACAGTCCATTATTTTATAGGAATAGGCTGATAAAAGATATGGAATGCTGCTCACATCCATGGATCGGTATACCAGACTATTTGTGAACCCATTTGACATCCACTATGGACGAGCAGTTCGAGTATTCGACTATTCCACCAGGAAGCGCCAGGTGGACCAATGACTTTAAAGAGTTCGCCGTTCCCTAAGAAACACGTTCAAAGATAAAACTATTCTTTTTTTCTCTTTATTTTATTTAGGGGCTTTTACACTTTTAAGTATGTTAGCCCCATAGTACAATGTACAGGTTACAATGTTTCTTAACTCTAACTTATCTGTAAAGATTTATCGTAATTTATCCAGCGCATCACCTAAACTTATCTCCTTGTTAATTAATTGCATACACGTGTAACGATATAGTCGCATCGTTGAAGATACATAATTTGAGTCTTTTTGTTCTATTCTTATTGGTTTCAACTCACTAGTCTACTGGTCGGTAGTGCAGAAGGGAAAATAATTTCCCCACGACACTATTGGTAGTGCGGCTTGGTAGTGTCATTGGAAATGAAGGTATATTCGCTTTACATAATTACAACATGTTCCTAACTTATCGTACTTACTATTTTGTATGTTCTATTGAAACGAATGTAAAACGGATATTCTCCGCATAATATTACTTTGTTGCAAAACTTTGATCGCCAATTTCAGTTGGTATAAGTTATTAATTACCATATTAATATATGTCGATTTTGATAGGTCAGAGTAATAAATTGGTGTTTAAAAATGTACATCATATCTGCCGAGTGTACATAATATTATATTACTTTGATGTTATTAATGTTTAAACAGTGTAATCAACATGTTACAAGGTACCGTTAGCCTGAAAAACGTATGTATTACCTATACTATTATTTGTCAACATAGCAAAGTATTCGTATAATATTATCTGAGGATTAAACATAAAAAAAGAAGATTTTCTAGTTTTTGCTGTTATTTTCGAAATATATTGCAACTGTAACATCTTAGATTTATAGAAACATGGATTTTTTATTTTATATGATGCATTCTTACGTAAATCGTAATGTCGCGCGTCGCTCGCATCCGCCATCGCAATGATCACAACAAGAAGAAAGCATAAAGCGCTTCCACGATGAGATGGGGCGGACAAGAGTAGTCACGTACCGTTTGACGGCTTACTTCGCTTTCCATTCATCACCAAGTGAATAAATAATAAAGCATATTTTACTCCGACGCAGTCTGTCTATACCCGCGACTCCTTTTATTTCACAGTTACATTGCAACCTTATTGCAACGTAGTTCTCGAAACCGAATAACTCGAACAGGATATCTTTATGATCGAATGCATACTCTTATATTTTGTATGTATTCTGTTAGGTTTTTACCGATAGTCATTTACCCGTTAAACAAGATCATTCTTTTTCCGTACAGCTAATCAGTTTGTAGCTGAGGATGGCACAAAAAGGCTCCCACATGTGTGTCATTAAAGCAATCTGAACCCACGTTAGGGATTCGAAATGCGTGCCCTGCGGGAGGCGGGTCCCAATTATTTGGTCCGTGTACCTGGGAGACTGGCCCGAAAAGTACACCTTCAAATTCCACGCGGAAAGTCAGCTATTTTAAACAGAATCATTTTAACGTTATTTTAAGGTATAATATTTTACGAGCGAAGCTGTCAGGCATTTAGTCGAGCTTGGTAAGTGTTGTAGCCTTTTATGAGTACGATATGTAATGTATATAATGTATGTAATGTATAAGGCGTTTATAATAATAATAGAATGATAATAATAATTCATATTCAGATATGGTTATCACATATTATCACTTTCGATATTTTCACCATATTAATGTTTCAAATTCACTCTTTTGCCAGATGATTATTTTTAATTGTAATGAATTATTCCATCGATTCCCACAAATTTGAACTAACATTACGAGATTTTATAGAAAAACCTTTTTTTAAACAATATCAAATATGGTTTAACGATTAGTTCAGATTGCTGGAGGTCACTATTTGAAATGCCAAAAACTAGCAACACATGAAATGTCACTTTAGGCGCCGAGAATAAAAAACGAGCTATAAATATAGATGTTGAGCACAACCAATTTTTCGAGCATCAGCTTGTTAAACTGGTTTATCTTGAGGAGGCCTGGCCTGTGTACATTGCATATGAAAATTGCAAAAAAGCACATGCCATCGAACTTAATAAAACAACACAACATTATGTTCCAATTTTCGAAGTATATGTGGTTGTTGAAAAAGTGCCTTAATTCTACTGCACTTTGCAAACTCGGAATTATGATTAACACTTTGATACTGTACATATGATTAAAAGTACCTAATAATATTACTTACTTTACATGCTATCTACTATAATATGTGGAGTATAGAGATATACTAACAATGTATGAAGCTGTACTCATACCGGCAAACATAGTTTCCTGTGTAAGTTTGATACAATATTGAGTATAACACGGGTAGTTCGAAGCTAATTTTGACGATAACTGAAACTTTACCCTCAGCCGTCATCCGCCGGTGCCCGAGGGAGACTTCACTGTTAACAATTACTACTTAACTTTGTAACACTTCCTACTTTTCACTTCCCACTTACACTCTCGGCACACAATATAACAATACGGGCTAGTCTTCCCTAGCATAGAATTATTTTTCGCTTATATGTCAAGTTAAGATGCTTTACCGTAATCAGTCATTTTTCTTTCTTCCACTGCTGGAGATAGGCCTCCGCATACACATTGTCTTATGCACGAGAGATTTATGGCTTTAAAACGCCACGCTGATCACACGGATTGATGAGTCCACTCTTTTAGAGGTGGTGTAGTTCTTCAACGCTTGTGGTAGCTGCACTGTTATCCCTTAGTCGCCTTTTACGTTACCCACAGGAAGAGATGGGAGGGATGGTGCTATTCTATATCCAGTGGACACCACACGGCCAGAGGACGCATTGTTAATGCGTAGTCTAGTGCGTGTATAAGTAGAGAAATACGCTTTGAACCAACAAAATTAAATTAAGTTTTAGTTCATAGACGATAATTTTTTTACTCTCCAAACGTTAAAACAAGCTTTAACTCCTTAATAAAGAAGGCTTTTTACATTCACGTAGTACGTAGTAAGTACATATATGTAGTATATTCGTCAATAAGGAAATAAATATAGGTGTTTATTTTATCTGGCCTTGAATCTTCTTAATACTTTTTATTTAGTTGGGTTTTACTTATTAAACTTATTTTTTTTCTACAGTGGATGAAATACATACTTACTTTCTTTTGAAAGAGACAAAGTAAACGGGCTTCATGTGAGTACATTCGATGTTAAATATTTTACGCAGCAATGTGAGCAGGCAATAGCAGAGCATTGCGTGAAGGCGTTGTTAAATCCCTCGGGATATATCCCCTACCGACTTGTGGGTATAGCCTACGCCAAGCCCAGCTTACACACACTTGCGTGGAGGTTCAAAATATATGGTTCCCCCTTAAGTTTCCCTGATAACTTTTGGGGCTGATAATAAATGTTGAAAAATTTTGACGACCCTTTGCTTTTTATCTCGCTCACAGTCTAAATATCTAACGTCACAATGACCACGTTTGTATAAAGCTATTCCTCAAAACGTATTCAGTTTACATGCCATGTGTAAATAAACCATAACAACATATATGGCGTTCGACAGATTTTTATTATCTGACGTCGGAACGAACAATAGCCTGTGCTTTTTCGAGAACGCGGTCTCATTCACATACAGGGATACATACTGAGTTTTAAAATTGACATCTGTTTAAACAACATCGGAAGCGTCCTTCATTGTAGCCACTGCATCAAATTACCGTGTTGCGGTGATTGAAATCTAAACCTCCTATGCTATGTTTCTGTTGGGTAACCGTCTTCCTGCGTCCGATCGTTTCAAAGATATCTTCACTTTATTGTGGTTGTAAACGTGCAATTGGCTATTAAGTTCTAGCCGCAGTGATATTTGAAAACGTAGTTACTACTTCATTTTGTTTCCTTGACCTACTATAATTATACTTAATAATATTTATTTCAATATAGCGTTATACTCATATATAGCATCTATGCGATTAAGTCGTCAAATATTTGAAAATAAATTTTAATCATTGCTATCGCCTTCCTGCGCCATTAGATGCGCTGCGCTGAATCCATTATCTGAATAAACATAAAAACGACAATTACGGCGGGAATACTGGGATTAAAGATTATATTCCATAGGTTTTATGGAAGCATATTTTGTATATAATAATGTTTCAGCTGGCAGCTGTTTTATCGCCGGTAACCATGCGTTCATCGTTGGCACGCTTGCATTAGCAACATTAAATAAAGCAAGCTTGAAATAATAGTTAACTTTAACTGCGATTTTGCATAATTGCGTAAATATTATAACATGCAGAATGTACGGCTAAAAATTGTTTGTTATTCAAATATTAATTTAACAATAAATCTATTCACATCGCTTCTTTTTACCTTATCATAATTTTCAATGAGATCAGCTTTTTGTAACAAAATAGCGCGTAATATAACCTACCTTCGAGGCTTAGCAACAATACTGCAGAGTGAAAGGCAAACCACTACCCACGGAGCAAGTGAGCGAACCCACCGAGCTCTATTCTCATCTGCAAGTACAATTTAAGCTTTACGACTTTCATCAGAGAGCTCACTCGCATAAAACTTGTTCTTTCGACGGCAATAATATTGTACGATTATTCTTTATTTGGTAAGTCGTCTGTTACAGTCCCACTGATGAAACTGTTATGACGTTTATTCTTTGATATCACACCGTGTTATCGAAGTCACGGGAATTAATAGTCTGTTAGATCCCCACTGTACATGTCATAAAATGCAATACTTGCTTAAAACATCTTCTTTACTAAAGGAACATGCAAATTTTTCAACGCATTTTTGTCAACTCATGAAACGTCTTGTATAATATACGATGGCGCAGTTCAATAAGAATTTGACAGCTCTCACAGCCGCCTAATCAAAGAGCAATCGCGTGAAACAATTTGTAGGCAAAAAAGCGTGAAATTGTAATTTTCCAAAGTTCTAGCGAACCAAAGTAAAAAAGAACTGCAGGCCTTTAGAATAACTGTCCCGAGACAATGTCATGACGGAACTGGAACAGCATGAGCGTCCATGGTTCTTGTTTCTTTTCCGGTGCAATGTTCACGAGGTCGCAGAATAACATATTATGTCCTTCCACGGTCGATGGTCTTGAACTTTTATACCCATAACTATTTTGCTTACAATTAGTTGTACACGAGTAGTATCCTACAGAGCGAACTGAATAGTTTGGACAGTAATCGAGCTGAGTTTTTGTTCCCTACCGTACCCGTACAGTGCGACTTTTATAACTCGCGCAGTAAGTCAAAAGTATTTCTCGACGACCGCTGCAATAGGGGAACTTTTAGCGGAAAATACGACCCAAGTTTCCTCTTTTAACTTGACTGGTAAAAAATCTGTGCTGGTCCCCGACGGGCGGCCGTGCGCCCAAGCACGATACAATTTACATGTTTCGCTTTCAGCCTGTATTTTCTTTTAAAGGGTGAAATAAGATGGCATTACGCAAAGAGAATATTCAATTAAAGACTGCTTTTAGATTTATGCTACAGGGCGCCTTTCTACTTATTTTTCTCGGAGTGCTTTTTAGACTTTACTTTTTATATTTCGATTCTCTTTGCTTATGAACTCTCTTTCAGCCCTCAGCGTGCGCCAATTGTTTCTTTAAGTTCCAGACACATTGTACATTCTTGTTTATTACTTTTTTTCATATCGCACCTCTAAATAGATTACTTACTTAAAAAGTTTATTTCATTCATTACTTTCTCACTTCATTTTTTTTTATATACTAGTGAGCGGACGAGCAAGCGGTCCCACGTGATGGTAAGTGTTACCGTCGCACATGTATACCTACAACACCAGGGGGTATGCGGGCACGCCGCCGACCTTGCAAAATCCTATTCACAGCTCTCTTGAAGAACCCCATATCGTAGCTTAATGGAAAGACCTCTTGAAGCAGTTCGTTCCACAGCCTACGGGTTCGCGGTTTAAAGTAATTTTTGGACCGAACAGTGCGCGACACCTCCGTATCGAGGAAATGTGGATGGACCGCACTTCTGTGACGGGAGGTGCGGTTGTAGAAACCAGAGGTGGGAATTATATTAAACAATTCTTCAGAGCATTCCCCATTGTGCAGGCGGTAGAACACATGGGGCCTCACTTGAGCTTTGTAAAGCATAAGGAGTTACCCAGGGGTGAAGTACCGCTTCGCTCTGTTCAGCACACCAAGCTTTTTGGAGGCCATTTTGGCCTTATTTTCCAGATGACCCCTAAATTCGACTTTGCTGGAGATGTCGACACCAAGGATCCCGATACTCTCCGAGATCTTAAGAGGTATGCTCTAAAAGCAAGGTGATACGACCAAAGGGGTTTTTTAAACTATTAAACGCACTTCTAAAAATAATATCTCTTTAGAATGTTTTCTAAATAAATATTAGGCGTTGAGTTATCGAGACAAATGATGAGACATAATATTTTACCTCCCGGAAAGTAAAATTAAAGCGTTCTTACAATTTCTTTAGTTTCCAATTAGTTTGTAATTTTGTTAATGTTGAAATTGATAGACGAGCATGCGGCCTACGTGATGGCAAGTGGCTACCGTATAGACATCTGCAACTCCGTGGGTATGGGGATGCGCTGCCGGCCCAGTACTCGTAATTATGAGCCCTTACATTTTAATTTGTGTTCGAGTCGTTATTATGGAGGAACCCTTAACCTAAATGAGGAGTCGTTCGGTCGTTTTTGATGTCTTTGCCGGGAACCTGTTAAATCTTTTATCAGCAGTTGATCGGGATCGAGCGCTTGAAGTGGCTCGTTAATATATTATCTAGCTTCAATCGTGGAAAATTTAGATTCTCATCATGTTAAGTCAGTATTTGTACTGAGCAATAACGTTCCATATATGTCTTTATGGAATACGCTAACTTATATAAGTTGAGGTTAGATAACCTATAGATATTATGGTCCACAAATTGATATTACTCGTACATTGATGTTCGGGGAATAAGTAATTGCGATAGCCGACTCTTTGTATTGAATTTGGTAATAGGTATGTAAGACGATAGGCTGTTTTAAGTCAAGAAAGTGTTTTATGTTAGGTAATCTATCTATCGTCTACTAGTATCGATCTTTTAAGTTAGGTATCGATCTTAAGTCAAATGGATAAAGAAAAATTCGTCTTAACATATAAGAAAGCGATCGCGTATTGTCGGCCTGGTTTAGAATATCACCAGTCCATCTTTTCCCGTAGGTGTAAAAGACAATTAAGGGATAAAAAAAGTCCCTGAGACGTTACCTCTAAAAAAGTGGACTTGCCAAACCCGCTTGGCCAGTGTGTCGTTTTAAGGCCATACATCCCTCGTGCACGAAAGATTGCCATGTGCATAAGCCTCCTTATGAACATTTGTGCAAGAGAAGGCCTAAATCCAACAGTGAACGAAAAACAATTGCCTGGTCACGGTTACGCTATATAAAAATAGTCTGGTTACGGTTACGGTATATAAAAATAGCCTGGTTATGGTTACGGTACATAAAAATAGTCTGGTTACGGTTACGGTATATAAAAATAGCCTGGTTACGGTACATACAAATCTTTGAAAATCTGTAACTCTGTTTATTCAAAAACGATTTATCGTAGACCGAGATTAAGATCAATCGATGAGAGAAATTTTGATGGGGCAGCACGAAAATACCCTCACAAAAAGCTGAAATAACAGAATAAAGCCAACAAAGTGATTAATAGTTACGATATTAATTTTAATTATAAATGAAGTGTGAAACTGAAAGCTAAGTAGCTTAGAAAATCCGTAGTGTACATCGAGAAAGAACTTTACGAGCGTTCTGCGGATATATTGTAACGGAATATATTACTTTTAAGGAAAATGTATGCACAAAAAATCGTAAAAGTTAGAGTAGCGCTTTTTCTAATACAAAATGGGCTGACAAATAAAGAATAAAATATAAACAAATTACCCTTTCTCCAAATCCATTCTTAAATCTCCAAAGGTAGGCAGCGCTTCAGAGAGCGTGTCAACGAATCGGGTGCAGAAAGTCTAAATATCAAAATGTTTAAATCTCAGAAAGTATAGGTCTCAAAATGTCTAGGTAGCATAAAGACTAAATCGTAAACGTTTGACATTCTGGACTGATATCGCGGCTTGAATAACGGATGTCCATCGGCGACAGTATCCATTATCCACCAGGTGAACATACCGCTGTCAGATTCTTTCTACAAAAAAAGTTACGATTTGTATGTTTAATTATTTCAGTTATTTTAGTACGATAATAAATAATAGGTCATTGACAGACAGACAGTCGCACGAACATCGGTCAACAGCTAGTATAAACAACTATTACCACCATCTGATCACTGTTATCCATGTTATCATCGACTTTCTATCATCATGTGAACAGTTGTAGGCCAGAATTGTACTCGTCCACAATATTCTCGCTCGAACCGTTCGAGAAACTCTCATTGTGTAAATGAGCCTTAAGCAATGACAATTGTAATATAAATACTCGTAGACTTCTGTCGGGATCCCGCGAAGTGAAGATGAATTTTTGTTTGATTATTGTAAAAAATGTGTATTAGGCGTTTCGTGGTTTAATAGTGATAGTTTATTATACTTCAAAGTGATTTTCGCGCATGGTGTTTGTGGTAATCAAATAAAAGTGTGGGACTGCGTTTTTCGTGTGATTCCAAGGAATCCTTTTCTGCCCTCAGTAATCTTACTATCGTTTTATTGAGCGACTCCTGACTTACTTCGTCGGGACTGGACATTGACAGGTCACAGGATACGTTTTAGACTTTTAAATTGTTTATTACGAAGAAATCTTGATACTGGCGGAAGGTGCTAATTGCACCATTGCCACATATATAAAAAAATAATGTCGTACATGAATAAAAACTTAAGAAATTGCAGTTCGAGTACAACGTGCGAGCATGGCAATGATTCATGTATTATTTCTAGTTTTTTATTAGAAACAGATGTCTCGCCTTAGCGCTCTGTTCAAATCAGCTTTATGGATCTCCTTTGATGTCTACAGAAGCAATTTTCCTGTGTTTATGCTCCGTACCGTAGCACTTACTGATACTTTATTTTTAAAATTTTATTACTCACAATTTATTTATTATTAAATCAAATTCAGCTATGCGTATTTTCTGAGTTCATTTAATATGAATTATTAAGGATTTCAAACAATATGTAAAATAAATTAATATATAGTTAAGAGACCTTTATATTCATTTGTTTATAATATCTTTATAGTTTGAGCTTTTATTTATCTTCACATTGTCATGTTAGTTTTTCAAATCTTGCAAGACTATTTTAATCCACTTCCACTTGTGCTACTGCCTTGAAATTTTATATGAATTTTTATATAATATTTTATAAATTTTATTTTTATACACATGTATATAAAACTGAGTACCTACAATATAATAATCTGATGACTTTGACCTGATGCTGCAGTTAGGAAGGCCAGCGCACTGTAGACCGCTTCAACGGCTGCACGCTGTAATCCAACAGCCGCTGGGCGCAATCGACTGGCCACGTTACCCCCCTCTCAGAGTAGACTACCTTGAAATGTACTGCATTTCCCACTTCGTTATTTCCCTAATGTACGTACGTGTTTCGGTAGTGAGTGAGATGTGCCAGAGCCCATTCCCATACTTTCCCTCTCCATTTTCCCAACCCTTTTTCCAAATCCATTCCTACCCAAAGGTAGGCAGCGCATCCGGGGGCGTGCCAACGTATGTCATTTTGAACTAATGTTGGCATGTATCGCGGATGTCTATGGGCATCCGCCGCCGCCTTTGTTGCCGCCTTCGTCCATAAAAAAAAAACTGCGAATAGTACACATGTCATGTTTGGGCCTGTTTGGCTCGTAGTTTTAACGACAATACCTTAGTGTAACATTTTAACCTTAACCTGATACTGCAGCAAAGAAGGCCAACACACTGTGGAGCTCCTCAACGGCGAACAGTAGATACGTCGTGTTTGGGCTCGTTTTGATGGGTTCGCAATTTTAATGACAAATAGATAGTTAGTGACATGAGCTTGACCGTCTGGTTCCGTGAAATGGGCGTTGTTAGCATTGGTCTCTAACCTGTCTAGGTGAAGGAAAACAAAAAAATCAAATCAAAATCAAAATAAAACGAATTATATGTGTTACTGGAAATGCATAGATTGAGAAGTTCCTGCAACTTAGAACACTAAAAAGGAGTAAATAAATTAAACGTATCTATTTAAAAAAAAAAACAAGATTTTATTATAACGCACTAAAATGAAGAAAATAAACACAGAAACCTTATCGAATGTTTCACAGAACATTATTTGATGTAATTAAGCCCCATTATGTTAATGGTTTTATGAGATTTAAACGCTTTTAAATATCATAGCTCGCATGTTCCATAATCCACCAATCCGCACTGGGTCCACGTGGTGGATTATGGACCGAAACTCTCCCAGTGATTTACTGCGCCCTGCAGTGGGACGTTAAAAATGGCTGAAAAAAATACATATCTATATAGTTAAAAAATCTTATCAAACGAGAAAATACATTAAAAATATTATATGTGACTTTATCTGAGCAAAGGGACATTATAGTCGGTTTGGACTGTTGACTTGGCTTAAAGTTTCTAACTTTTAAAATTTCAATATTCAAAATTTTATCTGCGAAAATAGAATTTACATTAAAGTCATATTATAAACTAATTCGCATACACGTTCGTGCCCTCCCCATTTCCCCAATCCACTCCTTAATCTGCAAAGGTGGGCAGCGCATCCGGGGGCGTGTCAGCGTTTATCATTCTGGACTGATGTTGGCATATATCGAGGATGTCTATGGATCATAGTATCCACTTACCATCAGATGGACTATATGCTCGTCTGCCGCCTTTTTCTATAAAAAAAACCTACAATTTTATTCCGCCATATTTAGAATGGTAAAGGTGTAGTGAAAAGCTCCAAGTTGATCTCTTAGTATAAATATTATGGAACGACATATAAATACGAGGCAAAGGAGACGGCACCGCAAACAAATTATCACCGGCATCGGTCCTCAAACTTCTAATCATTTATTTGTTTAACTTGAAGATTTGTTTTGTACCTATAAGTTACCAGTTTGATTTATCGTTAATTTAGTTGGTTTGTTAAAGAATAATTAATTTCTAGCTAATTTGTAAGTTTAATTAGAATCGGAATATATTTATTGTAAACTGCAACAATTAAATACACAGTTGTTACCCACATCGGGCGTACAATATTTAAATAGTATTAATTCATAAGAACAAATTAAATTTTACAATTATCTTATTTAAACTAATGTCACTACATCTAATCTGAAAACGCCGCGCTGGCCAAGCGGGTTGGCGAGTCCACTTTTTAGAGGTGGTGTACTTCCTCAAGCTCGTGGTAGCCGCTTTGTTATCCCTTAGTCGCCTTTTGCGACACCCGCAGGAGGAGATGGGATGGTGCTATTCTATAGCCGGCCGACACCACACGGTAAATCCCTTACATCTCCCACATCCCCCACGCACGAATCAATGTGCACGAGGAGGCCAATGTCCAGCAGTGGATACTGAAAGAGCTGGTTGCATTGCGTACTTAATCTATTGTCATTATTTTTTTATAAAACATGTCATGTAAGACAAACTCTTTTAAATTATAAAACAGTAGCCATTTCTTTAAAGTGTATTTAAATATATACCCCGACAATAATTTTGTTTCTCCAGATAACTTGTTGCAGACACGTACAGCTGAAACATGTTTGCTTTTATTAAATATGGATATAATTTTTCAATATCTATTTATATTAACTTACGATATGAAAGCTGTGTTACAATCATGATATCAATAGTCTTTTAAATGAAGAGAGATAATGAAATGAGACTTAAACAAGCACAGCAAATGAAAAAAAATAGGTTATCACTAAAAATAGTTGAAATAACAATTTTGATTCTTCAATTAAATGCTAGGGTAATTTTATTATTCCGTCCGTCGTTTTGTAGCGACCGGTGCGAAATTTAGGAACAAAAGAAAAGGTCAATTCAATTCAACCCATTTTTTTTTCAGTCTCAACTTTCATTTGCCAACATCTAGTAACTTATAATTATTCAAAAAGAAAAAATATTGATTAACGACTAATATTAATATATAGAGTAAAATTTTATTGTTTCGAAATCAGCTTCAGATTTTTACTACATCTACATCTTTACGGATCAAATACTTGATCCGATTTTACCCGCCGATTTTCTGTGCATTAACAACGTCGCAAGTCGTCTACAATTCTTTCCACTCGACAAATGATGTTATTTTTTATTATGACATAATTGAGTCGCCGGCAGAATTCATTAAGACAAAGTGAAATATCACATCCTTCCCATAATGAAATAACCAGACGGATGAAAAGATGTTTAATCAAAATGAATAGGGATTTTGTAGAATCTTAGCGTTTGCCTAGTTATTAAATGATTTACATATTGTGTATGTATTAGATTTAGCTGGAATGTAAAGAGATTAACATCAATATTTATCTTCCAGTAATTATTATTAGTCTCTCTTTGCGAAGTTTATCCGTGTCTGTTCATTCGTGGAATGGTTGTAAATAAGTATCTTAACAATGTCATTGTTGTTTTTATATGTTGATATATTTTGTAAGTATACATAACGTAGCTTCTGACGGTAGGCCTGCTGATCCATAAGTTCAAGTCGCTTAACGAGCACTTAGCGAGAGAGCTATGCTGAGAGTTTCATTGTAGAATAAGATCTGAAACGAAGAGATTCGCCAAAGAATAGTTCATAGAATCAGCATGCTGAAATGGAATTGGACATGTAATTTTTGCTGCAAAAGCGACAAGTGATGAGATAGACGATTTCATGAAAGGAGACCACACGTACCGGGAAGCGTAGTGTGGAATGCTTTCCGGTCACGTGGACTGACGACTTTAAGAAGTTTGCCTAAGTATACCCACGTGTCTCAATTACCTGTAGTTACTAAAAACATAATAAACTAAAACCAATGAAAACATTTATTACATACAACTACATAGTTAATATACATTTAGTCAAGTCAAAATACTCTATAACTGAATTAGATAATTAGTAATATGAGAACACTTTGGGAACCGGCGGCGGTGATACGCGAGGTGACGTCTAGCACATGTGGTTTTAATGGGGTGCACTCTAATGCAGAGATGCTCTATTTCTCCTTTATACCGACTCCATTGAAGTAAATACCTTGGGAAATAGGTGAACGTCGTTTACAGAAGTAAATACTCCGGGTAAATATAGGTACTTATTTTTATTATAAATATATTGAAAACTGGATATTGAACATTTTGTAGGTACTGTGTGGCTGTAATAATAATGAAAGTGGAAGAAAGTGGTAGTACAAGGTATATAGATCTGTAAAATAAATTTCTTATCTTGTGATGCAAGAAACTCATAAGATAAAACTACCACAGAGTTGATAGCATTTCGCAATTGTCAATAATGTTCGCACCTTTACTTAAAATGTGATTGTCCTATTTTATTTCACTTTAATCACTGCTCAGCTCTTTAATCAGATTTATTCTTTAATTTCTATGAATAACGGACAAATTGAAAATTCATTAGATTATTGATTATGTTCATATTCAAGGAATACATGGGATGGCAGCACTGTAGCTCACCGCGGTATAAAAAAAAATCAACAGTTTTACATCCTGGCCATACAAAACAGCAAAATGACCACATAAAAGATAACGACGTTAGCAATTTAAGTAGTACTGCTACTCATTCATTTACGTATTCATTTAGGCAGTACCTAATGATACTGGATGCCATTGCGTTTATTTTTCTAAAACAGCTAAATTATCACATAAAAAATAACCAAGACAGCATGGATAATAAACCGTCAACATACTAGTTCAACTAAACCAAACCTAGTGTGGAAACAAGAAGTATCAGTTACAGGTTAATCCATTTAACTTCGGACCAGTCCACCTGACACGTAACTGTCTAAAAAACTGCGACACTGAGTTCGATTAGTGCACGAATGTAAAGCGGAAAAATAAGAGTGCCCAGAACTAATCTAGTCCCACGACCTGGTTGTCCGCCTTTCGAAATGGTATGTATTTTAATCAGACATTCCTAAATGGATTTTTTTATTGATCGCCATGGCCGAGGGGAATCGTTCGTGTTTTTTCTTTTTTTACAGAGACGGGAGTTATGGCAACAACCTGTTAGGATTAGGAATGCATAAAATGCCGCCTTAATGGAGCGTTGTGCTTTGTTTTTAATAGAGATCTTATAAACATTGAATTGTTTTAAGATGTATACTTATTTATTTTAAATTATTTTCCCAATTGAAGAAATCTTTTTTTTTATTCGTTTTTAAACATAGGCATATCGTCTAAAATTTTTATCTTCTAAATTGTCTTTATCGTCTAAAAGTGATGAAAACGCCTACTCTTTCCGCAATACAGGCTGGATTTATCCAATTTACTTACCTAATCACGCTCTAAAGCAGCAATATGTTCGCCCTTTAGGAATACGTCCAACTATTATTGGCCAACCGAGCGTTTGTACGTTTGAGCGTTATTGCGTGCGTAAACGAATTATTTCCGTAATTTTATAGTTCAGATCAACTGCTGAATGAATAAAAGATCTAAATGAATAAGTTTGTTATACAACGTTATACTAGCGGTTGGCGCAACCAAACCGTTTATTGAATAATGAGCCGATACGGTGTTTGACATTATTTGAGTAGAACAACCTTCTAACCGATCTAACAACCTTCTAGTGAAATCATAAAAAAATAAAATTTTTAAAATATCAGATGTTAGATCTATTGAAATGGAATCTTGTAACTACGAAATTTTAAGTTGGAAAATGTTAACCAAAGTTGATAAGTTCATACCGACAATAAGGTCCCTTCGATTAGATAACGTCACATATGTATGTAGAATATAATAATAACCATGAAACGACTTATCTTTCACGGTTCATCGCTTTCATCGCAACGTTAAATGTTTGTAATAGGTAATGACGACTTGGAGTGTCTGTTCAAAGGCGGCCCATTGTCTACAGTTACGCTAGATTTGATAATTTGCCCATTACGTCTGTATTTCGAGTTTCAAGCCAGGAAATATAACATCAAAACGTGACTTCAGAATAATGTTTCCTTGGCAATTAATGTTTAGACATTTACCTAATAAATAGACAGAATTTCATAAATATTATTAAGTTTTAACAATCTCAGTGCCAATTTCATAATTAGGAACCTTGTTAGAAGTATAAACGCTATTATTGGAATGTCACTGGAATTTTCTGAAATATTTTCAGTGATTTACTTAGCAATATATTTTGACTTATTTATTATATAATAATTTTATTTTTAAATATACGAATATTTCTAAATGCACAGAATATAACTTAAAATACAATACTGTAAAATAACTCTTTTAAACATTTAATTATATAAAAGAATGAAACTTAATTATACACAAAAGGCTTCAAGAAATTACTTATGCATTTCATAGTTTTTTTTTCTTGCACCACATCGCTTCTAAAGGAAGCTCTTTCAAACGAGCTTTAGGTACAAACTGTTGACTAATTTTAGCTAGGGAACGAGTCGTCTAACGACCGGATATTTTCGGTTGACGCCATTCGATCCTCATATAGGCATACAACAGTAAGACAACTACATAGTTTGTTCTTTTTACAAGGATTAGAAACAGTTTTAAATTACGTAGGAGTCCAGTTAACATCTAGTGAGTGCAGAAGCACAGAGGCACTCACATTTTTTTTAGAAAAATAACAATTCACAATCTCAATGAACAATACAATAACAATTCCCCGCTTCTCGATTTCGCATTCATTTTGTTAATTGATTTAATGTCGAAGTAGAGCTGTAATTATAGCTTTATGAATACCATTCTGAATACCATACCATCAGTCTATGTGTCTCTACTGCTGGATATTCACTGCTTTTTCCAAGGCCCATAACCTAGTGGTTATCGGCCGTTATAGGCCCATAACCGAAAACGGTAGTCCGTTTTCGGTTCTTCTCATCCCATCACTACCGGCGAACTTGTTCAACTCGTCGGTGTACCTTGGCGTTAGGCGCTCCCCACTTCATAGCTCACCGGCATACCTCACAAAATCAGCTTACTGAAGTGGCAATGGGCAGGTCATATCTGCCACAGGAAGAATAACCGAAGGGGTAGACGAGTCATCGAATGGAGGCCACGTACCGGGAAGCGCAGTGTTTTCTGAATATTCTGTATAATTTGTTCCTCCGCAGAAAACAGGCCTGCTACAAACAGAAAACAAACAGAAAACAGAACACAGTTGCAGTTTTGATTTAAATATATACCTAAATATGCATACATAAGACACATAATAAACTTAAATAATAATATATGAATATAATAAAGTAAATACAGACTATATAGGTAAGAAGAATATACTTTATATACCTATACTTATATAGGTAGAGACACACTATTACCTATAATAAATATATAATAAATAATATAATGAGAGAGAGAGCAGAGACTGAGCAGAAATATTTAATATACGAGTATTCATATATTTCACAGTTCTTCACTAAAATGCTTCAATATTAACCACCGTAAACTTCGATGGATACATCGTGTGAGAGCTGTTTCTTTCGATTTCGATAAGTATAAAGATACAGTACTGCAAGTTATGTGTACTAATTCGGATGCCTCTAAAAAGAAATCCTAAACGCGTCCACGCTTACTTAATTTATGAACACCCCACTTTATCGGCTCACTAAATTATGCTGTTTTAATTTAATACTTTCTCTATTCCTGTACCGTCTAAGCTTTTAATTTGTATGACATTAATTTTAAGATGTCATAAACTAAAAGTATTTTAGGACATTTTATGATTTTTACTAAGTTTGATATTATAATCTAGTTATTCTTAGATTATTTACAATTGAATGCTAGCTGACTTTTAGAAAATTCAGTCCTAATTTTTATCTAACGGGCCTTATGCATATTTCAGGTATTTATTTATGATGTTTATCTCGGCCTTAACTGCGGAATACCCGCATTTCATCTATTGCTGCACTCTCGCGTTTATATTATGTATGTAACTTTGCAATTTCTAGCGAGATGAAGCTAGTAAGAAACCATACTATGACTCGATACTTACTTGTAAACGATGTTATACTCGTACTTTATACAGAGTGTATACTTATAACGACAATAACAGATCTAACCAATATGTGCGGGTAGAAACGGTGAGTAATGTAAAACTTGTATGACTCATAATACACTCGGATCTATGGACAGTTTTGCGCAGATAAATAAATTATAATAACTTTTAACTTAAAATAAATTCTTTTACCTCCAGGGTGTCTGCGACTACCTTTTCGTGTACTTTAGTGATTCCCGTGGGAATTCTGTAACGAATCGGGATAAAATGTACCCTAAATGTTAACTCAAGTCATAGGCTATAACTATGCAGTTTCATTAAATTCTGTCCAGTGGTTTTTGCGTGATGCGCGTTCAGACAAACAGACAGACTGATATCTAGGCTATGTACTAATTAGACATTTTACTGGCACTTTGAATACATTTACACAGATAAAATGGCAAATCTTACATGAAACTTCTGTATATTCGTTTCATTTAGATAACTTTGCTAAAAGAATAGTGGGATGTGCATTGATAAATGTTTATTTAGAGTTTTCTGTTTTGTAATAATGAAACCAGACATTGTAGTAAGAGAACATCCAATGTTACCTTTTAATATTTACCTGCATTATCTTATGTACACTAAAATATAAGATTTGGGCTTGCCACAAAAAGGCCTTTGATGAAAAATGTTTCAAAAACGTTATGAGTCTCGTGTTTTGTCTCTATTCCCAAAAGGGGACACACGGTACGGTCCGACAAACTTACCTGTGCGCTTGTGCAACTTGAAATGTACGAGTTTCAGATGCGAAATAAAAACGATTTCATATAATATGATAATAACAAATTTAGTCGAGAATTCGAAAAAGAAGCAATATTGTCTCATACAATTAATTTTTTTTTATACAGCATACCCACATAACATTTTTATTATACATATCTCGGCGCCATGAAAATCGATAGGATTTGTCCTACATATTCGCAATGTAATTTTAATATTATAAACTACACAATTCCATAGAAGTATTAAGTAATTATGTAAACAAATTTCACATCGGTATTAAGTTGGTAGCAGATATTCTGGAATATATAACTTGTTTATATGTCTTGGCCGGTTACAATAAGATAACGCTTACATATATGTACTTACACTTCTTTCATTTGTTAGAAGAGTAAAACACTAAGTAATGGAGGTTTGAATTTTGCCAAACGTAAAACACCTTTGCGGCCTGCACGTAAATTTGTTTTATCCCCAACCCGGCAACCGACGAGTGTATGATAAATGGCAACCCAGGCGACGGTCGGCGAAATTTTACAACTCTTCTTGAACTTCCAGCCTAATTGAACAGACGAGTGGCAGGTCTACATCTCTTCTATTCCCAACTGCGGCACATCCACCTCGTAAAATATTTAAAACAAAAACCCGGAGGTAATGTTAATTTCTTTCGTAATGCGAATGTTTTATCTACGTTTCAAGTACCGAATGAAAACAAATTTATAAGTAATTTTGAAGTCAACTTCGAACAACCATATGACAATTTCGTTGTGCAATTGATTGATATCATAAATGTGAACCTTTGTGACTTAAAAAGTACCTCACCATTGCTGGTGAGGTAGGTAGTATATGATAACACTCAATTACAAAAAATTTAACATGAAGAACAGTGATTGCGAAACATCGCGAAAAATACAAGTTACAAAAAATTGTATGCGACATATCGTGCATTTGATATACATATCTATGCCTGTTTTTGCCTACGTGTCTAATCGACTAGATTGATAAACGACTAGTTCTCGTATCCAAATAATTGTTTTTCACTTACAGTAGGTAATATGACGTAGTCGTCGTAAATGCACATTTAGATACCGAATGTATTATTTTTACTACAACAGAAAGTATATTTGTTGTTCAAGACACATATAATAAATCTAATAAGTGTGCATCTAGTACTAAAGAATTCAGCGTAACACAAACAGATTCAAGCGAGACGATAATCATGCAATCTACAAATTAAAAAGTGTAAAGAAATTAAACGATTTCGTATAAATTCATTTCGCAGATAATTTACTATACTAGCTGTAAGGACCTGCATACACATTACAAGTTAGCACTTCGTTAACTGGATACAAAGTAATTAACTGGAGCTGAAGAACTCGCTCTAGAAGTCCGAAGTCACGCCGGGAACTTGCCAGAGAAATTTATAGCTCTTTACACTTTTGATGCTACATTCTAAAAATTTATGAACTTCCAAGACGAAGATTGGTAGATTTTCGCAGATTTCAGCAATAAATTATATACAAATTAACAAATGGGCTGTATTATGGGCTGTAATATAATTAACATTATAATATAAAATATTAACATTATAATTATAATATATTATTAATTATACAGCTAACATTATAATATAGCTGTATAATTAACAATGGGCGGGGCATTTTTTCGGTGTTCTGATTTTACGCCTACGTATGGTTAAATACAGAGAAATTATTCCCCTACGTATTGAACTGACTACATTTAGAGACACAAACCCCATGCGAAACGAGTCTTGCGAAAATTAATTTAATTATATAAGTTTGGAATAGAATAGAGGAGGCCTTTGCCTAGCAGTGGGACATAATATAAGTTATAGATAAAATAAAAAAAAATGAATTTATATTAATAATAATTAGTGATTAATCATATAAATTAATACTAATAAAAATCGCGTCGAAATATATTTGAACAAAATTCTTCCCTTAAAACATACTTGTACGGATACCGAACTAATACAGAAAATAAAACGTAACAGAAATGACACGACAGACGTCCCAACAAAGCCTTGTGTAATGGTATAACTTCTGTAAATGGCAGTAGCAATTACAAGTTGTGATCGCGATCGGTCCAACTTGTTTGTGGCCGTACTAGGTATATGTGTCATGGTGATGCTAAGGCTATCTGCTGTTCTATATGTAGTCCTACGTGTACCTATCTATATACGAGTACATTATTATTATTGAAGATTAGAGGCTCTGCGAGTCAATAAACTCTCACTACCGTCATTGTTGATCTATTGTGATCGCCATCTTTCTTGTAGTATGCTGCCAATGCCTGTGAACTGTAGATCTATATTGGCGGTATAGCTTTAGCAGCTAATTGTGGGCCGATTTTAGTAGATGAGCGCCCATATACATTGTATCTTTTGTACATCAAAAAGCCACATTCGTAAACCAGGTGCATTGGTGTTTCATCCTGCTCGGAACCAAATCTGCAGGTTTTGGAAACCTTTACACCCAAATTAATCATTATGTTTGATCAGTCTGCAGTGTTTCAGTCTTTACTGTCATCGGTTGTCACCAATTATCACCAGTTTGACGGAGACTCGCTTCGCGGAAATCCGTCGGAATGGTGATGACATTCTTAATAATTCAAAATTACGATATTTATTCAAAGTGGGTTGTTGTGCTGGTCACGCTTTGCTGCTCAAGCAGTATTTTTTGCTGCTCGTTTAAATACAAGTCTATAAATAATACACTCACAGTCTCTTAAATCCAGTTTTACTAGAATGACAGCTGTCAAAGTACCTCGAATAATACTGGGACATTAATGATCAAATCGAGGTAATGCGTTTATTTATCGACTGAATGTGTTCGCGACGACCGGCTCATAATCTGTACATAGCTTATAAGTATATAATGTATAACTATAGGTTAAGTACAAATACACATAGTTGATTCAAAACAGTAGGTTAAGGTAGGATACGTTTTGTTAAAATAGTTCGTTTCATAAAGACAGTTATGTCACTCATTGTAAAGGGATGTTGGAGTTGAACAATAGACGAGAAAGCGTGTAAAAAACCAACGGTTTACGCAACCCTGCTATAAACATTTAACAGACAAGGGACAAGAAGGCGCGTTCCGACCTAACGGTTTATACACCTTCACTATTGACACTAAAAACAAAGGAAGAGAAATCGCTTCCCAGACGAACGGCTTGCACATGCGGACCGTAACGAACACGTGGCCAAAACATCGTAACAATAGAAACGCCCAACTCCAGCATCCCTCATTGTATCAATATAAATAAGGGCGAATCCCAGCCCACTACAGTCAACTTGTAGTCACCACACTAGACGCATGTCTAACGAACAGTTAAGTCTGTACTAGATATAAACCTCAAGAATAGCTCATCGCGTTTTCCTTCTTCACAATCCCAGCAACAACACAGTGCGGGTAATATAAGCCCGCACATTCTGGTCCTTCGAGCCGGATCATTGAAGAAAGAAAAACGTGAATCATCGAGGAAAAGTAAACAGAAAAATAACAAGATGCCAGTAACAAGATCGCAAAGCGGAAATTCGTATCTACAGAACTTTCACGAATCGGACGACGGTACAAGTTCCTCGGCGACAAAAACCTCAACGGGGACGACAGCAACAGAAACCGCCGTTACCGGCTCTCCAGAGACTGCGATATCCGCTAAAATGACAGCAACAGAAACCACCGTTACCGGCTCTTCAGGTATTGCGATATCCGCTACAACAACGGACAAACAGAAAAGGACGGGGGTTGATATACAGCAAATTTCCACGACACCCCCACCTCTCAGCGTTGAAACTAGAAAATCATCGAAAAACAGTAAGAAATCGAAGTCTCAGCGCGCGCTCCGTTTAGCCAAAGCTAAAACAGACTTACTACGACTTCAAGTTGAACTCGCCACAGCCCAAGTGGCCGAAATAGAAGCAGAAAGTTCAGACAGCGAACAAGACGACGACACAGTAATTACCGACATAGAAGCACAGACAAGAGTCGACACCTGGCTACATACTACGCGCAAGTTAGCCGTATCGAGGGAACCGCATCAACAGTACAGTACAGAAGAGGTCGGCGCTACAGTACAGAACAATCAAGCCCCGACTCACATAGCTCAAGATGCCGTTCGCCTCGCGTTGCCTCCACCTCTCGTGCCTACCTCCGCCCCCACAGAACAGACACCCGACGTAAGGAACCAGGGCGCGAACTACACAGCGATAGCCACTCACCGAACAGGCGTAACGACTACGCAACCGGCGGGAGCCACGGTCAACACGACACACCAGCAGAACCACATAGATCTAACAGAACTCGCTAGTGCGATCACAATGGCCGCTAGAACAGGACAACAGACTTCTCCACGCCACCACACAGAGCTACCCCCGTACAATGGGTCGCATCAAGAGTGGTTATTATTCAAGGCAGCCTACGATGAGTCGTCGGCCTCCTTTACAGATACAGAAAACATCGCACGACTTCGCAAAGGCCTCCGCGGTCGAGCCAGAGAAGCGGTAGAGAGCCTACTTATTTACAATGCGAAGCCGCACGACATCATAAAAACACTGGAGTCACGTTTCGGCCGCCCAGACTCTATAGCATTGGCCGAACTGGAGCGTCTGAGGGCACTCCCCCGCCCTTCAGACGCCCCAAAAGAAGTATGTATCTTCGCTACCCGAGTATCCAATATCGTATCGACCCTACGGGCGCTACAGAAAACATACTATTTGTATAATCCAGAAGTAACGAAAGCAACAATAGAAAAGCTCACGCCCGCTATGAAGTATCGCTGGTTCGATTACGCGATCGAACAACCGAAAGAAGAGCCCGATTTGCCAAAGCTCGCGCGATTCCTTGAGCGTGAAGCAGAAAGGTGTAGCCCATACGCTCAACCCGAGTCGGTCCCTACACAACCAGACTCGTACAATAACACACATAAAAGAGCGCACAGGACATTCACGACGACAGAACAGTATAAGAAAACGACCACATGTCCTGTCTGTAAACAAAGAGGGCACCCAACAATAGACTGTAAAATATTCCAACAAGCCGACGTAAATGCAAGATGGGATTTAGCAAAAAATCTACGCCTTTGTTTCCGATGTCTCAAATACAGAAATCAGACACACAGCTGCCGCAGACAACGATGCGAAATCGACGGATGTCAACATTGGCATAATAAGCTACTACATTTCACAAAGACAGAAACAGACGACACCGACCCGAAAACAGACGTCGTATCAACCGCGTGGACTCCAATAGGATCGAATAGGACGCAATCCTATTTGAAAATGGTTCCAGTTAGAATCTCCGGTCCCATAGGGGACGTTACTACCTACGCCCTTCTAGACGACGGTTCAACAGTCACACTAATCGACTCCAGTGTGGCACAGAGAATAGGAGCGAAGGGACCCGTCGACCCACTGCATATTCAAGCTATAGCGGAAACCGAATTGGAAGCGGCCCGCTCACGAAGAATCACACTCACCATACACGGTGCGACTCAGAGTCATAAAATACAAGCTCGCACCATCGAAAACCTACAACTCTCAGCACAAGGGGTATCGGAGAAAGACTTAGACGGCTGCCGCCATCTAGACGACATAAAAGAGAACCTAAAATACCCTAATATCAAGCCACAAGTTCTCATAGGGCAAGACAATTGGAACCTGCTCATCGCAACTGAAGTCAGAAAAGGACTGAAACACCAACCAATCGCCTCTCTCACTCCACTCGGATGGGTGATGCATGGCGCGCACACAAGAACTTTAGGGCGCCGCATTCACTACACACATCATCTATCCCTGCAAGAACAGAGCATGGATGAACAGCTATAGCAGGATACGCACTATATCCGTGTGTCTTATCAACGGTCTAATAAGACTAAAAACTCGCATCGGGGCCACAAGCGGAATTACAGAACAAATGAAAAGGCCACCGGTCCTCGATGGGGATCATCAGATAGCAAAGCTATGGATAGAACACACACACAGACAGTTACATCACTCCGGGGTTGAAGCCACCATAAATGAATGCCGTCAGTACTACTGGATCATACGACTGCGTCCGGTTACGCGTATGTTAATACGCAGATGCCTGGCCTGTCGTATAAGAAAGGAGTCTCCGCCGCAGCCACCGACAGGCGACTTACCACCATGTCGCCTGGCTCACCATCGCCGACCGTTTACTTACACAGGAGTAGACTACTTCGGCCCTTTAACAGTTACCGTGGGTCGCACAGTACAGAAAAGATATGTGGCAGTATTCACCTGTCTTACCACGCGGGCCATACATCTTGAGATCGCGGGGTCGCTTACGACCGACTCTGCGATAATGGCACTGAGACGCATGATAGCGCGTCGAGGATGCCCCACCGAAATTTGGTCGGACAATGGCACTAATCTAAAAGGAGCAGACAAGGAACTGCGACGAGCGATCGACGAAGCCACTAAAGAAGAGGCCAGCAAGAAAATCATCGATTGGCGATTCATACCTCCCGGTGCTCCATTCATGGGCGGAGCCTGGGAGAGGATGGTAAGGGCGGTAAAGACAGCTCTCGGCACGACGCTTCGTGAACAGCGCCCTCCGGAAGAAGTTCTCACCACTCTCCTGGCTGAAGTAGAATACACAGTCAATAGTCGCCCACTGACTCATGTGTCAGTAAATCCCGAAGATCCCGAAGCAATTACGCCAAACCACTTTCTCCTCGGAGGCCCAGCCCGCGTCCCGACTCTGGGCTCATTCGACGACACCGATCTAATAAAACGAGCTCACTGGAGAACATCCCAACGCCTGGCTGACATATTCTGGTCAAGATGGCTCCGCGAGTACTTGCCAGAACTTCAACACCGGCGGGAGCCCCACGGACGAGGGCCTTCGCTGAAGGAAGGAGATATAGTACTAATAGCAGACAATACGATGCCTCGCAACACATGGCCGCGAGGAATAGTCACAGACACCTATCCGGGAGCCGATGGAGTAGTTCGCACAGCTGACGTAAGAACGAAAGGAGGAACATTACGTCGACCGACAAAGAAGCTCGTTATCCTACCAACAGACCCGGTCGCGCGCCAGCAACCCAAATAGATGCGTAGACAGGAAGAGTCTACGCACGGCGGGAGAATGTTCGCGACGACCGGCTCATAATCTGTACATAGCTTATAAGTATATAATGTATAACTATAGGTTAAGTACAAATACACATAGTTGATTCAAAACAGTAGGTTAAGGTAGGATACGTTTTGTTAAAATAGTTCGTTTCATAAAGACAGTTATGTCACTCATTGTAAAGGGATGTTGGAGTTGAACAATAGACGAGAAAGCGTGTAAAAAACCAACGGTTTACGCAACCCTGCTATAAACATTTAACAGACAAGGGACAAGAAGGCGCGTTCCGACCTAACGGTTTATACACCTTCACTATTGACACTAAAAACAAAGGAAGAGAAATCGCTTCCCAGACGAACGGCTTGCACATGCGGACCGTAACGAACACGTGGCCAAAACATCGTAACAATAGAAACGCCCAACTCCAGCATCCCTCATTGTATCAATATAAATAAGGGCGAATCCCAGCCCACTACAGTCAACTTGTAGTCACCACACTAGACGCATGTCTAACGAACAGTTAAGTCTGTACTAGATATAAACCTCAAGAATAGCTCATCGCGTTTTCCTTCTTCACAATCCCAGCAACAACACAGTGCGGGTAATATAAGCCCGCACAGAATGTTATGCACTACAAACAAAAAAAAAAAACATCCGTGCGTGTACGGATGACAAAAACCTGTGATTTTTTAATTTTTATAGATTAATTATTTTTATAGAGCTCTATTCGAGGCACTTTGACAGCTGTCATGTTAATCAAGCTAGATTTAAAAGACTGTACATACCTGTACATACTGTTCAGTGTTACCTACGTTAAAATATGCTTAATTCTATCAGTACAAAATTCTAAACCGTTCAAATATCTAACAACCTGCTTTCTAACAAAATTCTAGCGGGTGAAATTCTAACTGCCAAAGTGCAAAATTGCAGTATTTAATATTCATCACGTGTTAAGTGTTTAAATAGCTCTGTTATGAATTTTTTATCAATACGTGGCTCACCTGCTATCACGTAGGTTATTTCTATTTTAATTTTTCATTCATATTTCTCTCTCACAGATATTTATATTTTGTGTAGTGTGGGTGTTATTCTTGTTTGAACGCAAACGTATCCATATGTAAATAGATTTAGTTAAAACAGTCTACGGGTAACTGATATTTTTGGTATTTTTTGACTATTTGACTATTTTTGGGTACTGACTACTTTGAGCGTTATAATTTATGTACACTTTATGTGTTAGAATTGTGTTCTATAGCCTCCTCGCTCTTTTGTTATATCAGACCGTCCTGTTTATTATTATGCTTTCGCTACGATATTAAACGAGTAAAGGCATTTCTTCATAGTCTCAAGATGTATTCTACCGCTAGACAGAGACCTTCCTTCCCAACTCATACTCGAACTAAAACTCGTGCATTAAATTTTACTTAGTGAAAATTAACTTTATAATTATTGTTGGAATATGTTTATTTATTATATTATAAGTATTTCTATTTTTTCTCATCTTTTCGGCAAATCGAAATGAGAAGGCGTTCGAATTGATTTAGCATCGAAATATAACTAATGTATAAATAGTCTTTACCAAGCAAATCCCGCAGATACATTTCTAGTTATATGTATGTCAATTATAGATTTTTATTTATAGTCTCTAGGGAGGACGGAAAGCGAGCATATTTATGCAAATATGGTGACGTCATTCGTCCCATAACTCGGCGTTAATTTGTCAATCGAGGAACGCTCCCTCTCGTAATTGGTAAATATTTGAAATCAGGTGACTGATAGTGATGACATCACTTTTTTCTTAATTTAAACACAGTATAGTGAACACTAAAATAATAATGATTTCTAGGTCATCTGTGCACCTGCAGCCATCAAAGTGCCCGTTCGCTGGCTTCTTGGCCTTGCGTGAAGTGTGAACCCGTTATACAACTTCGCATTTAGTCCGTCACGTTTAGCTATTTCACTCTTTTCAAATTCAAATTCAATATTCCATTTTGTTAAACTACCTTTTAAGTTATTACAAATCTGTCAAAAATGTAACTTTATACATACTTATTATTCTTGATAATAAGTAAGTATTTGACATCAAGAATAGGAAGTACCTATGTACTCATTACGTTTTTCATTTATGTTTATATTCTAATTATTTTATTTATGTTTTATTATGAAACTAGCCTTATAAGGGGTTATATTTATTATTGCCTTATATTTATTATTCCTAGCTGTATTGTAATAATTATTGTGTCATTTCACTATTGAACTATCTTCCAAAGTATACTCCAATAAATAACTTTTTACATTTAGGCGTCGGGGACATGGTATTGCACCATTAGATTTAAAGTAGTTTCATGGGTTTCCTTGAAAGTGTTCACACGGAGTCGCGTAATCGAGCTGGTTACCCGGCTGAGTAGGCAACCGCGGCTAACCGCCCGCAGTCAGTAGCGCTTTCATACACCTCCCATGTTCTAAATAAGTAACATTATATTTGGATATTAAAAATAAGCAAATGGAATAAACATTGGAGACGCTTTTTGTTTATCCAAATATTCAAGTTTCTAGCTTGATTAATTAACGAAAATTTTACCAAAATTTTTTGCATTTTTCTCGAATGTCATCAAAATACAATACCTTTGTGTCTTTTTTTCTAAGGCAACCACGCATGTGTGCACGAGATACTATAAAACAAGATGAGTGAGTGTGGCCGGTTGTAGGGGGGTGGAGTGACGTCGTAGAGCGACGCACACTGGCACCTACCGCCTGCTTTCAGCGCAATCCCCGCGTTGCCCCGCCTCCGCACCCCTGCAACCGCGCTGGCGAGGCCTCACTTATCTTGTTTGTCTATACTATCTATACTATCGACCCTTCAGTCGATTAAACCAGTAAATGTTATTATTCTGTAAATATCGTAGCATCCTGTTTTTAATGAAAAATTATGAAAGAAATTCTATCACGCGACGCGCGACGTTAAGCGAGTCATTGTATTTTATCTTCCCTTCCGTGTACGGAGACCGGTCCGACAAGAATGTCGAGAATACGCAATTGTTCCGAATAATTGCTTGCTCTCACACGATCGCTTTCTAATAAGTACACACTACACCGAGTAGAAAAGTACGAGTAAATCAATTGCATACATACACATACATACACATATATACACAATACAATACGTATGTGTATATATGTATGCTTGGTACTATGAATTTTCACTACGTGATCAGTAGATTCAAAATCGCATACATTGTGTAGGTATAATGTAGAAGTGTATATCTGAGAAAAGGGACTTTAATGTCGGTCTAAGTTTTCAAGAGATTTTTTAAAAATTGTTTTAAGTTAAGAATCATATCGACTCTACATGTCGTCACATACATATTTCCAAATAACACCTGGGTGTGCATACCTTCTAAACCAGGGGTGCTCAAACGGTCGAACGCAAGAGCTTTTACGGTAAATCGCGGAAACACTTCTAACATACAATATACACAATGTATGCGATTTTGAATCTACTTATCGCCTAGTAAGAATTCATAGTACCACGCAAACATATTATATATATATGCATACATAATTACAGATACATTACGAAAACATTGGTCATCTGTTAATTCGGAAACACCCGAACGCGTCATCCACATTTATGAATTACCGTACCTCTAATTGCATACTTCATTACGAGATATTTTATTACTTTATTGCATACTTTACTCCTTTACCCCTTATTTTTATTCCTCAGCATTCGGAGTGACGTTGCGTCTCTCCGTGTGTTCTACCGCCTGTACAATGGGGAATACTCTGAAGAATTGTTCAGTATAATTCCCACGTCGGGTTTCTACAACCGAACCTCCCGTCACAAAAGTACCGTCCATCCGCATTTCCTCGATACGGAGGTGTCGCGTACTGTTCGGTACAAAAATCATTTTATATCGCGAACCTGTAGGCTATGGAGCGAACTGCCTCAAAAGGTCTTTCCATTAAGCTACGATATGGGGTTCTTCAAGAAAGCTGTAAATAGGATTTTGCAAGTTCGGCGGCGCACCCGCATGCTCCCTGGTGTTGCAGGTGTCCATGAGCGGCGGTAACTCTTACCATCACGTGGGACCGCTTACTCGACCGTCCACTTCTCTATATAAAAAAAAATACTTTATTGTATAGACGTGAATGACGCGTTCGGGTGTTTCCGGATTAGCCAATGGCCCGATGTTTTCGTAATGTATCTGTACGCCCTTTTGCTCAGGTAGCGTCATGTATGTATTAATCTATATATATAAAACAGGATGTTGGTATATCTGATGTTAATAGACTTCGACACCGTTTGACCGATCACCATAAAAGTTGGTACATATATGATTTTTTTCATGGAGAAGGCAGGAAAACGTCTGTCGGGTTTTGCTAGTATATTATATATTTACTGTATTCGTACACGTTCTATTGTGAATAAGACTCGAAAAGGCTGTTAAGGTTATCCGAAACAATTTATGGTTTTCTATAAAAAAGTCTTAAATTATTATATCAGTTTTTTTCGTACAATTTCTAAATCGACTATTGTTAGATATATTTTCCATCGAGTTCAATGATATCGACCGAAGTAACACAGTCATTTTATTTTTCCATAAGCAATTGCTGCAGTATCAGTCACGTACAAGTTAATAATATAGAGTCTCAGTTAAGTACCTGTTTGATTCTTAGAAATAAGTACTCGCATACCAGTACTTATACTGGTGAAGACTTTTAGGACAAGCTAATATGTAAAGTAATTTACTTAGGAGCCATTTAGTAATGAAAAGTTTTGAGAGTAACTTTTAACTTAAAATTTATGTTTGTAATTATATACTTTATTTTTGGTATTTGCAATTTGTACCGAACGTACTGATACGTGAATTTTAATTTTACACAGATAGGTTTTAAACAGTAATCAATTGTCAGTTACAAAAGATAAAAAAAAAAACAAAGAATCGTGAACCATAACAGAGAAAACACCATAAGGTTTAATTTAAAAAAATATAATAACAATGTATATTTTCTCAATAAATCAATAAAAGTATAAATAAATTGCATATCTAAAAAGAATTATGAGTCAATCTTCCGATTTATCCGCAGTTGTGCCACATAAATTACAAGGAAAGTGATTTTATAATCCCCTTTCTCAAGTCGCCAGCACATTTACAAACATTCCCTGTTGCGTCCTAAGTAAACAATACTTATACTCGTACAACATAATCTTCGAAAATAAATAATTGTCGATTCACTGCTTATATTTTGCTTTGTATTTTGCATTCGTAAAACTTTTTAAATTTAAAACTCGTTTGGTCCCAGCCAAGGAGCAAAAACCGTCACGAAATGTTTATTTATAATTATTAATTACACATTTTGCTTTTGAAATGGCGCTTTTAAAATCAAAACAAAAAGATGGCAGTAAATTTTCTCTACGGGTTTGATGAATTCACAATTTGTAAAATCGACAAGTATTCTTTTAAAAGTACATCCACCAATCCGCACCATCTCCGCGTGGTGGATTGTTTCTGAAACCTTCTAGTGATTTACTAGAGGAGGGAATAAAAGTCTAAAATAACTAGGATATAAAATAAGTAGTCCTGCAGTGGAGTAAAAGAAAAGTCTGACATAAACATTTTAAAGACATTTTTGCAATATTTTCGAATTCCTTGCGGTTGCGGTTTTATCGATGATACTCGTATGGACAGAATTACAACTACAATGCTGTTAGCAAAAGGTATAATTTCCCGGCATTACTTTAAAAGTAGAATATCTGGTCAGAAACAGAACCAGTCCTGAAACTCCCTAGTGTAGTTTCAGGGTGTAATTTATAGAGGATGATATTAGTGATGGTAAATCACTGAGTCAGAAGTAAACGGAAATGTCACGTAAAAAAATAACAAATCAAAAAAACCTATTATATAAAAACATCTTTAAAACATTTATTTGTTCAATAAAGAAACAGAAGAAGGTGAAACAGAAATTGATTCGTTATGAATACGAAACGCGACCCGATTTTTAGGATCATCGGATTCCTATTGCATTTAGATTGATAAGAAAATCTCTACAATACGTATTTGCTGCTTGTGTTGTGTTATAATTTATTGGAGTTAGACTGTTCTGTGTTATAAATAACAGTTTATGGTAATTTATGAACCTGTACCTGTTATATATGTAGTTATTGCATCCATAACCAGGACTTTTATCGTTCACTGCTGGACTGGTCTTCTTCATGCACATTGTCTTATGGATGAGAGATGTGTGGCCTTAAAACGCCACGCGCTGGCCAAGCGGGTTGGGGAGTATTCTCTTTTAGAGGTGGTGTAGTTCCTCAGGGCTCGTGGTAGCGGCTTTGTTATCCTTTAGTTGCCTTTTACGACACCCGCGGGAAGAGATGAGGTAGCGCTATATTCCAAAGCCGGCCGACACCACACTGCCAAGTTATTACATACATACCATCAGCCTGATCTCTCCACTGCTGAATATAGGGCTCTCCCAAGGAACGCCACCACACACGGTCTTCCGCTCTTCATCCAGCCCCAAGTGGCCAAGTCATTGCATAGTTAAATATATTATTATATTTTTTTCTGTTACTTATATTTAACAAGATGTACCTATGTATGAAAGCTAAAATTGATTTCTTTGTTCAACTATACATAGTAACTATATATAATATATATGTATTATATATATATTTTTCTCGCAATTACTTATTCAACTAATTTGTAAGTAAATATAAATATGAAAAGACTTCACATAACATTACTTTGTGGAATCACGTCGTAAAATTGATGTAACAGTTTAGATAGCGTTCTCTTTACACTTTTTACATGCAAATTGTTTTATGTAATTTGTGTATATCGTCTACACACACTTGACCTGGATTCTACGACCGTATAATGAATGTTGTTTCTATGCTCGTGATTTGGTTGTAAAGACTTTAAATGAGATGACGAGCGCAGTTATGTTCTGCTGTAGTTTGCGTTAATTCAGTCCGATCACTGATATATTTTGTTGTCTTAGTTAAAAATAACAGTTATTTCTTTCTTCTAATTAATGAAGTTTGCATAGAGGGATGCTACAATGTAAACAAAAGGTTAAAGTGTACCGGACATTCATTAAAACTTTCTACAGGAATATGACCTTTAAGAACTATTATCGTAAAATTAACAGGTTTATTTAAATTTTATCTTAACTACATACTTATATTATAGCGCTAATAACGACATGCGCAAGTAGATGTTCCCTTCTCACTGTGTTTAATATTCAGATCTTCCTCTAAAATGATCGTGTTGTAAAAGTAAATTGAATGATTTTATAGCATTCACGATTGCCCGCTAAAAAGTCCCTGGTTACGGTTACGAGGCTGAAAATCGCTACAAAACTAGATCAGTAGTTCTTGAGAATATTCGGAGCAACATAGATATCTTTACATTGTTTGTAATTGATTTGTTTACAAAATCTAAGTTACACGATTTAACCACCATTGAACTAATAGAAACAAATAATTATCAAACAATCTGTTTGTACCGCCCCACACGTCCATCGCGCGTGCGATGCGTACAGACATCAATTTCAATCGATACGCCTGCGAGCAATCACGAGGCAATCATTAGCAATCGAGCCAAGGTTATTACTGAACTGTTAGGGACCACACGTACTAGATATTGCAATACAAATAATAAATAATAATAATAAATAAATAACGCCATACTCCCTGGCCCACATTAGAATTTTCTGTGTCGTGGGTCCAGAGACACATACAAAAATGAAGAAACATATGTCTTTAAATAAATGGTATACAGCCGACAGGGCAACTACCAACTCAGCTAAACGGTCGTCAAAATGAGAAGGCCATAAAAGTACTTATTGTAGCTGTCAGTCGGTATCATTTTCGTGAAATATTTAAAGTTAAGAACCCAAATACAGGTTAATATTCTTTATTTCCTTGAGTTATTGAAAATATATTGTTTTATTGATAATGATTTGCTGTTGATTTACGATTGTTTTGCTGCTCATTTAAATACTAGCCTTTATTTATAGCAGCATATCGTATTTATAGCGGGATGTCGTATTTTTCAATACACACTTACATTTAGCGAAAATCAGCGTTAAACTTTAACGAAAAGTCATTTGTTTCGTAAACTCTGAAGGATAAGAGACAACACTGAAAACAATTTCAATGCGATACAAAAAATGACTTACTTGAGTTCACTTTGTCTTAATGTGCGTGACATTATCAAATTTATTTGAGTTGTCAATACTTCCGTGTCCTAGATTTTAGCGAGTTTAATTAAAGTAAGTGACAACGTATTAGCCAAGTTAAAAGTATTAGTTCCTGCTGTGCTAAATGTCCTAGGTTTTATCCTTTATCAGTCCTTTGTTTAAAGATAAATTATTCGGGAACTACGAGTATGTTCGTTTTTTTCTAGATAGATTTTGTTCGTATTTGCATGTATTTTGGACCCAAAACAGGGAATCTCAATATTAGTCACTGAGAACATTTTTTTTTAATAATTTCACTTAATATTTTTCATTTAGTGAATTTTTTATACACTAAATTATATGCTTTGTGTATTAATAAACAATCTGTATTGATATTTTAAAGGTAAGCTGTGAGATAGTTTTTGCTTGTTTATATTTAAGAGTTACTCAAAAACTATGGAACCGATTTTAAAAATTTCTTCACTTATAAGACTGAACTGACTGAACTAATAACATATGCTATATAAATACATAATGATACATGAAAACTAATGACATAGGATGAACTAATGACATATGGACATATGGTTGAGTTCCCTTGAAAATCGTTATGTCACCTGAGCGAGGCCACGATGAGTCCATGTTAAATTATAAAGTTAAAAACCTAGACAGTCTAGACGCTGATTATATTGAAGTAAGATTGCAAGATTGAGCCAGTTAATACTACTTCTAATATTAGCAGTACTCATAGCATTATCTAGCTCAATCTTACTTATATAAATTTGATTCATCTGTCAAGTAAAATACAACCCAGATAGACGACCTCCTGCTTGATGGGGCATAAAATATGGTGTGATAAAATAATGTAATCACCTAGATTGACCTTCGAGTGAAGTTAAATCAATCCTTTTAGATTTCTTACGTTTAAATACTTAAACAATTTTAAACAATCTATTGTGGATAATATACGTAAACCAAATTCATATACAGGGAGTAACCGAACTTAGAACGCACGATATTTTTGTTTGTATCAATCCGGATCGTATCTATGTGATACAATACTAGGATGGTTTCGAATAGTTGCGATCCAATCCTCCAAATATCGCCTCGAATCAAAGACTTTTTAATTTATGCAGCAGTTATTTATTATTTACTTAAAGTAAAAATACAAAATGATGTAAAATACAACAATATTCTTACTTGTTACTTTTTTGTAGTTAATTACAAACAGATTACTAATTTGAATCTTCTAATTATAGGCTATAAAAATAATAGTCCTGACAAACGGTCTGGATCTAATCTATTTCTAGCATCAGTTAAAGTATATCTCTCCTAAGAAAATATACGTTCTGATGCAACTGCTGAGGTTACTTCATTTGATCCGATTCAAATGAATGAGGTACGTTTGTATCGATGCAAAATATCGAAGTATCGAAAAATTTTGAAAAATGCCTTCTTAAGTCTTTACGACGTAAAAGGAAGCTGCTGTCCAAATTTCATGTTTCTAGCTTCATTGGTTTTGACTACGCGTTGATGAATCAATCAGTCAGTCAGGACATTTTTCTTTATACCTACGAGTATGTATTGAAGATCCATACTATTATAACACACTACTATATACCACTAATATGCCACCACTACCATATCATACCATCCGCCTGCCTGTGTTTCCCAACTGCTGGATATAGGCCTCTCGCAAAGACCGCCACCACAGCTTTTCTCATCCAGCTACTATCGGCGACTTCAACTCGTCAGTTCACCTGACCGGAGGGTGCACTATGCTACGTTCTCCGGTAGGTGGTCTCCATTCGACGACTCGTCTCCCCCATCTGTTATCGGTCTCGCGGCACATGTGGCCCACCCACTACCAATTTAGCCTGCTGATTCTCTGAGCTATGTCGGCAAATTTAGTTCTTCGTTACGGATTTTGTTCAACAAAGAGCATAGCTCTTTCCAAGAGATAAATACATACGAGTAGGTATTATAAGATACATAGGTATTACATCTTTAGGATTTTATTATGTAATAATATAAACATGTCATTTTCATAACCTATATTATTGCCTATGTAACCTATATTATTTTCTATGTAACCTATATTATTGCCAATGTAACCTATATTATTGTCTATGTAACTTATATTATTGTCTACGTAACCTATATTATTGCCTATGTAAAATATATTTTTGTCTATGTAATCTATATTATTGCCTATGGAACCTATATTATTGTCTATGTAACCTATATTATTGCCTATGTAACCTATATCATTAGTAGGTCCTTGTCCGGACCAAACGAGAAACAACGGAACGACAAAAGGACATAAACGAGAAAGAATAATAAAACACTAAAATAGAAATATAATATTGCTATTATTTACGACTGAAGCGTTTACTTTTATGGACGTTATTACGTGTAAATAACTACATTCTTTCTTATGTTTGTTTCAGGTAACAATGCACGTTCTTATTCCTCCGACTCCGGGATTACACAGAACCATAACGTCATAACTACTATTCATATTGGTTAATAATAGCATATTCTCAAGGTAAGAATATAGAATATAGAACAGATAGTACGCACACCTACTGTGAGATTGATTTATAATATTTTCAATCAATAATAATTACAGATCATACAATCCCTGTTCTGTATTCAACCAACTGTTAACCGAATTAGATAATTTCACCTACCTACAATTGGTAACCTAATAAGAGAGAATTAAGGACATTCAATTTTGACTCTTGATTCTTACTAGTCAAGGTCATATTCAGAATGTGTATTATATCAGGTATATTATAGGTACAGATTAGAGTACATTATATATTTGATGTTATCGGAGCAAAGAAACCTTATTATCGATATGGACTTATTGAGTTTTGGATAAGATTTTAACATAAAATGTTGTTGTTTCAAGATTTTTTAGAAAAGGAATTAGCCTTAATATCTGATTTCCACTGAAGTGATTGTCTATTTTGTTTAATTTGCCGCTGGCGAACTAAAGACGCTTTTTGGCCACAGGCACCGGCCAGTAGATGCTTTTATATTTTATTTTATATTTATTTTAATAATAATGCTTATTTTCCAATTATTCTTGTCAAAATAAAGATCCCCTCTAAGAGCGCTTTAATAAAATAATAAATAGAAGCGATAAAAATATGTTTTATTTTTCGAAGATTTAATTTAAATGTAATGCTACTATAACTGAAATCCACTATCTGGAAAACTATAATCGAAAATCAGGTTCCAAATAAAATATAAAAATATTTAATACGAGGTATTGCCTGCGACTTCATTTGACTTCAAAGTAAAAGAAATTCATTTTTCTTAAAGAATATTGACTCGCTCAATTCATTTTCAATCGATTGCGTACAATCCTTGCCCTGCATCTAATAAATCGATTGCAAACGTTGATCACATTAGAATGCTGCATTGAGTGGTAACCTAATAAGGGAGAGCTGAGGACAGTTGGTCTTAATTGTTACCGGTCAAGGTTGCTTTCAGGATGTGGGCTATATTTATTGTTCGACACTTGGTTATTGTAATGAATACAACTGTATTATTGTTTAATTGATTAAATGTCTAATATTCATCTAATTCCAGTCATATCAACACAAATAGACTACTTACTTATAATTATTCATGTATGTATTTTTTGAATTTGTATTCGAAGCAAAGCGTAAATAAAATTATACTATCATTAGGGTGAAGCAGTTGACTGAATGAGAAGAGCTGAAGATTGTGTATTGTGGCGAACCTTGGGAGAGACCGCTTTATCCAGGAGTGGGGAGACAGGCTGATCTATATGGCATGGTATGTATTTTATCATTAGGGCTGGTCACAGACGCCAACGATGTTACTGTAACATTATTAGCTTGTAAAGCACGCATTCTCAAAAATATTTGCGATTATATTTTAAAAACTTTCCTTACGAGATATAAAAAACACTTGAACTTCGATTTCTATCTGCAAAAAACAAATCCTCCAGACATAACTAGCCCTGTAATATTTTCAGTAATTATGATGTTAATGACAATTGTTTATTATGTAGTGTATATAAACACGCTTTGTCACTCTCAAGAAAATTTCTATAACATTCGTTGCGACTACGTCCAGCGTATTACGCAACGCTACCATTCTTCTGCCGCAAACAGTAAAGATTTCTCCCCAACATTCACACTCGGATACTTTCTATAACTCCTTTCTAGCCGGAAAACACATTTGAATTAAGTATGTTAAACATTATGTCGCATTAGTGATATAAGGATGCTATTAAAAACACTTTTTGACGGTTTAGCAGTTTACAATTTACATAACAATTTGCGGATTGCTTTATTGCACAAGATAATTGAATGCCAATTCAGCGGAAATATGCCTTCTGTACGCTTCAGTGACGTAAAATAGGTAATACATTTGTAATTAGTAATAGTTTAACAATTTCCGTAATAACCAAACAACATTTCGCGGCAAATTAGAGAGATTATTCAATGCACGTAACGCGGGCATCGCGTTCATTTGCAATGATTAGAGGCACTTACGTTGCAAATGACGTGTTGTTGACGGTTAATGCTGGTTTGTCGATTGGCCATTACCAGATCAAAGAGGCGCAACGCACCGTGAGCGCGGAACCACGCTTGCGGCGCGATTGCGAATTCGACCTAAATTCCGCTAAATATTTTAATGAAGCGTCAAGCTCAGACGTTGAAACTTTGATGGTGTATTCTTATACAAAATTGATCTTGCAAAGAGCTTGCAGCCAAATGGAACAATCAAATTGTGCTAACTACCACATGGTGTACAAATATCAAAAGCCTGTGTCTCTTCACTGCTGGATATAACCCAAATCGGCAACCATACTTGGTCGTTTGCTGTCACTATCGACGACTATTCGTGTCTCGGTAGTGAGTGAGATATGTCAGAGCCAATTCCCATCCTATCCTATCCCTCCACATTTTTTCAAGTCTATCTCCAAATCCATTCCTAAATCTCCAACGGTAGGCAGCGCGTCTGTGGACGTATGCTAACGTTTATTATTCTAGACTGAAGTTAGCATATATTGTGAATGTCACGGGCGATAGTATTCACTTACCAATCGGTGCTGTTTTTTTTTTCAAAAAAAATATCCTCCATACAATAAACAATAACTTTCTGTAATTTGTTGACATAAACAGTACCTACCTGTTTATTTTCTTTCGAATTGTTGTACCTTTGGGCCTTGCAGAACATGAAGTGGAATGGCAGTAAATAAATGTAACAAATATAGAAGACAGAAAAAAGAACTAAATAATTTAAATATGTACTTAAATATAAATTTATAAAAAGCTGTACATCAAGAGGACTGCTTCCTGCTTCTTCATAACCCTTAAGTGGTGTTGTCAGTCCATTAAAAGTAGGTACATGAAAATATAAATTCTGCAATACAAAACTCAAGTCTAGGTTGAGCCCGAGTTGTATACGTTGATAATATATGACTAGTGTAGCAATTTAGCACCGCACGCGCAGTCGGTCACGAGTAGCCTATGTCGCAACGATTGGAATAGACCGCTCTCGCAATACCATGTGGTGAGGCAGGTGAACCACGTTCCGAAATGGGCAGCCTTTGTTATAAACTCCCGACGACGACGTGATGCTGATGTTGACAAATCAAACGAGACTCCGTAGATTGATTCTTTTTAATTTAGACTCAAAAGCCGCAGCCGCTTACAAAACCCTTTATTGCTTCCGAAATTACTTCTCATACCATTGTTACTTTAGCTGGCGATAAAAGAGTACGCTTTTTTGCAATATGTCAAAAGATCCCTTAACGCCAGCTTTATGGAGTCGGTTTATTTCTTCGTCCAGAGTGCATTTATGGCGTCATGGGCGCACATAAAATTTATGGAGTTCGGACTGGCTTTTAATAGGGTTTGGTGAGAAACTGACCGTTTATACGAATCTGTAATAAGAGCGTGTACATACAGGGCAGTTTATAGTAGCTTAACTTCCGCTAGGTGCTAATCTAACGTCCGCTAAGTATGTATTTCAATATAAAACCTTACTGGTGTTATTGTATTAAGATACCGAGTGGTGTCTATACAACATGTCACTGAAATAACGCAAAGGTTTAAAATAGGTTGTTAAGTATCGAGTCGAAACGATTTTACCGTTTTTTTTTATAGAATTGATTGGTCATTTCTAGTATATTTTTTATTTAACGCGCAGTTGCATTATACGAGCGTTGCTCGCGTCGCGCCTCGGTATCGGCACGCGGCGCCCGGTCCTTACCCTGTACTGAGTAATGAGCGCTATGAACATTTTAGATACAACAACAAAATTTTACATGTTTGTAACTTTTGATTTATTCAATTATTCATTATTTATTCATGTAAGGCATTAGCAAGACACCCTTAAAGTTCCAGGCGTGTATAAACTGTAAATGTAGGTTTTAATGTTTAATCGGCAGATTCTTTAGGTGTGTGTTAATAAACCCGAGGATAATTAGCACACGTGCACGATATTGTTCGGATGCCAGGGTCAAAGTAAACATGTTGTTCTACACGCAACATGGATGATTAACGTTTTGATCGATGTACAAATAATGGGTTCAAGAAATTAATTATTTTGAAACATCTTCTAAAATAAAATAAGTACTTACCTACATTATGTATAGTAATTTGCAGTGAAAAGCATTAAGAGGCACGGTAGTGTCCCCGCCAAGACTCTTAACATTATTCGAACACTGCACTCACTCGATTATAATAACAATGTAATTCATAAACCGTATATTTTCTTATTCTGAAACAATAAGTTTCTAACCCAGATAAAGATGTTTTATGCGCTTCGACAGAAATCAAAATAATATTATAGAATATTTTTAATATTTAAACATCATAATATACCTTACAACTAACTACTGCGCATTCTGTCTAGGAAATGCATTTTGCCTAGGATAATATCTAGCGCACAATATTCCGCTTAAAACCAAGCTCACTCTTTATAAAACTCATCACGGAATTGGAGCACAGGAAAAACACGACAAAACCCGTCAAAGACAAGGCCGTGTCGTTCGCACGGCCTAAGTTTTTAAACAAGACCTCCACTCGTCTATAATCAAGTATGAGAATAACACGTCCCAGGTAAATTCACACGCTGTACAAGTGACATTTGATCGACTTTTACCGGCACATGTCATAATACCGTAATTTGAATGATGGATTAACATTTAAAAGTAGTGCAATAATGAAGCTCATTGAACAATCAATAGGTAATTTTAACATTAGACAAGTTTGAGTTTTGTAAGATACATTTTGAAAATTAATCCAGTTGCTAATTAAACAAATTACAACTAATACAGCAATTCTGACAGTAATAGACAGGAACGAAAATTATATTATACTACGGATGAATAGTTTTAATGTCGACCTACAGAATGGGCGTCACTTAATCATTCGTTTTTTGTCCAAGTATATTATTAACGTCCTAACACAATTTATGTTACGCAACTTGGACAGCACTTATTAGGGTTTTTGTAAGGAAGAAAAACTGGCAGTTGACAAAGTCCGCACCACAAAAAATCACAAGGAAAAATATCAAGATCACTGTCAATGGCGAGCGTGGAATCTGTGACGACGCGCGCCGGAACGCTGACGGAGGTTACTGCTGCACGCGAGATGATTTAGCGTTCGTGATTCTAACCTTTGTAAAAAGCTAATTTTTAGTCTTTTTGTCACACGATTACATAATAGGACTACGTAATAGGTATCGACAGTCGTAATAGCCAAGGCTATTGTCGTTATGGTTTGCATTGCTCTTTACTATAAATGTTATTAAGGTCAGTCAATATTTCAAAGAGCCATCAGCTATCATTGCTAGTGTTTATAATAATAATAAAATCTTTATTAAGCGAAAACAATGGTTCCATAGTGACAATATGTTCCGATCTCTGTACTAGGTAGACTTTTGTTACAGACATCGGACCCTCTCTACGTATTCCATCTTTATGTAAGTATAGACTAAATATAGGATAAATAATTTGGTTTGTACATTTGTAGTACTAGGTGCTAGGTATTATACATATTAGTCATAGGTATATGCTAGAATTCATTGTTTTATTGCGTTTAAAGTAATGGGTGTATGTAGGTGTAAGAGTGTGTGTGAGTTAGTGCGTTCTGTGTTCGGTGCTTGTGAGTGCGGTGTTTAGATGATCGGTGTGAGTAGAGGTTCTGTGTCGTGATAATCTAATGTTAATGGCTAATAACTTAATTTCTTTTTAAATTCGTATTTATTACAGTGATATAGTGTTTTTGGAACGAAGTTCCTTTACGCGGCTTGCGGTAGGTGTGATTCGAGAGAAAATGTAACGTCACATAAGATTTTTACCCCCCTCCATACGCCTTTCTCTTTCTCGCCTTTCTCTCGCTCGGACACGGTATGGTCGCGATTCTCGCGATCGTGTCAGTTCGTCGGTATTCGGTAAATTTCGGTAGCGGGCCGATCGCTAGTTCTTTCTCTCATGCTTCGCTCGATTCGAAAAGAAAATATCCGATTCGACTACATCGCCACCGCTGATTCGCTGAATCGTATCGTTGTTTTTCGATGTAATATATCGCATAGTGACATCGATATTAGAATAATATATTGAAAAATACATAGATATTTACAATACATCGGTTGTTTTTAGAGTTTACTAAGATTATGGTTATAACATGTCTGAAAATGAAAGTATACGGATGCGTGAATTACATTCGGAGTTTAAAAAAATGCGTGAGGATCTTCGTTCCTGACGGGGGCCCTCCCCTGACCGCACACGTTTTTTTTTTTCTATTTATCTTGTTATAAAGGTATGGTGAAAGGTAACAACGCGGTCTACGAGTAAAGGACGTATTACATTTCGTAATTTTACACACATTGTCATTTCTTCGTTTACTTTGTTGTAAATCAATATGAAATTGCAGCGTTTTGTGCAATGTGCAGTCTGTGAAGAGATTGGGGGATATAAATTTGGCTTATGTTTAGAATAAAGGGTTCGAGTGGGAAAACGGAAATTATCGAAAGTAGGAAACCTTCGTGACACACCGTTGAGCCCATTCTAAATGAATAAGATGAGATTTTGGAGCTCTTCCCGTATCGAGATGCAATAACTAATGAATGGCCGATCGGCAAAGAACAAGATATCTAGTTTTAAGAAGTTTCGGATGAGCAAAATGAGTTCATGTTAGAATGTGAACATTAAATGCACGCGTCCATTGTTATTGTAATATTATGTTTAATAGTTATTGCACTTATTGCATTTAATTTCCGCGCGTGGCTCTAACTTGACTTCTTTATTACTTCGTTCTTGGTGGTAAGTATACTTTTATATCTTCCATCTTCATATTTACGTGCCTTATTACATTAAAGTTTTAGTATTACTAGGTAATTAGGTGCTTTCGTGACGTGAAGTTATTTTCCATTATCCATTTTATTTAGGTACAGGCAGTAAATGAGTTCCACTAAACTAATAGGGAACTATGAACATATTCTTGTACTAGCATGGTGGCGGATTCAGGAAACTGAAGGAGTTGTCTAATAAATGTGTTCGATTTATCATATTGTCGTGAATTTGACCCATCTCGACATTATGTTAGACGTCTTGGGACCGCGTTATAAATCGATGGTACGGAACATTATGTATCTGCCTATGCGTGTGGACAATAGTGTATCGGTGTCAAGATCATTAGCCTGAGACCCTTTGGTACGAAATGCTTTTGTCTTTTGACGGCCAAATGTCGACCACATGCCATTGACAAAGACGTTTACGAAAACTACTTATTTAGTGACATGATGAATAGAAGTCATACTATGTAAGGGTTCAACTAGATTTAAATAATATGACGTTTGTGAACAACACAGTAATTGTGGGAAATTCAATTATGGTTTAAGGTAAGATAGGTAATTGTGGGCTCTAAGAATTTTGTTGTTTTGTTTGACTTTTCATTGTGATCTACGGTTATGTATTTCTTACTAGACATTTCTTAGTGTTTAATGTTTTAACTTAATATATCTACAGACGTATGTATGTATGTAACATATGTAACGTATGTATTTGCGCAGTGATATAAAAAAATACGTATTGAATCAAGATTATATTCTTATTACCTCAGTTTTACACAATAAATAAGTATTTATTACTATTTATAATTTATATATATATATATATATATATATATATATATATATATATATATATATATATATATATATATATATATATATATATATATATATATATATATATATATTTACTGCCTCAAGAGATCTTTCTATTAAGCTACGATATGGGGTTCTTCAAGAGATCTGTGAATAGGATTTTGCAAGGTCGGCGGCGCGCCCGCATACCCCCTGGTCTTGCAGGTGTCCATGGGCGGCGGTAACACTTACCATCACGTGGGACCGCTTGCTCGTCCGCCCACTAGTATAATATTGTATATAAAAAAAAAATATTTCAATTATTATTACTCAATATATTATAATAAAAGGTAGAATATTATACATAATAAGGGTTGTAGAATTGAATGCGATGAAAGAGAACGATCCGAGGATAAGAAATAAGATGTAAAAATATACGGAACGAGATCCAGTGCCAAATCAAACTTTACCTACAATTAGAACAGACAATGAACGAGATTTTAGGTCGCATGAAGTGATTATATACTTAATTAAATGTGCGTTGAATGGTTACATATTTGGATTAATGTATTGCTTTTTCGGTCAACTAATATTATTGTACATAACTTACAATTACTTAAGTAACAAAACCATATACTTTATATTAGTAAAGATTATGTTTTGGACGTGTCTTGGGGAATTCGAAGCAAAGCCGCAGATTGCAAATGTACACAAGTTTTGATGAATCGTGACGTCAACACAAACCACAAACTTGAAATCAAAATTTACGCGCAGAAAATATAAAGATGTATGGACACAACCGAAACATTACTTCCTTTATAAATAATTCATGAATAATATTTTAGTTACAAAAATGATGTTAAATGAGATAAGTAACAACAAAAAAATACTGAACGGTAGCAAAAAAGCTGAATTAGGTTTAGGTCCTTAGGTTATAAATTGATAGTGAAGAAGTCCGTCGCGAAGTGGACTCCGTCGACTTTGTAATGATATTCTTAATACTATATTAATTCAGTTATTCATAAATAGGTTGTTATGATTTGCTCCGCATTTGTATTTTTTGATGCTCGTTTAAATACAAACCATTTTTAAGTACTTACCCCATAAGAAGAAATTTCACAACTAATATCTATCTATATTATAAAATAAAAATTTAGAGACAAACATGTCTTTCTGTAAAGTTATTGTCGTGGATGTTTCGGCGTACATCGGTGAGGTCAGGGCAACGTCCGCAGGTGTCGGGAAGTAGTGCCCTCGTTGCAGCGGCCGTGTGAGTTGTACTTGCAGCAGGATGTCGGGGTAAACGAGTGATCGAAATACGACGGTATAAGTACGTTGGAATATCTTATTCATTAATGCAATTGGTACATAATTTACATAATGAATAAGATGTTCTAACGTACTTAAACTGTATTTCGATCACTCGTATCACTCTTCGATCACGCCGTATTGTATAGTATATAGCATATCTTGTATGAGATACAGATGATCGGTCGTGATCAGTTTGTATATTTGTATAACTCTTGTATAACAATGCCTAATGCGACGGTGAATGATGATTACAACAATTACAAAACAGAATATTTATTTGTGAAAATATCTGAGGAAAGGGACCCTAGTGTCGGCAATAGTTTCCCCAATATTGATACTGTAGATAAACGTTAATTTAAAAACATTTTTTTTTAATAACAGTTCTTTGAGCATGTTTCTCAATAATAACTGAGCCTAATCAACCTATGGAACCCATTATAATAATTCAATGTAATTATTCCTATAAAAATCGGCACCTATTTTATGACTTATGGAGATAATACTGTAATCGTGCTTACCTTTTCAGACATTAAATTTTATCTTATAGCCATCATAATGCGAGGAAGTGCACACCCATTGTGGAAGTGGCGAGTTTGTGACCTTGTTTCCGTTGATAGTCTTAGTAGGAATTTTGAGATTATGGTATAATAGATTATGGTAATTGTTTTGTATGCAAATACCAACATTACAACATTGTGTGCATAGCCTACATTACATTAGAACATTTTGTTAATCTATATTTTTTTATGGCAGACGAGCAGGCAGTCTACATAGATAGACACTATACTGTTAGATCAACACATGTAGCGAAATGATAAATTAAGTAAGTAACAAAAAGTACAACAGGCGGCCTTGCTAAAGTGATTTCTTCGAGGCAACTTTTGAGTGGTAAGGAGAAAATTGATGTCAAATAAAGGTAGAGGGTGCAAAATCGATATTATTGAGAATTACGGTAGTTTTACATAATACCAATACATAACTAAAATGAATTATCGTTTAGCAAGTGGTTACCTAGTTATGCATTTGTAAGTACAAAATTACCAGCGTTGATATGGCCTCGGATGCGTCGCCTCTACCTTTGAAGAATTTGGAAAAAGGATTGGGAAAGATGGGGAATAGGGAATGTATTACAGGGTGAGAAGTTTCCCTCATACCAATATTCATCGTATTCTTCTTACCTATTCGGCATAGTGACAGTTCGTAGCGTGCATTTCATATTTCATAAAGCAGACAAGCAGAGCTTGTTCTTAAACTGCTACTTACGACTTACGAGTATCTACGCTAGCTGAACTGTACGGAGACGATTGTTGCGTTATTATTCATTCTGATGGTCGTACCAATCAATGTACATCTTTCAGGGTTCGTAAAAATCCAATATTTATAATAAATATCAAAATATCCAATATTTATAATAAATATCAAAATTTGATATATATGGGGATATACTCGTATATAAAAAAAATTAAGTCTGTAAATGGTTTTATATGTTAAAAGTTTTAAATGAAACTTTGAGTTTGATTAATAGACTATATAGATATAGATTATTATAAATCAAAACAAAAAATAAGAGTAAAATTAGAATAACAAAAAATTTGACTGAGATTAATAAATAAATAATGAGTCTACTTAATCAACATTCAACTAAATTATAATCTTTAGTGTTGGATTTTTTTTTTTTTTTTTTATGTACAAAGGCGGCAGACGAGCATACAGTCCACCTGATGGTAAGTGGATACAGTCGCCCATAGACATCCGCGATACATGCCAACATTAGTCCAAAATGACAAATGTTGGCACGCCCCCGGATGCGCTGCCTACCTTTGGAGATATAGGAATGGATTTGGAGAAAGGGTTAGGAAAATGGGGAGGGATAGGATGGGATGGGAATGGGCTCTGGCACATCTCACTCACTACCGAAACACGTACGTACATTGGGGAAATACGATAAAGTGGGAAATGCAGTACATTTCAAGGTAGTTTTCTGTGAGAGAGGGGTAACGTGGCCAGTCGAGCGCGCCCAGCGGCTGTTGGATTGCAGCGTGCATTCTCCCCCTCACTAAATTGGCAGTGTTGGCAGTGGATGAACACTGGATCATTGGCAGTGTTCATAATTTCTATTTATGTCAGTATACTCAAATAAAAACCAATTCTAAACCAATTTTAGTTTCATTTATTCTATACTATGATTTGTTCGAGACTTCACCCGTTAGGAGTCCATTTTCAAGTGTGAAATAGCCAAATTTCATCATATTTTGTTACAAAATCTGTTAACATCTCGTTAGATATTAGCGGATTGATAGATTTGTATAAAGAATACGCTAAAATCTTCAGGAATAAGTAGAATAAGCAGGAATAAGTAAGAATAAGCCCTATACGAAGGTAAAGAAATGCAAACAAATCGGCATAGTAATTATCGATATAAACGCAAAAAATCAGAAAGAAAACAAAATAACCTTCTTAGACCATATATGTATACTATTTAGATTATACTATACGTATATCATATAAATTTATTAGTGGATGTTAGTTATTTTCCTTTCGCTACGAAAAAGAATTTGAACCGTATAGATTATACCGTTAATCGTATACCTACTTAAAAAGTTAACTTTTAAATTTTGGAGAAAAGACCCGAAGGACTTTTTAAACATTCGACACCTTTTTTTACGAAGCTCGCTATATATCCAACTACTAAGCAGTTTTTGATTAAAAATACTCTATAACCTTCTGGGATAAATGGCTTAGATAGAAGTGGAAATCGCCCTGGTAGATCCTGAGATCTTTGTTACAGCTTGTTACAGATCTTTGTTGTGAGATCTACAAAGGTGTTAGGCTAGATCTTTGTTACAGCGAATATACACATATTCAGACAGACAGGCGTAGTCCTTTTTCTATGTAGATTTTCTAAATTCTGAACTTTTAATCCATCTGTGTTAAGACAAGATAAGAAACATTTTTAAAGAGAAAACCGAATGATTGATTCGAAGATTGTTTTCCATCCGAATTTTCCAGTAATGAAAGCCTTCAATAGGGATCGTGAAATAATTACCAACTGTTGGAGAGGTAGAATCCTGAGGATTAGAGCGTGGAAGCCTTACTAGTGTCGAACCATCAATATCTGCGGGATATGATTAATAGCGTAGCCATAATCCCTGAGTTCGATGTTGTTTCCGTTTCGCTTTCATATTTTTTCAATTCATACAGTTGAATAAGTTGATACACTAACGGTTACATAGGAACATAGTTTATACGATAGTAATTGAATATGGCTTAAACTTCTAAACTTTTGTTGTCGCGCTTGACCATAATAAATCTTGTACAAACGGGTTACTCATGTGAGACCACCGTGGTATCATAACACTACGGCTCGCGTAACTAGATCGAATTATCGGCTGACTTCTTCTATACATACTTGTATAAGGAGAAATGTCCCGACTGACGGATTCATTAACGCCGAGCCGAAACCGCTGAAGCCAGAAACATGAAATTTGGACATAAAATTGAGTAGTTAGTTTCCTTTCGTGACGCAAAGACTTACAAAGAGGGGATTTTTAAAAGTCGACGGTGAAATATTGACAAGAAACCCAAATGTCCGAGAATTTTAAAAACATCTGAGGCATGTCTAATATTCTGTAATCCGCACTGGTGGAACCGCGTGGGAGATTAATGGTCCAAACCCCCTTGTGTTTACAAAAGGAAGTCTATGCCCTGTTGTGGGACGTTATAGGCCCATATCTTATAGCTAGAAAGTGTTGTGGTTAGTAATCAAGAGAGCCACAATATTAGTTTTGTTTAAGTAACAACAGAATGCGTTGCGAGTGTTTATGCAATAGCCACTACGAAAATCATGCGTTGTAATCGTTTCGAATGTGTCAGGCGTTCTGAGTGTCGTTTTTGCTCAATGAGAATTTCAAACTTTGAGCCTAACTTATTTTTTAAGAATAGCCTCCAATCCACAAGGCCTATGGTTGAACCTCTGATATATTTCCCAAAGGGCGAATGCTTTGTCGTCCTTTTGTGTTGTAATTGATACGATCGGCTACAGCAATCTCCAAATAGTACCGCACCAATTAGTCCACTTTCCAGTCAGAAACTCCGTTGAAGCCTTCTCTTTGTACGTTTTGACGACTCATTTTTATAAGAGTCTAAAGGAGCATTTAATTTTCGTTATTCAGTCTCAACAGAGCAATGGTTAATATAATCTTTAACAATGGCCCGCTGACGTGACATTTATCACTCTCATTCAAAATACAGGTTTAGAAGTTTTTTACTTTCATTAACATATATTACGCAGGCCAAAGAGACTAGAGGATGTATTTCGTAATAATTAAATTTGTTAAGCGCGTGACGACGGTATCAAATTCATAATTTGAAAGGGAAATTTTTCGTCGCCCCGAGCCGCGGCACCAAAATTGAATTGAGCTACGAATATCCGGATCGGTGAGTGAACTAGCTACCTTAAATATAGACGGAATTACTAAACAGCCCGACGTTCACTGGATTATTAATTCAGGTAATTTAAACAAGAAGAAGGAAATTAATTTTAATGAAATTGAGAGACGTTCAGAAGTCATTAACTGCAATGTGCTATACAAAACGTGACTCACTTAAATAGGCTGTGAGGCTGTTATTCTGTATATATGCCATGTAACAAAAATATTGCTCCAACATTGTTCCTATCTCTTAATTAAATATCTACCAATTAAATAACTATATACTAAATATGTGACTGTTGGAGGGGGGGGGGGGGGGTGCACGCTGCAATCCAACAGCCGCTGGGCTCACTCGACTTATTATCCCTCTCTCACAAAAGACTACCTTGAAATGTACTACATTTCCCACTATATTCTGTTCCTCAAAGAACGTAGTTACGTGTTTCGGTAGTGAGTGAGATATGCGAGAATTCATTCCCATCCCATCCTATCCTGACCCTCCCCATTGTCCCAACGCTTTCTCCAAATCAATTCCTACATTTAAAAAGGTACTTGAAAGGTGAGCTGTATGCTCGTCTGTAGCCTTCTTACTGTAAAAGTAAGTTACTTTAGCGACAATCCATATTCTACGCTACGCTTTCCTTAATAAAATTGTAATTACCTGTCAGCGTATATTCGGTATCTCAATCAAGTGTATCGGAGTGGTCAGCGACGGACGTGTTTCCACTCGGATCACATTAGGGTGGGCACTAGATGAGGGTTCCACAATTTGCCGACGTTTATACGGACCGCGACCGTCCCACCGATACCTAATTTACTTATACCTCTAACTAGACAGGATAAAAGGATAGCTTTTTTTATCTTGTTTCGGACCGAAAAGGTATGGGATTTTTTGCGCACATTGACCCCGCATTTGTGTATTCGTTATGTAAATGGACGCTCGGATATCTTGCCACAGCGTAAAGATGCGACCTTTATCGGCGCTTCAAGATTCACGGTGGAAAACAGGAAAGGATCAGGAAGAAAACTTTTTTCTTTTAAATAACCGGTTCTAGAAATTCCAGTATCTCTAGAAACTGTTGAAAGAAAATTGCTTTAGTGGTTTTGAAAATTAACGACGACGAGAAACGAATAAGCGTCTGTTTTACGATTTAAAATGCTTACCGCGATGAGTGAAAATGAAATGGGTCCATGGAGGCACATCTGGTTTTGTTATTTCAACAGCTGCGTGAACACAAAAAATTCAATATAAACTCAATAGCAGGGACCCTCGGGAATGAACTATTGAACAACTTTTAGACACTTCTTTGTGTGGAATACGCCCACCAGGTAACCTTTAGGATTTAATAAGATAAAGATTTCTACCTGAATTGGGATAGTTGCTTGATAGTTACGATAGATACACAAATGTCTCCGCAATTTCAAGGTGTGTTATATAATAAGTTCCATACTACTCGTATGTTAACACTATGTTTTAATAAGTATCATACAATGTAGAAATGTGTTAACAACTGTAGCTTTCAATTAATTACTGACATTTCTGCGACGAGTTTCTACATTTGACGTAGTTTATAAGTAACAAAATGTTAATATGCACAAAAAAGCAGATTTCTTGTTATTAACATTGAGCATTGGCTTTGTTTCTTCCCTTAATTATGTCAGCGATAGACGCTGGGCTTCCTCAACTGGCCAAGTTACCCCAAATGTGCTGCATTTCCTGTCTCTGTTCTATTCCCCTTTCGGTCTTTCGGTAGTGAGTGAGTATGCCAGAGCCAATTCTCATTCCATCCTATCCCTCCCCATTTTCCTAATTCCTTCTCCAAATGTATTCCTAGATCTCCTCCAAAGGTAGGCAGTGCATGCCGGTGCGTGACAATGTTTGTCATTCTGGACTGATGTTGGCATGCATCGCGGATGTCTATGGACGACAGTATCCCTTACCATTTAGCAATACCAATGAGTTCAACACTGGGGGGCTCAACCAGTGGGCGACTATTCGCTCGTTTGCCACCTTCCAAAGATTTAAATCGATTAAATATAAAATTATTCTTCAAATAAAATAATGTGATGAAACTGAACACGATATTTTAAAATGCTTTAAATTATAAAACGTTAATATTTAAAAAAAATACGAAAATCTGTGTCAAATATTGTTCGACAAAGATTTTTTGACAGCTGAAGAAGCACATTGTATAAAAATCGCAATGTTTGCCTTTTTATTGGTTGATACTTTTGTGAAATTTTCACCTCCAGCCGTGCGCGCCGCTAATATCAACTGTTGTCAATTTCAAGCCAAAGCAGCACGTATCATATTTACTGGTATCATAGTTATCGATGGTAGCTGCACCGACATTAATGCTGGCGTCCCGCAAGGCTCCGTGCTATACTCAACTCTGTTCTTTCTCCATATCAACGATCTGTTGCAAATTAGAGAAAAACACGTTGCTATGCAGATGACAGCACTGGAAATGCATTGTACAGGGGCCGCGCCAACATCCCTCGAGTCGAAGTGGAAGAGAGTCGCATCAAGCTTGTGTTTGTAATCGAAGACGCTTTAGATCTAGTCTCCATTTCGGGTTCCTTAAACTTAGTGGATTTCAACCTCAGTAAAACGCAAGTCTGTGCGTTCACAACTAAAAAAACCCTTCAGAGCATACCTCTTAAGATCTCGGAGAGTATCGGGATCCTTGGTGTCGACATTTCCAGCAAAGTCGAATTTAGGGGTCATCTGGAAAATAAAGCCAAAATGGCCTAAGAAAAGCTCAGTGTACTTCACCCCTAGGCAACTTCTGACGCTCTACAAAGCTCAGGTTAGGCCCCATATAGAGTACCGCTCACATCTCTGGTCCGGCGCAACGAAATACCAATTGGACCCATTTGACTCCATCCAACGACGTGCTGTTCGTAATGTCGACGATCCCACTCTCACGGGCGGTTTAGAATCCCTATATAGGATATGGCTACGATATGGGATTCTCCAAGAAAGCTGTGAATAGGATTTTGCAATGTCGGCGGCACACCCGCATACACGCTGGTGATGCAGGTATCCATGGGCGGTGGGTAACACTTACCATTATGTGGGACCGCTTGTTCGTCCGCCTACTTCTCTATAAAAAAAAAGTCAACCGTCAAAAAAGAAATCAAAAAATGTCAACCGAGGACTATTCCTGTTCGGACTATTAAGGACATAACTGTCACTAGGCTGTTTTGTAGCTGGCACTAGGTGTAAGATAGTGTATACTAGCCAAGTTCGCAAGTAACGCAACCGGCTTCACTACACTCCACTGCCGTGCTTTATTAATTAATCCCAGCTTTAATTTCGCTCCAAAGAATGTCTGATCCAGTTACAAAACACTGACTACTGAACCCGAATAAATAAACCCAGCAAAAATCGACTTGATTTTTACCTGCTGTGTACAAAAGTGATGTAAAGTCGTAAACACACGAACGGTTGTTTGCAAAAATATCCCCTGTGACTTGAAAACGAAGAATTGAGCAGAAAACAAATATTCGTATCAATAGAGAGAATATTTTCCATAAGAAATTCAAATGCGTTTTACCCTGTTTCCTATGGAAATGGCTATGAATGAATAAAGAATCGACTGCGGACTCCGGAGTAAAAGTTCGCTTTGTGGAATACGAAGATTCATGTTTTCGTTTTCATACTTTTGGCAGACGGCGATCATTAGATATTAATCTTATACTTCTTGTATAGTTATCATTAGTAATACTTCTATCGGTTTCAATGATATTAGCACGGCATATTGTGTCTCATCATTGCTAGATAAAGCTTCTCTTAATAGCATTGATAAAAAGTATAACAGTTGTTTAACTATGGCTCTGTCGTCGTCGAGATAATTAAAGCGTTCGGCTAACCAAGCGGTCTCTCGATAACTTTTTTGCAGTCGTAAATGAACTATTACAGCCACTTTAACGTTTATATTCGCTACTTTAACTAAAAGATAAGGCTAGTTCTGAAATTTTATATTTGCACTTCACGCCATCTTGATGACTATAATGACTTCCAAAAGAATTTATACTTGTTCAAATGCTTGATCCACTAATACAAAAATTACCTTCGATTTGTAGTGAAGAACGGTGCAATAACGTTGACTGCGGTGTACGGAGCCCGTGTTGTATTTTGGACAAATTAGAGGTTGCCAAAAAAAAAAAAAAAATTTACAACCCAACGACGATCGTTACTGTCACAAAGCTATTTAACATTAAACTTGGTTAAAACTCAAGCTATTTCTATATTAAATGAACCTTAAGAGAATTGGGTCCAGCAGTGGGTCGTTATAGGCTGATATCATACGGTTTATAGGTATCACGATGAATATTTTGACATATCAACAATCGAAATATCGAACAGCGTCTCGTGTATAAGTTTGCAAGCGTTCCTACAATCACTACTCGTATACTATAATCACATTACTATAACATCGCGTCTGTTGAAGATTTTTAGTTCCGCAATACGTCTGCTAGGAGCGCTGCATAATTATCTTTACAAAAGAAAAACACTTGACGCGTAAGTAGCGTCTCTAAATGACAAATCTTACAGAGTCGGGCGTCTCCTAATTGGTTATTTTACAAGAGAATTAGTTACTTTATTTTTCGTTTACGATACAATTCGTCTGACAACTTAGGTAAAAAACTAAATTTGTACAAAAAATATATGCAGATAATATTCACTATTCAGTATTGTTTAGCTATGCAATAATTTAAAAATGTCCTTTTGCACTTTCGATACTTATGAGTACTAGATAGATATTTATGGTGTGCTTAGAGTCTGTACACAGCTTAAATGTGTTGAGCAAATACAGTGTAAGCAATCTATGATTGTTTTTATCCGTCGTTAAAACAAAACAATCAGAGCTACGTCATCTTCTGAATTTCAATATATTTATAATCAATTCGTCAAACGTCTCAATCAGATTACACATATGTAATCCATACTCACGTAATGGTTAGTAAACACCGTACAATATCTGGCAAAATTACTTACCCAGAAGGTAAACAATCATGGGTGTAAACATCCTGCGACTAATTGTGTAGGATCCGACACCTGCCAGCTACTAGTGAGGGAAAACAGATGTAGGATCTTTATCTAATATTTACCGGATTTACTTCGCCAGTGTAGTGTTAAGAAAGTGTTAACTGTTTGTGTTTACGAAATATTTTACTTTACCACCACTACTGTAGTGTTAGGAATGTGGTGCAGTCAGCAAACAAAACTTACATAACCTCTAATGGTTTATGTAGGCAGTGATTTATGTAGGCATTTATATATTTTTTTATTGTTTTTATTCTCAATTTTTATCAACTCCTAAAAATTGCTAATGGCTTTGGGTCATTATTTCTGAAGATTCTTTTATAGAATTGTATTTATCAACATACAACGTTTCACCGCAGAGACCTCCACTTGCAATTAAAAGGTGTTTCGGGTCATAACGCAGAAACAGGCCGTATATTATACGAAGGTACTCCAGAATTCCTTTTTTAATTTTCAAACACGTGGATTTACTTATGTTTTTCTTCACCGTTGAGCTTGTGACAATTGGAAAATCCATATCAGAACGGGTCCAATTTAACCTCACATATGTGAATTTGCTATTAGACGTTGATTTTTTTCTGAACACGATTAATTATAGTTTTATTTTTTCAAATACATGCTTACAGTCAATACTAGACAGAGTTATTTGTAGTAAAATTTGCGCACGTTTGAACGTGACGTCACGCCATGTACGTTTTACTTTTTACGAGTTGTTACAAAGATTTAGGTACACGAAATATTGGGCACAACGGTTTAGCCCGCTTTCATATATTTTTTTAGATTTTTTTGCGTGAAAAAGTGGTTTTTGAACTTTTTGAGCGATTGACTTGACGCCGAATATTCATATGAAGGTAGAATAACATGTTTCATAATACACTAGTAAAGGTTGAATCATTAAACAATACTGAATAGCGAATATTATCTGCATATATTTTTGTACGAATTTCATTTTTTACCTAAGACGTATTTTTTATTTTTTTTTATTTTTATGTACGAAGGCGGCAGACGAGCATACAGTCCACCTGATGGTAAGTGGATACTGTCGCCCATAGACATCCGCGATACATGCCAACATTAGTCCAAAATGACAAACGTTGGTACGACCCCGGATGCGCTGCCAACCTGTGGAGATATAGGAATGGATTTGGAGAAAGGGTTGGGTAAATGGGGAGGGATAGGATGGGATCGGAATGGGCTCTGGTACATCTCACTCACTACCGAAACACGTACGTACATTGGGGAAATACGATAAAGTGGGAAATGCAGTACATTTCAAGGTAGTCTTCTGAAACTTCTGAAAGGTGTATTCATTTTGAAACAGCTAAAACACTTTAGCAAGCTATATTTATTTTTATAGTATAGATAGCAGACGAGCGGGCGCGCTCGTCTGCTATCTGCTATCGGCCACATGATGGTAAGTGGTCACCGTCGTTCATGGACACCTACAATACCAGGGGGCTTACGAGTACCTTGCAGAATCCCGTTCACAGCTCTCTTGAAGAGCCCCATATCATTGACTGTAGAGTAACGGAAATACCTATATGAATATATTGAGCCAAACCGCGCTTGATTTTTCAAATAAAACTGTTATATAATGTTAGTTGGATACTTTTTACGAGTTTACATTCGTAAATACAAAATTTTCAAAAACGACTCCCTGTTTCATACCTTTTTCTGCACAGCGAAGCGGCGTTAATTATAGACGATCAGATTATAAAAGCTTTTACTATGGACTGTCTATTTTATTATATCGTGCATGATCTAGGAATGTTATTGTTGTTCTTTATTGTACTTATATTGAATTGTTACAATAATATTTTACAATAATACCATAAATACTAAGGCGGACTTATTCCTAGAAGGAAACTCTTCCAGTCAACCTTAGAATACGAACCTTATAATACGAAATATATGATGTATTTGTATATAAACACATAAAAATAAATATAAATAGGAATATAAATAAATAATAAAATAAATATGTATATGAACGTAAATGTATCTACATACATACGGATGTGGTAAAGACATAACTATATCGATACACGAGTATCTCAAGTTATCTTGCTGTTTGTTAAAGTGGTGATAAAACGCAGAGTATACGTAGTGACGACCGAGATGGATTTTAAAAATATCTGTTTAATAACGTTTAATTTTACTTAAGGAAATTGAAAAATACATATATATCTTAATTAATTTCTTGACTTAACTACTACTATCTTCACGGTCTCTACAAACTGGTATATATATTATGCAAACCTGATGGCTCTTGGATATATGTGATCTGTTAAGTGGCTTGAAGAAAAAAATATTATTATCGGGAGTCCTCTGGCAAAGGGAAAAATAAATAAATAGATACATTGTACGCCGATGGAACATTTAGGTCTTGTCCAAACCCTTTCTATCAATTGTTTCCTTTACACGCAGACATCACGCATGAATCCGGAACCGTCAGTTTTGTGCCACTGCTTTTCGCTTTGTTACCTAAAAAATCAAGTTACACATGAGAGACTTTTCAAAATTATGGAAGAGAAATTTTCTATAAATATAAACACCTTTAAGTCCGATTATGAACTAGCTATAATCCAAGCCATTGTCTTTATGGTTTAGATTATAGCTAGTTCAAGTCGGAAATATCCTAAAGAAGTGATATAAGGGTGCCTACTACCATTTTTTGAATGCGGTATGGAAAAGTCGAACACATTTGTTCTCAGCTCCTCAGAACAAAGTCGTAAATTTACCCAGCTATGATCCTAATTAGCAATTTTGCCGCGATTGTTATACCTGAAGCTTACCTTTCTCTAAGTGAATCAGCTCCTGACACCGAAGAAAGTAGATCATTTCAAAGTTATTTTGTTAAGCAATGGATCACTCACATCACCGGGGAAGTCTTTAGTTGCTATGGTGAAAAATTTAGAACAACGAATTCCATTGAAGGGTGGCATAGGACGATCAATACAAATATTCCAAAAAAGACCACCTTTATTCCTGTTTATTAAGCTTTTAAGACAGGAAGCAAAACTGTCTGTTATAATAATACTCCGCGGTGACTATTATTGTATCGAAGAAAATGGCGAAAAGTCGATATCAAGATTGACATTCAAATTAATAAAATCGTATCGGATTGTATGAACAATATGATTTCGACGACAGAATGTTTGTAACGAATATCCGTGTTCAGGCGGGCTAATCAATACAAACAATATATTAGATATTTTGTATCTAAATACGTATAATTATTAACTTATTACAATAATTTAGTTAATTTTCTTTGATAAGTAAGTACAAATATAATAGTGTTTTTGAGTGACTTTGTCCTTATGAGAATCTGTCTTTTCGAGAATCTGTCCATGTGCGAACGAAGCGTTTCAGCGGCGTCCAAGCAGTGTGATCACGTGATAACGCGTTATTTATTGTTGCGACCAGCCGCGTCGTTGATCGCTGCGACGAGCGACACCGTGTGCCCGACGCCTTATTGACCATTTTAGAAAGTGCTAGGTACAAAATGTTCACATCGGCAGACCGTGTAAGCTATCATTTTTCACGTCCTAATCCGAAGACAGGGCTCGTCAAAGGGAGCGCTTATCGCGTGCCCAATTTATTTCCTAGGGATTTCCACGTGATATTGTCATAGACGTGTCATTTCACCCGGGCGTTTTTTGGACGTATTACATAAGCTTCACATATCGAAAGGGGGATGTGCGAATTAGGAATGACACGCGGCAATATTTTTGTTAGAACGCTTTTGTACAGTGACGATAATTTAATGTCTGACTTTAAACACACGAGTAATATTACAACCTTTTTATAAATAGGCTGATTTCACAAAAAGGTTGCGCCATTAATTCGTTTTAAAAATCCACTCACATTTTTAAATCCCTGTCATTGTATAAGCATCTCAAAGCAAGGCCAGGCTTCCATTGAAATCACGAGAAGTTTAGGGCTATAATCCATAATGTGGGCTCAGTGCCCGGTAGTGGATAACATGCCCCAGAATCCATCTATAGTAGAACCTTTAGTAGAACCACTGTAGTAAATGACAAGGGGGTTTTAGTCCATAATCCACCAGGCAGGCATAGCGCGGATCGGTGGATACACATGATCGAGGTTTTTATCCAGTAATTTGTAATTTATGTAATTAAACTTCATTACACAATGATATGCACATAAAGCGAGTATCTGCTGCTCCATGCTATAATGCATTCTCTGCCAGAATAATATATACGAGTAGGTACCAGATAATATATTCCAGGGTGGAGGAACGTCCTTCCGGTGGGGGATCTTCGTCTTCCTGTTTGCACACGCAGCCTCCAATAAAATAATCACTGCAGCCTTAATTGCTTTATGTAGATACAATGCAGGTCCACGTCCGGAAGCGAGATAGGACACTGAGCTGGCGACGGAAACTGGCTTAAACTTATTTTCAGTTTAAATTTTATAACTGAGTCGCAGCTGACAGGAAGAAGTTTTCTTTGTCCCAGAATATTTTTTTCTAATTCTCTGATTTTCTAACCAAGTTTTCCTTATCCGTCGAAATTAGTTAAAATTCAAAAATCCATACCTAATTTGAAACTCAGTACTACGGGCCGTGGTTTGAACTTACGGCCCCTAAGGCTATCACCGCTTTTTCATTTATGTTTAAATCCCCTAATAAAAATAATAGAATATAAAATAATTATTTATAACATCATAATCTTAGTAAGAAGTAGGTTGATAGGACCTTAGTTCAACCGTTCTGATGCGGACCGTAACCCAGACCGAAATATACTTACTTACTCAACGAAATTGGTTGTCTTGTAAGAAGTAATCAATCATCCACCTACCTATTGACATTTCCAAACAGCGTTGGAGTATTGTACGTAAGTAATTTCAAACTTGATAATACTTCCTTACCATCTTTTGATACTAGAATAAACAACCCGTATTCGTTTACTAGAAATTATAGATAGGTACAGAAGCCAAGTAGATACTTATATACTACAGTCCAACGTATGTATGAGTATATAAATATTGTATGAGTATAAACTGTTAGAGGCACCAATAACGCCTACTACGCAAAAGGTCCCAGGTTCGATTCGCTGTCGGATGAACATTTCGGACAAAATGTTTGTTTGGATAGTTATTTTTCGATTTTGTATGTGGATGCACGACTTGGGGAATACTAGTGTGGATCATTGAGTGTCGTGTTGAATTATTATTATCAAAAAAGTACAAAATGACGGATAATTATTTAATAAATTGTAATTAAATCTTTCTTCTGAAATAAGTACCCTACAAATATTATTGTGAAATTTCGATTTTAAATGGCAACCGCCAACTTGACTTCAACTATTGAAATTAGCATTCGACAACTTTAAAATCATCAAATTGATATGATAAATTATCACGAAATTTAACATTATTCATGTAGATATTTTTATTCTATCAGGTAAATTAGTACAAAACTAATAGTTGTGCTTTACCGATTGTTAATCTCTTTCTCCGGAATTAGTTTTAGCTATTTTTCAACCTCTCCACGATTAAAGATTGTGAGTTTCAATGGTAATAATTAATTATTTTATATTTTATCCAACTCTGTTTAATACGAGCACTAAGATGAAACTAGAAATCTTTAGAAAGTTCTACCTCAATATTAAATTACGATTCATCTGAAGTCAAAACTATCAAGCATCCTTTTGGCGAACGTTCCAATTTTTTACTTACTCAAATTGCTTCTTCTATAAATAAACATTTTTAATTAACATTCCGTCTTTGCTACGTTTCTACGGTTCGCATTGAAAACTCACTGAAATATTTCTCTATTCAAATAATGCATCCAGCTAATATTAAATGTTTATTAAAATTTTCTTAGAGTCGATGTAAATATATCTACCATACCACCAGCAGCCTATGTCTCTCCACTGCTGGCTATATCCAGCAATGGAGAGGCTCTAAAGTGGAGAGCAGTGGAGGCCTCTTCCAAAACTCTCCACCATACACGATTTTCGGCTACCACCTGCGAATATCTTCAAGTCGTCTGGCCGGACGGCGTCCCACACAGCTTCCCGCTATGTTGTCTTCTTTCGAGGACTCATCTACACTTAGAGTATACCTACTCGTACATAAGCATAACTTTCTTATGTAGCATCTCCACTCATTTTCGATCCTGCAGCAATATGACCCGTGCTCATTGCCACTTTAACATACTTACTCGTGTTTAATTTCATTGTTGGGTAATAAAAAAGTAAGAATTTCCATAAAAAGCGCCCATAAAGGAAGCGCGTTATGCGTATGTATGATAAACGCATACAGTTAATTTTTAAAAGAAACTACAATTATCTTATGTTTAGCATGTAGTATTTTACATGTTATGGGACAATGTGCCACCAAAATGTCCATCTGTATTCAGAACTTATCCTTATCTCACTCAAAATAAACATAAGTGAAAATATAATAAATGTTCACTTTCATCTAATTGTTTATTCACAACTCTCTAAAAGTAAATATTTGATAGGGAGCTCCTACAAACGCAAACGCACAAATAAAACACGCAGATAAACACGTGAAATACAATAAGTTGGTTAAAATGGAGTAATTTTAAGAACAATATTTCATTAATATTTGATGTATTATTTAATTAATTCATAATATACAGATATATTAAAAATAACTAAAAACAAGACACTAGTGTTATAATAAAGTTTAAACTCTTAGTTGCTCGAACACTATGATAATTGTAGTTATCGATATTAATTGAAAACATAGATAGACCAAAGACCACTTTTAAGACCAAAGCTGTCGATTTCTTATTTAAAATTTAAAAAAAAAATTTATTAGTTTATTTTATAAGCCTCATTTAAATACAAAAAAAATCCACTAATGGTTTTACAAGATTGCGACACCAATTTGCACCAAAAGATTGGCTTCAGTTTGACCAGTCAAGCGCGGCTCGACCTAACGAGGTCATACATAGAAGAACAATCGAAGGTCAAACGTTTCGTACAATTAGGGTAAGTTAAACATATTAACTTAAGAAACTAATGTAGAATGCTACACATTAAATCATATTACATATATCCAGTATGCAAAAAGCAGTGTAGCCAACATCAGAAACCGGAGTGCGATGACTCGTCACTAATGATGCGAGCATGCGTGTGAACCATGCGAGCGTTGATCCGTCCACACAGTCGTGACTCGTGAGTACTGGTGATCAACTGATCACTTCCTCTTCCTAGTGTATTAGCGCGCTTCGCCCACTGTTCACCTGTACAGTGCTTTACACGCATTACAATTAGAACAAAAAGTGCCCTTCGCTACCGTGCCGTGCGAACTGCGATTATGAGTATAATATATCGCAATTTTACGCTTGAAATTGGCAGCTGTTTTTGTTTGCATAAAACTTCGATTAAAGATTATTATTAAAGCGTCGTGAACATTGTGTCGCCTAAAGTAGTTGTATGGAGACTTCATACATAATGGAGTCAATTTAAAGTCAGCTGTCCGCAGCCAGTGACGCTTCTATACATACAGCAAACGTTGACATAATATGTCAATACGACTGACTGCACTATGGTTTTATCGGTTGCGTTCGGTCTAGTAGCTGCACGTCTTTAGAGATCAGCAGGGCAACCACGCGATTCACCGTAACCAGCGACCCTGTGTGTCCAATGCCGCACTCGTGGAGTGGATTTATAAGTTACATAAAAATATCTTATAATGTTGTTTAAGCATTAATTTCATTTAATAATATTACAGTATTTCACGGTCAGCGTATACTAAGCGTAAACATAATAATAATAACATTTACAACATAAGATGTTTTGTTACGGCTATGCACCTAAGAAAGGGCTTTTAAGCAGGGTTGGTAAAAATCCGATATTTATAATAAATATCAAAATATCAGATATTTGACATAGGTATGTATATCCGATATATATCGGATGTATATCTATATTACTATACTAATATTATAAAGAGGTAAAGTTTGTAAGTTTGGATGTAGGAGGTAATCTCCGAAACTACTATTCCGATTTCAAAAATTCTTTCACCATTTGAAAGGTACATTATTCCATATGGACATAGGCTATATATTATGTGAAAAAAAGATGGTTTTAATGTGTGAAAATTGTTATAATTAATATACTTATTTATTATAAAACAACAAAAAATAAGTAATAAGTGAAAATAAGTTACATAAAAATAAGTAAAATTAAAGTACCTAACAAAAGATTAGTCTTTGAGATTAATAAATCAGTCTACTAAATTAACATTCAACTAAATTATAATTGTAATCTTTAGTGTTGGATCATTGGCAGTGGCACTGATCATAATTTTTATTTATGTCAGTATAACAATTTAAAAGCGTGGGATCTGACAAAGTTCTAGGTTTGACGATAAATATCAATTGATATATATCGTGATATATATCATGCATGAAATATATCCACTGATATATATCAGCGAACCCTGCTTTTAAGGATTTAATTTTAACTATTTTTTTAAACTTTTGTCCTCCTGTAACTTTTGCAAAATTTAAAATGGATTTTTATAAAACTTGTTTACTATTAATTTTACACTATTTAACTTAGTATGGGTTTGCATTTTTTGTATTATATGTAACATATGTATACTATGTGATCAGTGGACGAATAACACGAAGAAGCAACGTGTAAAAGTTGTACATTTTCATTTGTTATCATCGTATTAGTGTTAATTAATAGATACAATACAGCAGTAAAATTGATTGACAATATTAACACATAGTGTTAATGCACATAGTGTTAATTAACACCATCACAAAATCAAAGTTCATTCACGATGAAAAATAAATATCATAATAAACGAGAATCTATCTATAGTCTATAGTCTTGCACATTCATCAGGCGCAAAGCCGTAAATATCGAGCATTCAAAGCTGCCTTTTTATTTCATATTCAATATGAAAGGATAGAGCACCTTTGACAGGAATGAAAGGGTGGCGCGCATCTTTGATAGGAATTAGTAGGTGCGTGCCAGTCATATTCACAAAGGAGTCTTTTATTCTCAAACGTGGATAAAAACCAGTAGGGAATCGTAGGACTATTTTTGAATAATACACCGCATCCAACAGATACTGTATGTTTCGATTGATAACAAGAATCACCGTACGAGCGCAGACAAGCAAACTAATGCAATAAATAGATACTTTGGGCACATACCTATCGTCATCATGGGTATAGTGGATTGTATGTATGTGTATTATATTATGTGTGTATGTGTAGTTACGTATATTACATGATACAACATTGGTATACATATATTAGGAAAATTTAAGTAAAATTATATATGTATATAGGTACTCTTTGTCGTTTAACTTAGATACATATGCACCGCCAAATGTATCTCCTCTTTTTAACCCAAAGGTTTTTAAGTTCAATAAAAAATAGTCTCTTATATAACATAAAGTCTCTTATAAATAACGACATAGTAACCTCTAGTTTCTCCTGAAATTCTACTTACACACAAAAAGCCCTTCAGTGTGCGTGAGGTGTGCGTGTTATGCATATTCTTCACTGTTATATATCTGTTTTATGAATGAACATCGGGAGTGTGTTGACGACTCCTGTGTTGATACATCGATGCATAGACGTGGAACACGTGTAATCAGTAAATTGACGCTCTTTGTATTCGATTGATGCGAGGCTCCGAATTAGTAATTTTATTTTATTGTATTTGTAAGTAGTATGATATTTTTTATAGATTGAAGGATATAGGGATAAAAGGTAGAATAAAAAATAAGCTGTGAGTGTTGATGTGTTGCAACTATTTTTAATTTTAATGATTTGTCCACGCAAGAACTGCATTGTTGTTTGCTTTCACAGAATACAAACGTTAATTTGCATCATGCATGTAAATATAAGTTTATGTATAATGTTAGTGACATTGTGGTGTGAGTTCCAAACAAATATGGAATAAGAATCATATCTGTTACACTGATTTCATAAACATAATTCCGCGATTATTATATAGAATGCAATAGATAAATGTGATAAAGAAGATTTACCTCTACGTTTAGAAATTTATCCGAATGTTTTATCAAAAACGGTATTATATTTAAAAGAAAGATGGTTCTTTGTAGAAAATTCTTGGAGAATTAGTAGCCTAATTCTGTTAAGCTTTAAAATTATGGGAGCATGTTTCTATGACGTTCACGTAGGTAAGTGAAATGTCAAAAAGCTTGCAACGCGTTGAGAGCATAAGGCCAAAGTTGTAGTGAAAGCGGGAGACTGAGCGAATTCTGTTATTTCACCTACGTCATATCAGAAAATCACAGGATTATTAATGAATTATTAAAAGAAATCGAGATTTTCATAATCCACTTATATGAACGAATGATTTACAGCACTATAACGTTTGCACAACACAGTTGCATTTACACCAAATATAGAATTTTTATATACATATATAATAGGTTGACCCAAAAATTTCAAAGTATTTTTTTTAACGCATACCCACTTTTTTGTCTTATATCAAAACACACGTAAATCAAATGTCGTAACCTTCGGACCACGGCAAACCGTGGCGGGTTGCATCGAAACATGTCAGTACTTGCACACTTAGGCGAGCGCGCGCTTACGCGTCGACATACATGCGATTTCTAGTTTGACGAGGACGTCCCCCTCGCTACACCGTGAACACACACCGGCCTTCAGCCAACACCTTTACCAGGTATCGGCACGTGCTTGGGAGCTGCTCACCGATTCGCGAAACCGCGGTACCCTCCCAAAGCAACGCCTTAACGAGGTCCGTTCCTTCCGAAGACCATACATGTCCGGTGACTCTTGAAAAGCCATTAGTCCCACAAGGATTTAGCTATTCCAAAAAAAAGAAAACCTACGTAACAGCGCGAAAAATTTAAGGTGTGACTTGGTATAAATTCTATAACACTGTGATTTTAAGCAACAAATTTAAACCAAATCTAAAATACTTTCCATAATGATACTTATTTTGTTTCCTGTGAATTTGGAATAACTGTGTAAAATAATTTACTTACTTTGTTTACTTAATTAATTCTTCAATACAAAAACTTTGTTAACTCCTGTATAAATAAAAATAAAAAACACACATAATGACCCTTTATTTCCGTGTATCGTAGGTTAGAGACATACCCAGCAATGAGCATATACTACCCAGATACGGATAAACACGTATCTAATAATTAATGCTTGTCGTGAATTGAATCCGGTACTTCTTATTATCTCATTGCACAATAGACAAGGACACTACTGATTCGATTAATCGGTCGCCGTATTTAGCAGTAGATAGTAAGCCATTATCGTGCAGTTGTCGCAGATTGAAAGGGGACGGAAATCCAAACTATTTCCCCCACATCACCTAAGTAGGTACTGACCACGTCCCGTGTCACTGTCGGCTCCTTACACCACTCTTTCCGCTGTCCCCATCCGCTTGCACTGAGGCGTAACCTGCCGCGCCCACATCACAGGATGCTACGACGGGAAACTGACAGGCATCGTGATAGGGTACAGCCCCAAATTATACATGTGGATCCTATAGGTACAGACAATATAACATACATAAAATTTACACCACTGGAAAAGCTAACTTTTGAATCCTTTGCAAATTCGGATATCATATAGATATCTATTTTCGTTCCATTTCATATTTATTTGCTTGTAATTTATCAGAAAAACTTGATATCTATTTAATTGACTTTGTTTGCTCGTAACCACGGAATATATTATAAGGAAATCCCAAGTATGTGCTCATAACCTGCGAGTATTTTCCTTTTTTTTATTTATTTTCTATTCACATTTCTAATGCTACAGAAGTAGCTTGTAAGTGCCTGAAAACCATAGTTTGTCTGGGCCAGTTTTTTTAAACATTTATCATAAATTTCTATTACTACCTGTATTTTCATGTATTTCAATAGGTATTTCTTTAATATAATCCACATTTATTTATATTAATACAAATGTATGGCATATGGGTATATATCGTTTGATAAATAATATCTACTAGAAATAAACTGTATTTAATATTCTCGTGTTTAGTGTTTCTTGATAGTGTTGCTTTAAAATATTTAGATGTTATATTTTTATATAATACGTTATTTTATTTTTTATTTCATAACATATAGGTAAATGATTAACGTACCTTCATCTGTTAATCTGACAGAAATTTTATAAACAAAATTATTCAGCTGTATATTTGTTATATGCATAGTAATATCCGATTTTACTGGGCAGAAAATATCAAACATTGCAAGTATTTTGATAAATTAGTACGAGATTTTTGTTTACTTACTGTCATAAGGGGAGAAAATGTTTCGTAAACTTTATTGTAATCTACAATTTTAAATTTTGGTCCACTTACGGCAATGTTATTAACAGTTTTTTTTTTAAATAACGTTTTTAGTTTTTGTGTATCAAATTATTTGGAAAATATTCTGTTTCCTTAATATCATAAATTCAAAATATAGCTAGTGTTCTTTTCAATATTCATTAAAATTCCTCTCAGTTTTATTAAAAAATATTTTTTCTCTGTGACTTTAAATAAATATTCTTCTTAACTTTAAATACATTTTTGTTCGTGCTTTATATTTTCATTCACAGCTTTACGTCCTCGGTTATCTGAACCGTGTCCCCGTCTGTCCGATCGCAAGGGAGCCCCTTATTTGCTCGCTAAATTGCCATTTTTATGGCACGAGCACGATATGTACCATTACGCCCGTCGCGTCACTTGACAAATACAAAAAAGTTACGTTTTATTCCGCTGAATTACTTGTCCGTGCAACTGTTCAATACTGAAAATTTATAAGTTACGGTTCGAAGAACTCGTTAATGATAATTCGGTTCAAGTAACATGTGAAATCGTGACGAACAATTTCAAGATAATTAATCAATGAGTTTATAATCTATTTGTTTCGTAAATCAAAAAAAGAGTTTAATGTTTGTCATTCAAGCGATTCTTCCCGCAATGAGTTCACTAAAATAACAAAGTTATATGTTTCATTACATGTACCTATATATTATTATTATTTGTATTTGAACTACGCGCGCCTTTTCTGTTCCGACCAATGTCTCTATTTCACCGGTCTGCTGGAAGAGATCTCCTGTGGAGATAAGCTTAACTTTTGTACACTTTCTCTCAGTTTATCAATTTTATCATATTTATATAGGGATATCGTTTTCTGTGCTCAATAAAATAAATAAATATAAAGATTCAAAGGTCAGATCACATCAAAGTCATGCTTTAACGGTTAATTCTGAATATTGAAATGAACAAAGAATTTATTTTAAAAAATTGTGGAATTGTATTATAACTTTTCCACTAAATTATTAATAAAAAAGGAAAAAGTCCTTTAAAGAGAACTCAAATCAAGAGAAGTCAAATTATACATATAGTATCGGTTAATCGAGCGTTCGCACAAATGCAAACGTCTTTTGCAGCTCCGTTAGTAATTACTTAGGTAGCGACAAATATAACGTCGTAGAACAAACGTATTCATTCAGTTAGAACATAGAATATGAACTTTAAGATCACTGCACTAACTCGTTTACGAATGCTAAATAGCTAGTCATCGTGTGACTCTTAATATTAAGTTAAATTCAATCAATTCTCAAATGTTCTTGAAAACTAATTCTTCTGTTCCATGTTCACTACATTTTGTATATATTAATTACAAAGCTATAGTAAAGTATAATAACAAAAGATTATACAGTGTGGTAGCGTAGTGAAAACAAGATTCATTGAAAATACTATTACAGTACAGTGGAGTACCAACAATGGTTATTTGAAAAAAAGTACCGCAAAGAAATCGTTAATCCGTACAGAAACATTATAATCATTATAAAAAATTTCACGACATGAGTTTGGCTAAAGTGTAAACGCCGCTGATCGCTCGCCGTCACTTCCATTGGACATTCGTCATACACCGCCGGCGACCACTCCTCGCTTTCATCGTGGCGCTGCACTGGCGACTTGGAGTCTAGACCTGACCATAGTAGTGATATGAGCAGTAGATGGGACCTGAAATTATTTGGAAATCGTTCTCTAATACCCAATTTGAATATGATGGTTGCCATTCGCATTTTAAAGTTTAAATTACAGTAATATTTTTTTTAAAACCAAATATTTATTGGTTTAGATTTCGCTTAAAAATTAGCTGTTTCCAGATTTTGTTTGAATAGAAACATACTCTAAATCTGAGTTTTATAATAAAACAATAAAAATATATATAAAGATTTCACTAAAATCTCAATATTTGAGAAACCGACAAGAAAGTCCTTTTCCTCAGATAATTTACATTTTAACACTGTCGTCCCTGATCTATCTCTCTATCTATAGGACCTAAAATTCTATAATGCCTACGAAGGAAGGTCTATGCTCTCATGAGGAGCTTATAAATTGATATCAATGGTGTTAATATTAATGTGGAAGCAAAAAAGAGGTATGTGAGGTATGGTATGTGGTAACGTCATGAAACCACATTATTGCAGTTAGCTATGGAACTCTCGAGATTTTCTAGAGTGCTAGTTTTACACGACCTTGTGTGTTAACCGTTTTGCACGACGGCCGAAGACAGGGCTTTATGCCTTGACTCCATGTTAGACGGAGGCTATTAAACTGTCAATGGCAGAGGGCCATAATAGCTCGTGCGCCGGAGTACCGCAATATGGGCCGCATAAATCAGATAATTAACCCTCCTAGCCCTTATTAAGGACATAAATTTCGCGCTCTGCCGCACACCACTCGAGATGTTATGTGGGTTTAATGCGCATAACACACTCAACGCTTCATCTCAGTGGCTGCCGTGGGCGGTCCTAATGTAGTTGTTGCGGTTTAGTACATGACAGCGTTAATCTATGCCGAAATCCTTTGTTTACTTAGCCTGTTGCTAAAGGAAAAGTAAGCAAACATGTAGTATACATGTATATTATGTAATGTCTTTATTGCCAAAGTTTGTCGGTCTGGACTAATGTTGGCATATACCGCGGGTGTCCATGGGCGACAGTATCCACTTACCACCAGATAGATTGTATGCTCGTTTGCCACATTCTTTCTATAAAAAAAGATTGCAGTATAGGGGGAGAGTGCATGCTGTATTCTCACAGCCGCTTGCCACGGCCACTGGCCACGTTCCCCTCTCTCACAGAAGACTACCTTGAAATGTACGGCATTTCCTACTTTATCCTATTTCCCCAATCGGTTAATTTTATTAAAAGGATTATTTAAAAATTATTTAAAAGGGATAAATTTGACTAAGTTTAAAATTTACTGTCATATTTAAAATTTTACTTTTATATTTTCTAGTATTTGTCAGATTAATATTAAAAGTACACGATCAAGAATGCTTAGATTAAATATTTACTGTACCTAACGCTCGGTTTAGATTATTTTTAACAATGTCATGTAATTCCGACAGCATGTTGTCACCGGCATTGAGTTGGTACGACATAATCAATATTTAAGTAAAATAGATATAATTAGTATATTTATTACTGATATTTAAGGTATTTTTAAATAATATTAAAATTAACGCAATGGACGGGTAAGCAAGGTTTCTAGATTGACCGGCTATTCGCTACGAATTACTCACAAGGAGTCCATAGAACCAACCAAGACATAAATAATTTTAATTTTACGTCCAATTACTAACGAGGTATAAATACATTTATAAAGTACACTGTTATCGAGGAGTGATCGAGATAATATCACAATATCGCGTGCCTGCAAACATTACAGAGAGCATGAACTGGTGAGTCATCCCATCCCCCATCCGGGGCTTATCAGACACGATCACCGCTACAGATGGCGTCGTATGCATTAATTGTATGCCGCATTCATCAACATACATGTGATCTTTTGCAGTAATGGATACCCAATTTTATTTATACAATGACAAGAAAATAAAATACTCGTCAGACACTTGTTTTTAGTATTGTCTTTGGACAAAACTTGGATTGGATTGGATGGAAAGGGGTACAATAGGTATCTCATGGGAATAAGATGGAGATGGGTTTAATACTGAGATGGAATAGAAAACCAGTTTTTAGTAACTCGCAGTCACTTTCAAAACATTATACGTTTTGGACTATTTATCAATGACAGACATTATTTTACTTTTTTCTCTGTATTTCTGTTTGCAAAATGTTTCTATATAATGGGATTGGATGGAAAGGGATAGGGATGGAATACGTACCGCATGGGAATAGATGTAGATTGGGTTTAATATTGAGATGAAATGGAAAATGAAGTCTAGTAGCATGCAGCCACTTCCAAAATGTTATACGTTTTCGAATATTATTGTCATAACTAACAACTGTTTCTAAAATGATAATGGAGATAAAAACCACGCAAACGAACTCCAGGTACCTACCGTTAACTGTTACAATACAGTTATAGCCTCTATAATAAATATAAGCAACCTAGAAAGAATAACTTCAGGATAACATTGGACAAGAAATAATTTCTAAAATTACAATTAGTTTTTTTTTGTTAATTAGCAACTGTATCTAGATATAGCGATCAATAATAAGTAGTAATTAATTTTAATTGTAACCACAACAACAATTAGATCTTTTTGAAAGGTCTTCGCCAGTGAAGTAGAAACGGAAAACTTGTTTTTCATCTAAACTCTGAGGTCGTAATGATGACTCGTCGAATTAAAAACAGAGGAGCGAGCTCACAACGAATGTATTGTACCGATAGTCATTTATCAAACGTCCGACGTCCGTTCTCCGCCTCTAAAAAACTTATCCAATACTCAGTCTTATTGCTTTTACACTCAAGATACGGATCTATTAAAAGCAATGCTCGGAGGAAGATGAAACGTTTTATCTTTGACAGCTCTAAGTTTCTATGGGCGCGAGACGCCGACTGCACTGTTTTGTGCTGTTTGTAACACTGCTGTTTGTTTTCTAGTCTATGCTATGTCTATGCTCATATTTTTAATGCCGTAATAATTATGATATGACATCATACACACGTGCATGCTACAATCCCACAGCCGCTGGGCGCACTCAACTGGCCACGTTATCTGTTCCTCAGAGAAGACTGCCGTAGACTACTGCATTTCCTACTTAAACTTTATACTATTCGGTAGAGAATGAGATACGCCAGAGCTTATTCATTACAATACAATATTATTTATTTGTAAACATTGGCAATAATCTTCTTCAAGTCGTCGTCTCAAGCGCGACAACTATTTTGCCAATGTCACGTGTAAATTAATTTCAAATATGGCGTCACTCAGTAAAGCGATAGTAGGTTTACTGAGAACATTTGGACTCTTTGGAAGGACACGAAAAACGCAGTCTTATGCTTTTGATTATCACAAACTATCACTATTAAACCACAAAGTCCACAATATATAATTTTTGTAGTAATCAAACAAAAATTCTGTCACACCTCTCTGGCTTTCTCCAAAGAATCATTTTGCGATGTTCAGGCTTACAAATAATATAAACTGACGTCCATTTGTCACTTCCATATTTAAAAAAGCCATGTTTAATCTAGAATAATATAAAAGCAGCCTCAATTAGTTTTTTTTTTTTTTTATAGACTAGTGGGCGGACGAGCAGGCGGTCCCACGTGATGGTAAGTGTTACCGCCGCCCATGGACACCTGCAACACCAGGGGGTATGCGGGCGCGCCGCCGACCTTGCAAAGTCCTATTCACAGCTCTCTTGAAGAACCCCATATCGTAGCTTAATGGAAAGACCTCTTTAGGCAGTTCGTTCCACAACCTACGGGTTCGTGGTATAAAGTAATTTTTTATAAGTATTTATTTATTTTATGTATGTTAATTTCCATTCTCCTTATGTAGGCATTTCGTCCGGGGCGTACCAAAGTTTGTCATTCTGCACTGATATTGGTATTTATCGCGAATGTCCATGGGCGACAGTATCCACTTACCACCAGGTGGACTGTCTGCTCGACTGCCGTCTTCTATGTATAAAAAAAGTATTACAGCATATTATATATTGTTTGTATATCGTTTACTATGGAACTGCTCTATTTAAAACTAGCTTCTACCCGCGGCTTAGTTCGCGCTTCGTTGGCTTCGTAAGCAGCCGTAAAAGATTTTTAACACCGACATGATGGATTTCACGGATGAAAATCCATCCCGTAGTTTTTGACTAGTACCTAATTCTATTAAAAATCATTATTTTTTATTTTCCTCTATAACTCAACTTCCTTGTATCATATGAAGATGACGCGTATACCAGTTTTCCTTCTGCATACTTAGCTATACATTAGTGGAAACCCGATCAAAATACGTTCAGTAGCTTTTACGTGATGCGCAAACAAACAGACATACAGCCAAACAGTTTATAAACTACTGATTTGGGTTCTGTAGCTTCTAAAGAGACTCCCCATTTTTTTTTAAATTAGGTCAATGTACAGACAACCCTTTTACTGTTTTATTGTATGTACTTATAGAAGTTGAAAGTTGATCATTTTATGTAGGTACTGCATTAGCATTATAAATGGTTGGAACAAGATCGTTCCTCGAGCGTGACAAAGATAAAAGCATTTCGTATGTGCTTCAATACCGACTATTAAGTATTAACATTGTGAACGCCCTCTTCTCCTTTAGGGTCAAAAGATAGGGTCGATAAACTCGTGTCCATTGAGCCATATACCCGATCAAATAACATACGTTATCTACACAAGAGCATAAACAATTTTAAAACTGCTTCTATAAGGTAACTTATTCAGAACTAGCGTATAAGACCCGATTAGCCTTTATTTATGGTAAATATTCCAGGTATTATGCTCGAAACTAAAGCAGTGAAGATTTTGAATTGGTTTCAAATGCTAAAAGCAGGGCGCGCTCGGCATAAAGCAGGGTAAAAACGAGTAAAAAGGGAAAAAGTGACAAACACAGAAAGAGCATTAGCAATACAAAGGCGTTGAACGTACCAGGTGTTAATTGTATCTCGTATGCACTCACCCGGGTAAATTCTGTGTTGGTGATGAGAGTGAGACCGATAATAATCTATTGAACTTGATAAAAGTTGGTGGCAGTACGAAGGTCTACAAAGATTATTTTTAATCGACTGGAAAATGTGAGAAGCACTACCAATACTACTGAGCCATGACTTCGCCCTCGCTAGCGTAGGTTGTATTAGTTAAATGTAAGCTCGACGTATTTGCTTATGAGAGATGCCTATGTCCTATCAGAATATACTGGGTTGGAGTACTGGTTGATTAATTAATTAGTTTTTAACTAAGCCAATAACATTATTTTTATTTTTACATTGTTTTATTTTATTTTAATTTAAACTTGATAATTGCTCATATTGAATTTTATATCATTAAAAAGAATAATTAAAAGCCTTTCTCAGCACATCCTGATACTTTACCAGAAGGTTTCGGTAATACTTTACCAGAAAGTCAGTATCAGCTAGATTTAATTGGCAGATAATTTATCTATCAGATTGTTAACAGTTACTTTTGGTTTTGCTCCTAAGGGCCTCTCTCATAACCCCTTGATATTTTATCACAAGGCGGTGAGAAAGGTTCTTAGTTTAATAAATAGTAGGTAAATTTACACACTGAACCTGTCTTAATCTCTTACTGCTAGGCCCAGATCTATAGATACGCCTTAAAAGTTGTGGGTTATAATTCATATTTATTTATTTCAATTCCAAAAATGTAACCCAAAAATCCAAAATATATTTCAATTGATATCCAAATTAACTTGTATATCCATAGATACAAATTATCAATTTCCAAAAATATATAACCCACAACTGTAGGACTTAATACATATAGACATTCATACAAAAAATAATGTATAATAATGCGATAAAATTGCTCTAATCTAATTTCGTATGGCAAATGATTTGGCTTAATGTGATTTGCTGAAGGCGTAAGCCCCGTATCGTTGTGGAACACAAGCGGGTGCCAGCGATATGCATAAGCAATGCGATGTTCATGAGGATCGTTCCAACAACGCTCACCCTTCAATAATGATGTCACTTTAAACATTAAGTAGGTATAATAAGACAATTCGTACTCTGCAAACATTTGTGACATTATCTGAGAAAATGGACATTATCGTAGATACGTCTTTCCCAGGTATTGAGACTAATAAAATCTTTAAAAAAACACTTCTTTTTTTGCTAAATTAAATGATTTTCTAAATTATTTTGCTAAGCTAAATCTTAATTAGCCATGTGGCGTCTTTTAGATCTTCTTCTAGGTATCCAAGGAGTTGTGCGTTAATAATACATTCCATCACCTTGGAGAGGTTATCACTATTGGCCTGTAACTGGCTGGCTCGTAATGATCAATCCATGTCCAGCAATGGATGCTAAAAGGGCTGTTTACGGTACAATTACGTTTTATATAAATATATATCACATGTTAAGCATTTGATAATTTTCTGTTTAAACAATATTTTGAAACAAGGAAATTTTAAATTATAAAACTCAAGTCAATAAGTTCAAACCGATAATAAAGTCCCTTTGCTCAGATAACGTGACATAGTTTGATAATTTGATAGAATATTTACTTAATTAAAGAATTAAGGTTTTATCTTCACTTTTATTTTAAAATTATGCATTAATAAAAGTTTTTGCATTAATATTTAAATTAATTACATTAATATTTATATTAATTTCATCAATATTTAAATTAATTGAATTATTAATTTTTGCACGTTTATTGAGGCAGAACATAATGAAAAGAAAAATGATCGCAATCAGATAAAACTATCAAAGTATCCGTAACTTAGTCTGTATATTCTTAATAAATTAAGCTAAAGCTTAATATGCTTAATAAGCTAAAGCTTCAGATTCAAATAAATACAAAAGATTATCTCTAAATAATTTTGTACTAAAAGCGAACATCTTTGCGCCACATCATATACGACTCGTGAAGTGAAGTCTCGTTAATGAGATTATGCAGGCTGCGGATAATCCGCGAATGAGCAGTAATACCGAAGAAAATGTGCCTAATCGTATTGCCCTTTGGCGTTATATTGCCCTTTTGCACCCCAATGAATAAATTGCATAAACGAGGTTTTTAAACACTTTTTATATAACCAGTGCTTATTCCCTATGGAAAACTCCTTTGTAGCCAACGTCCAAGTACAATATGGGGTTCTTCAAGAGAGCTGTGAATAGGATTTTGCATGGTCGGCGGCGCGCCCGCATGCCCCCTGGTGTTGCAGGTGTCCATGGGCGGCGGTAACACTTACCACAGGTGTTCTCTGCTACTGAAAAAGCTAAGAAAAAGCTACTGGTATCACTTTGGTGGCCCTGTACCGGTATTGTCCACTTATGAGTTTCTTACGAGCCTGACAAAAGATTGATACAGATATGTACTGTAAGGAGCTGCAGACGATGGTGGAAAAGCTAGCAACAAAGCAACCAAGTTTGGTCAATCGCTCATCTCCACTTGTTTTTCATGATATGCCCGCCCTCACACTTCTTATACTCTTGTAGTTTTAAAACTACAAAAGCTAGATCTGGAGACACACTCACCGACCATACTCAGCGGACCTTGCCCCGACAGATTTCCATTTCTTTCGAAATCTGGACAACTTACGCAAGGAAAAAAAGTTGATGCTGTAGTAGCTGTGATTAGAGCTTTTGAAGAATTCATTGATACCCGTCCGCGAGACTTTTACAGAAATGACATCAATCAACTGTCTGTGAGGTGGCGAAAGTCTGTAGATAATATGGGTCAATATTTCGACTAACATAATAAATATTTTTATAACAAAAAAGAAATCAGTTTCTCATACATATACACATATAACTTTGAGCAAAATATTTGATAGAAGAAATAAGTCTGTTATTGGCAGTAAGATTGAAAACATACTGTGTAAATTTTATCTAAATATGTGCCGTGTGACTTCGTTTATATTAAAAATAAAAAAAAAACGATATTTTGCTTCAACTATAATCTTTGTTTTCACTTTGTGACTTGTAATGTGGACAATAAATTTATACAATAATGGCATTGCACAATATTATTGAATCGCGCTTTGTAACTGAATTTTATTTTAATATTTGCAGATCGGGTAGGGGTGCGGCGTATGCGTGTTCAGAAGGCGAAGGAAACGCGCCTAAATCCTGTTGCGGGCGTCCACCTCTCAGACTATGTGTGCTGTTCCTTGGCGTGGTGGGGGCTTGCTTAGTGGCCGCAGGAGCCGTACTCGGAGCCTTAAGGCCGCATCCGAGAGCACCACTCACATTACTTCTACTTATGATAGGTGAGAATGTTTTTTTTTCTTAGTTTGAAATTGATTTGCTGTATTGCTTATTTGACAACTAGAGAAGATAACAATCCCATAAATACCCATAAATTATTTAACTAATTCTTTAGGAAAACGAAGTATAAAGTGAAGTTTAAGATTTAAGTTTGTACATGGTTATTTTAAATTGGTTCGGTACTTTTTGGGAAAATCACAAACATACAGGTGGAGTAGGGAACCGCCTTTTTACTCTGCTAAAAATAAAGCGTAGTTTAAAACGCAGTCAAGCTTCCAAGGATCAACTGATGAGTAGTCAATTTGATTGTATCCCTAAGTCTTTGATCATTTAACAGTTTGCAACTCGTTTCACGCTCAACTGAGCTGCACTGTTTTTTTTATTTCATAGCTGATTAAAACCAAGTTATCCGGTCTGATGAGCGGTTCAACAAAATGAAAGTAGGAAGAGTCCGATTACCTTATTTTATCTACAATTTTGCCTACAGATGTGTAGCAAATTTCATGTTCGTGTTCTAATATTCATAAATTCAAGCAAATGGCTCTATCCCCGACGTAACAAACGGTGTAATTAACCGTGAAACAATCTGGGGCAGCTCATTGGGTATTCGCTTTGCATATGACAATAACAAGTCTAGCCAAATCTCATTACATCATTCACAAAGTCGCGTCTGCCGAAGTTTTCAATTAAACTTCGAATAAGTTCGAAGCGGAATTAATTGGATTTTCATTAGCATTAGGAACAAATGACGAAGTTGTTACAGGCAAGCGATCTATTGTTGCGCCGGGCGAATAATTTGTACGCGTCACTCAGTGCGATCTACTTACTATACCCGCCAATATGTTGTGTAGTGAACACAGCACGGTAGATCATACGGGAACATATTGTTCGTGATCACCGACTACAATGATTAGCAACTGTTGCTAAACTCATCCCTATTGTTAACTTGCGCGCCAAATTGTTTCAACAGCTTATTATAACGCCCCCTTTGTACCGTCATGTTTGAGCGTAAACGAAGGGCTTAATTAAACATATGGGCTTTAATTTTACGCATACTACGTAGAATTTTATTATTAATTTAGAAGCAACCATGTGGTACGTATACATGACAGGCAATTTTAATGAAAAGAACAGAGTTTTTAATCTTTTGCGTATTACACTTAGGCAATTCTATGATCAGGACAGAGGTCACAGTGAACTGTAAACGCTTTATGCCATAGGGCTTGGGATGAAATTAGAGAATTATAATAATACTCGTCTATGTTACATAAGAAATATGTTGAAATATTTAATTGAGTAATAACACAGTAACACACTGATTGAGTAGAACAAAAAAATGTAATAAATACAAACAAACGAGAAATAATAAAATGGAGAGCAAAAATTACTGAAAGGGTAGTAAATTGTTGCCAGCAAATTTAAGGGTACGTTTGGTTTAGGTTCTCTTGTGGCAGTAAAGGAACATGAGGCCTCGAAGCGGGACTTTATAGTGATATTTTTATTTATTTCCGTTATTCAAAAATAGTTTGTTTTGTTGAGATCATGATTTTCTGCTCATTCAGTATTTTTTGCGGCTCGTTTCAATACAAGCGCAAACAAACTGATAACTTCGGCTGATACTCGTATTGCTAATGATATTTTTCATTTTTTCAGGAATAGGAGTGGTGTTAGTAACAGCGGCCGGGCTCGCTTGGCGGCTCGGCGCTGGAGACGCTCCATGTGCTCTCCTCGGCTTGCGGCGGACGTCGTGTAGACGTCTTGTTCCGCGGTTGCCACCGAGTTATGCACGGCCGCATCATCCGTACGCGGCGATGCTGTACCCAGAGTTCCATTATAGGCCGCCACCGCCAACGTATCAAGCATCTATGCAAGAGTACAGGCTCAGGTTCGTCGCTTAAAATTTTCAAATGTATGTTTTCAAAAGTGCATGCGCTACGTATCTTTTCGGTCTCCACGATCGTCACCGAGTAACACGATCGTCACCGAGTTACACGATCGTCACCGAGTTACACGATCGCCACAGAGTTACACGATCGCCACAGAGTTACACGATCGTCACAGAGTTACACGATCGTCACTGAGTTACACATGACCCACACGCAATGATCCTGAAACCAATTTTATTACAGGTCGCCACCGATAACGTAAAACGTTTACGAGTATGTAAGAGTACCTACAGAATTTTTTGTAGGAGTCGTAGCTTTATTTTTATTTCAGCATCTACCTCTTAGGTTTTTATGTTATATTTTCAGATTTCTTCTTATCACCCAAAGTTTGTCTGGAATAAATTGCTATAGCTATAATTTATAATACTACTCTCTGTTTTGTTTTTGTATGTTTTACTGGACCATAAAGAGAGCAAATGATTAAATACACCTAGAGTGTATTGTTAATTACGCATGTTACAACATGAGCTACAATAACAACTATGTTGTACCTATACATAAAATTAGTTTTTAAGTCTTTGTTTGTGGTTCTGGTCCAAAATAGGTGAAAATCGCTGTCGATATACTAGACTACAAAATATGTAACTCGCCCATTACCCACAGAATATATGACACGAAAATTATAGATTTTAAGGTCATAAATCTAAAAATGGTCATAATCTTAATGTAAAAATTTTAAGATCGTAATCTAAAAGAAATATTCGCTTTATGAGGTTATATTTTTGTTATTAGTACCATCTGTTTTTTTTCCATATTTTCATTACGTGTAGGAATAAGTATTTTTATCTTAGGTTTTTATATTATAGTTATCTACTAATGTGAAATGTTTCTATCCAGGTTACTTCTCTTGGACAGAAGTGTGCCAGCGGTGTCCCCACCCCCCACATACAGGTCAAATTCAGCCAGTCTAGTCAGGTAATCTAACTGAATCTAATTAAACTTGAAAATATTTCAAAACCTAATTGAAATATAACGAATTAGTTTCTCGTAAGATTAGAATATTGAATAACGTTGAAAAACTTTCTTTTTTAGTATTGAGAACATTTTTGCTTTGCTCGGTTATCCGATCAATCTACCACGAAATCAGATAAGCTTAAACCGACAGATCTTTCAATTTTGACGATATCTTCAATCAATCTCTGACCATCTCTGTCAACAGAGGATCAACGGGTGCGGCTTGGTGCGGTTCTGAGTACAGCGGACCGCCTTCGTACCGAGCACCGCGCGCCGACCCACCAACCGTCATCGACGTGCCGACGCTACCCACACTTGAACTCAAGTACCCAGACATACAACCTAAACCCGAACAAGAAAAAGATCCGGTCGAGCATCTAGTGACAATAGTTCACACCGACGCACAACCCGTTATCGTCACGGTCTCTGGTTCCCCAGCGCTCAACGACACAACACCACCGCCTTCAGAAATTGACATACTCGCACATTTATAACGTATAAGAAGGATCTATGTAAGGCTTGTGAATTTGACTTAAACGATTCGATTGTACATTTGTATTGTTTGGTGAAGCAAACATTAACCTTTAGTAACTGATAAAGTGTATCGTGAAGTTTACGTAACACGTTTCACGGAAGACATCTGTTTGAACAAGGGTTCGAGACTAGTAAACAGAAAAAGTAAAAATATAAAAGACGAGTAAAATAAAAACTACGAAATGCTCTATACAGTTAGAACTATCAGTTTTATTAGCATTAATATTTGCAAAACAAACCAAATATGAGACATTTTCTATGGGAGTAGAACACAATTTTTAATGCATATATTTTATACCCTTGTATTAAAAAAAAGTAAATTGTTTCAAGTACCTTATTTTATTGTAGATAAGTTTTGTGTAAATACGAGTATAAAGCACTGAAGTATGAATTTTGTTTGTTTAATGTTATTATTAATTACTATTGTATAAAACAAAATATGTGCCGTGTATATACTAATGATACAAAATTAGCAGTAATTTTTAAAGTGAATATTTTAGTAAACCAAATCCTTCACCGTGATGTACAACATATAAATGTTATTCCATATAGTAAATAGTGCCAATGGTTGTTTATGTTTTAATGTAAATAAAATAGGTATTTTGTTCAACAAGAAATTAATATTGGATGCTGCGATTTGGATCAGTGTTCACATATTTATCAAATGCCTGTCGGCTTTTTTCATCAGTTTCTAAAAAAAACTATTATAGTTCCCCTAGAGGCTTAAAGAACTAAGAATGTACAATAATAATATTCTTAATCAACTTTTAAATATATTTACAAGAAAATATTCAACATCCTTTGTACAAAAATAATTCAAAAATTTCTTCAATTATTTATTTAATTTCTATTTAGCAATAATTTTATATTGTCCCAAATGAAATAATTTATTGTTTTTTTTCTCCATAATTTAGATTATTTTGCGAAATATAATAATTCATTTACTCGGAATAACCAATTGTTTAGAAGGAATTGATTTGTAAATACTCATATCAAAGTACTTGGTTAATGAGTTAATAACTTCTAAATACGAAGAAATTGTAGATATAAATCGTAAACCTTAAGCTGCCACAAATTATGTGGGATGTCCTATAAGTGTACTTAGCTCAAAATGAATAAACCAGACTTCCTCAAAAATAAAAAATACAGCAGAGACAAAAACTGCTTCTTTTTTACTCGTAGAAATCAAACATTATTAAAATTCATTTTATATTATCAATCAAGCGCGGCTTGTTCACATATGGTCTTTAATACAAAATAACAATTAATAGTTATGTGTGTGTGCTATATGCTTTAATATAGTTTTTCTATTTAAACTATAGCGTGTATGTGACGCTATACAGAACTCTGACATCAATATTAACGTATAACATGGCCCTGTAGGCCTTGTGGGGGACAGGACCATGTAGGCCTGTATGATTATGGCTTCCGTTTATCTGCACCCCACGCGGGCCCACTGCAACAACTTTCAGTCCCTGATATGTTCTCACATATGTAAAGACATGTCGAGTCGAAGTTGAGCCTCTGAGCGCTGGTTAGATATATAATCTATAGATAATGGTATATAACAGGCGTTCAAGGGCTCAACTTTGATAACATACTTGCTGCAATAATACTTTACTTTTAAGTATTATTGTATTTGGTAGTACATTGTTTTTTATGTACTTTAATACAAATTCAATATACTATTATATATATTATATATTAAAGGCACTTTTAATACAACTTTGAATATCAAGGTTCACAAGAAACATAACTGTTTATCTAATGGTTAAGTGTTAATGGAAACAACTTGAACAAACTGTATTAGTGAACATGGGTGTATAAGATTGATGTAAGCTGCACATTTTTAAGTTATTCATGTTCAATTTGGTGGACTTAAAAATGTTTATAATAAATACATCATAGATGTAATAAATATGATCATATTACGTTAAACAATTAAGGTTATTATTCATATCAACTAAAAATTACATTAAAATGTTAAATAATTGTCCGTGTATTTATGATACGAGTCGAAATGTGTCTTTATTTTCCGAGATTATTCCAATAGGAAATCTGCCTTTTTATTATAAACTAGCTGACTCGACAGACGTTGTCCTGTCCAAATTTCAATAATAAAATCATTTCAAAAGTTCGTAATACAATCCCATAGAAAAAAGCACTTACAGTTTTTCCCGAATTTTCCAATTTTCCGGGCAACTTTTCCAATTTTTCTTTTCCTAAAAATTTTATTCGGACTAATACGAACATTTAAAAATTTCTTCGTATTTAGAATAAATATTAAAAATCAATTATTTAATGTCTATCAGCGAAGACTTGATAATAATGTATCATACCTTAAGTTAAGGCTTGTAATAATAATATGTAATTAGGACCCTGTAAATAAAGTTAATTTGTATTATAAGAAATAAAGATCTTTAGTGAATTCAGAATTTTTATTTGCATTACTACCACTTATTTTCTTCACAGTTATTTGTTATTAAACTCTAATGAAAAATAAGTAAAAATATGAAAAATAGGTTAAACTTTCTTTAGATATAGTAGGTGCAAAGAAAGAAATTTATTAGTGTCATGTAACATTACACACTATTAATACTAATATAATAACAATATAGCTCATAGACAATATAGACTCAATATAGACAAGGATACACATTCAGCTCATTTTGCCACCCGTGCAACGAGCAACAAGCAACTAGGCATGCACCTACTGCAACAAAAATTACAGCGCTGATTTTCAGTTGTAGCTGCTTGCAGTGACTCGCGGAGTGACATACTATAATAAGCTTGATTTATTACATCATTATTATTATTATTTAACATTATTATTATCTGCTTCGTTTATATTTTCCAATTCTAAACACGATTTCCTTATTAATTTATATATATCACAAACAGTCAAACCAATTTATTAATAATGAGAGTAGAGAAACATCTATTATCTTAGCAATAATGCTATTATTGTTATTATTTTATTTAAACTCTCAAGCACCACAATGTGTTCGTTCAACGTCGACCTAGTGTAATTCTATGGTAGGTACTCGTAGTATGGAAAAAGGCGATGACTTAAGAAAATTAAACAATGAGTTATTTGAATTAGTTACTAACAATAGTTACTTAGTGTATAAATCTAATCGGGTAAAAGTCTAAAAATTGCCCATGTTTTTTTATGCATTGGTAAAAAAGACAGACATATTTTTTCCATAACTTTTTCGGGTTTTAATTTTGTTAATTTTCGTGATTCATCTCCTATTTTCATACTGCCACAGAATTTTATAGGATCAGTCTCGTCAAGATGAGCCAGTTTGGCTACGCTGGTGGACGAATAAATTAGCTTTCTAACTGGAACTTGCAACTGTTACTATATCGTAGGTCTTTATCCCGTTGTAAGCTGTCGGGCTACCTATATAATATAATCTATATAACATAACATACCTATATAATCTATATTATTATTATATACTAAGTCACTTTTTCTAGCGTAAAAATAAAATTGACGCAATATAAGTTCAATTATACGATTGAAGTGGAAACAAATTAAGTTTCCGTTGTCAGGTGAATTCTGGACAAATTTGTCCCATTCTAAATGTAAATCGAAGCACAGCGACCGGATTCCGGAACAATGGTCCCCTGTAATTATATTGTAAAGCAATTTTGTCCCGACGTTGGGAAAATGAAAATCGGACCAGATTAATAAAATGCTCGACAATGGGCGCGCGCACAGCGAACGCAATAAAGCGAAAATTATGAATGAATAAAATTTTCTAATTAATCTTCTATGTGATATTACATTTAGGGACAAAGAGAATAAAAAAGAACAAGAAATAATCGCGTTCATATAGCCTCTGTAATACGGTAAGCTGACTTCATACCTAAGATGCGGAGCACACAGATTTTATACTGGACCCTTTGGAAGTAACCTTAACCAGCCCTTTTATCGTCCACTGCTGCACGTGGGCTTCCTCATGCACATTGACTTGTACATGAGGGATGTATGGCTTTATGGCCAAGCTTACAGTCAGGATTTCATCCAAGGTGGGGCAAAAGCAAACAGTTTTATTCTGGGTTTGGCAAAGCAAACAATAAATGCTGTTACTTATTCTTACAGGGGGGCCTCAACCTGTTCCAACATGGCTACGCCTATGCTTGTGGCTCATTCATGGAAAAGTCCACTTCATGTAGCTCCATAGACAATTTATTGGACAAGAAAATTCCCTTTTCCCCCTATATTTGAAGGGAAACAACCAAAGAAACTTTGTAATATAAACTCTGCAATACTTTTTTGATTTAAGATCTTTCTCTTTTCGTAATTCATAAAAATCACATTACGTGATTCATTTTTGCAGTCGAAGAATACTTTTTGTTCGTTAAAAACAACGTTCATAGTTATGTAAACTTGTGATATCTAACACTTTGTGTAAATCGTTTTTTGATTTGATTTTTTATTAATTTCAATTTTTTAACACTATATAATATTACAATGAAACACTCACATAGCACATGTGTCCTATAATTAAAAATAGAATTATAATTAATTAAGACGATCGAGAATAAATAGAAGAAATATATTGAAATAAGTACTAGTCACAATAATTCTAGTCACTAGTCATTCTCGTTATACATATAAGAGTAAGAATTTCGTGCAATACTTATCGGATGTGCAGAATTCCTGCGATACAGGCAAGTCGGGATATTATCGGAAAACCGCAATTCACAGGTAATATTTTATAAATTTTAACCCTCAGAATGGAATTCCCCACATATTTAACCCTTTCTTTCCAACCTCAGTACAAATTCCATATTATGCATCATTGAGATTGCTGAGAACTTACCCTCGTTGATTTGTTACGAAGGCTCTAATCACATCTCTACGCCTACGTTATAAATATTTGATGAACAAAAATAAGGCCATCTAAATTTGACAGTTTATTTTTCTATTAAAACGTGTTAGTAAGTAATAATAAACTATACATATAATAAACTCGTAACACAATGTCTGTATATTCAATATTTTTAATAGAAGTCGTGGAATTGCAAGTACGAATGATACAAAGCTGGAAACAATTTTTTTAATTTTTTGTCTGCATGTACGCGCGCTACGCAAGAACTGGATTTAATAAAACTTGGCATAGTTATAACTTATGTACCGTGTTAATATTTAGGATATTCTTTATCTAGATCAATTATAAAGTTCCCGCGGGAATCAAGCTAACCACTCATACTGTATCGACAACGCTAGTTTTAGTATAATCGTTTAGAATTAATTTAATCAAAGGTATGGCGCTTTCAAAAATATGATATTATAGTCAAAAATAAGGACACTACTTTATATGATGCATTTTATTACCAACCTACTAGTTAAGTGGGTATAAATGTAAGTATAAAAAATATGCTGCCCCTGTAGAAAGAGGGTAGAAATCTGAATTTATTACTGTCGCTGTTAAGAACGGCCATCGATCACTCGTATCGTGTAATCGGATCTTGAACCCACATGTACCGATACATTCGCCCAAATCATTTGAACCGAACGTTTTCCCTCTAAATAATTGCTTCTCATTTTTATTTATGTTCAAAAACGTTTTCTAATACTTATAGAAGTCTCCACTCGATTCGTTCATTTAACAAATTATTTTGTCAAATTTATAAAATTAAAGGATACATTTATGTGATTTTTTTTACAATATGAATACAGCACTTACTTTTCTATAGAAGAGGCGGCACACGGACCACATGATGGTAAGTGGTCAACGCCGCCTATGGACAGCTGTAACACCAGGGAGGTTGCGACTGCGCCGTCGACCTTGCAGAATCCAATTCACAGCTACATATAAGATATTAAAGCCCATATTAAAGAGCCATTCATTACTCAGTTCATTACTCAATTTTCGGGTTCGCGTTATAAAGTGTCTTGAAGACCACACTGTAGTATTGCACGCAGCAGCATCTTATCAAGGAACCGCGAAGCCTTTCGAAGATCCCCTGGTGCAATGGTAAAAATTTGAAGTTGGCGTCAGATCGTACAACTCTTCAGAATTATACGCATTTGCCTTAGGAGGTAAAGACGCAGCGAAAAGTAAGCTCTTAGTGATAAAATTATGGGCAAAAGTTTAATAAACACATTATAATAATTATAAAACACATCATATTATTTATAGAAAATATTATGCATTCACTAATAATATTAATATTATTTAAAATATGGCTCAAAATCACCTCGTCCCGACCTCAATCAGTCAAAATGAGGGAGAGACGACCTCGGGTTGGTCTCGAGGCAAAAAGTTAGCAAAGAGCCGAACAACTCGAAGTGGCATGCCTGAGCAACCCTTTGGAATGGCCACACGCTCGACATACGTCCACGGTGCCATCCTTCAATATGTACTTTCGGTAGTTCCGCGTCTTCATCACCTGATCCTGTATTGCGCAGACAAACCGCTAGGTTTTTTCTGAAGATATCTCCGAAGCGCAGTTAGTGCAAGGAGGCCTTAGTTGCAAGGAGATTTCGTGGTGTTAATGTTATTGTGGGATGAATTTTGTAATGTATTTATTATTATTATATTATCTGTGACGCTCATTAGGGGCAGTCAACGGACACATGGGCAACAGATTACGCTATCTCTCTTTCTATTCACTTTCTGAAAATTTCTTTGGTTTTTTGGGTTTAAATACGTATGTGTTTGTATTTTCATTTGTAACTGTAGTGTCCTGTAACTGTGCTCTGAATTAGCATTTTATCTGTGTATAAATATTTATTTACATTAATCGTAAAAGGAACAAGGCAAAATGAGCTGTATTTCCCACGGCGCATTAGTACCGCCCAGTATTTATGTGTCTATAATAATTTATACCAAAGCACCTAATAGGCAACGCCTACAGTAAATCGCTATTCAATAGAATCGACGAGAGATGCCGATGCTGAGAAATGATTTATTGATTCAGTTCGTCTCTAGCATAATACATATATGAACGGTATGCTGACTTAGTCAATATTCGTTAACGTTAACATTTTAAGTCAAAAATGTTAACGTATATTCGTATGTTATATAACTTTGTTTATATAATGGTATTCAAGTCGTCGGTCGTCCCACGGTACTAACGAGTTGAAGAAGATTGTAGGTAGTGCTGGATGAGAGAGCGGAATGCCGTGTGTGATGACGAGACATAGGCTGATGGAATGTAATGGTTTCATGATAATCATGGTAGTACAGCGCTTGGCGCAACGAAAATGTGTCGTTCTACCTCATGATGACGGTGCTGGTGGTGCGTACCTTCAGTATGGCACGCAGTTTCACACAATGTGAGTATGTGAGATTTTTACGTGTTTTTACAGGATGTTACATCTCACAACCGACTAGTACTTTGAGATAGCCGTGATATGCTCTAACTTTTATCAGGGATATGTGAGCGTTCGCCCGAGCTCATTACCTTTCAGTTCCCATTCCATCAAATCAAGTGCATTGCCGTCGTTTCCTTTCGGATAGGAAGATGTAGGAGGCGTACAATATTATGTCGCACAGGATGGCTTATGTAATGGAATGAGTGAAGCGGGATGAGGTATAATGGGATTAGATAACGATGAATTTCATCCTTCCCAATCCTATTATGGAATTCGACAACAATGAACGTAACATAATTCCTAATCATATTATGGAATTAAACAACGATGAACTGCATCCTTCCCAACCTGCTAAAAAAAAGGTAAGCTATGATTCTGAATGTGCCAACATTCGAAAATATAAATTTTTGATCATCGCTATTAGATAACGATGACTTAATCCTTCCAAATCGTATTATGGAATTAAACAGCGATGACTCATTCTTTCCAATCGTATTCTAACTGATTCCTAAATTCCCAAAGATAAGCAGTGCTTCTGAATGTGCAAACATTCAAATTAAAATGTTTGATTGACGCGTCGTCTGTCTGCACGTTTACCACGTTCTGTCTATATTGGATAAAGGATAAATAATGGAAATTCTTCTATTGGATAAAGTTCACTTACCGTTCTACCATGTCACGAGTCTCGCCGCTAATGGTCGCTGAATAAGCACTCGCCTGTGAGCCGTTTGTTTTTTCTTTCAATCTCGTAGACGCGTTCAACCAACCAGTTATGTGAAAATTGCTCTTTGGGGAATTCAGAAGATTGTTCAATTAATTTCAGCCAGCAATTTTAGCGACGCGACAAAAACAGGGAACAGTAACATTAATCTAGGAAATGGAAGAATAAATATGTTCCCCTTTACTTGTGTACATACATTTGTACAAAGTGTAAATTACAATTACATAATCGTAAATTACATGTAAATGACTTTTTGCAGGTTTCTCGGATGTCATCTAAATGCACTTTCAAAATCAAAATCACCTTTAGTCACTCGTAACTCGTATTCGTAACTCGTCACTTTTCATAATAACTGAAAAGCTCAATAAGAATGAACGGACGAGTAATCGTATCTTGAAATGAAAATGGCAAGGGAAGGCCATCTTTACCTCCCATCCATAGACATCTGAGCTCTTTCCCAGGACCATTCTGTAGATATGAAATGACAGACATTTATAGTACTTTGCTAAATGAGTTTTCTAAGAAGCTAGTTGTTGCCCGCGGCTTTCCATTTGAGTGGAAATAGTAATACTGTAACTGACAATCGATATCAGTCTGTAACGCCCCACTCTGCGGTGAAATGGATTCCCCTCGTAAATCACTGAGGAGTTTCGGGCTATAATCCATTTCGCGGGCCTAGTGCGGAATAGTGGATACACATTTACTGTAAACAGCCGTATTATCGTCCACTACTGGACATGGATCCCCACATGCACATTGTCTTGTGCATGAGGGATTGTCTTTAAACGCTACTTTGGACAAGCGGGTTGGCGAGTTCACTTTTTTAGAGGTGGCGAAGTTCCTCAACGCTTGTGGTATTGGCTTTATAATCCCTTAGTCGCCTTTTACGAAGCAACGGTAGTGCCCACGGGAAGAGAGGGTGGTGCTATACTGAAACCAGCCTCCACTATATGCACATACTAGAGATTTTTTTTAAATTCTCGATCATGCCGGTTTCCTCGCGATGTTTTTCCTTACCGCTGAGCTAGTGATGATTTTATAAGTTCTCTATATTTGAAATTTAATGTTGTCTGATATCTAGAAAAAGGAGAATCTAAATCAGTATTAAAAAAAAACATGTTTTTTAGAAAATTAAGTAGATAATAAGCTTGATAATATTTGATGTTGGAAGCTATCGCTATCTGTATCACCCACGAGTAGATTAACGATGACATTAACACAGTAGCGCAGTTCTGTTATTGAAAAATACATCACTTTGTTCAACAGTTTTCGAGGAACCGGCGGATAAAAAATATATCTCAACTGCGTTCTAAAACGTTCGAAAATTGCTTTTCGGCAACCTAAATCATGTCGCTTCTCTTTTTACGTTATTAAAATTTTGAAAAATGCTATAAAAGAGCCGTATTAGAGAACGGTAGACATGGGTGTAAACGTAGCTAAGTTCACTGAGCAAACAATTAATGAAGAATTAATTAAAGCATTGGATATTATTTTCGAACTTCAAAACACCAACAGAAGATGCGAACTTAACCCCAACTTCAATTAGCTAGTTCTCGTGCAGTTTGTGAGGAACAAACAAGCTTTTGTGTACATTTGGCGGCGGGTTGACTTCTACAAGACAATTAAAACGCCATCAAACATAGGTTCAGAATTTGTTACAAATATATATCGCGGTGCGGTGATAGCGTAGGGGTATTCTCATAATATTCGTGAAGTTGTGAGTTTAAATCCTCGACCCGTACCACTGCGTGTCTACTTATGTACGGATTTTTAATAGGCATGTATTAAAACGAGCAGCAAATATATCGCATTTTGGTCAGCTATGAAAACATATGGTAGCAAAAACAGTAGGTTGGCAGCAAATCGTTTACAGCTTAGGTACATTGTTTTTATTGCCAGTAGAATTTTACTATTTGAGGCAACCACTAATTAGGGATGTCAGCTTAAAAAATAAATAATGTAGGAATTTATAATATATAATAGATACCATCAGATTAAGAGGATCAATTTTACTAAAAATAGGCATCTATTAATGTTTAGATATATATTTTTTAATTTGTCCAGCAAATAATAGTAAATGCAATTTATGAGCTATTCAGCTTCAACCGCAGTTCTTAAAATCGATAAAATACTAAATGAGCATCAAATTACGAACAACAAAACAACCTATTATAAAATAACTGATATAAATTTTACTACGCTACGCTACTCTAAGAATGATATCACAAAGTCGACGGAGTCCCTATTTTTGCATTGTCACAAGAGAAGGTAAACCTAACCGACCTTTTTTGCTATAGATTTGTTGCTAATTGGTGGCATTTTCCGACGCCGCGTGCCCTATACTCTTTATCGTATTACTCTTTTTCACTAAATCAGATGTATGTTTTTTCAGAATCCTAAGAAAATTTAAAAGTTTTCTTATATGTTGTCATTTATACTTTTGAGCGGAAAGCAAACAGAAGGCAGAAATATAATAGAACTAATGCAGCACTCGTATTTTGCTGCCAATATATATTTGCTGCCAAGTCAGATTTTGCTGGCAAGCCATATTTTTGAAAAACTACATATAAATTGATGATATGTATATGAAATTAGGCATACATTTTTGTTTTTCTTTTCGGATTATTCTGCAGCTAACGCGATGCATACAAGATAAAATATTTGCTGTTACTAAATTTTCTTGCTGACTCATTTTAATTGAGTGCAGTTTTTGTTGATCGATCATTTATCTGCTGCCATTAAAAATGTATCCCTTTTCAAAATTATCATTAGCTCTGCGTTGGTGGAAAAAAATATGAGGAAATTCCTATGTCCAAAAATTTAAAAAAATTGGAACATGATTATCCATCAATAATCCGCACTGGGCGCGCATGGTGAATTACGACTCCTCTATGCCAGTGGTGATTACGGAGACCTATGCCCTGCAGTGGCACGTTACTACATGCCAGTTAACTAATAATTATGAGCAGAATTCATGGTTTAAATTCTGGAATGGTTCGGTTACAATCTGTAGGTATATTTATTTGTATGGTGTAAGCACGAAGACATGCCCAATTTTAAATAAGTTAAATTACTCCCATCTTGAGCAGTGCTTTGCTACGTTTTTTATTTCACTACTGCTTTGAATTGCGTTGAAAGACATTTACAGAAGGCAGTTCGTATACAATTGAAACTTTCGATAAGTAGGTACCTGTTCTACTTTGAAATAAAATTCCGCTATTTTTAATAGACAGTTTCTCCTTTATATTTCTTTTAGAATGAAGACGTTCTTTCCAAATTTGCGTCTCTTTGTACGCAACTAAAATTATATTTCTATTTGAAAATTTTATAATTTTGAATAATTATGAATTTCAATATACTGAAGCAACTTCTCGACTTTTTTAATTTACAACCCAGGAAATACCGAATGAGCAGCAAATCATGATGATGGAAGCAACCTATTTTTAATTGAAGTAAACAATCTTGAATTACTAAGTATATCAATCATTATCAAATCAAGATATTCCTTTATTGTCATCAGAGGATCTAAACCGAAGCCGCCTTTAAATTTGTTATCATCGATTTGCTGCTCATTCAGTATTTTTTCTCTACATTTAATTATTTCTCTTAAAAGAAATGGCAAAAAAATATTTGCGGTTATAAAATGTATAATCCATATGTGAACCGTTAGGGCAATTGTTCACTATTTACTAGCGACTGAGTTGTCGGCGTTCCGGGGAGGTGCGTGAAATATAAATCAGCCAGCAGTGATTTAGGTAGAAGCCCCAGAAAGTTTTAATTCTGTTTAGCCCGAGCTTTTGGCCATTTAATTTATCTATTATTTACTGCAAGGCGAGAAACTTAGACACTCTGTTTATTAGCTTTTCAATTAGACCATTATCCCTTTGGCTTTGGTGAATTTTCTAGGGTCTTGTCTTCGGTCCTCTAGACAAAGTTTACCTACTGTGAATTATTAATAAACTAATTATGCAATATTTAAAACAATTAACACACCAGTGAAATAATATAATAATTACAATTCTCAAAGCGATGTACAGTTAAGTATCAATAGAGGCAACGTTGCATGCATGCAAATATAACAGAAAGGTCTAAAGGTTAAATAGTTACTCTTCACACTTTTATAACTAAATAAAAACAATTTGAATTGAAGTACTTAGTACAATAGCACATTAGTTACTTAGCCACTTAGCTAGAACCTACAATAAGAACAATTGTTTATACTTTGTTTAAGTAAGTATAATACATATAAAGAGAAATGCCCTGACTAACTCATCAACGCCGGGCCCAAATCGTTGAAGCTATTATATAAATTTATGTATATGAAATTTGGACAGTACCTTCCTTTTATAATCTGAAGACTTACCAAGAAGGGATTTCTCGAAATTTAACCCCTAAAAGTGTAGGGTTGTACAGACAAAGTATCATTTGATGGTTCTAAGAACTTAAAACCAATATAAATAATCTACAATACAAGTAATTAAATACATGTTTTACTGTTTTTCGAAATTGTGTCAAACGGCTAAAATACAAGGTGTCATATTATGATCCATGCAATTACAATTGATGAGGTACGTATTTTTGTTTATAAAAAACCTTACGAATCTTTTTTAAATTAGTTTTTTGTGATTTCCCTTAAAAAAGATAAACTGTATTTATCGGTTTTTGTGCTGGATCTCCTCAATTAAATCCGTTCGGGTTCGTATTGACATTTTAAGTTACCTACTCGCAATCATATAAATGCTTTCTAAAAAGAAAACTATCTCTACAAATTTTACTATAAAAAACAAATAATTCGTTACAGTAAGACATTAAATCGAAGTAATCGAAGTAAGTCTTTAAATCGAAATCAAAAGCATAATGAAAACAAAATACAATAGATGCTGTGTCGGAATCCTACAAGCAAGTTGGCTATGTATTTAGCATATAAAATTAATGAGTATAACAGCTTAGACTCCTCAGATAATGAGAAACCGAGTTTGTAGAACAGAGTTACGTGCAGCAAGTGTTGAAATTAGTTTAATTTAATGTTTCAGTGTCCAATGTTACTCGGAACGGCATTCGGTAAAACGTTACCAGTTCCAGACGAGAACTTTGTTGCATGCATGCAAATATCTCTTTCAATTTATTTGTAATGTTAATATCATTGTGGTACAATCTAGGAAGATTTTCATCTGACTGTCATTGACTAGATCCTGCTTTCTAACATTTTTTTCACTAACGCACCTACTGTTTGATACTGATCGCTACAAAGTGATAAATAAATCATAGGAAGGAATGGTGTCACCATTATTTAGACGGAGCGGTGTAGGATCCTACTCCACTTACTGTTTTCTATACTTTTTAATATGTTTATGCATCAATGAGCCTTTAACTTCTTAATATATTAAACATTTAATTTTAATTAGTAACTATAGCAACTGTAAGACGATGATATGAGGATGATGGGGTTGCGCCTGACATATCCTTGTATCCTTGACATATCCTTGACGTTGTTTAGTAACAAACCACGTTGTTGATATGGATATTTCAAAACGGTTTTCCATATCGATATGAAAACAAAATATCGGGTACAAAACTGTTTGCATATATTACGAATTTAACTATGAAATTGCCGTTTTATATGGAAAAAATCAAATAAAAACTTTTTAGTATGAAAATTATATATTTAATTAATCGAAGTATTGTCTATTATTAGCAATGCACTTTTGACATTTTAATGGAAGTTGATTGATGTCTCTGCTCTAGAACTCCTGGGGACGGGAATCGATGAAGTCTCTGTAGGCGTTTTTCACTGCCTCATCGGAGTTGAATTTTTCCGCTGTAAGAAAATATCCAAATTCCGACAAAAAAATAGAAATCAGTAGGGGCAAGGTCTGGCGAGTACGGTGGGTGACTGGGAATTTCCAGTCGACATTTTAAGCTACCTAAGCTGGAGATGCCAAGATTTAATGGCGATGTCAAAAACTGGCTAGGTTTCTGGTCTCAATTTAAAAATATCCACTACCGTGACAAAATAGACAATGACGATAAGTTCCACTATTTATGTGAATGTATGAAACTAGCATCCAGCGCTAGAGAATTTACAGAAAGCGTCCTTCCTTCCGGAGAGAACTATTTTTATTCTTTATTGAAAGGCTTGTTCACTAATGTGATTATGTTGTTATATTTCACAAATGCTACATACTTATAACAATATATAATACTATCTAATAATAGCTAACTCAACTAATTTGTACAGCTCCTTGGCTATCATGCGGCTGTTGAGCAGTTGAAGCAAAGATTTGCTCGAGAAGAGGTATAGAGTATTACGTCCGTGAATACTTGCAGTTAGTTCTAGTTCAAGCTAAACGTATCCAGAATATTTCTTTGCGGTCATTATTTGATAAATTGATGACACAACCTTAGGAGTAACTTAAGAGAAATATGCGAGCTTTCTACTCCTCTTGGTTGAATGTGCTTTGCAGGAAGATATTTTAAAAGGTTGGCATATATCTGATTCCCACAGAGACAAGGAAGTAAACACGCATTCAAAGCTGTTAAGTGTTGTTAAACAAGAAGCTGAGACAGAGGCTGCGGCTGTAGCCAAGTCATTATAGAGGCAGTAACAAGAGCATTTAGTAAATTTCATTTGTAAATAATTGTAAACGTTGGTTATATCATGAAAATATATGAGCACGTCTAAAATATGATGGTTAAATACTGGGTAAATAATTACCCCGAGTGTAGCCACGTCCGGACCGGTGGACTAGACGTATGCTAAATTAGCATAGTTTGACCGCGCGCCGCGGGCTGAGGGGGCGAACAGTAATGAGAATTTACAGCCTCCACGGATGCCACCCAGCCAGATATACGGGCACGTAGCCACTTTATTACGTACAGACACGATTAGGCTGATGCATTTTCTAAAAATAGGAGCTCTATACTGTAAAATCTATTTGTGTAAAATAATAAGTATTTACTATATTTATTCTTATTCGTAAGGTAGGTTAGTTATTATTAAAATTTATAATTATTCGTATAGTAGGTAGACGAAGTATCTATAACACATGCTAAGAACTCAATCTATGATCGTGCACTTGGACGCATTTATTTTCTCATGGTTTACTTTGCCTTAAGTTTTGTACGCATTTTTGATACCTTACTTGAGAGGAAATTCTTTACAAGCAAAATGGGGATAGTTCATTTCTTATAGAAAAGAGGCGACAGACGAGCACTAAAACGCGCATATTTTTTATTACCAGTTCGTGACAAATGAAAAGGTAGGCAGACTATACAGGTGAACTCTATAGTCCACCTGGTGGTAAATGGATACTGTCGTCCATAGACATCGACGATACTTGCCGACATCGGATGCGCTGCCTACCTTTGCAGATTAATGAATGGATTGGGAGAAAGGGTAGGGAAAATGGGGAGGGATAGGATAGGATGGGATGGGAATGGGCTCTGACTTATCTCACACACTACCGAAAGACGTACGTACAATGGGGAAATACGATAAAATAGGAAATGCAGTACCTACATTTCAAGGTAGTCTTCTGTGAGAGAGGGGTAACGTGGCCAGTCGAATGCGCCCAGCGGCTGTGGGAATGCAGCGCGCACTCTCCCATTACTTAATAATTACATATTATATTTATACTTCAGAGTAATTTAACTTAGTAATAAATTTTATGTAGATTGTCTGTCTTTCTGTACCTACTCTTTAAGATAAGTTTTTATTTAAATTACTACTCTGTCCAGTTCGAACCTACAGACAAATAAGGTTTATTTGACAAAAGGGTAACATGAACTAGAAGGTTTCAGGATAAAACACTTAGAAGTCTAATACAAACATTTGGTCCGAAAATTTCCAAGTGGCAGACGGATTTTTTACCAAAGTTACCCACTTCAGACCCTTATATTGTCTGCGGGGAATCGGCGGCGCAATAAAACGTTTAGCGGTGAAACCATGATATCTTAATCTGCACAGTTTGTAAGTATTAGTGAAAATAGAGCCATTTTGTATAGAGAAATGTATATTAGTATATACCGTAGTAGGTATATACTAATATACATCCGCACTGGGCCCACGTGGTGGTTTATGGCCCGAAACTCGTCTCGTAATTATTAAGTGAGGTCTATTATGCCTTGCAGTGGCACGTTATAGGCTGATATCGAATATGAAAAAAAAAACGAAACAACATTTATTCACAGTTCCTCGTGCCTATTTCTTTTTAAACAAATGATCGATTTTACGTAGATGCTTCACAGGTAACGTATAATGGGTACTCTTTTATACTAAAATAGTACTTATATCTAATATTAGTATAATACATTAGACAAGTAAAGTATAACAGTATAATACATTAGATAAGTAGTATAATACTTACTAGTACTTACTTACTTACTTAATACATTAATAGTAGTACTATAATTATTGTAGTTTTGTATTGCTTGGTCCATGGTATCTATCACTCACGGAATTTATGAAGCGTCTACTGCGACGCAATAAACAAAGCTGGTACTTGTTACAAATATTAAAGCAAAGTTCAAGTGATGTGCAGATTGCCATTCATTATGTCTAGGCACACACCGTAATGCAAATGAGAGTAATCACTACAGAAGTCTCATACAATCGTATCCAGCGTAAAAAACCTTTTACTGCGGGGTGATAGGTTTTTGCAGTACTATGTCAGAGCGATAACATCTCTTTACGGGCTGCGTTTACCCTCGACAACCTACGTCTAACCCTATCTCTATCTCCCTTACTTTTTATCTGTCGACAATTTGGTTCACAGTTGTGCTACAAAATTCAACGTTCGAACCGTATAATGGTGTGTCTATGGTTCGAACCTCAAAAGGATTTCTTATGTGGAGACAGCTTTCCACGTATGTAATATACGTAAAGTAAAAGAAAACGTAAAGGGTTATTTTGGTACATGTGTTTGCTTTTTTAGTATGGGTTATTTTAGTAAAGTCAAAACCTGTGTAAAAGCTAGTTTTATTTTCAACTGAACTAGTGGGAAAGAAAATCCCACTAGTTCATATAAGCGATTCTGAGATGACTTAATTTTACTGCTTAAGCTATGTTTACAAGACGTTAGGGAATACATTAGATACTAAAATAAATATGATAGGATATAGCGAATGATTATTTATACTCGTATAATCCGAGCGGTAAACAAGGGGGTAGTCAGGATTTTACCCAGGCCTGGCAAACAATTTTCTTATAACATAAATAGAGGTAGTGTAATGCAGAAAGTCTGTTATACTTCCTTATGCTGGGGGAGGCAAGCGCCTCAACCTGCCCCACCGTGGCTACGCCCACGGCAGTAAATGTAGTATTTTTGGCAAATGTACTAAACTAATTTCACGCGGGCAGAGCCGCCAACGAAGGATAGCAACTCTGAGTAATTTTACCTGGCTTCAGAATGTTTTATTGATAGTTTGCGACATTCTTTTCATACAAGATGACAGGTAAATAGGGCACTAATTTTTTAACGACAACCTTTCCCTCGCTAGTTTCAAAAGACGGAGGTTATTTTTGCCGGCAAAATGTCTTCATAAAGACTTTCATGTATGCGCATATTAAATAAATGACGCCATATTCGTGCCGCAAGGAAATCTGGGTGACGACGCGCAAAATTTATGTTGTTAATATACGCCCTTGGATTTGGAGGAGCTTAACAGTCACGCCTAATTGTATGACGTAAAATAGTAATGGTTGAATTACCATTTGCGGCAGTAAAGTTACGTTGTATATTATTATGTACTTTATCTGTGACATTATCGAGAAAAGAGACCTTATTGTCGGTCTAGTTTCCCAGATACTGAGATTAGTAAAATATGTAAAAAATATTGATATCTAAAAATCAGATTTAAGAGCATGTTTTTAGAATCTCGAAACAACGAAATTTTATGTTAGAAAATATTAACCAAAGCCCTAAACAATAACGTCACATTTTATTACAATAATGGTCTTATGACCATTATTGGTCTGTACCAAATTTATGGTAGGTATAGATATACTTCGTAGGACGAATTAACACAAGGTATTACAAATAGCATGCACATTTCGTAGGACAATAAATATGGGATAGTTTCTATCCAGTTCGATACAGGCAAAGCCGTAGGCAATAGTCAATTTTCATTATAAAGTATTGTAGTAAATTCGCCTTCGCCAGCTCTTTGGTTAACATGCGCATACATTTGAGTGTATCACGCGACGGAACATTACCCCTTTCAGTGGATAATGACGCATGAACTATGAGAAAACCTCTAGAAAATATGTTGAGCGGACTCGTTATTTTTATGTACCTACTTAAAATTCTTAAAGTAACATAAAAGAAAATGACGACTTCTTAGAGGAACTACTAGATGGAGAAAGTAGGAGGGACTTTTTAGAGAATTTGACTTTTTAGAGGTAGGTACACTCAAAAACCGAGTAGACCGAACTCCGTATATTTATTTGTCTTAAGCACTCATTTATTACAATTATAAATGTAATTTGAATTCAATCAGTGCTCGGACCCACACTAAGCCCTGATTATTAATATGGGTCATTATAGGTATATAGCTAACCCATATTTTATAAAAATATACGGATTTTAGAAATTGAATCTCACTTTTGTATACAGATAATAAAATGAATGTTTGAGAAAAATGGACGCGAACTACAAACGTGGATACACAAGTTTATACACAAGCTTAAAGTGGTACAGTACAGAGAGCCATGGAGACATGGAGGCTACCTTGGCGAATGGTTTCATTATTTATCCTGTCGAATATGAAAGAAGAAAATATGTTTATAAAACAGCTGACAAAAAATAGTCTACTATTTCATGTTCGAAAAACGATTCCTCGTGGTCAGATCAGTCGGACAGTTCGATCTGACCACGAGGAAAGAACGGAGAAAACTCGAGGCATATGTCCACCAGTAAACAAAAATAGAGAGAAAAAAGAAACAAATTCAGAAAGCCCATCGAGTTTTACGTAAGAAAGGGTGCTAAAAACCATTTAGAAACTTTGAATGAATCGCTTAAAACTGCGAAGAGTTGACGAGAACTTGACAAAATGTACTTTATCGCAAACGCTGTAAATGTGCCGTAAAATTGGAGATTTATAGCGAAACTTTGTGATTTCAGTCGGGCAATGAATCAATCGGTCCGAGCTTTCGAGTCGACCCTGCCGGATAACCGACAGTAGGTATTAAGTTTCGACCTCCTTTTATTTTTGTATATGTAATGATTGTCAAAAGACAAATTTATAGCAATCTAGTTTTGTATTATGTTATTCAAAATCTAGAATTCCTAGTGAACCTTGGTCTCTGTGAAGAATGAAAGTTGGTAACAAGAAAAAAAAATTATAGCTTCCAATATCGAGACTTTTGTGAAAATGTTCTTTTAAAAATATAAATTGTAAACAGTCAAAAATATTTTGTCTCCAAGAAGTTATTGAAAAAGTACATACTTCAGTAAAATTTGTATCTGTTACAATGTTACCTATGGTCATAGATTTGAGAATACATACGAGTTATAAGAGGGCAGGTCCATATGTTTCCGGCCTGACAAAGTAAAAGCACACTCAAGTTCATGAAGCTATTTTTATTTGTAACATAGTCTCCATCAATTTGAACACACTTTTCGGATCGTTTAATTAGTATTTCTATCCCAGTATAAAAATAGTCACAAGTTTTGTCTTTAAAAATGGATAAAAACCGCAGCGGTCACTTCATCAGTGGAAAATCTTCTACCCCTTAAGTCCGCCTTCAGTTTTGAGAACAAATAGTAATCACTGGAAGCCAAGTTAGGAAGGGCTATAGGGTGGGTGACGAATTTCCGTGAAGCCACACTTTGAAACAGCAGGTTTCGCAACTGCGGCAGCGTGGACGGGTGCATTGTTATGGAGAAGTTGCAACACCTTTGCTTAGTTTTCCACGATGTTTCTGCTTGATTGCTTCTCGTAATTCCTCTATAAGGTTACCATAAAAGCTTTCAGTCACCGTAGTATTACATTCTTATACGTCTATAAGCAATATTCCTTGACAATCACAGAATATCGAAGCCATAATCTTTTTGGTGGACTGAGTCACTTTTGCCATTCTAGACGGTGTTTCACCAGAACGACGCTACTCCACCGACTCCCTTTTGGAAAGGGGATCATAGTAAAGAACCATAGTTTCATTCCCAATAATAATTGACTGCAAAAAATCGTTTCCGTTAGTCTGAACCTAGAAATGTCAGCCCAGAAACTTTTGGATCTCACTAGTACAAACACCTCTAGGGCACGTAAGTCTTAATAGTGTTTTGTAGCTCTCGAATTCTTTAATGCATATGTTTTGAAAATGGAACATGTTTATTAGGTAGTATTTAAAGTTTAAAATTTGACTTTTTAATGTACCCTCCTCATCTGTTTCACGTATCATGTAGTCTATTCCCATATCGATGCCTATGATTTACATTACATTTACCGATGTAATGATTTAATAGATATTATAATAAGCTCTATTGTTACCTAAACAAGTATACGATAATCCTTGTTTGCTTATACTAAAGTGGAAGTGTAACAATAAAAGAGCAAATCGTTTTTCAAGTTTTATTTTACAGATACACATTCGTATATAAAATTGTCTAGTTCGACTATCTAATTATAATTAGACCTAAGCAATTTTATACGTTAATTAAATTAAAATAGTTAGAATCTGATGGAATTGGAAAACATTTATTTATTATTTCAGTGAACAACTTTATTCATTTAATATATATTACTTTCTTATATTTCGTCCCTTTAGGGGCAAAATCGATTATCCGACAATGTTGCCAAAATGAGTTAATTATACCAAAAGCTTTTGAGCTTTTTCTAATGGCAAAATCGATTTTTTACTACGATAAACCGTTTGTGATATTGAGACAAAAATAACGATTATATCCTATAGAAAAATTGACAATGGCGCCCCATTTAAATTTCAAATTGTTGTTGAGACACCCTTTATTAAAATGACTAAATTCTCCTTCAATTTTTAGTACGATATACAAGTTAAACCGTATATTCAAACTGAACGATAGCTTCGAAAGTACCTACCTATTGTACTTGTACTAGTGGCCAAATTTTCAAATCAAGTTTTCTCCGAATCGTAATGGCAGATGAACGTTTTTACCACTAAATGGACGATTTATTTTAAAGAATAATTGTTATAAATGTAAGTAACCATAATAGGGTCATAAAATTATCTCGACAACATTATTTAGACAATGTTAACCTTCCGTTGGATATCGTTCCTATAGGTATATTTACACATACCTACGGGTATATAGGTCCTAATAGGTATCAAAATCGCCTTCAAGTTATTGGTCATTCTAAGTGTGAACAAATTAACTGTCACAGATTACTGAAGTGTTGCAACCATGAATTTTTTTCTGACTAAAATGAATAGAAATCGTTCAATAACTGAAAATTAACTATGCTCGAAATCAAAATCACATTTCATTTAAATAAAGCCCATGCATTACGGGCAAATAATTTTATAGCGTTTTATTTTATTTATTTGTATAAATAAAATACTTAAATTTCTAATTATAATGCTTTCTTGTTAAAAACTAGCTTGTGCTTTCTCATTAAATTGTATATCAGTTAAGCCATTGATGGTCGTTATTTGCCATTTGGAAATGCAGAATCCGCTAGATCCAGATAGAAAGATTATAAGGGAAATGAGTAAAAATAGTTGATGTAATGACAGTTTATTGAAATAAAATTTTCTTATTTTTTAGTCTTAGGGCGAGATACATATAAGTTTCTTAGATCCTTTTTGGCTTAGACTTAGACCGTGTGGATGAATATTGGCCTTTATGCAGACTGCATAAGGTCCATAACACACAACTCAGACTAATTCTAAGACAGAGAATAGTCTATCTAATCGATGATTATTGGCGCGCTTATATTTGGCGCGATGAGGAGATGGAAGCAAATTACTCCAATTTGTTATGTGATGATATTAACTTTATTACAATAAATATCTTGAACATAATATGTGCATTGGTACAGTTAAACATGTGTTTTTTCCAATATATTATATTGTTGTAAAAATATCTTGAGCGTTTGCCTGCGTACTGTTATTGGGTGAAATAACGGAAGGTTTATATCCTAGGGAGAAGTCATTTTCACATTTCTAAGAAATGTTACATTTAATTTATATAAAATATAATCAGTGAATTTATGGAAATAAATTCAGAAAATACAGTTATATGTTGTAGGCGAGCTTGTGGACGCAGTTGTCGCATTTTAAATAAACGTGTCATGATGTTTAATAACGAAGGGAAATAATAACGTAGTAAGTGACATTGTCCCTTTTGTATGACTTATATCTTTTATAAAAAAATACACAACATTGTAACGAATACATGATCTTAGAATTTCAAATAATATCAATTTCATTATCGTAATTAAAGTCAAATGTAACCAAAAACTATGTAGTATTAGGAATAATTTAAAAAATGAACACAAACTCAGATGAGAAAAGATTTTTAGATACAGTCGGCAGAACAGCACATCGAGTGTAACATTTTTATTTAATTTTCGTAACATTATGATGTAAGAAAACTTATTTGTTACGCTTGACATGTCGTCGATCATGAAACAATACAATTAATGAAAATACATTCAGTTTTAGCAAAGATATTCAAACATACAGAAAAATAAGAATTCGGATTGAGAATAAAAAAATCTTTTACACCTAAATTAGTCCTATAGGAGAGCCTAGCAACATTATTTTTCTTTTAATGTTATAAATAAAAAATAAATTTTCACACGTGGTACATCGTAGAATCATAATTTTCAATCGGAACTGAGATTTGTTAGCCATTGCGTCCGAGAGTTTGAGTACGTAAACAGCAGAAGATACCTACTTGTTTTTGCAGCCTATGGTCAGGTCATTTGTCTACCTGTAAAAAAAAGGATTTTAACTTTTTAATTGTTCGCCCGGTGGTAAATGAATACGTCTATGGGCGACAGGGGATACATTGAAACATCACAGACAACAGTCACGAGTGATAAATGTTAGCACGTCCCCGGATGCGCTGCCTACCTTTGGAGATAAAGGAATTGTTTTAGAGAAAAGATTGGTAAAGGTGGCTCTGGCATATTTCATTCACTACCGAAACACGTACACATACATTTGGGTAATAGGATTAAAGTGGGAAATGCAATACACTTTGTGGTAGCCTATATTCTTTAGGATAATGTTCAATAATATTTAGGAAAATGTTGTGACAAATAATCTACACAATTTTAAAACGAGTACATACACCAAATTTATAAAACTTTTTGAATACATAAAGAAATTTAACGGCAGCGAATTGCCAACGTTACAGTTTTGGCCATTCGGAACCAAACCTGACCTCAGTACATATCCAAGAAAAGCTTCAAGAGTCATGGAGTGGCTATTAGCGCTCGGACTGTTAGAAGAATGTTCCATGCTAAACCGCATGACGGTTGTCGTAAACGCTCTTGGAGGCAATACAAGTTACTGAATAAACGATTTTTTAGGTAGACCATTGTTTTCTTCAAAAATCTAATATAAGTCTTCCCCATGAGATAGGCGGACACACGACTTGTTACACTTAAACTCAATTTTTACAGGACTGAATTCATATTTGAATGGCTATTATGGCTATGGGTATCAAATTAAATTCGGAATGGCTAAATTCTTGTGGCCCTAATGGGCTTTCAAGAGTCACCGGAGATATATGGTTTAGGGCGAGCGGAGAAGACGCTCAGCCAGGAGCAGTGTGTGCAGCAACGATCCTAAGGGCTCCCCCACCGATAGACCGGCGGAAGGAACGGACCTCGGCTTGTTGCTTTGGGAGGGTATCGCGGGATCGCGAGTCGGTGAGAAGCATTTTTTTTAAATATTAATTATCTGTAAAAAATGGTATCACTGGCTTAGGCTAGTTAGCCATCGTCACTTCAACCTGCACTAGCGCCGCTATTTTGTGTTTGCAAACAGTCAGTCAATCAGTCGTCCGAGGTTCGTACGCACAGACTACGTGCCCTACTAAAGTACATATAATCAATTTATTTTAAATGAAATCACAGTATTATAAATGATTTTACACTTGATGAAACTAGTGTAAGAGATCGAGGCAACAAAAGTGCGAGACGAGATAGGACGAACTGACTCTAGCACACGGATATCGCATTATCCGAACGCCGCCATACCATTATCAATCAGTACAATGCCATCGAGTTAGTATGGGCCCAAATTAAAGGTAAATGTTCAAATAGACTTTCTTTATCATTCCGCCCGACGCTACTACGACAGAGTCCCTCACCATCCCAAGCCCTTAGTAGTTGACAGCCTATGTCCCCGATAGGAATAAACCTCCCCGTTGCCGTTGCCGTCGTCCTTGGCACGTCTTAGACGATCCCGAAGACCCAATTACTGCTGCCAATACACTACACATATACACCGTCCCCGCCGGTGGAGACGAGGTTGTCACCCTCGCTACACTGTGAAGACACACCGGCCTTCAGCCAACGTTATTATCAGGTATGTGCCTGGGCGCTTCTCACCGACTCGTGATGCCGCGGTACTAAAGCAACGCCATAAGCCGAGGTGCGGTCCTTAGGCTCGTTGCTGCACACACTCTTTGCTCCTGGCTGAGCGGCTTCTGCGCTCGCCCTAACCTATACATGTCCGGTGGCTCTTGAAAGGCCATTAGAGCCATAAGAATTTAGCTATTCCGAAAAAAACTATCATTTTAAACACTATATAATAAATATCTTGGTATATTTGTGTGTGTTGATGTCAAATAAAGATTTTCTATTCTATATACCAATCAGTCGATTATATGTATTTGGTGCTGTGGTATGGATTTATCCTACTGTAGAATTCCTACACAAAGACTTAGTGACCGATAGTGACGACGATAGCAGTAGTTTATGTGATTCTGATTCAGAATAGTGTAAAATACTCAATAAAACATATTTTAACCACAGTAGCATCTTTTTTTATTTCCGTATTCCCCATTCTATCACATCTACGAAAGCATTATCATTATCTGTTAATAAAAGTATTTAATGCTACTGCTACCATTGTCTATAGTCACATCACTAGTTACATTAATCTGACATATATCATCAAATCTGTAATCTGTCGATGCCCTAACTTTAATCATTTCACATGGCTATAGACATGACATTCTGAACCTTCTGTTGTAGGTTCAGAATTTCCTTGTAGAATCCTTGGGGTCACCCCATACACTTACAAAATACTTGGCCAATTCTATTGAAACCTGCAAAACTGAATTAAAGTAGACCCGGAGAATTCTATCTGTGAAGGTTTTGCCTATGGATGTAACAATACATAGTTTTTCCCGTACAATACTGATAGTTCAGTATGATTCATGTAATCTTTGTATTATAGCACCTGTAAAAAGAATGTACCATCCCTGGCACATTAACGTTACTCAAACGTATAGACGATGTCGGTCGGAAGACGAAAGTAAATGGTTTTTATTAGATTAAATTTCAAATATAAAAATAGCTCAATAAAATTTATAGGGTAAGTAGCCAATGAAATGAGAAACTATTTCAAATAGGTATAGTTGAAAAAAATTGTGACTTTTTTAAATCGGCCTCAAAGATTTTGGTATTTTTTTTTTATTTATTGAATTTAATTTTTATTTGGCGCAATGGTATGGGGTATAGAATTAAATCTTTTTGTGTTTGCCAGGCCTAACATTCAGGTAAATCTGAAAAAAAAATCAGTATCTCAATTATTAGTCACTATAACCAAAAATATCTTCAAACTCGTAGTTTGGTGAATCATAACTCATAACTCATAATCATAACTAATAATCATAATCATAACTAATAATCATAATCATAACTAATAAATTACAAAAAATCACAGAACATACATGGGGGTGATTCGGGTACCCCTGGGGGACCTTTGGACTACCTTTGCTCTACCTTCCACTTGACACCATTTGTTGGTACAACCTGTATTCCAAGTCTCATTAAAATCCACCTGTGGTTTCTGTGTGATGGGGATTCAGACTTGGAATTTTAGTCTGTCTGTCTAGGCCGACAGACAAAAACTCCAGAAATCGTTGTTTTGAGCTCTATATCATTCGTACTTAATATTTAAATCACTTTTTCGAAAAATATTTAATGTACAGACACGGCTTCACTACCATTTTATTATATGTATAGATAGATAATTATGTAACCTTTTCTTGGGGGCTTCTTCTTTGGCCTTCTTTTCGGCCTCTCTGCGTTTGGCGGCCTCTTCGCGTTGCTGGCGGATGATGGCGAGCCGCGCAAGATCTGCGCGGGCCTGATCTGTCTTGCCTTCCGCGTGCGCCTTTTGATAAGCGGCCGCCGCGCGCTGCCGCTCGATCTCTTCCCGCTCACGTCTGCAAACAAGCAGACGAAATTATTACTAAATTGATGTGGGAGAATGGCAGATCTTCTACCTACAGAACAATTTTTTTACAACAATTTCCAAGTGACTATAATATTAATTAAATAATGAGACCATTAGTAAAGAACAAAAGAACATCTAAACACACTGCTGCTCATTCAGTCTGTTCCGACCCATGTGGCCAGCAAGTCATTGTTACGAAACACGAAAATGTCTAATTGCACTTAATCAATCCATCAAAAGTGATGACCCAAATCAAGGGAGATGATTCTTTCATCCATGAGTACTTTCCCATCACTTACTAAAGTGACACACTTGATTTCCATACAATTTCACGAACTTGCATTGTGTATGGTTTAAACAATGCAGAACCACTTTATTTAATTAGTAGTATTGTATTAATCTGCAAATCAGTCTAAAACCCAGAAGCCCGAAAAGGTATGTCCAAGCTATACCCACGATGCACAAGGCACCTTCTCTAAATAAGCACAGGCAACCTTTACTGCAATAGGAACCTTAACAGGACACTGTCCAATGAATATACACCTTTTCATTATAGGTGTCTAGAGGATGCAAGGCAGCTATGAAAATGGCATTCTAGGCTCTTGTAGTGCCATAGGAGTGACATTGAGATGTCACTCCTATCCTATAACAAGCAAAGATCCTCGAGAACCCAGAGAGACAATTGAGAGCATGGGATAAACAACATTTAGATGACTACTAGACTTCTGTAAGAAGTCAGAGTGGTTCGAGTAGAGGTTGTACTCAGGGAGGAACACTCACACAAAATTGATTGATAAAACAACTCCTCTTTTTATCACACAACAACACAAAATAAGACAGTAACATAGGTGGGGCTCTTGTAGGAAATATACAACCAGCAAGCTTATTTCTTTCATTCAACAAAACCAGTGACAGTAATCAAGTGTATGTGAAATAGGTAGATGTATTGTACTAAAAGGCAATATACTGATAAGATTTGTCTAAAGTAGAAAGACACTGGCTGATTCTAATATAACTAAATAGTTATAAAATGTCCTTTCTGCTTACCTTGACAGTTGTGGTTTTTCTCCTTCACCTAAGGTTTCCAAGTTAGTTAATTTCTTGTTTTTCTTCACTACTCGGTTAGGATTCTCAACCTCAATGAGACCAGATACGCCCTTCGCTTTTGCTGGTTGCTGAAACATTACAAAAAGCAAATTGTAAATTGTCACTATATAAAATGTAAAAAAACATTTCTGTCAATGTTATATTTTTGAATGATTTGCAGTTGTCTCTCTATGGCTTTTTCCTTGTGGCATTAGGGTTAAAAGCTATTGTATGCATTAATAAAACACATGAACTAAGGTTATGTAAAATTTGATAGCAAATAATTGATTTGTTATAAAGTTATTAAATAACAAATAGGCGTTTCTCTACAATTGTGCATAATTGGCATAACCTGAACTACTTAAAACTATTATGACTTTAAACTTGAATGACAAGAATTATTATTCTAAACAAAATGTTTCCCAAAGTTATTGATCAGTATCTTGCAATAGATATTGTTACTACTGAAAAGATTATGTATTCAATTGTTTCAAAAGTAACAACAGAAATAAGTGTTTTATGAATTTGTATGAAAAGTCTCATTACTGCAACATTTTCTCATTTAATATCTTGTCAGTTATCAACGTAGCTTCATATACATACTTCAGTTACAAAGGACACTGCTTTATTCAATTTTACCTCATAAAATTTTTACTATGTTCTTTAATGAGCTTCTGATGATCAAAAGTAGGGATTATGAAAATGTGTCAAAATCGCTCTTTGAGAAGCTAATTATGGTGCATATTTTTCTATCTTCACAATACAGAAAGAGAGAGTATAAATTAATTTGTCAAAGAGCATTTGGACCAGTCAGGCTCAATACATTTGAAGGTCAAATAATGTATAGTTTTTATTCAATTGAATAAACAATTGAACTTCTTTAAAATGACATAATATACAAACTTAAAATGATAGCAATAGCATTATTTGTTTATTTTCTGTTTGATCTGGTGGTTGTCTGCTAGAGAATACTGTAGGGGATTATAAGTTATAATTATTTGAGTGCATTTATTATTATTATTTATTATCCTTATTTATATTTTATTGTATATAGATTTTTTGCCTCTAATAAAGAAAAATTAAGTAAACCATTCGGGTCAGATAAATAAATATGTACACCAGATATTACAAAAAAAAAAGAAGTTCTAACACATGATACCACATTGGACTTAAAGAATAAAAAAAACTTTAAATACTTGATAGCTTCAAAGAAATTGATTTCAGCATTAAGTGATATCTCAATATTAAAGCAAATAACAAACATTAAACTTTTAAGCTGTGCCCTTGACAAACAGTTGATTTAGACTTATTAACCTATTCTAGCCATGCATGGATATAGTCTACATAAAGGTTAGTTTCAAATCACTCAATTTAAAATATAGAATGGTTTAGAATCATCTATTTATCCATAGATATAAAGATGTATAGAATTTCATTTTTATTTATATGAAGAATTGTAATAATTACATCATCATCTGAATCACTCTCTTCACTGCTGCCTGATTTGTTGTCACCAGATTCTTCCTCACTTGAACTTTCACTGCCATGCTCTTTTCTCCACCTAGAAGATTAAAAAAAAACACTATGTAATAATATTTAATTAGGTTAATAAAAAAATACAGCCATATTATGAACTTTGTTAAACCATTCAATTACCAAGCAAGTCAGTTAATTAAATTCCAAGGCAGAGGTTTTTTCATGGTGTAAAGTGACAAGAGATACATTATTTGTTTTGAAATATTGTTGATACCAATACCTACTGCACTTTACACAGGAAGGAATAAATGATTCATATAGGAAGTTACTTCTAAATGCAGTACAGTGAAATGAATGAGACATGAGCTTTCAACTGTATGAGTGGAGGCCTAATTGTCCAATTTGATTGTAGCAACGAAGCACGAGGTATATGTCTGTGGGAGTGGGTGCTGAATTGTCCAAACCGATTGTTGAAAAGGTATACTATTGGTGTGCACTCACACAAATGCAAAACTCATGTCTCTTTGATTTCTGATATATCTGATTATATGAACAAACAAAATTGAATATTAATTGCAAAACTGAAACTTTATCTATAAATATAGGCATGTATATTTATTTGCCTATAATGTACCACTACTGTAATTGATAAAGTAAGAATGTGAAAATCGGTACACAATCGTTTAATGTATTTATTGGTGCTAAAGGTAATCAACTTACAATATGGGCCTCTTAATACAGGCTCTGCCTAGTATGAGGACCTCTGAGACCATTACTTGAATATGCATACTGACAATAATGTACCTCCTTTGAATTTTTTATCCATTTAGATAAATTATATTGCCGTCACATAGGTATTTAATCAACAATATGTTGATGGTGTAATTTTATTAACAAACGAGCTATGTGAAATATTAACTAACATCTTTGAGCAGCCCATAATATTATTTGTATCTGAGAACACACCCTCTATATTTTAATGAAGACTACACAGCACCAAATGTATTGGTAATTGTGGTTCAGACAATGGAAAGAAAACAGAATTCTATATGGTTCACTATTTCAGTATCAATCTATCTATATATTTATTTATCTACAATTTATATAAGTAATAATGAGCCAATAACAGAAACGTCACAGTTGTAATGTTAAAAAAACACTTGCTTTTGTTTCAACTCCTCTTGTTTCCGCTGTTCCTCCAATTCCTCGAAGCTGGTGAACTTGCGGTTGCGACCCTTATGGTTTGTGTATTTACCTGAATTAATCAAAACCAATAGATAACAGGTTATGTGTAATAAAACGAAGAAGAAAGCACATTCTTCATAACATTGTTTGACATTGAAAAAAAAGTAATGCAAAAGAAATCTTACCACGCGGCATATTGAAGGGTTTATTATTTCGTTAATTTATCACAATAAATAGGTAACAATTAGGACGCAAAAAAAACTGATGAAAATTTATGAAAAATTGGACAAATTTAGCGTTGACGTCTTGCTTGCCGGAAGTATAAACCAGTGTTGGTATATAATTAACCAAAATCCTTCCAACTATGGTACATTGATTCAAAACTCTTAGTGATTATTATAATTTTGACCACGTTTGATCGAATAATACTTGGATAATAATCGGATAATATTTCTTTCAAGACTGATAATTTGATTAACTATCACTTTGATAGCTGTAATACAATTTTCTCTTACTCTTTCTATTTACAGGAACCCAGCGTTCGCATAAATATTCAAACTCTCCAACTAATTATCAAAATATATATTTACTGAATTTACTGAAACCGCAAATATAACGAGGATTATTTCCTTCATTACGTTAGAGCAACGAATATAATGACAGTAATAACTGTTTACGAACGTAAAAAGAATCGAGATTACTCTGGAGTTGCCTAAATGCAATGCACCTTAGCACCTTAGTTGGCAACGTCATATATTTTAGCAGTATTAAAATACTAAACTTAGGAAAGACTTATTTAAAAAGAAATATATAGCAACATTGCCGGAAGTTGTGTTGTTATATGTTTTTTTTTTATTTAGTTTTGTAGACTGGAAAATTAGCTTTGTAAGCATTATCTTCAACACGTCAAAATACATAGATGAAAAAAATCAAGTTTTGTATAAACAGCGGTGATTTTCTAAAAAATAATGTATCGAGCGTAACGTACAAATGATTTTAATGACTTGCTAGTACCTATTACCAGATATCCAATGAGGTAAAAATGTTTATTACTAAAAGGTACCACGCTTATCATAAAATTTATTGCAAATTAGCTCTAGCTCTACTATAACCCCTTAAAAGGATAACCTCGAATTTCCTGTAACCCGTGTAATCTATATTCTTATATATTTTGACCAGCATCATTGCGAGTGCATTACTTGCAGCATAGTTATTGCGGATACAAGTACATAAGTGTGGTACTGTTATTTGAATCTATAGGTACAGACCACTTTAATTTTGTACCTTCGTCTCTAGATACAGATTAGTTAAAACCTCGGTTCCATGCTATTCATACTACTTTAAAAACCCACTTCTTTAAATGTTGTGATTATAGAGGCATAACGCTGAGGATATCACCGATGTGACAACAGGATACAAAAAGAGGAGAGGAACCGGCCAACTACGAGCCTAATAGCGAGGTTCTGGTCTATTTATGTGCCGAAGCAGGTTCTGTAGGTAAAACAACTCCGTATTTCATAGCTTGTTGCGTAAAACAAAAACTAATCGAAATGTGGTCGAAGTTGTTATGATTTTGCTGCAAATCGTGATGTACTTAGTAATAAAAATGATATATTATATAAGCCAAGTGTTTGGTCATAATGTTAAGTAAATTTTTAAACAATAATATTACCATAGTTTTATTTATCCGTTTTTTGAGCATGTTACTGTTTCATGTCTTCCACATTAGCCAAGAATTATTCAATCGATTGACTATCATTAATCATCGTGTATTGTAAAAATACACTTAAGAATTAAAAAAAACTCAATAAATTACTGTCTTCTTTTGTGTTAAAACACATTTCTACCTACTACTCGTACGGTCATTAGGCATTATAATTGCAATACAAGTTTCTTTTTTTTATATAGAAAGAAAGTAGTAAATCAGTGGACAGTTCGGCTGGTTGGTGGTAAATGGATACTACCGTCCATGGCCAGCCGCGATATATGCCAAAAACAAATCCGGGTATAATAAATGTTGGCACGCCCACGTATGCGCTGCCTACCTTTGGAAATATAGGAAAGGATTTGGAGAAAGGCTTATGAAAATGGGGAGTAATAGGATAGAATGGTTTGGGAATCTCACTCACATACCGAAACACATTGGGGGAATAGGATAAAGTGGGAAATGCAGTGGATACATTTTACGGTAGTACCTATTCTCTGAGAGAGGGTAACGTAGCCAGTCGAGTGTGCCCAGCGGTTGTGGGATATTATTGCATCGTACACCCTCCCGTATACTTCAAGTCTTCTAAAGCCTGTACGTCATTTGTAACTCGATAGTATGTTTAAGCTAAATTTATCGATTTTATTTTTATACTACACAAGATACTGGTGAATCTCCAAATTGCATTAGGTTAAAAATGTACTAATAAATATGTTTAATTTCATCTTCGTCTACCATATTCTCCAATACTAACTACATTGTTTTGTGATAACAGGTAGTGTAGTGAATTTTGATGACGCTACATTTTGATTATTTATTGATAATTATAAATTACGTGCCGTGTTATGTAAACAATCACAATTTACATTATTCTCAAATTTACAAAGATGGCAGTTATGGTTGATAATTATTGTTATTTAATCAAATAGTTTAAATCAATTATCTCGTAGTTTTCATTTCCGAGTATGCCGTTTACCTTTAACTTACTTAAATCTCTATTCATTTGACAGTTATTTGTTTTCTCATTATCACCCAATGTCTGGAGGAGATCGCTTTGGCGACAAGGCCGCCTGTTATACTTTTCGTGTTACTTAAATAATAATTGTCTTTTTGTATCATGTGTCGGTGTACAATAAATAGTTTATCTATCTACCTATCTATCTATCTATCTTTATTTGCAGAAGTATAATAATTTAAATTATAATTCAAATTTTTTGACAAAAAATAAAAATTAAATTAAATTAAATGTTAAAATTAAATTGTGACCTTGGAAATCATATATTGTTTTTTATCAAAATATTTATTCATATTTGTTTTATATTTTGCCAAATGCTCCAGCATCTTTAAACTAGATGAATGTGGGTTGGATCCATTCTGATTGAAGCCGGTCATTGGGATAGTTTTTATGCCGGAAAATTGATAAAAGCTCAGAACCCTTGACGGGTTTTAGGTGGGTTTTGAGATATCAAGACGAGATTAAAGAGGTAATAAAATTTCTTTATTCAATACCCAACAATAGGTACCTACATGAGAATTGAGATGGTTGAGTTACTTATAAAACAAAATGCGGGCGAAGCCACAAATAATAGCTAATTTATAAATAATATAAGGAAAACTTCTAAATAAAGATAAAACCGTACAATTTGAATTTGGGACAATTTCCCAGTCAGGAACACATAGCGTGACTGAATTTTTATGGGTACATTTCAACAAAGTGAATCATTAGGCGCCAAAGGTAGTTTATAAGTGTATACAGATATAGCACGAAAACATTGGGCATCGGGAATATTTAAGTATCGTCGGCAAACGTCAAATTCTTAAAGGTACTAATACCCCCATAATATTTTTTCAATAGATAATAAATTTTATACGTATATATTTGCTTTCGTCAACTGTTACCGATCTCATTATAATTACCTTTTTATATTTAATTTTCAAAAGGTATTCTGTCAATGTAATGATGTTGTGAACGTCCTTCACTAACACCTTAAAAAAACATTATTATCCACTACTGGTAACTATAAGAGTCGCTTTCATAAAGATGCCGAAGAATTCAAGACAAAGAAAACCCATAAATAAACAAACCGGTGAAATTATTATTATTATTTTTTAACTGAACGATCAAAATTTAAAAATACGTCCGGAAGAAACTATGTATTTCAACAAGACACAACAAAGAGTTCGTGATGCAACTGGTATTTACTGTACAAGTATCCGTAAAATTGTAAGAGGTCACGATGACAGCTCATTAGAAACTCAAAAACAAGATAGACCGAAAAAAATATTCTTATTGAATCTTAACGATTTTGACTATTCTGTTGTAAGAAGAATAGTGCATAATTTTCATTTGAGGTTTAAGCAAGTGCCGACATTCAAGTCTTTAAAACCGAAACTAATAGTAGCCACTGATTTCAAAGGATGCGAAACGAAAAATTCATCGTCAGTTGGTTTTCGGTTCACTAAAACTAACAACAACAGGAAAGTTTTAATGGAAAAGGATGATGTGAGATTGAAATGGATAAAATTCTTAGATTTGATTAAAAGATTTCGATCACAGGTGGAAGTTGGACTAATTCTACAAGAAAAAGTATAACACAAGCCATTTCTATAGGACATCCTCTTATTATACACGCAAGTACACGCACTCTAAGTACACGCAGGCAGTAAAAATGGATTTATTCCCTGGGTTTTATTAATGTATAAATCTACGAATACAACAGGAGACTACCATAATGAGATGGACAGCGACAATTATGATGATGATTCGGACAGCGACAATTATGATGATGATTCGGACATATTCGGACATATATTCATCACGCTTTGTATTTATCTTGTAATAAAGTATGCAATTAGAGGTACGGTAATTCATAGACGTGGATGACGCAACCGGGTGTTTCCGGATTAGCCGATGGCCAATGTTATCGTAATGTATCTGTACCTACTTACGTTTCGTGAACTTTCTGTTGGCAGTAGCAAAATGTCCATCGGGTCAATGGCCGCAGTGTTGGGGTACTCGCCTTTTGCCAGTCTTATCGAGTTGATGCATGATTGTCATTTCGATCTGACACCGCTGTGCCGCTACTAAACGATGTACCTATGAATAATACTTGTTAAGTCGTAAGATATAGCTTATTGCAATTTAATGTAATGAACTGTTTTTAAAATATCGATTAAGGAAAAAAGTTATCAAATAGGTACCTACTTACTTTATTAATCCGTACTATAACGTCGTACTGCTTGAAATAGAACTTCGTATGGAATCACAATGGGATTTTAAGGACGCTTGTCCACTGCGATTGAGAAAACGCTGTCTTTATTTATCTAAATCTCTCGTATTAAAATTAAATTAAATTATTAAAAATTAACTAAAATGTGCTCTTATTACTATAAGCTAAGCTAAGAACCATATTAAATATAGCATATTTTTTATTATTTTTTAATAGAGAAGGTAGCAGGGGGTAGCCACTTACCATCACGTGGGTCGTATGCCCATACGGCCCACGTGATGGTAAGTGGCTACCGCCGCCCATGGACACCTGCAACACCAGGGTATATGCGGGTGCACTGCCAGCCTTGTAAAATCTTATTCACAGCTTTCTTGAAGAACCCCATGTCCGTATCGTAGCGGAAAAAACTCAGCTGGCAATTCATTCAACAACTTTCGGGTTCGCGGTATAAAGTGTCTTCATAAGCGCACTGTGCGCAGCGACTGAAGTAATTGCCGATTAACCACACGATGATGACAGGAGTTGCAAGGGTAAAATCCCGAAGGCATCAGATTGAAGAATTGGACTCAACACGCAGAGGGACGCAACGTCTCTCCGGACAATATTATCATTATTATCATGGCGTTTACAGCATGCCATGCTCTCTAAAACAGACCATAAATCATAATCGAGCGGATTAGGATCGGGATTAGATGACGGCCAGTCTTCAGCTCTGATGAAGTCGGGAATATTCTTTTCTAGCCACGCCTGTGTTGAGCGAGCCTAATGACCTGGTGTTGAGTCTTTCTGAAAGGACCATTCTTGGTTATGGAACAGGGTGTTGTTAAGAGGCTTTACGACCTTCTCAAGAATCGTATCTTGATACACTTGAGCCGACGTTTTAATACCTTTTTCGCAAAGATGTGGTTCAGTCACTCCTTGATAGCTAACACCCCACCAAACCACCACTGAAGCCGAATAATGGCCACGTTGCACTATATTGACCAAATGAGAAGCTTCTCTAGAGTTATGAGCATAATCTCGATCATTCTGCTTATAAATAAGATTTGTCTGTGAGCTCCCTTTGCGTACCGCCGAAGAAGTTATTTTGATTTGTCAACCCTATTTTTCTTTATATTATCAGTTATGAATTGACCTCTTTTGTACTTCTTTTGTAAGCGGTACACCTAAAATACGTGATATGGTTCTGGGTGCTATATTCATATGTCTGGATAAAATATTTTGCTTCCTGGTAGGATTTTTTCGGATTCTCTCCTTCACGCTTTAATCATCTGTTTAATACGAATAGTGCGTGGACTTTCTGTCACAAACAGAGCCCAGAGGACGTTTCAATGTACCTACCAAAAGCCCGGTACACAAACATTTGGCATAATAACAAGCGCATTGAGAGTTTTAAAAATTGCATTTGGCTCCATGCCTACTTTTCGTCATCACCCCACTCCCTTTTAATAATAATACAATATTTAATAATGATTGGCGCCAATATGAGAAAAATACATTTTCTTCACGTAATAATGACAGATTCCAAATTCAAATGTAATCTATTTGTTTCTCTTTATTGTAACGGTATTTACGGGCAGACTAGGTAGTATGTATTCTCAAATCGATGATTTGAACTCACGACTTCACAAATGGAAGTCGAGAATAGATCTCCTAGGCTATCACCGCTCTAAAAAAAGTTGTGCACTGCATACGTCATAAGCTGATACAGATAAAGAAAAAAATAGTGTGTCATTGCGAATCGTTCACCTCAATAGCAAAGAGGTTATTGACAAGTCAAGGTTGATCAACGTCTTACTATGTATAACGCATACACGACACCGAAACCCAATGTTTTGACCATGTTTTGACGAATTGTTAGTCACGTGTCATTACACTCACTTTTGCTTTATTGCAAACCTAGTATTGTACCACTAACACAATTTTCCTTGTAAATTCGCCCACAATACTCATCACCATAAACATGATGGTCCAAGAAATTCTTTCAATAGTAGAATAATTTTCTGTGTTGTGAATTTCCAACACACACTATGACAAGACTAGGCTAACACTTAATTAACTGAGTGGTATCTATTCTCGACTCTCATTCGTGAAGTAGTGAGCTCAATCCTCAACGCGAAAACCGCAGCGATCACTTCATCATCAGTGGAAAATGTTCTACCCCTTAGTCCGCCTTGAGTTTTGAGAACAAATAGTAATCATTGGGAGCCAAGTCAGGGAGGGCTCTGTGGTGGGTGGCGAATTTCCGTGTAGCTACACTTTGAAACAGCAGCTTTCGCAACTGCAGCGGCGTGGACGGGTGCATTGTCATGGAGAAGCCGGCGAGCTCTAGCATCCCTTGATATCCGAAAGTCGAGTGGGCCCGATGGTATTCCTGCAGTGGTGCTCAAATTTTGCGCTCCCGAGTTGTCCCCGGTGCTTACGCGACTCTTTAGGCTCTCATACTCCACAAAAAGCTTCCCGTCAGCATGGAAGGTAGCTCATGTTCACCCTTTACCTAAAAAGGGTGACTGCACAGACCGGCCAACTACAGGCCAATAGCGATCACCTCCCTCCTCTCTAAGGTGATGGAGCATGTCATAAACACACAGCTCCTTGGGTACCTAGAGGATCACCAGCTGATTAGCGACCGTCAATATGGATTTCGCCATAATCGCTCAGCTGGTGATCTTTTAGCGTATTTAACACACCGCTGGGCTCACGCCATTGAGAGTAGAGGCGAGGTTCTGGCTGTAGGCCTAGACATTGCGAAAGCTTTTGACCGGGTATGGCACAAATCGCTGCTTTCCAAGCTACCATCTTTCGGGATACCCGCGGGATTATGCGAATGGGTTGCCAGTTTCCTGACTGGACGGAGCATCAGAGTCGTTATCGATGGTAGCCGCTCCGACACCATGTCTATTAACGCTGGCGTCCCTCAAGGCTCCGTGCTGTCCCCAACTCTGTTCCTTCTGCATATCAACGACCTGTTGCAAATTGGTGACATACGTTGCTATGCAGATGACAGTACTGGAGACTCCTTGTACAGGGGCCGCGCCAACATCCCTCGGGTCGAAGTGGAAGAGAGTCGCGCCAGGCTTGTGTCTGAAATCGAAGACTCTTTAGATCTAGTCTCGATTTGGGGTTCTCTGAACCTAGTGGATTTCAACCCCCGTAAGACGCAAGTCTGTGCATTCACCGCTAAAAAAACCCCCCTTTGTCGTAGCACCTCGCTTTCAGAGCATGCCTCTTAAGATCTCGGAGAGTATCGGGATCCTTGGTGTCGACATCTCCAGCAAAGTCGAATTTAGGGGTCATCTGGAAAATAAGGCCAAAATGGCCTCCAAAAAGCTCGGTGTGCTGAACAGAGCGAAGCGGTACTTCACCCCTGGGCAACTCCTTATGCTTTACAAAGCTCAAGTGAGGCCCCATATGGAGTATTGCTCTCATCTCTGGGCCGGCGCACCGAAATACCAACTGGACCCATTTGACTCCATCCAACAACGTGCTGTTCGTATTGTCGACGATCCCACTCTCACGGGCGGTCTAGAACCCCTCAGCATTCGGAGAGACGTTGCGTCTCTCTGTGTGTTCTACCGCCTGTACAATGGGGAATGCTCTGAGGAACTGTTTAATATAATTCCCACCTCGGGTTTCTACAACCGCACCTCCCGTCACAGAAGTGCGGTCCATCCGCATTTCCTCGATAAGGAGGTGTCGCGCACTGTTCGCTCCAAAAATTATTTTATACCGCGAACCCGTAGGCTGTGGAACGAACTGCCTCAAGAGGTCTTTCCATTAAGCTACGATATGGGGTTCTTCAAGAGAGCTGTGAATAGGATTTTGCAAGGTCGGCGGCGCGCCCGCATGCCCCCTGGTGTTGCAGGTGTCCATGGGCGGCGGTAACACTTACCATCACGTGGAACCGCTTGCTCGTCCGCCCTCTAGTCTAAAAAAAACATTGCGATTTACCGTTCAATACGACTGTCGACATTATTAGTGTAGTGTGTTGCAGCCTTTCCAAACGTGTAGATAAAATTATGTAGGTAGACGAAAACTGATCGCAGCTTCGATCCTGGACTACCCTTCTCTTCGTCAACTCGTGACCACGGCTGATGTAACCCGTGCAGAAACGTAGAGTGGAAATAAAAGGAAAACAAAAGCCTTTAATTGTACGGTCTCCAGGCCCGATTTACAATATAAAATGTATTAAAATCTTGTACGATATGACAGAATTATCATACCATCAGCTTATACCTCTCTAGTGCTGGATTTAGGCCTGTCCTAAGGCTCGCCACCACACATGGTCTTCGTTTTTTGTCATCCAGCCACTATTGGTAAACTTCTCCAAGTCGTCGGTCCACGTGGTCGGAGGGCGTCTCCCACAGCGTTTTCTGGCAAGCAACGACAACATCTCTGAAAGGACAATTTACTGAAATAGTAAAATGGTCAAGCTCAAGGAAATTCACATTTCTTTTGTTTCTTTTTATTGAACGCTATTTTTCGAGAATAAGTATACGCAATACTTTACACATACCTCCTTGTCATTACACGGGGACCATAGAATTTTATTATTGCATGTAACACACTTTTTGCTTCAGTCTGGTAATTATCCACATTCTGGGTGGAACAGAACTGGCAAGAAATGAGTTCCCCGAAAACCTCAAATGATTTACTTAAAAAGGAACACTATTTCTGGCTCTGGTGATTAATTGTTTATGCGTATTGGTAGTGAGTGGGATATTCCAGATCATATTCCCATCCCATTCTATTGTAACCATCCTAATTTTCCCAACCTTTTCTCCATATCCGTTCCTAAATCTCCAAAGGCAAGTAGCCGTAGCGCTGCCGAAGGCTGTATATTGTTTCTGATTTTGACTGTATTGCGAATGTTCATTGTCCATGGGCGACAGTATTCACTTTCCAGCTTACCGACAGCTGGATTCTATGCTCTTCTGCCGCGCTCTTTCTATAAAATATTAATAATAGAATAGTGTGGATTAGAACGTGAAGAGAATTATTTCGAAAGTGAATATAAAATGAGATGTTTATTTTTATATTAATGCGGAACATGGAATACAGGATAGCAGTGATGGAATTTCTGTCATAGAAGTAGAGCACATTAGTGGGGTCGTGACTTTGAACTCTGGTAAGCACTATTTTACGTACTTACGTACCAATTTTTCAATTAAATTTGATATACGCAATTATTAGATAAAAATTTGGGGCATAATATTGTACCTAATCACCGCTCCAAAAACCACACAAGGATGCATGACTTAATAAAAGGTAATGTATGAAGGTAAGTAATTTCATACCATATAAGTGCCTACATTAAAAATGAATGTAAATCAAATCACAATCGTCAACTTTAACAATTAAAAATCCAAAAGTGATTTCATTTTAGGTAAGTAAGTCTCATCGAGGTGGAATTTAAATGCGTGCTTAGCAGGGTCACAGAGTTATTGGTTCCATTCAGAAATTCATATGTATAACAAAATGAACGGAGAAACGAACATTTTGTACCTGTAGGAAAAATACTCGAATACACCTACTTGGAATCAAAAACCGAAACCATATGACACGATAAACGATTTGTCCAAGTTGTCGCAAAACATCGTGAAGAATTGCATTCAATTAAGTGAAAGAAAAAAGTTGCTTGTAAGAAGTTATTTTTAAAGTGTCCCTTTGGTGCTTTACAAAACACCGATACGTACCTAACGGTGCGGTGTTTTTGATACACATTAATCATGTCACGCGGAAGTCCAAGGATTTATTAGAGCATTTAAAATGGTATATAATTTATTTATTTAATTTACTCAGACGTCAAAATATTTTAATGTAATACGTAGGTAGGTGGCAGTAAAGTATGTTGTTCACCTGATGATAAGTAACTAATCGTATACTGTTGCCTAAAGCAATATGTATAGCACCAAAGCAAATCTGCAATATCTTGTAATATATAATGACGTGAGCTTATCAAAGGTAATGTCATCAGTTTCAACATACCCAAATTTCCGTCACGTATCCGCACAAAAGCAGCTAGGGATAGTATGTTAGGTAATAATAATAATAAATTAATATATTGTATATAAAAATGTTATTAATTTATAGGTAATATAATATAAAATTCTAACATTCTATTCTAACATCGCAACATATAAGATGCATAATATGTTTGTTACAAATCGTTGTAAATAACCTAACTTTTTATCCCTTGATTACGGTCTACAATAACATTCAGTGAGGAAAATTGCCGCGTAATGTCTTGTCGCATTACCTTCGCAACTGATAGCAAAGGTGTGACATCTATCTCTAAATAACAGTCAGGCAGGATTCATTACGTCTCTGATAAGTCAGGAGCATCTGTTAAAATGCTTTGTCCGGCTATAAGAGGCAGAGGAGCCGAGCTGCGCGTTCATACATAGCCTCGTCGAGACCTTGTCCGCTACGCAAGGACGCACGCAGCCCCTACACGAAAATTCGCCCGCCATTTTCAAACGAACGCGGGCGCGGGAAAGTTCTGTTTTCAAATATTTTTGAAATAGGCAGACGGAAAACGAAAATAGACGTCTTTTGATTTTAATTAATTTAGGAGTAATTTTGACAAAACAAGGGTTGATTAAATGCAAGACTGACAAAAGATTCGCAGTGCAAGTGATATTTAAGTGCTTATATGGATTATAAGGTAAGTTATATAAAGATTTTTTATTTTTTTGCTCGGGGAATTACCACACTTTCCATAGTAATTTCGTACTTTTGTTTATCCTTCTTTGTTTAGAATGTGTTAATAATGTGATTTTTAATACTCGAGATATTTAGAGATGTTTTTAAATTCTCCATTGCTGACTCCATCAGGTAGGTACGCTAATTTAGATGGCTACTTGTGGATTTATAGCACTGTTTTGAAATTTACAAGTACATAATTGTAGATTTGAACCACTATAGTTTGTTGGCAACTAAATAAGCCGAATTGACAGCAGCATTGCTGTTTATCGTTACACTAAAGTAATTATTCTGTTAACTCATAAATATAACTTACAATTTCATATAGGTATGTCAATGTTTTATGTAACGTATTTTTTTTTTCTTAAAACCTTTCAGATAACTATGTAATAACATAACAATCATTGGGATTACATTAATTTTATTTATTTATTAGATACTTTTAGAACTTTTAGATAAGAACTAAGTCACAAACATAACGAAGTTACAAAGTCAAGTTTTAATCAAAATGAATTTAGACATTTAGCCACGAAGAACTTTTATGATGCTGGGGCTAATTTAAAGCAAGTCAAGTCCATTGTCATCGTATATAATGGTAGTAAATAACTAATATACATGTATTATATTTGTACATTGTGCGTATCAATAGAACAAATAGGAAGTTATGCGTAAATACTTGTAAAAAAAAATAAACAGTGATTTCTGGGAATCTTAACAATTTTGCCAGTCACAGGAGTAAGAAGGATGCGATTCTGCATGACTGTTCAGCTTCATTATGCAAACGTGACGAAGGCATTTTGAGATAGGACGCCCTCAGGATTGTCGCCTTAGATATTCTCTCGGGTTCACATAAAGTGTCACTATATTATGCAGTTCATTTTAAAGAGGATTTTTTATTTCAAAAGCTGTACTAAGATTAGCCAATCTGTATGTGTATGTATAATTATATTCTTAGTAGAAGGATAACACTTTTAATGTTAGTTAGCGAATAAACAGCAGTTAAATTTAAGAAATAATTATACTATGTACCTGATCACCTATATAATTGGAGTGATCTTATGAAAATTGAAGTGACAGTTAGTTGAGGTAGTGACTATATATTATTGGAAAAGTTATAATCAAAAATAAAATTAAAGCAACAAGTATCTTTTTGACGAGTTCTTCATATTTTTTTCATAACATACCAAAATATGAATGCGGTACTGATATGTCTAAAAGAATTAATTATATAACTATATTGTTGATAAATGCTTTTATATTCTAATCGCCATTCACATCCAAGTCAATTAAATATAGCTGTTGCTTAAAATAATCTGTCCGTTTTAAAAAAAAAACTTTTTAGTTGACATTAAAGTTATATAGATATTAATTAATATTAAAGTGACAAAGTATCTAATGATTAAATTGAAACCATAATTATGAATATGGGAGTATATATAACTGAAAAGTCTTTGATGCATCGTTTTCTGTCATTTAACCCATACCTGTGTAAAATTATTATTGTATTATTATACGAGTATGCCGATGAGGAGGAACACGGGCACACTCGGTGGCACAATATTTCGTTAACTAACAACAATTTGAAACGAATCTATGATAATAATTAATAAAATAAAATTTGGCTTATTTTAATATTTATACAACAGCTAGTAATATTGTTTTAGTACTTACTTACCTTTGCTTATTTTGAATGCATTATTAAATAAATAAAACCTTTAGCATGTATAAGAAATAGGGTAGAAAGAAAGGGTAGATAGAAAATTCCTCTTTCAAACACTAACAATTTGCACGTTTTCGCATTGTTTTCTTAGCCAACGATGCTCAGATACGATGCGCAGGCGCACCGCTCATGCTAATTTTATCGATAGTGAACGACTTTAAGGATTCCCTGACTGATAAAGCACTCCCTATTGTGGGGATAGGAGTTTTGCTAACATGGAACTCCGTAGCTATTCCACAGATAGATCTTACTTATTTATACTGATACTAGCTTGTACTCACGGCGTCGCTCGCGTAGACTAAGCAGCTGTAAAAAAAATGGTAACTGTAAAGCACCGATATGATGGACCTCACGGATGCGCCTGCTTTCAGTCTGGACATGATCTTCTCGCTTCTCTTATATATATTCATAGCCTCCTGGAGTATATGTCTAATGTTGTACCTCCTCATCATCTTAGTGGAGCCATCTGTTTTCGAAAAATCTCATTGAATAATTTAAATAAAAATATTTTGTTTGTATGATTAAGTACGACTTCGAACATACTTTATAGGGATCTTCGTAGCAGCATTCACTCATACAACCATGAACATACATTCTAATGTGAATGGTGTACCCACTCTGTTATTGTATTGGGACGCCGGTACACATATCACTATGGCTACGTTAACCAACGTAGCATAACGTTGGTGTTTTAACGTAATATAACAAAGTGTTTAATCTCAATTTATTGAATTTTTTGAGCTCTTTCTGACATTCAAAGGAGTGAACTTTCGTATATTCAATTAAATATTTATGCTGTTATCGAGTCTCAATTATTAAAATGCTAACAGCGAAAAGTGTCACGAAATAGTTTTAAGTAAAAAATATTTTATTTGAATAATTAGGTAAATACTTCAAATCTGACTTCAAATAATATAATTTCAATAATATAGTGTATAGGGACTTTCTAAGAGCAATTCCGTCATACAAAAAAATAATTGAAATACAATGATATTATTACAATTGATAATATTTACATTTTTTTTTCTCTACCGCTCATTTTCCTAATACCACAGCGAGATGCCACATATTCCAGACTACTTTCCAAATAATAAGCTATACGAATCCTAATTCATTACATGTAATAGTTTTTGCACAAAGAGATAATCAATTTCTTTATAATTTTTTTTTAATCCGCTGTTGATATAATGCATTTAAAGATAAGATTTTGGCGCTGTTATTAGACTATATACACGATAAAGATCGAATTATGGAGTTCTTCGAAAACTAAAAATAATTCGGTGATACGACTTTAGGATTTTGGAAAAAATTCGCTACATCTCGACTAAGGATGACCATTGACTGGCTGCATCCAAAACATCATTCAGAGTCTCATCTATACATATAATAAAAATGTAACTGATCGCTGTCTGTACATGGAAGATATATGAGAAAAATATTATTGGGGGCCTTTATCAACGCAATAGAACACAAAACAATGATTGTTAGAATTTTTGTCTGTTTGTCTGTTTATCTGTTTGTCTGTGAGTTTGTGCGCGCTAATCTTAGAAACGGCTTAACCGATTTGGGTGCGGTTTTCAATAATGTATTGTGATAAGCTTCACTTAAAATTTAATGTTTGTTTTATTTCAATCAGTTCATAAATAAAAAAGTTATATCAATTTAAAGAATCACGTCGAACATTTGTTCGATAAAAAATAAGCTATAAGAAATAATGTGTGTGATCGTTTTTGAAAATACTGCACTAAGAAGGTAAAGACGGTGTTTATAAACTAAATTTCATATAAATCTATGTATAGGTGGTGTTGGTGTGGTGTGTACATACAGGGTGTGTCCGGCCTATTCCCGAACCCTAAAACCTTGGATGCCGCTTACGATTCTGAGTTCATTGACATGAAAATTTTACAAATGTTCTGGGCTGAATTTTTTTTACCTATTTTGCTAATAATAAAGCCCACAATCTAGTTTTATTTTTGAAAAAAATTAGTAGGTATTTGTATCAATATGTGTATGACGAAGTTTTTGAACAAACTGCAGGACGCAGTTCTTGAAATAGAATTTGATATATAAACAATTTGGGGCTATATTTTGCTTAAGTACGTCAAAAGACCAAATCTGTTCAGTAATTTCGAGGATACGAGTGTAAACTTTTCAAAGAATCACAACAAAAAAAAATCAACTCTCTTTATTGCACACCAAAACAAAACATGTCTTGTTTTGTTACATGTCTGTTACACTCTGCCAGACAACGGTAGAGAGGAAATAAAAATGTTAATCACAGGTCAATAGATAGTGAACAGTATCTATAAATTACATACGTACGTATCAATACACATACACAAACATACAATTATATATACATACTATACGTTATATATAGGTATATGCCAGTAACTGAAAGAATTATTACAAAGCTAAATAGAGTTTAGTAAGATGACTTCTGGATAAAGATTGAGTAGGTACCCATACATACATAGAATGTTGTTGAACAGGACTCATCACTTTTTTCCTCTGAAATACGTATGCCCCTAATGTTGCAGGTGTACATGGGCGGCGGTGACCACTTACCACCTTGTGGGCCGTTTACCCGTTTGTCACCTCTCACACAGGGTGTGAAAACAACGAATAGTCACAAATACAATATAGATTTAACATACCTCTTACCTTTAACGCTTTGCGGGTTCTAAGGCGCTGACCAGCTTTAATTAAGATGAAAACATAGCGCTTACTGGTGGCGACTACATGGAAGATGATTTTTTAACAGTATTCACACTCGATATTAGTAACGTAACTCTTTTTAACAAAATATGTTTATCTATCGCAGAATGCAGACACATTATACCTAATAAAAATATATTGGTACCTATTTACTCGTACAGTGCGTACCTCGTACCTCATTATAAATAAATACAGAAAAAGTTTTATAATCAAAATGGTATCATTAACATTGGAATCATGACTGTAATTGTTCGTAGTTAAGTATTATTCCTCGGGTCTTGTCTATACAGTACAGTGATTTTTCTGTAGTTCTTCTTTAAAGATATTATTAGGTCGTTTTCCGCGGTTAGGTATAAAGTAAAAACAATTGACTCACTGATCTAAATTATACGTGTAAGGGATATAATTATTAGATGCCTGCGTGCCAGTTTTTATATTTCGATCTGCGTGTCATTAACGGTCATTCACACACGTAATATCGTATTAGGTTCTAGCAAATATCAGCATCGCGCGGATAGCATATTCTACACTGATATAATATTATATTACAAATAGTCTATACATATATGTACCAAACTTCAATGACAGGAATAACTTCAGTGACTAATCACTGAATATCACTTCAGTGAATTGAAAAATGAATTACCGATCCAATAAAATTCAATTTCTTAAGATTTTCATATTCATAATTTTTTCGTTTTCACGTTTTCGATTTGATTCTTTAAAATACATTTTTTATCTTTTTATGCAATATGTATTAGGTTTATTTTATTACTATAAACTCATACTTATAGGGTAGGGTGTTGAATCGGATGGAAAAAATCCTCTTTATATTTACGAAATAATATGTATAAAAAAATTAGTAAATACTGAAATAAAAAATGAATAACAAAAAAGTTTCGCAATTTTTTTTTTGCCAATTCTCAAACCATGAACGCAATCCGGCTTCGGCTTCAGGAATTGATCGGTTATTAGTTAATTGACTTGAGAATTGAAACAAACTATGTTTGTAAAAAAAAAACATAGGTATTTTGAGTTTTACCTATATCATACTTATATATTTTTTAATACGAAGACCAAAAACATTATATTTTCCATTTTTACTTTAGAAATATATAAATACATTAATCAACTCAGAATCATCTGCATAATCCATAATTGCAGATCTCGGAAATTACCGATTACACCCAGTATACAAATAACAATATATATTTCTCATAATTATATAGGTACATAAGTATATGGCACGTGTGATTATGCGCATGTCCATACTACATTTCCGTTCGATTGCTCGGACCAATTACTGTGGTATGTGATCGACACCTGTCATCTGTTGTGGTTCATTTGTACTCCCGTCACCACTAACGGAGTTGAGATCATTGATTGACACTTCTATATTGCCTTTCATATTGAATAATTGGATAGTACTAGAACTACAGATGGGCAATTTACGAATTTCAACCCTTGGAAAAATCATTGTGTCTCGGTACTTACCTCTGCTCTAAATTATTAACGAATAGCTTTACAATTTAGGTATGAAGTGAATTTCAGACCATATAATCAGCTGATAAGCTGTATGTAAGAGAAAAAATTAAGTATTTCAAATATATTTTTTATTAGCCAGGTCCTCTCTATTCCCTATTCCTTCTAAACTTTTCGAGCTTAGTAGGTTCTTAAGTATATTTCGGCAGTGTAAAAGCTTCCAAAATTATTTAGTGATTTAAAAAAAAATCTACATTAGTGATTAAAAATGAGCGCAGAGCGCTCGACTCTCGAGCGCTGACTGAGCGCTAATGAAACTTGAAGACTTGCGGATTAAGTGATGATGAGCGTTATTGTTCAAATTTTGAGCGATCGATGATTTTAAACCCTTCAGGTTAAAATTTCGTAATTTAAATCTCATTATTGCTTCACTAATCTAAATTCTACCTTTTTAGCACCGTTAGTTTAATTTTGCTTTAATTTGTTCACCATTGTGACAATTACGAAATTAGTTAAAATATAAAAAAATATATAACAAATATACTAATATAACAGATCCATATATTTGAATTGCATTTACGCCTACGCAGTAACGAAGTTCTTTAATTGGCCTTAAAATGACTTGGATTGGCATATTATAATCTGTAAACTATATTCCTTGAGATAACACAGGCGCTAAGAATGTGCAGATGATCACTGGTATCATTTTTTCTATAGTATTCCAGGGACCTGTTATCGTAGTATCGAGTTTAATAAAAGCCATAAGACCACCATTACTGTGTAATGGTATACTGTTAAAGTCCTTATGGCAACTTTGAGTATCGCAAACCAGTTCGATCTGAGATGCGAAGCTACATTGACCCCTACATACAGTATGTATGCAGCACTACAGATTTCCTTTAGTGCCATCGAGAACACAATTGCTCATATAAATGTAGTAAGATCTTGTGCAGAGTATTATTTCAGTTGTTTATTTTATCGTTCATTGACTTGTGCAATGTTGTTGGTATTAGATAGTAACTATTTAACATTTATTTTATTAGTTTAGTCATAAGACGCGAAAAATATTGAAGTTGCTAAATTCTTTACGTACTTGGAATTACACGTCGAGTAAATAGTGTGGATAGTTTAAATGAAACGTCTTTTACAGTTTGAAATCTATTTGATTTGAGTTAACAAATTGACACTATAATGATAATTGGCACGACTGATATGCCCGTTACATTGTATTGGCGATTCTTTCCAATTTTCTCATGAATTGATATCTATACATTATTTATTCCCGAGATGAAGTGTTAATTAAAACAGCGTTGCTAGGCAACCACTGCCAGTCAGATGCCGATAACTTTTAAATATTTGTCTACTTAGGTTTAGGTAAAAAAGTTTCAATTATTTATAATATTTACCCCATATTAATTGATTAACGCATCCTTCTCTGAAGAAGAATTTGAAACTAATCAACAAATAGCAAATAATAAACAATAACGAATAACCAAAGTGTTCAATAAAATAATACCAAACAACAGGAAAAACGAATAAACAACGAAAACAATAAAACCATACACACTGAAAGCAGCAGATCTAACGTAATGGCAGCTGGTCGGTATAAAGCGACCATGTGAAAGCAAGTTCTGTACCTATACGTACCATTTCACACTTTATAAAATAATTACTTTTCCTTATTTTTTATTTTTGTCTGCAAAATTTAGTTTAGAAGTAATAATTAATTTTAAATGATGTTACGTTGTTTTTCTCTATTTATTTGTAATTTATGTAGTTAAAAAGAACGTCTCTCTCAGGTACTTTATTGAATTCATAAAATGTTTTATTGATAAAAATGGTGTAAATAATTCAGTAAAAGAAATTTGTAAAATCTTTACAAAATTATTTATTTAATACTAGCGACTCGCCCTCACTTCGCTTCGGTTTATTAAATTTAAAACAATCGGAATAAGATATTTTCCTGCGGTAAAATGGAGCCTATATTTTAAGTTAGACCTCTAGCAGTACATCGGTGAAAACTGCATTCAATTCCATGCAGTAGTTTTTGCGAGATGCGTGTACAAACATACAGACAGACAGACAGACAAAATTTCTAAAAACTGTTGTTTTGACTTCTGTTGCTCTAATAAAGACCCCCCCCCCCCCTCCCATATTAGTTTTTTCAATATCTATAATGTACAGACATCAGCCTGTTACAATTTTATTATATGTATAGAAGTATGAAGAAATGTATAAAAAGCTCTGTAAAATGGAACAATCATTTGTACTTTATGATGGAAAACTTTATTTGGAAGGAAGAACATGTCACACATCAACAGTATAAGACGACTAAATTAAAAATTACATTATTATGAAACATTTTATTCCTTTTAGAGGTATATTTAATTTGTTGTCATGGTTATAACTGTGTATAAAGTTCCTTATATCTATTTTTTTACAATGTCAGTCTAAGGGTTGCACATATTTCTTATCAATTTTGTAACTATTGACCAAAATAAGATAAAACAAACTTAAGTTTTTCATAATTTATGTTAATAATATAATATATAATACTATTTATCCAGTATTCATGCACACAGGTGGGGAAGTTAAAAGATATAAAGTAAATAATTTTTTTTCCTTATGTAGGTATCGAAATCTGGAAAAGGTGATGACCCCTATTTGACGTGATTTTTACGATTTGTTATTAAACATTTCATCTTGAGAATAAATAAGGTATTGGTTATATTTGACATACAAATATTCGTACTGGGTTCATTCAATATCAGCCTATAACGTCCCACTGCAGAGTAAATCACTGCGGGGTTTCGGACTATAATGCAGTAAGCAAGCCCAGAGCGGGTTGGTGGATACAAATACCTTAGATTTTATTTAATTCTCGGACATACGAATTTCCTTACGGTGTTTTCTTTCACCGTCAAGCTAATGCTAATTTAAAAATCCGTATCAAAATTAAAACTCAGTGGTATAAGTCAGGATTTAGACTTACAACCTATTACCGCTCTTCATTAACTGGGTTCATTAAAAAAATATAATGAATAAATACATTTCTGCTATTGCGTTTGTGTTGTGGTTGTCTAAGAAGCCGATGATGATGCGACGACTATCTTATGTTTTTGCTACATGACGCTACATATAGTGCCTGGTGATCTTATCGAGTTGTACCCAAAGGCACCTTATAAAGCTGGTGTTAAGGGTTAGGATGGAGTGGTTTATAAACCGATGTATTGACGATTGTAGGAGCGTATGCAAATTGAATTGCCATTTTTTTGTTACGATCTAAATTATAGTTTAGTTGTTATCAGATTGGCGTGGGTAGGGATTTGTTCAGATATATTGAGAAAAATTCAGTTCATTCTGATATGATTGTTTGAGGGCCCGTTATACGGACAGTGGTCACACTCTCATATCCACTATTTGTCACGGGTTTTTACTTATATTTTAAGCTGACTTGTCTCATTGAAGGCCTTTTACATAAGTTCTATTGTACTGTCATTTTGCATCAAATTGTAGAACAATGTATTTTTTGTGTTTTATTTTACGTCTTGCTCACAGTTTAATTAAATGGAGCGGCTATTAAGCTTGTTTTATTTGAGATGCGTTGTTATGCATGCCCACATTATCAGTTACCACACCGTTTAATTATAAATATGTTACTGGATTGTGAAAATTAAACGTAACTGAATTAACGACAAAATACAAAAAGATATGAATTACCTACTTAAATCAAAAATTGCGTGCCATGAAATAAAAATTCTTCTCATTTTATGAAAAACGGCACTACATGCATCCAAATTTATTTATACATTTAGTAACTCCATCTTATTTATCTCTGTGGACGTGCCACTTAGAGGTACTTTGTTGACGTTTTCAGACTAATGTAAAGGAATCCGTGTATGAAAGTTGTAAAATACGGTATCGGCACCATAACGTCAGTTCGGTATGCCTTCGGCACATTTGGCTGCAAAGCCAAGTAGGTTGGGTCGTATAAAGTTCAATGCCAAGAATCCGTCACTTCTATCCCAATGACATCATTAAACCACTATTCTGAACACATCTTCCAATAGTTCCAACGGTTTCCTTAGATTCATGTTTATAGGTTTTTAAAAGTTTTTTAAGGTCAACGACATTTATTAAAAAACAAAAATAAACTGTAACCAGCCCTTTTATTGTCGACTGCTGGACATGGGCCGCCTCATGCACATCGTTTTGTGCACGAGGGATGTATGGCCTTAAAACGGCACGCTGGAAGAGCGGGTCGAGGATCCACTTGTTTACAGCTCAGGGCTTGTGGTAGCAGGTTTGCTATCTTCTAGTTGCCTTTTACGATACCCTCAAGAGGAGATGGGGTGGTGCTATTGGGGAGGTTGGGAAAATGGGCAGGGACAGGGTCGGATGGGAATGGGCTCTGGCATATCTCACTCACTACTGAAACCCGTACGTACATTGGGGAAATACGATAAAGTAGAAAATTCAGTATATTTCAAGGTAGTCTTCTGTGAGAGAGGGGTAACGTGGCCAGTCGAGTGAGCCCAGTGGCTGTGAGAATTCAGCGTGCACTCTCCCCCTACATGTAAAATGAAACAAAGCGATAGTGGTATTATGGAATGGAATGTGCTTTTAGAGTTACTTAATCAAAGCTCAAGTGAGGCCCCATATGGAGTATTGCTCTCATCTCTGGGCCGGCGCACCGAAATACCAACTGGACCCATTTGACTCCATCCAACGACGTGCTGTTCGTATTGTCGACGATCCCACTCTCACGGGCGGTCTAGAACCCCTCAGCATTCGGAGAGACGTTGCGTCTCTCTGTGTGTTCTACCGCCTGTACAATGGGGAATGCTCTGAGGAACTGTTTAATATAATTCCCACCTCGGGTTTCTACAACCGCACCTCCCGTCACAGAAGTGCGGTCCATCCGCATTTCCTCGATACGGAGGTGTCGCGCACTGTTCGCTCCAAAAATTATTTTATACCGCGAACCCGTAGGCTGTGGAACGAACTGCCTCAAGAGGTCTTTCCATTAAGCTACGATATGGGGTTCTTCAAGAGAGCTGTGAATAGGATTTTGCAAGGTCGGCGGCGCGCCCGCATGCCCCCTGGTGTTGCAGGTGTCCATGGGCGGCGGTAACACTCACCATCACGTAGGACCGCTTGCTCGTCCGCCCTCTAGTCTATTAAAAAAAAAAAAAAACTCGAATTGTATCCTCATATTATCCTCATGTTGTCCCCAGAATCGACAGCTTCATCAGCATTTAATATTGCTGTAACGGTAACCGTAGTTAAGTAGAGAACAATGATGTCCAGTTAGGGTGTGGTTGATTTTCGGTCCCATGTAGATTCGTGTCGCATGTGTCATCGTGTTGATTCTTATCGATCATTCAATTCGTAATCGTAACAATGATGCTCGGTGAGTTTTGGTCGGTGTTGTCCCATTAGCGCCTGACAGGAAATGTTACTAGATGACCCATGAAAACCGGTATACGTCAAAGTTCTTTTCAGAAGCCTTGTCGGAGATAAAGGGTAGTCCTCCAAAAGCATATTCCCGTAGCTCCAATGCGCCACGTTCATGCAGCAAAACAGTAAAAATAACTGTATAACTGTGTCGTTGCAACAAACAAATTATTACAACTGATACTTAATATATCTTTTCTCCTACTTTCTCGGAAATGGCTTCATTATTTTAAAAAAAGAATACGTCAATCGGCTCTTTTCTGTACGTACGCCAGCAATTTCCAACACGACAATAATAGAGATTGCTGGACAGTAGCGAGGTTATATTTAGTGCACACTAACATAAATTAGGTTTTTTTAGGTACACGATATTTATTATTATAAAGGCTGAATGTGCATTTCTTTTCAAAAGTTTAAAAAAGAACAAAGACCGCGCGCACTCGAATTGGCAGGAATGAAACTTCTGTTTCTTGAATCAATTTGTTTATTGTTTCCTCGCAAATTAAAGAAAAGTACTATACAAGTCTCGGCCGAAATAGCAATTAACGGCCTCGTTTATTTAAAAAATTTAAAATCACTTCGTAAGGACTGCTTCGCCTCGTCCTTCCAATATTACTCATCCGTCAATTGCTTTATTTCGGGACTGGACAGTAATGTACTATTAATGCAACTTATTTGTGAAATAAAACTCCTTTTTTTGCATACTGCATCCCATAAATGTCATTTTGCTAGTTGGGCGAGTATGATTAAAAACACTGTGTTTAATTAAAATCTCCTCTAGTAATCACTGGGAGATTTTGGGCTATGAGTCATTATGTGGATACAAATGTCTAATGCTTTCGTGACTCTTGTCTGTAGTATAATTCTCACATACATTATAAATGTATTTTTAATTTTACTAGCTAAGTATTCGTACTACATACATAAAACATATTATTGTTATATTAATAAATGAAGACCGGATGGTTCCGTCTCATATAGTTCGGTGTTGATACATTGAAGGCTTTATCTGCAAGTTACTCAGTTATTCAGCCATTATTCAAATCAGTCGTCAAATCATATACGTCGTATTTTTTGCATCCGCCTTGTAATTTATTTGATCTTCCTGCGGTACAGTTTTTGTACACCAACTAAGTATTTAGCATTGTCTTCAATACCTTGAGGTAGTAGATGGAGGAAGCTTCAAATTCCTCTTTATAATGACAAAAAAAATCTTAAGATTTTTTTATAGGTGGCAGATGAGTACCTACGTATAATGGTTAGCATCGCAAATAGAACATTTATGACACCAAGTTAGTGAAAAATGACAAAAGTCGGTATGTCCACAGATGCGCTTCATACCTTAATTGTTTATTTAGGGTTCAAAAAAGGGAATTCTTAATTGTTTATTCCCCATCCTTCCCAGGATGGGGAATAGGAACCATTAGTAACCAATCCTATACCTTCTCCTCTCATTGTATATGGGAAACGTAATCTAGTAATTTGAGTAATACCGAAACACACTGGTTGAGAGTAGGGATGCGGCATCGAATTTCCCCAACAAATTTTATAATTACGCGTAGGTAATTCAGGAGTAACAAAACAACACTATTCTACTAAACTCACTACGAGACATCTGGGGATAAAAGATAACCAGTTGTTCCTTCAGAATTTAGCCTTCTTTAAGTATAAACAATTTTTCTTTACGATCTTTACGGTCCGTTAGTTTATACTATGCATAAAAAATCCTTTTCTGATTAGATCAGAATTTGTTAATAACAACGTCTTTCTTTTAACCAGAGGTGCTTCACAAATACTTAATTAAAAAGAAATTAAACTGATCAGGTGTTGGTGTAAGCAAAGAAAGGTCATTAAACCTCTATATTTTTGTACTCCCTAAAACATAATGAGACGCAGATTGCTATCGGATCAACACGTACTAAGTAGGATGTTTCGTTTCATACGCTGAACGAGTAACAATGATCATTTTTTGTCTTGCAGTCTAATTAAGTAATAGGAACGACGATTAAGCGCTTCTTTGTTTCATAATCGTTATGTGTAATTACGTATGTATTCGTATGTTCAAATGAGACGGTAAAATATAAAACTATAGCACTGATTTTAGTCGGTGATTGATTAGTGATTACAAATAAGTTCTGTAAAATAACTTTTAGTGAGATATTTAAAACTATTGCTTATAGCATTTTTTCATTTAATCATACACAAAGTAGAGCTTGTGATGGCCTAACGGTATGTATTATCGGCTCTCATTCTTGGGGCCGTGAATTCAAATCCTGAGCCTGAAGCACTGACTTTCTACTTAAGTATGATTTTTTCAATCACCCCTAAAACGGTAATTAAAAACGGTGGAATGTGTATCCACCAATCCGCACTGGGCCCGCGTAGTGGATTATAATCCGATACTTCCTTCCCGCTGGGGGAGAACTGTGCCCTGCAGTGGGACGTTATAGCCAAAAATTTATTGACTGATAACTCATAATTGTGAAAAAATAGTTGATATCTAGGCATTTATATCATTGAGATTTTTGCATAGGTAATTTAATTACTTGTGTCCAGAGACGTACACAAAGACGAACATAGGCATGCAACACTCTGATTCGAATAAACAGCTTTTTTTTAAGTTTGTCCAACGGGGAATCGAACCCGGGACCAGATAGCACAGCAGGCAGATGCACTACCAACTGTGCTAATTGGTCGTCTTGAAAAAACTGGACTTATATTTCAGCTACAAATGTATTAGTTTGATAACTTGTATAACATGAGTATAGCTGGAAAAGTTGCCATATCATACTGCGACACAGAGCAGCATCCGAGGAGGAACTTCGAATACTAACCCCTAAGGTGTAATAGGTTTTACTGTAATAGGTTAAAGATACAAGTAAAACAACGAAGGCAGCACGGATAGAGCCGCATGCAATTATTATTAATAATAGACGGAAACTCAAAATATACAATTATTATTACGAATATGTATGCCTTCAAAATCCTTGAGGTCAATAGCTTTACAATTTCGATCTAGTTTTCAATGAACAGTTACTAAGTCATCCAACAGACATTCTTATTGATTGTACAAATACATGGCACGAAAATGGCGATCAATGTACTTGCGGTCAGTGATTTATTCACATACATGAACCCATAAAAATAGATTGCAATTATGTAGAACTACCAATTTTCTGTACTCTTTGCATTTATTAACAAATAACGAAGAGCATAAAATTTATGACTCATGCTCGTGCCGGTTTATTCTACATTTTTTTATTTACCAGCTATCGTTTTACCCGCTATAATAATTTCAAAAAGTATGAATTAAATGTGTGGATTTTTTTTATTATAATAATATCGTTTCATTCATTAAATAAAGTAGTTTTAAGTTCTTTCAACTTGAATCCCTTTCGTTACATTTTTGTTATAGTTTTTGACTTTTATTCACTTTATCATAATTTGCGTCAATTAAGAAATTAAGTGCGTTATATATAGGGTTGTCAAAAACTCACAATTTAAATTCAAAATTAAAATAAAGTTAACATTAAAATTTTAAAACACGTCAAATTATAAAGTCAGTCTTCGGATTATAAAAAATATTTTCCTACAATATCTACAGGTTTAAAATTTACCTACATTAACCTGTACGGCGGCGTTGGGATTACTACGTCCCACAAACAATAGACAAAGAATAAAAGGTCAAAGGTTGACTGATTAAACATGTTAAATATGTTAAACCAATTGACCTTTGACCTTTTATTCGTATTAGTAGTTCAATTGGGCCAAGTTGTTTAACTGGCTAAAGAGCTTAGTTTTTAGTCCTATTATAGGAAAGTCTATGGGTATGGTATTTATCCAGTTACATTGTTTCCTTATTCACGTAGGATAAACCACAGTGAAATCTAGAATGGCTAGATTTTTTTATGAAAAACGATTTAACAGTATCGATAACCCGTTTCATTCTAAGAAAACGAAGTGTTATTGTTTCTCATATGACTAATATGTAATAGGTAATGAGATTTTTTTTAAAATTTCACGCAGTTAATAATCGCGATGACTGTACATTTCTCTAAGCTGTGTAAGGGTCAAACTCGTTTGGTAACTAATTTACATTCCATTGATTACATCTTATCGTTTGGATAATAACGGACAAGGATGAGGACTTTTCCTATTTCCGCAATATCTGTGCTTCAGTAGTGAGTGAGATATGTCAGAGCCCATTCCTATTCAATCCTTGCTTTCACATTTTCCCGACTCTTCCTCCATATTCATTTCTTTAATCTCAATGGTAGGCAGCGCATCGGGCGCGTGCCAGCGTTTGTCATTTTGGACAGATGTTAGCATGTGTCTCGGATGTCGCAGGGCTACATTATTACCACCTACCACCATGTGGATTGTCTGCTCGTCTGCAGCTTTCTTTCCATAAAAAAATCACATCGAGTAAATAATCTATTGCACGGGACAGGTCGAGATGTCAACGTCCCACGTACACTCGCACACAGGTCACTGTTGCTTGTGGTAGGCATAGGCATATCTGCATGTAAATTGTAATTTGTAGATTATATTTATAAATACATATGTTAAGCCCATATGTTATACATATACCTAAATTATGCAAGTGATAAAAATACCCTAATCAGCCCTTTTATACCACTGCTGGATATAGGTCATGTGGACATATGGCCTTGAAACACCACCCCATCTCTTACTGTGGGTGTCGTAAAAGACGACTAAAGTACAATAAATCCGTTACCACAAGCGCTGAGGAAGCCCAGCGCTTGTCCAGCGTGGCATTTCAAGGCCATACATTCCTCATAAAGTAAAAATGCATTGAACCTTTTAACCACTAATTTGCATATAATAATAATTATAATAATAACAGTAAATAGTCTATATTGCTTACAAATGGTAGTTACATGTCCACATATTTTTAAATGACAGAATACGATATGTGACCTTAACGCTAAGGGGACCTCTTCCACCCAACCTTGGGATAGAGAAAAATAAAAGTGATAACCAACAATTTCGTTGGGTGTCAGGTCGGGCATACAGTGTCGATGCTCACGGCGACCGGCTACATTATGAAAATCTTCAAACGATTCCGTACAATTCCCTTCGAGCGATTCGTGCCCATATTATGAAAGAAAGAAAATTAATTTATTTGTCACTAGCGACCCGCCTTCGTTTCGCTTTTTATTCGTTTATAAGTTTTTCTTTTCAAATTTTTTTATTTCAATTTTTTTTCAAAAAATCCAAATAAAATATAGTCTATATTAGACACGGATAATGTAGCTTCTTATTAGTGAAAGAATTTTTAAAATAGGTTCAGTAGTTCCAGAGATTACCCCCCAACATACACATACATAGATTTTTTTAAAGTGACGATTAAAGTAGTATATGGTACAAAAAAGTGTATGGGTACATTGTGCGGCAACAAATAGGTCCACAACTCAGCATGTTGCTCCTCCGATCGAGGAGGCGCGCTGATATTCTGTTGGGGCCTCTAATGAAACTGATTATATTATTGCTGCAGTTAACCTTTAAAAAATACCAGCGTGCCAGCGACTTCGTTCGCGTGAACGAAATTCCTGCGGGAACTCTATATACGATCTGGATAATAAGTACTACCCTAAATGTGAATCCGCCACTTAGGTAATAACTAATAACTATAGGTAACACTTAGGTCTCATTAAAATTCATTCAGTAGTTTTTATGTGATGCGCGTTCAAACAGACAGACAAATATTCTAAAATTGTTGTTTTGGGCTCTGTATCGTCAATATCATATACTGCAATGTTTTTTTTTTAAATATTTAATGTGCAGATACGGCTTTATTATGATTTTATTATATGCATACACAGTTATATATGTAGTAACTACTATATTGCTTATATAGTAGGTCAGATAAAGATTTACTCGTAAGAATGACCTAGACCTGCTAGCACACACATCAACCGTTCCAAACCCAGCATTGAACATTCGCTAGTCCACTCTATATAATTAAGACGAAACAATAAGAAAGTGACTATGGGGATATCTGTTGCACAACGATCGGTGTTCAGAATCGCCGGATGGCTGAGATACCATCAGGCTGCAGCCCGTGACGATCGTTGCCAAACTAAACGATTTGTGTCTAGCTGATTTATTACGCTTTAACTACTTTTATTAAGGTAACTGCTATTTGACTGATATGCGTCTAACTGGAACAAATAGCTAGCTTGCCACATATACAGAGAATATCCAGTCAGCAGCTGATTAATAGCCATTGATACCTATGTGGACGTTCAACCAAAAAGTGTCAAGATAGGCGGTATTGGAGTTATGAGCGCATTTCTCACAAATTTATTCATTACATATTGATAGAATACAATCAAATTAAAAACTAGGGACACGAGTACAACCGATTGAAGGTTCTAAATAAAGGTTCACATTTTTGTGTTTAGAAAAAACGCGTAGGTAATATAACTTATTTATCATGAAAAATAGCTTCTGTATAAAACATGTGTTAGAAACTAAGATTATTTTAGAATAAAGATGTTCGTGACGTGAACTTATAGGTAAGTGACCGTCGAATAATATATAATGCGAATAAAAAAAAAAATATTTCGTAAAATACGTAAACAAAGATTTGGACTCTTTACTTGGACACCTACATATTATGCTAGTAGAAATGAATATGCCCATTCAATGGTTTTCGGTTTCCCTGCCCATTTTCCCAATCCATTCCTTAATCTGCAAAGGTAGGGAGAGCGCATCCGGGGGCGTGCCAACGTTTGTCATTCTGGACCGATGTTGGCATGTATCGCGGATGTCTATGGACGACAGTATTCAGTTACCATCAGGTGGACTGTATGCTGTCTTTTTCTATAAAAAAAAACCATTTACATGTTGCTGAATGTACCTACAGTTCTGGTTGTCAAAATTAAAAGGAAGATTATTTATTGCTGAAAACTACATTTTATAGAAAAGTAACATTGTATAGTACCTACATCTATTTGTACGATATCAGCCTATAATGTCTTATTGCAGGACACGGACTTTCCTTTGGGTTTGAACCATAAATCACAACACGGCCCCAATGCGGATTGGTGAATATTTCACTACACATGCCTGAAGTTTTTCTTATTTTTAACACACGAGATTTATTTTCTCATAATAGTTTTCTTCACCGCGTAAGTACGGGTCGGTTTTCGAACTCAAGAGCTCACGGAGTTCGAACTCAATGCGTGTCGAGAGTAAATACCCATAGTTAATCACCGTTCTATTATTACCATATTACATTGCATGATTTTTTTGCGTATTTTTGTATACAATGAATTAGGTATTTGTGAATGTCTTTAGTAACAATAAAGCAAATTAGTCGACTACATCTAAACACATGCTTAATTATTCCTATTCGTGACATTTATTTATGAGATTTATTTATTTAACAGAAGTTTTGTGTAGTAATGTCATCTTTGTTTGATGTATACTCTGACTTGGGTACCCACTTCCTTAAATGAGACCATTTTTCTTGAGTATACTCAGGTGTCATGGTGTAGTAGGATTATGAGTAATGTTAAATAATGTGAATTGTTACAAAAGCAATATAATTACATGTCTAAATTAGCCTTTGATAAGTGTGGTGAAGTCATACAATCAAGTAACTCTAAAGGCGTGCGAGAAAATCGTGAATATAATAAGAAAATTGATTTACACCTCAATTAGTATATCCTGGTAGGTAGGTCAAGGAACGACGTTAACCTGTCAAGAAAACCTAGACATCTAGGTAATAACAAAATATTAGAAACGCTCATAGATGTGATGATTAATACAGTAAGTACAATTTGAAATGCTCAATAAGTTCCCACAATTTGAAAAGTCAATGCATATTGCTTCGACAGTGACCACACCATTTATGGTTCTGTTTCCCTGCTGCTAGATATACTTAGGCCATTGGCACTCGCCAATGGCCTATATATACTCGTACTCTTTTAGAGGTGGTAGCGGCTTTGTTATCCCTTTGTCGCCGTTTACAACAGCCGCGGGACTAGATTGCTATTTTAAAGCCGTCCGACACAACATGGTCCGTGACTGTTTAGATATAGGCCTCTCCCAAGGCTCTTCATCACACTCGGTTTCCCGTTCTTCTCATCCACCCATTGTTTGTTAAAATTTTTAATACACTATTATGATGAGTTTGTAGATAAGTTGTATACTTTTTAGCAAAGTAGGATATAAAATAAAATATTGTTTGAAACCAGGAAATGAAATAAATTAAGTTAAATAAAATTGTACGAGTAGAACATCCTCTGTTACGAAATAATTGACTTTAAATTGATCTTAATGTGATGAAAAACAATGGTTACGTACAAAATGTAGCAATAAAATCTACTTATATTACAAGTTCTTTGTAATACATATATTATTTATTAATACTTATTAATTGTGTTGTGTGTTCTATATTCGCAAGTACCCACATCGTACTCTATACGTAAACCGTAACCGCAACCAGCCTTTTTAACATCCACTGCCTCTTCATTCACTTTGTCTCGTGCGTGAGGGGTGTATGGCTTTAAAACGCCACGCTGGCGAAGGCGGTTGGCGAGTCCATTCTTTTATAGGTGGCGTAGTTCCTCAGGGCTTGCGGTAGTCGCTTAGTTATCCTTTAGTCGCCTTTTACTACATCCATGGGAACTGAGATGGAGTGGTGCTATTCTAAAGCCGCCTGACACTACCAGTCTATACAAACATTCACAAAAAATCTACAGATAAAAAATGTGTAAACAAAAATTTAAAATGTTCATTAAAAATGGACTCAAAAAATGTTTTGTCAACGAAGTACTAACATATTGATTCCCGTCGTATTTGAAGACCCTTAAAAATTTCTTTGCCTGTATATTTACTTGCATAGAGGAATATTGAAAGCAATCTAAATTTAACGGACTGCAATTTCTTGACGGTGTTGTAATTTTTATCTGGAATCCACACTGATCCACAATATCTTAACCATTCAAATGATTAATCATAATTTTATGTGTACCTATAAACTAAAGTAAATAATAATGCATTGTAAAGATGTCTAAGACTCTTTACAATGATCGGAAATAAAATAAAAATATAAGATTATGCTTCGCTTGGATACATGGCTCCTTCCTTCATTTTCCTTCACCGCTTAGATGGTGATAATTTAAAAGTTGTGGATGTCCATGGGCGATATACCACTAGGTGGATACTTGTCTGCCATCTTCTTGCTATAAAAAAAAGAAGTTCATTGATACGTTAAGTAGAAACTCAGTGATACGAGAGAGGTTTTAAATTCATAACTTCATGAATCGAATGACTCACTTACACAAGGACAATTTCTCGAACGCGAGTTTCTTAAACATCTGTCAAAAGCTAGTATAAACAACTGTTATCATCATCTGATCACTGTTATCCCTGTTATCATCATGTGAATAATTGTAGGCGAGAATTGTGTGTAGTTTGGTCGCATACAGGAATAGTGTACAATGTTCTCGCCCGAACCATTCGAAAAACTCTCTTTGTATAAATGAACCTTAAGTCGAACATAGTCAATCACCGCAATAACCTAGATATAAATGATGAATCAGAACAAGTCCAGTGATACAAGTACATGTTACATCAATTATATCATTCGTAACTAACAATGGCATTTGTTTACAGAACAACTTAAGAGTAATTTAGAGCAAATCTAGTTTATAATTTAATTTAAACGATTAACATTCAATATCGCAGAAATACAGAGATCCCATCTAAATGCAAATGGTACCACATCCGGAGCAATTAAACCAGTTGCAACACTTCAAGTCATCCGCACCTGTCACGATTTGTTCTTTATAATTTATATGACATTCCTTGTAACAATTAAGATATGACAAGGATAAAGTAATAAAATACGTATCTTTTTAACATTTAAGGTAACATTTTGCAACATGGTTGTAAACGGGTTCTTAAAAAGTTTTTTTTTTCTAGATACAAGTAAGTACTTGCGAATATTTATTTAATTAAATACCGTTCGATCAATCAGACGATATCATCACCCACTGCAGGCCACAGGCCCCTGTTACGTTGATTACGAGGAGAATTATTCCAGTCCAGTCTTGTTGGTGTTACTTAGGCTCCTTGGCTTGTGTTAGCAGCCATGACAAGCCAGGGGTTGAAATTGTAGCCGCTCAATGGTCGCTGTTGTAGTGTTGTCCGTTAGCACCAGGGTTCGTAAAAATCCGATGTCTATCTATCTATATAAATAAAAATTAAATGCTGTTCGTTGGTAAGCGCATCACTTGAGTACGACTGGTTGGACCGATTAGTCTATTTTTTAAAAAAAAAATGTTCGTAATAGTCCGAATAAGGTTTTTAGGGAAAGTGGAAAATATATCATGATGTTTATCGTGATATATATTATGATATATATCCCCTGATATATATATATATATATCAGCGAACTCCGATTAGCACCACCCGGGAGACACGCGTGGGGAGTTGAGAAGTTGTGAGATTCATAGTAACCTTTTTTGATACTGTTCCTTTTATGCTGTTGTTCATATTAAGTTAAAATAAAGTATGTATTATTTACGAAGCAGTAACAAAAAAGCAGCAAGTCTATCTCACTCGTTGAAGGATTAATCCGTAATTCCAAGATGCTTCTTACTTCCCAATTCTGTTAGTGTGATGCCCTCGATGGTTCCCGTAAGGAGTTCTATCGGACTGAATACTTCTTTCTTATTAGTTACTTCTTTTTCGTTAGCATGTTTCAGGCAGTATCTTAATGTTCAGAATAAAATAGAAAAAACCATCAAACGTTGCCGATAGATTCCGATTCTGTGTGGCAAGACGGAGAGATCTATCTGCATTGTTAATACAAACGACACTAATAATAACACATGAACACCGTGAAGAGTAATAAACCCAGAGAAGTCAACAATAGCAGAACATGTTTAAGTAACAGGCAGGAATTTCTTATTGGATTGAATTTCGAAGAACCCTGAAATAATTTCTGTGAAATGCCACTACATTTTGCGTGTGGTTCGAGAGGCTATAGAAATTAAGAAATGTCGAATTTAATAATTTAAAGAGAGGTGGACTCTACCAAGTATACATATATGTACTTACTACATATCCAATCTTGAAAATATCGTTAGATAAAAAAAGATACTTTTTCTGTATACCATAAGTTGCATAGATAAATAAAGATATTATACTTTTTTGTATACCATAAGTTGAAAGTGCTCGCACGTGTATGCTAAAAAGGATGAACATAAAACCTGACATTTAATGTCACCTGCTGGTTAGTTGAAGTCAGTTAATTGGTGTAAACAAATTATTTGAGAAGTTGCAGTTGGTATCTACTGTCGTAAGTTTTACTAAAATGAAATTTATTTTTACATAACGCTGTGATTAGCGCTGGACGCGCTGGGATAATGCATTATATTATGTCAGCGTTTCCATCAGCAGGTAAATCTTTAGCGTCGTAAAATATGCATGGAAATTATTGTGATATTTTAATATTACGTGCATTAGCCACTACGGTTGCATACATCGAGCGGGCATGCGTAAACCTAGCGTGGCCTTGACCGTGAACTTGCTATGCGATTGATTTTGCTTTCCTTTGCATTTATAAAATGTAACGATTAATAAATGCGATGCTATTGTCGGTATGGACTTGCTGACTGGATAAGATTTTCAAACTGAAAACCTCAATCTTTCAATATTTCGTTTATGAAGAAAAAATTTTCTAACAATTTTAAGATAAGCATTAAACTGATGTTATTTTTTTGAAATCTTCATTAATGTCTTAATATTTGGGAAACTGGAACCGACAATAATGTCCTTTTTACCCGACTGCGGAACGTGAGGAGGATATGTTTTTTACCGTTATGTATGTACATATATCTGTTTATTTAATCCCTCGCAGAGCACAAACGTGGTGACCGATTTTAATGAACGAGGGGTCTTTAGATTCGTCTTGACGTCGTGAGAGCTATTGGTGTCTTTGATTCCTTGAAAAGTCAAAATGACTGATTTTAGGTGCACATTGTTTGCTTAAAAAATGTTTATGAAACTCATTGAGTGGGGACATGAAATTAAAGGTCTTGAAAAGGCGATTCGAAAAATACTTGTATATATTTTACTAGTATTTAGACCAACTTCTCCCGCGAAATTGAAGATAACATATATAAATGTTGTAGCTAGGTAGGTAGCTACGTTGATTGACATAAAACTTGCTCTGGAAAAAAAAGACTATTTTATTTAGATAATGCTGAAATGTATATATAAGGTAGTATAGAGAGGCTTCCGTGAATACCTACTATACAAATCGACATTTCGAAGACCATCAGACCGTATACAAAATTCCAAAAGCTCTCTTCCACGGTAATACTTAGCCTGGTTAAGTCAAACAAATGAATGATATAGAAAATCTCCAGCAATCTGACGCGAGTAACAAATAAATCGACATATAAAATTTTAAGACCGCTTGGTTAGCGCTTGGCCAGATATTGTAGGATTGAAACAATTGACATCAGTGGTTTTGCGGTTTAAAATAGTGTTTTTTTTATTTAAACAGAAACAGAAATTCACCTGGCCGATCCATCGGCCATCGGTCAACATGCTAATTCTAATTATCTTCTGTTTCAACATACGATTTTTGTTTATACGAACATAGAAAATAACTTAATCAATCTGTAAAAATAATCACGATGACCTCGTTGGTTGTGGCAAATGATGAAAATTAAGGAAATAATCAACGAATTCAATGATGCACGCTTCTGTTTTTATGAACCACAATATAACGGGAAAGATAATGTATGCAAAACATGCTCACAAGTTAATGGTAGTTTTACAAGAGATGCAGTGACTTAGTGGCCTTATTTTAAAGAGAATTGGTACTGAGAACCCATTCAAACCACACCTTCCTAATTTTGGTTTGGATTTATTTTCTCCTAATTAGATTTTTTTTTGTAGTTGGTGTAATCTTTTACGTACCTATATATCGTCATCTACTGTAATTATGCACTTACTAACCTTATCTTAGATAACGATTGTATTGCATTTGGTGTCACTCTTACAAATGCAAATAGGATTTAACATCGCCCAGGATGTTCTGTCTTAATATTAAAAATAACATAATTTAGTGTCATAGTAACATCATTTGTTTGGTTGCCACAGGTTCTTATAGTTGAAGCCTGTCGGTGTCTTTCAATTTATTCATAGACGTATATCGGCACTTAATCAGACTGGGAGCCGCAAGAATGCAGTCATTCCTGACCACAACTGCTAGAAAGGGAATCTTCATGGAAAACCAGTTTTGTCTTCGCGTGCAGCCCTTAATACCTTGAAGCAATAAATTTATATTGACACTGTGCCGGGAGCTTGCTTGGATAATTTCGCGCTCGTATAGAAAAGTAAAAGTGACGCTACATTGTGCGCTATTACTGTGATTTCTTGCTTTTCTTGCTAGCCTAGTATACCTACTGTATACTTATACTGTATACTTTTCTTTTTTGTTGTACTGTCTTTATTTTTTTTTTATTTTTTTATGTACTAAGGCGGCAGACGAGCATACAGTCCACCTGATGGTAAGTGGATACTGTCGCCCATAGACATCCGCGATACATGCCAACATTAGTCCAAAATGACAAATGTTGGCACGCCCCCGGATGCGCTGCCTACCTTTGGAGATATAGGAATGGATTTGGAGAAAGGGTTAGGAAAATGGGGAGGGATAGGATGGGATGGGAATGGGCTCTGGCATATCTCACTCACTACCGAAACACGTACGTACATTGGGGAAATACGATAAAGTGGGAAATGCAGTACATTTCAAGGTAGTCTTCTGTGAGAGAGGGGTAACGTGGCCAGTCGAGCGCGCCCAGCGGCTGTTGGATTGCAGCGTGCACTCTCCCCCATGACTTTATGCAGTCACTTTATGGCTTGTCTTTAAGTACCTGACTACTGCATGGTTTTAAAAACTTGTTTAATTGGTCTTGTTGTTGTTGTTGTTCCGGGGCTTGCCATAGTAGACAGACTGTATGTTAATCTGTCTACTACGACAACAGTTTTTAACATCCTCAACATCCTCAGGTACTTGAAGACAAGTTATGGAGATTCGAGGGGTTTATATGGCCTTAGGTACGTATTCTGTATACTCGAACACCTAAGGCGTGAAGAAAAATATTGTATTACCATATCCTGCGCTTATAAAAAGGCCATTTTGAGTTACAAAATACGGAAATTAATTATTATATTGAATACAATGGAGACAATGGCGGAATTTGATATTAGGCAAAGTTTCAGAGTTAGTTTTGTGGTCACGTGGCATGTTTTGGAGCTATTAATTTGATTTAAAAATAAATTAAGAAAAAATAAATTACATAGTAGGTTTTGGTTGCTGGGCTGCTTCCGTTTAAAAAAATGTGGGTATTATTATTTGATCACTTTACGCACTGTAAATATATAGGTACTTTATTTTCTTATAACCGTAATGAAATATCTTCTTTATTCTTTTTTTACAAGTCGTTGCCCATATAGTGCTCGTATAGGCCATTTATCTATTATATACTAATATAGAGAGGTAAAATTGTGTGTTTGTTTGTTACCCACAATTTTATCTGAATTTTGTCATATTTTATTTTGAAATTTTGAAAAAAAAATAATTAAAAACAAAACTTATTAACCGAAGCGAAGCGAGGGCGGGTCGCTAGTTACCTTATAATTATAAGAATCTACAAAGTCGACATTATTGCAGTAGATGTCTGTAGTTATAACAATGGCGCACATCAGCGTAGAAAAAGCAATAATGTAGGTACTTATTGCTAAAAAAAAAGGTAGGTACTTTTTTACTTAAAAATCCTTTTGGTATGCTAATAAAATAATGCTAATGACGGTTTAGATTATCCTATAGTACGACAGATTCATGCTTGGTGATTCCTGATTTTATAAACATAACATAATTTTAAATGTAATTATACTAATTATGAAAATAGATGATTTTAATTTTCTTTAGAAGATGATTTTAGTTGAGTATGATTATAAATACTATCGTTACGAATATATTTATATATATATATATATATAGTGCACATAGTACACAAAAGCTTCCTTAAAAAAAATCAGTGATATTTATATCACATCTTTCCATATTTATCATTTTGCGTTCTTCTCATTGAGAAATGACATGTGAGTTTAGAATGAGGGTAATTGAATTAAAGTCATGATTTTATTTTGTAGAAAAGAGGTGGCAGATGAGTATTGTGTCAACGTGGCGGTAACTGTATGTTGTCGCCCATTCCTGTCATACCTGCCAATATCAACCAATGATGAGCTTTGGTACGTTCCCGGATGCACCCCACCTATTTTGGAAATGTAAGAGGCGATTTGGAAAAATTAAAAGAATGGGGAATAATAGACATAATAGACATAGACATGGGGATAAGGAGTTTCGTTATCCTATTACACTCTTCAGTTTTCCTTGAGGGGGATGAGATGATATGGGAAGTAAAGAGTACATATATATTTTATTATAATCTCTACTTGATGGAATGACTTAGGGTTGAATTATAATGACACTAAAGACTATCATTATCTGATTATATTCCCAACTCGATAGAATAGGATGGGATGAAAAGCGGCCTTTGACAACTCTCACTCATACCCGAAACAGGTTAGTTCGTTTTACGACAGTCCTCTGTAATCAGAGTCATATAATTTAACCAATTGGGTACGCACAAGTCGGATGTAGGATGATGCAGCTTCGTCTTTCTTCTTTTATGACGGATCAGAAACGAGTTTTTATAAATATAATTAACTAGCGACCTGCCCTCGCTTCGCTTCGGTTTATAAGTTTTTATTTTGTTCTCAAAATTTTTGTTTCAAAATTTCAAAATAAAATATAGCCTATATTAGACACGGATAATGTAATGTAGCTTCGTATTTGTGAAAGAATTTTTGAAATATGTTCAGTAGTTCCAGAGATTACCCCCAACGTACCTACAAACACACGATTTTACCTCTTTATTATATTAGTATAGATATCTAGTTATTATTACTATCGACAATTACTTTATGTCTCCATTGTTAGATATAGACAAACAATGGAGGCTCCTCAGATACCTAGCTTTTGTTTTTATTTGATTTAGATAATTTCAGTAGCCAGCTATGTAGCTATTAACGCTGTGTAAAGGAGAAATAAAAATTGTATCACATTTTAATCTTACCAATCATAAATACATAGATGGGCTACGCGCCTACCTAGGGTATGTAATTCCACAGAGTTTCATCGAGATATAAAAAGGCTGCCCATTTTTATTTACCCTTATTCTCTGTTGTGGCTTCTTCGGTGTAATTATTCGAGGCAATGAACTAGCTCGGCACGACCGTCGATTTGTTTTTACGGAGAATGACTGGTTATTCACTCGTGACCTTTAGGAAAATGCGTGAGGAATTACTAAGAATTCCTGTTGTATAAGACAAGAGTGGTCACATTCTTTTTTTCGTTACTTCTTTGTGGTTACGTAAAGATAAACGAAGGATGCCTGCAGTGCTGTCATGTTAATTGTTCTTTAACGTTGTTACACGTTTTAGTCTATAATAATACAATACTTTAGCGCAGACCTCTACTACAACTTGTTATGTCATTGAGTCAATGAAACAATTGTGGTCGTCCTATTAAGGTAAATGTTTATGTTATGGTTGAAAAAAGTTAAGTAGATCGACACATAAGCAGTCATCAAATTGCGGAAGACCTTAGCATTCATCACTCAATCACCTCAATCATCTCATTTTGGATCACCTGCATAAACTGAATTTTGTTAAAATTATAATTGGGTGTCGTATGATTTAAATGACAGAAATGTGGTGATTAGAATTTCCATATCCGAGATGTTGCTAAAACGAAATGAAATCGACCCATTTCTGAAGAGATTGTCAACAGGCGGTGGTAAGAGGAAGTGGATCACCGACGATTACAATGTTTGAAAACGATCTTGGTCTAAGCGTGGCGAGCCATCACAAATAGTCCCAAAGCCAGGCCTCACTCCGAACAAAGTCACGTTAGGTGTATGGTGGGACTGGAAAAGCATTGTATATTACGAGCTTTTGCCACATGGTCAAACGATTAATTCTGATATCTACTGTCAGCAATTAGTAAAATTGAAACAAGAAAAATGCCCAGAACTAATGAATAGAAAAGATGTAGTTTTCCATCACGACAATGCTCGACCGCATACATCTTTGATGACTTAATAAAAATTGATGGATCTTGGCTGGGAAGTTTTGACGCATCCTCCATACAGTCCAGACATAGCACTTTCAGATTATCATTTATTCCGATCTTTAGAAAATAAAATTACATTACATTCAAAAGAAGCCTGTATAAACCTTTTAAATCAGTTTTTCGCTCCGAAATCCTCAAAATTTTATAGCTTTGTGATAATGGCTCTGCCAGAAAAATGGCGAAAGATAGTCAATTTAGATGGACAATATTCTGTTCTATAAATACCTACTTATGTAATACAAAAAGGACTTTATTATTTTCACTATAAAAAGGCCGCGAACTTATCCGACTACCTAATGTGTTATTATTTTTATATATATTTTTTAACGAAGTGGTGCAACTTGTTGCATTAGTTAGTGTATTAATAAGGCATAAATTGATAGGAGGGGTGGAAAGTTAGATATTATTTTCACATTATTTCACAAAATACCATCTTTTTAATCATCTAGATTATTCTAGATCGATTGAGACGTATTTTTTGGAAATGGTGCACAGGTTCAGGGCTAAAATGAAAAATCATCATATCATCTTCTTGTTATACCCTAATCGAGTAAAGAAGAAACCATTAACCATTAACCATTATCTGTTATAGTTACCGGTATTGTATCACGCGGAATCCACCCGGAAATTCTCGAATCTCCTATTTATATTGTAAGTTGGACATTGGTATTTGCAGCACGCCCACCAACATGTGACATTATCTAAGAAATGGGACCTTATTGAGGTTTCTAGTTTTGTAGATATTGAAGGATATATCTTTATAAAATAACATATTATATCTTTATTACCTCATTATAAACTAGATTTTAGAATATGTTTCTGTTTAATAGAATATTCTTTCTTAACTGTGTAAAATTGCCTTAAGGCAAAAATGTAAAGTAATTCTCCGGACCATTTCTTATTTCACTCCGTCCAACTAAACAGTTGTACAATGGTTGTTTCGAATGGAACTCGGTTGAGGCATTTGTTTCAATCGAACCAAATAATTATACAAAATTGTACCGATGCGATGTTCTGATTTCTGATATTCTAATAATTTCTTTGAAATTAAATGTCGAATAGAGTTCTTTCTTATTTAAAACTAGCGACCCGCCCCCGCTTCGCTTCGGTTTCGTTATATTTCAACAAATTAACACAAAATAATAATAAACTACACGTATAAACCTTCCTCTTGAATCATTCTATCTATTGATGAAAACCGCATTAAAATCCGTTGCGTAGTTTAAAAGATCTAAGCGTACATACAGAGGGACAGACGGCGGGAAGCGACTTTGTTTTATACTATCCGAATATGGGACATGCAAGTCGCTACCACAAACGCTGATGACTTGCACCGCCTTTGAAAGAATCCTAAAATATTACCAACTCTTAAATGTTTACTATATCCTTGTTTATAATATACTAGCTGTTTGCTATTTGCGCATAATATATATGTATACATAATATATAGCCTATGTCCATCTGGAATAATGTACCTTTCAAATGGTGAAACAATTTTTCAAATAGGTGCAGTGGTTCTAGAGATTACCCTCCACATTTTTTTTTTATAGACTAGTTGGCGGACGAGCAAGCGGTCCCACGTGATGGTAAGTGTTACCGCCGCCCATGGACACCTGCAACACCAGGGGATATGCGGGCGCGCCGCCGACCTTGCAAAATCCTATTCACAGCTCTCTTGAAGAACCCCATATCGTAGCTTAATGGAAAGACCTCTTGAGGCAGTTCGTTCCACAGCCTACGGGTTCGCGGTATAAAATAATTTTTGGAGCGAACAGTGCGCGACACCTCCGTATCGAGGAAATGCGGATGGACCGGAGCGCACTTTTGTGACGGGAGGTGCGGTTGTAGAAACCCGAGGTGGGAATTATATTAAATAATTCTTCAGAGCATTCCCCATTGTACACACATATACAAAATTCGCACTCTCTCTTTGTTATATTAATATAGAAGTATAGATTATAGATATAAATATCAGAACACAAGTGTCCGATTCACTCTTACCCGATTCTTTCTTATTTATTCGCCAATGTTTGCGTTGTTAATTTTTATGAAATGCGATTGTAACCCAGCGACGTGTGACACGATAAACTCCATGGATGGCTAGTAAGTACTAGGCCACTTGGATATCGAAAACACATTGAAACAGAAACCAATTAGTTGCCACAAAATCACGTCACGTTCGAACTACAGTTGCACGATCCCTGCCAAGTTTGTGAATTTACTAAAGTAGGTTTGTTTTCACATGAATAATTATAGTCGTATTATTATTTGTAGAATACAGTAGCTAAAATAGGAAAATGTGTGAAAACCTTTGTAAAAAAATTACGGCAGGCAGATTTAAAACAACTTGGGGTGAAATAGATCGTAGGTTAAATAGAAATAGGCGCATAATGTGCAATTCACGAAATTTTAATGTGCAATTCGCAAAATGTATATCATGTTCAATCAAAGCAGTTTGATAAAATATTATTCAAAAGTTTACAATCATCTTTAGGTACTTTATTTTAAAGACTTAATTTTTTTCTTTACGTAGTTAACGTTGAATTTTTTTTTGTTAAATGAAGTAAAAGTAAGAATAAAGTACTTTTAGAATATAGCAATTTGATGATATTTAATTTTTTTACGACTGTACCTATTGCACCTTTTTCGAATTGCATATTATATGCGCTTAAACAAAATGGATTAATTCTGACAAGCCTTGTGAGCAAATTGAAGCGGTTAGGCTTCCGTGGCGGCATGCTTTTGAAGATGTAGAAGGCGACTGTTCGGTACACAAATGACGTGCGAATACAACTTTATAACGAAATGAATGTATTACGAAAATTAGAAAAAATATTTTAATCTGAATGGTACTAAAAAAGTAATTAGTGGTATAAGTTTAAAAATATAGCAAATTTTATAGGACATGAAATACAAAATAACGTTTAAAATACTATTTGGTTTGTTACAGATATGAATACAATGCCTTAAATATAGTGGACATTTTCTGGTTTAAGAGACTTTAACCACCGACATGGACAACACAATGAAATATTGCTTGTCATATTTAATGCTGGCTGTATTGATTAGAGGGACTCGCACACATACAGCACATACAAATAAAAATGGTTTGTATAATAGTATATAAATAGTTTGTATATAGTATACGGGTTTTTATACTGATCGGTTGATGACTTAACAGTAATATCTTTACTCTGTATAAGCTTGTAATGTCCCACACTACATGGTATTGACGGTACACGTCTCATGGTCCTACCTCTTTGACGCACCAGTGAAACCACGGGTGTCTATCTCATTTTCTCCTTCGGTGAATGATCTGCTCTCCTTGTAATCATGACAGAGTTTCAAGTCCATTCACGCGGGCCCAGAACGGATGGATAAATAATATGCAATCTTCGTTTTTTTAATTCGAGTGTGTCAAAATTCTTTTATGGTTAGAGCAATTAATGGGTTAAATTCTTGATTGGTAACCACGGTGAAGGTCCATATGTACCAGATTTACACGCTCAGATATTAAGTAAAGTAGCAATAATTAGTTGTTAATCTTAGGGACTATCTATTTTCAGACGGTTTTCAGCATTGTATAGTCCAAGCAAGATTGCTAAATGATTAAATTATTTTGTTGTGGAAATGTTTCGACTTATTAACACGTAAAGTTGAGTAGCAGTTGAGTAATGATATTTTAGCAGAGAGAATAAAGAAAAGTGTGTTTTTAACTAATTATCATACTATGAACTCGCTGAAGTATTATACAGGCTGAACAAGTGTGACTTTAAGACGAATCGTTAATATTATTATTCTTATACTTTATAATAATGGAACTTTTTAGTTCAAAAGATATTTCTGCTTTACAGAAACATTCATAGAAGAGGTTCGCCAGCCACGAGTGAGTGGTCGTATAGTTAAGGTGTACTCAGGCAGTAGACCGGAACCGATCCTATGCCCTAATGAGGGCTTTCACCCTGATCCCATCGATTGTGCTGTCTTCTACCGCTGCGTAAAGGCAGCTAATGAGAAGTTCACAGTTTTTAGAGTAAGGTTTATTAAAATTGTGGTAACAAACATTTTCTTAAACACTTCACATTGGAAACTTACTTTACTAATGTGAATAATTCTTCATTTCAGTTTCAATGTGGACCTGGAACTATTTACGACCCCGATACAGAAATATGCAATCACCCCAAAAGCACAAAGCGATCTGAATGTGGCGGCATTATAATTTCAAGCACTGAGAAAAATCATGAAAATGAGATAGATGGAGCCCAAAAAGAATTACCATCTCCCATAACCACTCGTATTCCAATGTACACAATGTTAACAACAGTAGCTAAAAATGTGTCTATACTTTCTACTATTTCTACTGTTAGTCCATGGATTTCTTCAACTAAGCATGAAAGTTCAAAACCTTCTGGTGTTACTACTGCAAACCGATGGTTTACTGCAACAGAACAAAAAGGTTCTACGCGACCTGTGAGGACAACAACTGCTTTTGTAACTCGTCAACCAGTCTTTCAGAATGGCGACCCATGCACAACTGATGGATTTATGGGAGATAGTAAGGACTGTCGAAAATTTTATAGATGTGTAGGTAATGAACGAGGAGGTTTTATAAGGTACGAATTTTCATGCAGCGAATCGACAATATGGGATGACGATGTACAAGTATGCAACCATTTATGGGCTGTTAAAAAGAGGCGATGTGGTAGAGGCACACAAGATATTAAGTCAGCACCTTTAATGGGAGAATCAAAAAATAAAGATGTTTCCACAAACTTACAAATTCCACAACAACAGATAGTTTATGGCATAAAGGCGTTTCAGGCTCCCAAAGAAATCAATAATGGACCTTTGACTAACGATGTGCTTGGAAATAATTATACTAATACGCAAGACGCAAATATTGCACCGAACGAGAATATCATAAGCAAAATTTGGGAAAATAGTCCGACACAAGCGGAGAATAATTATGGTGACAAGATAAAAATAAACCATTCCAAGCAGTATAATCCAACACGGTCTCTACCATCTAGTACAAAAAGGACAATCACGCATCCAGAACCAGAGGATCAAGGGTATGGACTAACTACACAAGGGATACAGAAGGACTCTATCAACGGAGGTAATAAATGTTCTGGAAGTGGTTTTATGGCAGATAAACGAGATTGTAAGAAATTCTATCGGTGTGTCGATAATGGTAGAGGTAGCTATACAATTTACGAGTTCTCATGTGGAGAAGGAACACTATGGGATCCAAAAATAGAAGCATGCAATCATGCATGGGCAGTTAAAGAATGTGGAGAGAAAACGACTCTCGAAACTACCACTCAAGATGTAACTACTACAATTCCAACGAAATCTACACAAAAATACTATACGAGTACAGAATTGACAACTGAAAATGACGATGAAGATATAGGCTATGGTAACCAGAATCAAATATCTACTACAATATCCACGCCTATAAAGCCTACATCAACTACATCTACAACTACAGAAATATCAAACGAAAATGTGTGTAAATCGAGTGGATTTATAGGTGATACAAATGACTGCAAAAAGTTTTACAGATGTGTTGATAACGGCAGAGGAAGATTTACAAAATATGAATATAAATGTGGAGAAGGCACAGTATGGGATTCTGAAATAGAAGCATGTAATCATGCTTGGGCTGTAAAAAGATGTGGTGGAAGTTCAACTAGTGAAAGTAATAAAGTGGAAACAACTGCCGATGGAGAGACATCAATTATGACTACTATTTCACTTATTAAGACGTCGACACTAAATCCAACTCAAAACGATGATTACGATATAGGCTATGGAGAGCAACAGCAAGAGTCTTCAGCAACAACAATATCAAAACCAATTTCAACAAAACGACCGCAGAGTCAAAATAATAGTAATAGCAGTAATTGTAAATCAAGCGGATTCATGGGCGATATTAATGACTGCAAAAAGTTTTATCGATGCGTAGATAGCGGTAACGGAGCATATATACGATATGAATTCTCTTGTGGAGAAGGAACAGTTTGGGATTCTCAAATAGAAGCATGTAATCATGCATGGGCTGTTAAAACTTGTGGTGGCGTCACGGAAAGTGATAATAAAGTAGAAGAAACAACGTCGCAATACAATCCAACTTTAAGTGACGAAGAAAATGGATACCCAGGCCAAAGTGACAAGGAAACCGGTGGACCAACACAAAGTACTACCTATACTACTAGTACGGATGCAACTACAACAAATGGTAAAGAGCCAAATGAAAACAACGAATGTGTTGCTAGTGGATTTATGGGAGACAACAACAATTGTAAGAAGTTTCATAGATGTGTGGATAACGGAAAGGGAAGTTTTATTCGTTATGAATTTTCTTGCGGTGAAGGTACTGTTTGGGATCAGAGAATAGAAGCATGTAATCATGCATCTTCTGTAAAAAATTGCAGAGATGGTGGAAATGACTCTACGACAGTTCAAAGTCAATCCTCCACAGAATCTATTTCGGCCACAGTTTCCAATACTGATGATTATGATCAAGGATATGGCAACTTATCTACTCAAAAAACGACTACTACTAACGCTCCCACAGCTGTAAGTTCTGAAATATCTGACAACAGTGTTTGTACTAAAGAAGTATTTGTTGGTGACAATAATAACTGTAAAAAATTCTATAGATGCGTAGACAATGGACATGGGGGCTTTATAAAATATGAGTTCACTTGTGGAGAAGGCACAGTTTGGGATGAAAAAATACAGGGCTGTAATCATCCATCAGGAAAAAATCAGTGCAAAAAAGAATCAAGCAACGAGCCGGAACCTGAAAGCGATGAAATGAATATTGAAACTACAACCAAAACTTCTACATCTTCACCCACAAATGAAAACATTGGTGGCACTGACTCTACCCAAAAACCACATTTGGTAAATAGTACATGTAAATCTGAAGGATTTTACGGCGATTACAACGATTGCAAAAAATTTTATCGATGTGTGGACAACGGTAAAGGAAGTTATACCAAATATGATTTTACTTGTGGAGACGGAACTATCTGGGATGAAGAAATACAGGCTTGTAATTATGACTCTGAAAAAAGGAATTGTTCAACAACTTCTACAAGTAGTCCAAATTATACCACTGAAACAGACAATTTAAATCAAAGTACTTCCACAACCACCGAAACGCAACAGTCTACTATGAAAACTACTGTAACTCCTACATCTGAAGCAAGTGATCCATGTACGTCAGAGGGATTCTACGCTAATTCTAATAATTGCAAGAAATTTTTCCGTTGTGTGAGTAATGGCAAAGGAGGGTATACGAAATACGAATTTACATGCGGAGATGGAACCATTTGGGTTCAAGATATTCAGGCCTGTGATCATGACAATGATGCATCAAGCTGTTATTCTCAATCTGATGTAACTACTTCAAGGCCACAAACAACTGAAGCTGTGGAATCTTCTTCTACGTCTTCTTCTACTTCTACTTTACAATATCAAACAACGCGAAAGGAAGATGATGAATATCCAGGGGAAACTTCAGTGGAAGAATGTACATCAGAAGGTTTTTATCCTGATAAAAATGACTGTTATGTTTTTTATAGATGCGTAGACAATGGGAATGGAGGATATACAAAATATGACTTTACTTGTGGAGAAGGTACGGCTTGGGACGCAGAAATTAAAGCTTGTAATCATGTAAGTGAAGTTAAAAGTTGTCGAGATTCTAATCAAGAGGAAATTCAAACGAAACCTGTGATGTCGGATATAGAAACAACAAAAACGACAATCCCCGATGAAGAAACAACAACAACCACAACTACAACTAAAACATCGACTTCAGAAACTACAACTAAAAGTGCCAAACCAACAAACAAAGATACGTGTGAGAAAGAAGGTTTCTTTGGAGATAATGAGGACTGTAAAAAGTTTTATAGATGTGTGGATAATGGAAAAGGTGGACTAACTAAATACGATTATACATGTGGCGAAGGCACTATTTGGGATCAAGATATAACTACTTGTAATCATCCACAAGATGTTACTAATCCATCATGCATACAGGACATCGGTAGTTCATCTACAACAAGTACATCATCCTCCAGTTCTGCTCCGCAAAACACTGGTTCTACTGAAAGCAGTAGTCAAAGCTCATCTAATTGTTCACAAGAGGAAACCTCTAAAAAGCCTAGCAATAGTAATATAACTTGTGATAAAGCAGGATTTTATGCTCATCCAGATGACTGCAAGAAATTTTATAGATGTGTAGACTGGGACGGTGATGGTAAAAGATTCTCAGTATTTTACTTTGATTGCGGTGAAGGTACCATATGGGATCCAGAACTGGAAACTTGTAATTACGAGGAGTCTGTATATCCACGACGAGATTGCAGTGCTACACAATCTCAGAATGAGAGTACCACCCAGGAATCGACCACCGAAAACGAAACTACAACTACACATGGAGAAACAATGACCACAACTGAATATACTACACAGTCTACAACAACGGAAGCAACTACCACACATGAAACAAGTACTGACAAAACGACGACTCAACAGTCTAGTACCGAACAAAGTACTACCGAGCAAACAACTACTGAAGAAACAACATCTCAGCAAACTACTAGCGAACAAAGTACAACAGAACAATCGACAACTACGAGTCAACAATCTACTACAAGTGAATCTACAACTGAACAATCTACCACAGAACAGACAACACAACAATCAACTACTATGGAACAAACCAGTACAACTACAGAGCAAACCACCACCACTGAACAAATAACCGAACAGGTTACCACAGAACAATCAACTACTGAGCAGACGACAACTGAAAATCAAACTTCAACCACAGATGGGTCGACTACTGAACAAACGACTGAAAGTCAAACTTCAACCACTGAGGGGTCGACCACAGAACAAACAACTGAAAGTCAAACGTCGACCACTGAAGAGTCCGCATCCACAACTAACAAAGATGAAGAAAGCGCAACAACTCAAAGCGATCAAGAAACAACAACAGAAGATAACAGTTCATTATCTTCTAATGAATGTCCAGATACAGATGACGATCAGCACCTTTACGTTTGTCCAACATCATTTAGGAGACATCCTAAATACTGTAACATGTTTTATCAATGCACCGAGGATGATGACAGTCATGAATTGAAAATAGCATTATTCAAATGCCCAAACAATACCATTTATGTTGAAAGTCAAACACAATGTGTCGAAGAAGACAAAGCTGATAAGAAATGTGACGGAGAAATAGCACAGAAACGAAGAATTAAAAGATTAGATTCCAATTACAAAGAAGCAGTAAGTTTCTTTCTTTTTGTATAATTTTAACGTCGCCGTATTTATAATAGATAATAATTACTAATGAATACGTATTCCGACTAGTAGGAAAATTGTGTTTTTCGCTCGTAATCCCTTTGGTAAGTACCCTACAAATTTAATCTTATCTTACTTTACTTTTCGACTAAGTTTAATCTTACTTTTCGGTCTTACAGCAATCATAAAATAATTAAAAGTATTTACATATCAGCTGTTTATTAATACGAGTATAACATCAATTAAAAAACAAAAACATTGGCTTCGTTCAAATAAATTGAACTAAGTAGACTTTATTTTTATTTAAATATTTAGTAATTAGGAATTAATTTCATTATTTATTTATTTATTTTTATCTTAAAAAAAACTCAATATAATAAATGTTACTATCATAATTTGCCTAACACACGATCCTCGGCTCTTCTCATCTAACCACCATCGGCGAACTTCTTCAAGTCGTTGGACCACCTGGCTGGATGGCGTCCCTCAGTGCGTTTCCCGGTACGTGGCCTTCACTCGAGGACTCTTCCACCCCATCGGTTATCAGTCTTGTGGCAAATATGACTGCCACTGTCACTTTGGCATGCTGATTTTGTGAAGTAAAAGATTAACCGTAGTACTTCAGCGGGACTACCAGAGGGACCAAGGGCGCTATATGGAAAGTTGATTATAGGAAAAATTTAAGATTTAATGAAATTGTTTGTAAAATCATGTTAAAATACTACTAATATAATTAATGTATTTTATATATTCCAGATTGAAGTAAGCGGGAATAAGCAAGCATGTCCTACAACCGGTCATTTTCCATTTGAAAGAAACACCGAATGTTCTCCAGCTTTTCTGAAGTGTCTAAAGACGAAGGCAGGAAAACTGAGAGGCTATGTGTATCAGTGTCCGAAAGGCCATGTTTACTGGTTAGTCAGCAGAAGATGTGAACTTAGAAACAACGTCAGAGATTGTAAACATTCTATCAATGACTGGATTGGAAGATGGGAGATTCCAGTTGAAAAACGAAATATAGCGCCGTAAACATTAGTTAAAGGCACGCACATACAGCTATTGATAAACCTTGAAATTATGATGAGCATTTGTGCAATGTTTTACTAAGTACCCATTTAAGAGGGTAGACCCAGAAGGGTAGTCGTATATCGTATAGAAATGTAAGTAAAAGATACACGAACGTATATTATGAATTCGATACACACAGTAAACAGTAACATTAGATTTACAAAAAGTACATTTATATGTATATCTAGTCTGCAGGTAATTTAATGTTAATGAAACCATTCAGTATATAAGGTTTTGCTGCCATAATGTTAAGTTATAGATTACAACTTGTGAACAAAATATTGTAAATGTGCTTGCTATTCTTCAAATTGATTATTGAATAATGGTACAATATTCTGATCACGACTTTTAAGTTCATGAATTAAATAAATTATTTTGAAAGTATTATGTGTTTGTTTCGTTACGTACGAGTACCCATTAAAAATATTCATTCATTTAAAAATAATTTATTTATACACACTATTCTAAAAATAAGTGAAACACATTACATATATGAAATATAAATTTTGAAGCTATAATAAAACAACTTCAATACCGTAACATGAGGATATAAGTCCCTTACAAAAAATTGATAGTTCAGCAATTATTAAATCAGTGAGCGTTTCGTCTTCTGCGTGATGAATTACATTATTAAACATAGTTCCAATAAAGGCATGACAAGGTGTTTTTGTCGCTATTATATTGCCTTTCAAATCAACTGTTAACAAATCTTCAGTTTCAATAATATTTTTAGTTACTGCTTCGTAGTTTTTTTCTAGTTTATCACTAACTATCCCTTTTGTTGCACTAATCATAGGTTCATAGGTATTACTATGATTTTTAATTTTATTAATTTCTTTAGACGTTACAGAGGAAACTGTGAAATTATGATTTCTAATAACATTTGAGCTTGCATTTTTCTCAGAGATACTAATGTTTCTTGTTTTGTCGATATTTTGATCATTTTTAGTTTTCTCATGATATAAATATTTCAGAAACATAGGTAGAAGGCTTGGTTTAAAAGTTTCGTTGCTACTTAGTAGCTGATTTGATACACTACCTTTGATAGTAATGTCTGTGTGAGATATATTTTGGTATTCATCTGTGACATGTTTTAAATTATCGAAAGTCGATGCCGCAACGTTAGTTTTATTTTTCATTTGAAGATCAGGAGAAAGTAGTTGGTACATGCTGTGGGTTCTAACAAACGTATTCCTATCTTCAACTTCCAACAATTTTTTTTGTGAGAATTCATTGAGATCATCTTCTTTTTCTAGAGCCTCTATTATATCTTGAATGTTATTCAATTTCTTTCTTACCTTTTTATTTTTTGTTTTTATGTTTTTGATCAATTTGTCTTGAATATTAATTTTATTACTATGCGAATATTTATGAAGAAGATTCTGTACTTCTTTTAAATAAATGCTGCTAGGAGACTGTGGTGTAAGAATTGCCGGGTTGAGAGCAATACCTCCTTTATCCCAAATAGATATTGCTCTAACTAAAAATTCTATGAATTGATTTGGCAAATGTGTCCAATGTTTCTTCAGTGGGGAATTATTCATATACGTTGATAATGACATTTCTTTAAAGTAAATGTTATTTATAATATTTCTTTCTTTTTCGTTACTATTCATCCAAAGTTTATTAAGTGCTAATTCGTTATTTTCTGCAGCGCTTATAAAGAAGTCTTTATGCTCTGTTTCTCTAAATGTATCGTTATAAACTACAATGAAATAATATTTGAAATCCAAATAGTTGTTTGTAATAATTTCAATGTATGGTAAATACTTGTACACGTCTGCATCTTTCTTGTTGTCAACAAAAATATGCATGAAGACATTTGCAGTAACAGCTTCGTTATTTGTTATTTTTTCTCTACCGTTTATAATCGTTTTTGATTGCGTAGGTTTGTATGCATTTGGAAGAGGCGCAAAAGCGACGGCGATATTGTATATGATGAAAATTGTTATTGAAATCATAACGAACCCGATCCACCAGTATGTAAGGGACGATGACCAATGATCTGAAAATAATTCAAAATTTAAATGAAATATAATTTTTAGGATGTAAATAGAAAACGCTATAATTTCCCAGCCTCTGCCACCAAAATATTGAAATGTCGGTAAATAAATAAAATCGACACTAATGTAAAAAGAAATAACTTATCTTCATAAAATAAGAATATACTGATAATATATGAATTCTGTGTAAAAGACCCTGAAAATTTCAATTGGCTTAGGGAACATTTCGGGAGGGGCGAAAAAAAATTATAAAAAAATCCCTTGAATCTTTATTACCGTTAAAACTAGTTTTGATTTCAAGGCTAAATGAAGTCAATAAGCTGTAACATAGCTGTAACTATAGCTGTAACACTAGTAAAGTTACGAAGAATTTTATTTGGAATTTATTTTATTCCTGTCCTGAAAACGTTGTGATTTGTTCCTTATGGAATTTGAAATTTGCAGGGTGGGTATGATAATAATCAAAATATTGCTGCCTTTAAATAATAAAGGTAAATAATTAAATGAACAGCAAAAAACACTGAATTAGCAGCAAATCGATGGCAGCTAAATTAAAGGTTGGTTAGGTTTAGGTGCTCTGGTGACAAGCACCTAAACCTGACCTAACCGATGGTGACTCGGCTTTGCGATGACATTCTTTATCAGTTGTTCAAAAATTGTTTGTTTTGTTTATCATGATTATTAATATTATAATTTAATATTTTTTAAATTTAATATTTAAAAATAGGAGACTCATTTAATATTTTTTGCTGGTCGTTTAAATACAAGCCAATTCTAAATAGGTACCTAATAATACCGAAAGTCGCTGGTAAAACCTCGTCTGATTTCGGTGTGAAACTGTATAAGTGCACAGTATCCTTATTAAGTGTTTTGGTAGTTGGATCCGCTGATGTATTAGCTGCTTTAGTCATTACCATTGACTAAAAACACATATGGGTATGGGTTTAACCTGTTATCGACCAAACATCGAATGGGAAACGTCGATCATGCGTCAGTTCAATTCAAAATCAATATAGTGTGGAGAGCTCATATCCTATCAAAGTGAATGTAACTCCTCATCATATTATACTCTTCGACTTCCCATTCCTTCCCAAACCCCCTAAGGAGAATTGGGAGGTGTAACGGAATGTTGAAACTCCTGGTGCTGTTATATATCTTATTCCCCCTTTCCTAACCCTTTCTCCAGGTACATTCGAAAATCTTCAAAGGTAGGCAGCGCATCCGGGGGCGTGCCAATCTATAGCTGATACCTATCCATGGGCGACAGTAGCCATTTAACATCAGGTGAACTATCTGCTCGTCTCTCACTTACTTTGCAACTTTAAGACCAGGTTATTGCAATGCATCAGGAGCTGCTTTCAAGCCCGTTTATATCTAGTGTGAAGTTCAGGAAAGCGAAAAAGAAAAACCTTTGGGAAAACAGGATCAAGAGGGGTGCATTATAAAATTGGTATTATGGTAATTAGAATATATATACCTACGTATAAACGTAACGTATTACATTCCTATTATTAAATTAGGTGATATCTATTTTAGATTAAGGTTTATATAATATATATATAATGAGTTGTGTGTATGTTTGTATGCACGTGACACTGAAAATTTTAGTCTCAAAAATTAAATCAGATATAAAGATGTAAGTATACTTGTTCATACGATGAAACCATTCTGCCCACCATTCCTTATGCACCTCTTCAACAGCCGTTTGGAGGACAGTTACTGCCTTTTCTGCATTCATAAAGCTATTCCTGTGAGTTTATCTTTAATTTTAGGGATCACAAGGCACAAGGATTAAAAATCACAGGGCGCCAGTTCGGTACTGTATGGCGGATGACCCATTAACTCTACATTAACGGTACTCAAAAATTGCTTCGTTTGTTTGGCGGAGTGAGGTGGGGCATTGTCGTGATGGAGGATCATTCTGATTCGTGAGCGTCGTTCTTTGACTTTTCCAAAATAGAAGGCAAACAGCTGCTCACATACCAGTCCGCAGTTACTGTTCTTTTATTTTGTAAAGTTATAGTAGCAAAGTGGCCTGATCTGCCAAAGAATGAGGCAATCATCTTCTTTTCAGCACTCTGTCATTTTTTCACTTTCGTCGGCAACTCTTCGAAAGGAAAGGCCCACTGCGCAGAATACCTCTTAGTTTTAGGCTCATAGCAGTAGATTGAGCTTTCATTACCTGTTAAAATATCAAAAACAGCATTTGATTGACCACTGTGGATTTTTCAAGCATTCGGAGACCCCATTCCGTGTGTTTTTGGGCTTCGGTCAAATTGAGAAGAATCCATCTAGCACAAAGCTTCTTTACCCGTAGGTGATTGTGTAAAATAGTTTGAACTTGACTCATACCAATGCCTAATGAGGCCCGTACCTGCTGATATATTGTTCCTTTGTCTGTTTCAATCATATGCCGCACAGTTTTGATGTTTTCCTCCGTCACCGCCGTCGCAGGACGCCCTTCACTAACATCGTCACTGAGGTGGGTACGACCATGTTTAAATTCGCTCAACCAGTTATAAACAGTGGCACTGGATGGGGCTTCATCGCCAAATGCTGACTTTTTTCTTTCTTTTCTGGCTTTTATAACTTTGTTTCTGGTTTAGACCACAACGAAAGTAAAAAAAATAATTGAACGAAAATGTTATCTTGTTAAATTCATTTTTCCGCAAACACTTATTTCACAAATTGCCGCCAGAAATAAAAAAAAAATTACAGCTTTGAAAATTTAATGGCGTTTGACAAGCAAAGCGTTCCATTTTAAAAATTGGAATTTGAAAATTATCGTATTGTAGAGTAGCCAGTTATAATTACTTTTAGTTTGACCTAACGTATATTACATATTTACATGTAATAATATAGTATGTATTGTATATGTAATACTGTATTATATTTATATTACAATACCATCTAAATTGTGTCTTTCATGCACCTCCAAATTGAACTTCTCTAATCAACCCAAATGTTAACTGGTAAAGAATGGGCCTTAATTGTCTGAAATAAGAAAGAAGGCGGCAGACGAGCGTACAGTCCACCTGGTGGTAAATGATTACTGTAGCCCATGCCCATGGCGTTGGTATGTATCGCCCCGCCCATCCGCGATACATACCAACAATAGTCCAAAATGACAAACGTTGGCACGTCCTCTACCTTTGGAGATTTAGGAATATATTTGGAGAAAGGTATAAGAAAATTGGGAGCAATAGGATAGGATGCAATGGGAATGGGCTCTAGCATATCTCACTACCGAAATACGTACGTGCAATGGGGAAATAGGATATAAAATGGGAAATGCAGTGTATTTCATGATAGTCTTCTAGTGATAGTGAGAGGGGTAAAGTGGTCAGTCGAGTGGGCCTAACGGGCGTGGGATTACAGCGTGCACCCTCCTCCTCAAAAGTTAGTAAAAGTAAATAAAATATTGACCTACGATGTCTAATATCATCTACCTCTTGCGGTACTAAGGTTTTACAATAGACCGTGCATTTAATGCTTCGGAGATGAGATAATATGATTTTTATAGAATTATGAATATTTATTATTAACCTGGCCAATTGGTGATAATTGCTGCAGCACCCTTGATTTTATTTTTAGCACGTCCTCTATATCCCATGGGATGGAGGCGTCCCCGTTGATACGGATTACGGGATCGCACTTCCTCATCCGAAAGGTCGTCGCACAGTAGAGGATGCCCTTCTCGATACAACTCACACATTTCTGGTCGTCCACATGCTTCTGTTTCAAGATGATCTATACAAAAACATAATTTATTCATAGTAATTATTTAGAAACAGATACAGATGTAAAAATAAAATCTTTTGAAGTGGTCGGTTCCCCCCTATTTGTTTTGCAAGTAGTAAACTGGGCCATTTTTTAAATTGCTTTAGGGCCAGTTGACTACCAGTTGTTTTATGAGGGGGAGAGTGCACGCTTGCAATCCAACAGCCGCTGGGCGCATTCTCTCACAGAAGACTACCTTGAAATGTACTGCATTTCCCACTTTTTATTTCTCTAATGTACGTACGTGTTTCGGTAGTGAGTGAGATCTGCCAGAGCCCATTTCCATCCTATCCCTCCCCATTTTCCCAACCCTTTCTCCAAATCCATTTTTATATCTATCTCCAAAGGTAGGTAGAGCATCCGGGGGCGTGCCAACGTTTGTCATTTTGGACTAATTTTGGCAAGTATCACGGATGTCTATGGGCTACAGTATCCACTTACCGTCAGGTGGACTGTATGCTGCTCGTCTGTAGCTTTCGTCCATAAAAAAACCAGTAATTTCAAAAGTGATAAACTCGCCCGTGTCCCAATTTTTAAGCGGGACAGTTGCCACCTAACCCTTTGGGAGAGGCCTATAGCCAGCAGTAGCCAGCAGATACGGTATTTACAAGTTACTTAGTTAATTATATCATTAACATCACAATAAACTAACGACACACATACGACGAATAGGTATTAGTTATCGGATTGGACGAAACGCAACAACATGTTTTCAGTGAGTTGTTCTTTTCCCACCCCATTCAAACCCGTTCCACCCTTACCCGCTACACATCACACTTTCAGATTGCTGATGGACTTGATTAGCGAAACATAAAATTTGCCTTTTTACTGGCGACTTTCTGAGTTAAGTCATCAGTTCAAATGGCAGACAATATTAACCTTTGAATAAATTACTTAGGAGTATGAATTGGTTCCTCGTAATTTTATCTTATTTTGTAGAATGAAATACTTTGCGTAATAATCGATTAATATAGTTTTGCGAAGGTTGAGAAAACTGTTTGTTGTATAACTGGAAAATAACTTGAAAGAATTGACGTGACACAATAATAAGTTCATGTCACATAATATTTTATGGCATTTTACAAAGAAACATTCCCGAAAAAGGTTAAAATTCCTAACTAATAGTTTCAAAAAAAAATTTTTTAAACATGCTTAACTTTATAGAATACAGTTTTCAAATTTCAGAATAATTTCACTACATATCGACTAATGATGTTCAGTAAATCTGAAAGCAGACCCCATTGAAGTCTGAAACAAAGAATTCAATTCATGATTCTGAATAAAATGACTTAAGCTATGTAATAGAAAGAGAGAGGATGCACGTTGTAGTCCAATTTTAGGCTTCGGGAATGATTCGGCTACGTCCTGTATACTCATGCAAATATAACTTTTAAAAAAACAACCATTGTTCATTGTACAGCTAATGATTGTATATGTTGCTCATCCATTGCTTCTGGCGATACAAGTTTGTAGAAGAACATTCCGTATGGTAGCAATTAAAAATGTATAATACTATATTTGTTTAAGAGTAATAATTAGATGAGCAGCAGTAAATACTGAATGGGCAGCAAATTAATGGTAGCAAAATAGGGTTAGGTTTAGGTTCCCTGGACACAATAAAGACATGGAGTCCTTCTCCCGACTCCGTCGACCTTGTGATGGATGATTTTCCTAGTAATTTAAAATTATTTACTATAGTTTTTCAAAAATAGGTTGTTTTGCTGCGAAAATTAACTAATTAACTCAATTAATAATTAATTAAAATTAACTAAATATTTCAATTATAAGTTAGTTTAAATTATTATTTAATTCAATTATTAAATAATTAAAATTATATAATTATTTCTGTTAATAAATAATTAAAATGAACTAATGAATTCAATTACTAATTATTAAAAATAAAATAATTGATTCAATTATTAAACAAGTAACATTAGCTAATTAATTAATTTAAATAATTAATTCAATTATTAATTAATGGTTGAATATTTTTTTTGCTGTTCGTTTTAATATTGTGAGAATGCCCTTGATTATTATGAGAGTATGGTTAAAACTTACATGTTGAATAAGCGTCTTATTTTGTGTGGCAATGTGATTGATCCCTGTAAAATGTGATATTGTCTTTCACCAATATTTAGATCAGAGTACAAACGGAACTTTTGTAATCCTATTCCAAAATTTAATGAATAAATTCTTTGATACGAGTCGCACCATAACTCACAGAGGACAATATTAAAAGTATTTTACGAACTGTTTAAAGTAGACTGTTTAATTTAATGTTATATTTGCACGTTCATACTTTGCGCAGTAATTTTGTTGATTCAACATTGCATTCGTCTCACGTACTGACGTCTTGCAGTTACAGTACATATTAATTCTGACTAAGCATGAAAACTGTGTCAAGGTAATGGAGTGAAACAATGAAAATTTCTTTGTTAGAGAAATTTTAAATAATGTACAGGACATAATAATGTACATACAATCTTGTTTTAAAATTAAGACGGTGTAAACACTAAAAAAATCCTAAAATAGAAGTCAACGGCAATATGTAATATTTAAACGATTTGTTGGATTGGAATCGTGAAGCTTTACAATTTTTGTCTACACATTTCTTTTCCACCAGAAGTGTGGAAAATATAAAAGGTTCAAAGTCGCTTAGCAAGCTATGAAAAGAACTATAGTCGGAGTTTCTTTTTGAAAATTCGATGCGACGAGATCCATCAAAGAATAGTCATAGAATCAGCATGCTATAGTGGCAATGGCAATGAGCATATTTGCCACAGGATGATGTACCGAAAAGCGCAGTGTGGAAAGCCCTCCGGCCACGCGGATTGACGACGACGTGAACAAGTTCGTCGGTGGTGGTTAGATGAGAAGAGCTGGAGATCGTGTGTGATGGCGAGCTTTGGCGAGCAGTGGAGAGATATAGGCTGATGGTATGGCATGGAATGTACGAGAGAAATATCCCTTCCACCTGGCAGCTGCCACCATCCTTGTTACAAGATACTGAGTTGTAAATATTTTTATTAATCAAAACAACTAATTGAAGTTACGTAGGTAATCAATATACAGCTGAATTTCTTGGTTACCAGCACTTCTCAATCCTGCTACAGTCACCTCCACCGCCTACCCTGCCCGCTGACAGTCGATTTATTATGCAGTCATGTGACAACAATTAAATAAATACTCATTGTTCTTTAAATGACTTAGCTTTTTATTCATCGCCTCCCATACCGCAACTAGATCGTTCTAAGTTTACGCACACTAAAACAATGTACATCCACGACCACAACCACTACTGAGAGTAACCCGCCTTCGTGACTTAAAAATCTATAACAGCCTATGACATCCCACTGCACATACGTCCCCTAGTAAATTACTAGGGGGTTCCGGGCCATAATTCATCACGCGGGTCCAGTGCGGATTGGTGGATACACATACTACAGTTTTTTTAATTCTCTAGCATGGGGGCTTTCTCATAATGTTTTACCTCACCGCACAGCTAGTGACATCTTTTTAAAAATCCGTACATATCGTAATCCGTATGGGCTGTGAATTTGAACTCACGATCACACGAATGTGAATCGAGTATAGGTACCCCTGGGCTACCGATCTATATCGTTATAAGCAACTGTAATTGCTAAAACAATGAGGGTTCTGTTATACTAAAAAATATGAACAAATTATTACAAATAAAATTATTTATTTCATTAAATTATTCAAACGCCGCTAAATGTGGAAAGCTGCGGAGTCCATATATATGTTTTAAGACTTAAGACTTTAAGTTTAAGTCCATACTTTAAGACCTGTGTTTTGGGTTGCTGCAGTGCAGCAGAAGCTATTCTTGAGTCCAGCCTTACGTCGCGTCATTGGCCCGATATCATGATGAATATTTGCATATCATTTGCATTGAGTGCCATCCGCCGTGTCATCTCGGTACTTTTAGGTAAATACCAATATCTTTACGAAGCCTATACGTAATGATATAATGCTTAGACTGTGAACAGATGACGCTGTTTAAATTAATAAAAAACATCATATTATTATAATAAAAATTAAACACTAGAAATACTAAATAACACCTTTTTTAATAATGCATATTGTGTCACACCTGGTACCTGGTGTAACGAAACGAAATTGATTTACGCACAGATCTAACATTTGTACATGTAGGTATGTGTATGTGATCGGAGCCAGAACTCCTTGTTTTCTGCTGCAACATACCGCCCCTTGCACGCAGGTATCTAAGAAATAATTCTAAAAATAGACTTTTAATAAGTTATTTAATTTGTAATAAAATATACCGTACATAATTAGAAACCACTAAAAAACCCAAAGAACATGAAAAAAGCCTTAAGTTAAATATTAAATAAAACTTAGGCACTTGTGTGTGTTGCTATGTCCCATACTGTAGGCTACCCTGCCCGGCGTGGTCACCGAGGGAACAATTCAACGCGCTTCTTGTTCTTGATCCTTGGCCTGAGCTTGTTCCTGATCGGCCGTCCCGCAGGAGTGTGGTGACGTACCCCAGCCGCGTCACAAATACTTTGACCCAAGGCTACCGACACAGGACGGTATAATACCTGAATTATTGATGTTAATTTACTTCAAATAAAGGGCGCTTTTGAATGTTTTCTTTTCATTTCTTTATTTTTTTAAATTCACGTAGGTATGTAGCAGGTACATCGTTTGTAAATGTCATGTGACACCGAGGGGGTAGTATTCCGGGATCTGTATAATAAAATCCCAAATAATGATAAATATTTGTTATTTTTATTATGTATTTTTTAGGCTAAGGTATAAGTTATATTGTATGGCCTGTTGACTTTGTTGCCTGAATTAAATAAATAAATAAGGAACATAACAATAAATGAAAGATAAAAATAGAAAAGAGGTGTCATTCATGGTGGTACTTCCTCAGTTTTGACGTGAGCTGCCTTAACATTAGAAGATAAATGAAATAAAAACTTTCATTTGAGGAATATCTCAAATTTATTTATTTGTTTAAACTTTATATTCCACAGACAAAATGCACAAAAGGCGGGCTTAATACCTTATGGCATTCTTTACCAGTCAACCTGTGGGTAAACATAGAACCAAGAGGATTTGCAATATTTTGATTGATTGGGATACTTTAATCCATTGTCCTTTTGTCATCACTGTTTCTTCGTACGGAAATGGAACTGGGAGTGTCAGCAGACCATAACACTATTAAAGCAGCCGTCTATAATACTACCAACTACTAAGCACTACTAAACTAACCGGATGTCTCACCGTGATTTTGATGTTACCTAAACATCCTCAAATCTTACACCTGTTTTGTACAATACATCCTCTTTACTGATTTTATTTAAATACATAAATTGCACTTTGTTGACAAAATAATTGATGACTTCCATTTGAGATTGGAATGAGTACAAATTTTTGTTGTTGACGCGTCTTCTTATTATTCGTATACAGTTCGTAAGTGTATTATTAATATTTTATAGGTACAATTTATTGAAAAAATCTGTAACTATTATACAATAAGAAAAGAGAAAGACAGAAGTGTAATTAAAGCAATCTGCAGTAGATTTAAAATCATAGAATATTTAAAATTTTATATTTTCATTTACTCATAGGTCACATAGGTCCTGAAATGATTTCGTCTCTAATACATTTTTGTAGTCATTATTTCTCACAATTTTTACAATCTATCTTGTATTTATAGAAACCATTGCCTAAATGACAATGGTAGAAGCAGCACCACAGAAACATGAAGAGCAATACCCGCTTTTAAAAGTTGATGGAGGTGGAGGAGACAATGTCACGCGGACACAGTCACCCAAAGTCGTCTCTCCAGGTTTTAATGTTACTTGCTCTCACAAGCATTCGTGGGTTAAGCATTGGCCTGGTTAGTTCAACCATATCTTCAACACATCTGATACACGTGTTTCCTATGGAAATTATTTGAAAGTAGTTCATTAATCACTGACTCATATTCGTATACCAAAACTTATCGAAATTTTTAACGTCTATATCCACCTACAGCTTGTTTTTAGATACTTCAAGTAGGTACATCATATATTATGCCAAGCCTACCTTATGATTATGACATTTACAAAAGCATGATGATGAATAACAGATGTAGGTAAATGTTTTTAATAACAATACAATCGTCTTTACAGATTTCTTATCGGCATGTTGGACAACGTTCATATTGTTAGGAATAACGTTTATGGTATTCTGCGCTTTGGGCATGACGGCATACAGGCGACAATCTTTCCTGACCCTGAAATGCAATTCCTCGAAACCTGCTAGCCACGTGTTCTATCATCATGTAGTTCCACACGGAAACTTTGTGCCGTTTTCAGCATTTACGAATTATCTATCTAACATGGCGGTGCAATATCCTAATCTTAATTTTAATGTACATTTTCTAATAGAAGATTCACAACAAAATAGTTTTCGAGGACTAAGACACTCGAAGGTTTTAAACAAATTGTTACCTTCCCAAACGAATGGAGAGTTTGTTAAATACGATGAAATCATCAAACGAGATATTCAAAATTTTCAAGAAAGTTATCAGAATGTGCACATTACTATAACTTCGTTGAGCAAGTACATGACATCTACATCTTTAAGATATAGATGGAGAAGTGTCCCCTTATCATACCTACCATTTTATGCCTCAGCTTATGCTGTATATCAGTACGGTGGTATAGGAATGGATTTATACGCGTTTAATGACAAGTTTATTGAACACCAAGGCGTAGATCGCAAAATTAGTGCGATTCTGAAACAACATAACGACGGTATTAAAATTCAACAATATGTAGATATGCTCAACAACATTGACCAAAATGAGGAAATCGATATATTCATGTCTTTTATTGGACTAATAGATCAAATATTAAACGATACGCGTTCTCTGTTTAACAACAAACTCAAGTCTCCTTCTGGGATTGAAAATAAAGATGAATCCATAATTAATACTCCAGTAATTCGTACACATCGAAGTAAACGTGAAATCTCTGAAGGAAAATCTAAAAACGAGCCTGGGAATAAATCAAGCAATGTAAAAGAGGTAACGGGGATAACAGTCGTGACGAAAACAGATGATTTAAATGATGCTCCACCCACACCCGTGGTTAACATGACTTCTCACTATACTGAAGGTGAAAGTAACAAAACAAATCTTCTTTTCGAAAATAAAGTTATTAAAAGTCCGCATGTTGATGTAGAAGCAATAACAAAGCCAGATGACATAAAAGTAAATGTAAGCAACGCGTTTGAACATCCTGATATACCCGTAATGTATGTGTACGATTTTATGGTTTCGGATTTAGTAGGACCTATGCATGTATTTTCTGAACCGAAAGTTCAACCACAACGTCAAGTGTCAGGTCGTTCTGCATATGTGAATCCAGCTAAACATGAACATGGCGATATGGTGTCTCCTGTGCTTACTATTGATCCTGATGGGTTGTTCATCGCTAGTTCTACAAGGCTACATCCACTATTAGAGAATATAATTAACTCTGCATGTCAAAGGTTGCATCCCAAATTTGCAGTTGATAGACTTATTAAGCAATGTTCTGGTTTATTCAGAGACAACATGCATTGCAACAACTTCTATTTAATTTAAATTCATATTTAGATTAATTTTTCTTTTTCAATTATTCAGTATTATTTTATTTTGTTTAATATGTGCATTGCAAATTAATATTTCGGTAATTTTAAAATATGTTATAATTGTTTTATTATAAATTAATGATATTAAATATATTATAAAAATATCTAGATTTTTGTTGCTACTTGTTTTCTACAAACTATAAATGTTCAAAAAAAATATTTTTCATAAAATATCCTAGGGGTATAATAAATCTCTCGTGATACTACTCAGTAGTATCGGGCACGAAAAATACCCGTGGTACTTACCATTTGTACTACTGGTAGTACCACGCGAAAACAGCTATAAAAAATGGTATACTACTGCAGAATATGAAAAAGCCTTCGTGTAATGAGACGAGTAACAGTCTCTACGTTTATTCACGGACGCATACTACATGAATGAAAAATGTAAAAAACCTATTTACATTATGGAATAAATACTTTATGATAACAGCAATAAAGTTCAGAACTGTTGTCACAATGGGGCACTTATTATCCAACAATCAACATTGTGAATAAGTAAAGTTTCTAAAAGTTTATAGAACATTATTTGAATCGATATTCTAAATTAAGATGAATTTGCATTGATTTGTATAAACAATTTTGATTTTAATCAACAAAACGTGACTAAACAAACTCTAAAAAAAATGTACTACACAATCTGTGCCCATTGTTTTAAAAACTTGTCCAATAAATGCAGATTCTAAAATGATATTAATAATAACCGATTCCATAATGAAAAAGAAGTTATTGCCATTTCAATTGAGAAGGAGCCGAATTTAAAAAATACACTTTTTCATTTTAATTAACTTATCGGTATTGCAAAATGTTTTGGACCCATTTAGAAGTAAATTTTAACTTAGCTATTAACAGCTGAGTGGTATTTGAGTCATGCACAAACATATCACAGGTAAACAAACGTGTCTCAGGTAAAAAAAGGGTACTTGGCCAGATAACACAAGACTCATTGAAACACCTCAGTAAAGCGCGCATGAGTAGTGAAAAAAATCACAAGGTTTTTTTTTTATTCCTATTCTCTTAAGTATGAACGAGACAGACTATGTCAAGAAGATATTCGTAATAATCTAATCAGTTAAAATGCTTCAGTGTGATCCCGTACGTCGCATGCGCTTCTAGTCTCTGTGTTTATCTCCGCCATTGAATTGCTTCTTTTGAAGTTGAAGTTGAAGTTGAAGTCTTCTTCTTTTGCCATTGAAGTCTGTCTCGTTCATACTTAAGAGAATAGGAATAAAAAAAAAACCTTGTGATTTTTTTCACTACTCATGCGCGCTTTACTGAGGTGTTTCAATGAGTCTTGTGTTATCTGGCCAAGTACCCTTTTTTTACCTGAGACACGTTTGTTTACCTGTGATATGTTTGTGCATGACTCAAATACCACTCAGCTGTTAATAGCTAAGTTAAAATTTACTTCTAAATGGGTCCAAAACATTTTGCAATACCGATAAGTTAATTAAAATGAAAAAGTGTATTTTTAAATTCGGCTCCTTCTCAATTGAAATGGCAATAACTTCTTTTTCATTATGGAATCGGTTATTATTAATATCATTTTAGAATCTGCATTTATTGGACAAGTTTTTAAAACAATGGGCACAGATTGTGTAGTACATTTTTTTTACACCATTCGCCCCCGAATACACATGATTTGATAGAGATTAGAGTAGAATTTTGAAATAAAGACATTTTTTCTTTAATATCTTTAAGTTTTCATTTATAAAAAGTATTGTATGTGATAGCACATCTATTTATCAATAACAAACAAGAAACAAAATAAAAAAATAATGTTATTTGTTGAAATAACAGCCAAATTAGTAACTCAAGGTATCGATTTTTCAAAATAATAATAATAATGAATAAAACAGAGACCCGTGGAAAAAAAAAATCAAATTCTGGTATGTGATAGCTGAATATATGGTGTATCGACCCCTTAACGTTGGACCACTATTTACGACACACCCTGTATACTCGTATATTGGTGTGTAAGGGGTATTGGTGTAGTGTGATCTATATCGAACCTCAAAAAAGGAAACGCCCAACCCTCATTCATATATCTTTCAAACAAAAGTCATCAATGTCAAAAAGCAATAAGTGTCATTTAAGAAATATTTTAAAAGTTATAATAATGTATAAACAATAGTAAAATAGCCATTAAAATTAAGTGTAACTAACCAGGCATGAAACTGCCTTTCAACGTTTTATTAAGTCCGATACTTAAATCCTATTTAGGTAATTCGAGGACATTTTGTGACCACCCTACATTTTTTATAAGTGAGTTCTACACTTATTTGTATGCAACTCTTGGCTTTGTGAGTGTATTTTCCTCTTTTTTTAAATAAGTAATGTATTTACATTAATTTATTTATTTTCAAGAGAAATTGAACATTTTGTGATATACAATCTATTCATGAAAACAAGGATCTATCCCACTAGTCCCATTGAGAAGTCCCTTGATGAGACTTATGAGACCATGTTAGACTAATGGGAAAGGCCACATGAACAAGTTCATCCCAGTTGTCCCATGAGTCAAGGAAGACTAATATGTATATTCCATAAGTCCTATCGCCATAAACACCGCATGAAGTATGATAATATGAGGAAATAGTGACTTGATAAGTAGCGAATAAGGTGTGTGTATGTAGAGCGACATCGTACTAGCAAGTCTATAGACAGTTTGGCATTGGAAAACAAATAAGAAGGTTACGAAGGTCGCAGTATTTTTTTTAAATTGATAGTTGACGCCAATGAAATACTGCCTTAACGCCGAGGAAACCTTAACGCCGAACTAAAAGGCTCAATAGTGGGGTTGTACTGTATCAGCGAACATCTGAGCCGCTCTTGTATCAGCAGTCCGCTCAACCGGACTACTGATACAAGAGCGGCTCAGATGTTCGGTTGATGCACGCAACCGAACTATTGAGACTGAAAAGTCTCAAGAGTCCGGTCAACCGGACTAATTACCGGGCTATTAATAGTAGGCGATTTAATCAGTGGGCTGAGTTCTTTAATCATCTTGCTAGGGCAAGGATATAGTATTAAATATACCTACCTATTAGGACGGACAGATCATACCCAATATAATTGAAAAGCTAATTGACTAAGAATTACTCGATAGCAAATCTTACCCTCTTATCTGAATAGCTGTCAGTTAGCTGTGTCGTCAAGTAGTTATATGTTCCGATGTCAAGATAAAGCGCTCCAATTTTTCAGCAGTTCCATTTGCGGTATAACTTTTACGTTACGTTTACGTTGCGATATAAATGTTCGCCTGTTGCACACTTATCTAAAACTAGGTGTTATCCTCGCGGCTTTGGGCGCGTTGATTAAGCAGCTATACAATATTTTTTACAATCGATATGATGGACCTCACGGATGCTTTTAGCCTGGACATTATGTTCTCGCTTCCCTGTCATATATTCATAGCCTCCTGGAGTATATGTCAAATGTTCCTCCTTATTGTCACTGCACCTGGTCATAAATCCTAAATTCAAAGTAAACACGCATGTTTCCCCGACCCCATCGGGTATTTTCCAAAAGTTGTTCATGCTCGTTAATGATTTTAGAAACACTTGAAAATGTCCAGGTTATTCTTTGCACAATCTTTAATTAGGTACGTGATATAAATAATTTGCAGACCACATGTACTTCTTACTTCCTACTCGAGAATTAATAATATGGATGAAGGTGAAGATATTTATTATCTTTTTCAGTTAATAAGTGCAAATCATCTAAGAAAACATTTGGGAGAAACACCGACAGTTAGTGAAATTCCAGATGTTAGCATTCCTGTTGTCGACAAAAATTTCATGCTTGTACACGACTTAAAAATAATAGCAACCTCTATGGGTATCATGCAATATGCTTGCCTTTTAGTTGGATGTGTCACTGTAAGTTTATTTTCTGTTTTCGATTTTATTTTAAACTATTATTTTGTTGAAAGTTTGTTGAATCGAATTTTTTATTTTCTTCTCTCCTATACCTTCGCCTTTCTAAAATTGTTTCCATAACGTTTCCCAGTCCTGGTATTTTTATATTGGTTATAAAAAGGATGAGCAGATATTCTCATTTGCCGATGAGAATGATAAGCGCATACCCATGGACATCAGTCAAAAATCATGAACGTTGGTATGCCCACAGATACAGATACACAGTAGGTACTTTCTATAATCCCCAAACGTAAACAGTTCCGCCTTGTGGATAAGGGATTGAGAACTAGAAAGGATGGGTATTTGGAATGACGCACCGATCAGTTTCCCAGCCATATCTCAAATAAGCCAGCGTCAGTCATTCTTTGTAGCATATGAAGCGAATCTTAATAGGTGTCAGTAACCGTTTACAATCACACAGACTGCCTTCTCCTCTGCACTATTCCTTCTATAAAAAATTAAGCAACAATGTCATAACAAATCTTGTATAATATTCTTGACGAGGCGTGGATTTCAGTTCATTCATATTTTTATAGGAGAATCCAGCACTGTTCCTGCCACATCTCACGGGTCAACTTGTGATGGTTGTGGTGAAGATCCTCAACGCCCTGTTGTTGCTCTCCAACCTGAACTTCAAATCACTAAGCAGACTTAAGTACAAGATGCCTCCTATCATTATGATGACATTCAACTGGTTTCAAGAGTTTTGCGTCTTCAGAAAATACTTGTGTGTTTGTGACCTTTAATGTTCATGGTTTCGGAATTATATGAATTTTTGACTTTATTGGAAGACACATTTTATTATGTTTGGGTTTCATATATTATGGTAAATTTCTTTTTGCTGCGAGTACCTATCACCTATTTGATAATTCCATGACCATTGCGTCCTGATTGGAACCATGTTCATTTTAATCAACATAGACATTAAAATGAACACAATCATAAGCCGCAAGCATTGTCTACACAAGTGGATCCTTATTTGTGTAAAGAGAATTATACCCTTTAAAGCGAAGAGTGGCCTAACATACTTATAGGAAAGTTGCCAATATTGTCGCATTTAGTCTTAAAACACAACGAAAAGAGACGATTGTATTTAACACTGTGTCGCAAGATGGCACAAGTTATTACCTGTGCCCTGTTAAGTGTTTACCTGTCGTTAGTAGAAAGAGGTTTCTATTTTCAGTAAATTATTAAATTAAAACATTTTAATTGAATGCACTATATATATATTATGATAGGCCATCAGTGAACATACAATATTCAAGAACATGAAAAAGCTATTGTACATCATCGTCTTCTTTCGTTTTTTAGTCCCTTTTTCGCAATTACACGAATCGTAATTACTTGCCTTTGAGACTATACGAATAGGTCGAGTTCAATTACGAATATTTGTATAGAGTAGCTATAACATAAATTACAAAATAAATAATTATCGCACCATCTGATTTTAAAACAGGGAAATTATTCAACATAAACTCTGTTATAGCTTATTCATACGCAAGTTATTTAATTGAATAAAATATTTACTTCAAATTTAAACAAAATATATCATTTTTAATGTAGTCATTCAAAAAGTTTATTGTGATGTAATACGTAATATATACACGAACACAAAGAATGGAGATTCATGCTACAAATGATTTACGATTAAATACTCTTATTAGATTTTATTGTCACACTTAATTGATTAAAATCACATTCGTAATTGCTCTATATAAATCAACGCAAATTCATGTTTAATTTGAATTTAGAATATCGATTCAAATAATGTTCTAGCAACTTTTAAAAACTTTACTTATTCACAATCAGCGATAAAAAGTAAACACATGTTACTTAACAATTCTGAACTTTATTGCAGTTATCATAAGTATTTATTCAATAATATAAAAAATTGGGTTTTAAAATTTTTCATTCAGTTAGTATACATTCGTGAATAAACGAAGAGATTGATGTCTCATCTTATTACACGAAGCATTTTCATATTCTCGAGTACCTACTTCGTAAATGACGTTCTTTGACTCGAATATGACATAATTTTTGTATCTTATCTAAAAATATATTTACACAAAAGAGATTAACGTTAGGTAATTGGCTACTCACCTAAACTAATGTTTGAAGATAACCATTTTTTTCATTTCGGACTATTACCAATTTTTAATAATATAAAAATACTTTATACTTTAATAGCCACCACTTTATCACGAGACCTGGTTATAAAAATGATAAATTATAAAAAGTCATCGTCTGACAATTGAGTGAAAAAGCGTGAATATCAAAATGTCCGCCAGTTGTTACACATAATGTACATGAATATCTCACATCTACTATAGCAAAAGGAACATCTCACAGTTAAGTTTCCTGTGATAGGTACTCATGGAGTAAACCATTTAAACTTAATAGTTCATTTTACAGCAATATTTTTCAAACATGATTCATGATACGGAAAGCATTGGTAATTTGGCTCAACTGCGTATTAAATACGAAAATCAGCCAAATACAGTAAGTTTTTATATTGTAAGAAGATTGAAATAAAATTTAAAGTATATATGGTCAAATAGGCTCTTTAGCTATCCACATTGCGGCCAATTGAATTCAAAGAACTATGTTTCGAAATAGATTGGGTCTATATTTTGGTTAAGTTCGTGGAAGTACCAAATTGATTCTGTAGTTTCGAAATTACGATAGTGTAAACTTTCAAAAAATCTCAAATAAATTCCACATCTGTAGATACAAACGATATGTTCGTACTAGGTAACTTTTTTTTTGGTGAAGGTGGCAGACGGGCATGCGGCCCACGTGACGTAAGTGGCCGTCCATGGACCAGGGGTATGCGGGTGCGCTGCCGGCCTTGTAAAATCCTATTCACAGCTTTCTTTAAGGACACCCGTGTCGTAGCGTACCGGGAGAACCACAGCTGGCAGTTCACTCCACAACTTTCGGGTTCGCGGTATAAAGTGTCTTCTGTTTCCTAAATTGTCTCGTCCTAAAATGTCCTAAATGTTTTAGAAAGCGGATATTTTAAGAAAATGAAAATTGACATTAAAAAAATCACTTCAGGAACGAACAATTTAGGAAAGCAGACATTTTAGGAAGAGGCAATTATGCGGATATGTTGTAGAATAGGACTCATGTCCACAACTTCCACAACTTATGTCTAAATATTAGGTAATCGGGATAAGTTCGCGGCCTTTTTATAGTGAAAATAATAATGACTTACATGTATTACATAAATATTTGTTGAAGAATATTCCGTATATTCTTCATTTAATTCGACTGTCTTTCGATATTTTCCTGGCAGAGCCATTGTCTCATCGCTATAAAATTTTTGGGAGTTCTGATAACATCAACATTTACCTTAATAGGACGACTACAGCGAGAAACATCATTTACATTAACAGACCTGAATCGATTGAACCATTTTTTTGCGGTAGTTTTAGATAAAGCATCTTCTTCGTAAACACCGCAAATCTCTTTTCGATCACTAGAAGCATTCATTCCCCTGTCGAAAAAAATTGTAAAACAAATCTAATGTTCTCCTTATTAACTTCCATTTTAAAATTGTTAAAAATATGAAAAGAACTCTTTTAACTTGTAATTTCAATTTGCCGCCATTACAAAGAAGTCAGCTGTCAAAGTTTCACACTTTATCACTTTCCCGCCAGTGATTAGTGTTGCCAGAAATATAGCACGCTAGTCATACGTTCAAAAAAGGCGCGAACTTTTCAGACTACCCATTATTTCTATGAAACTTTTTTTATAAACGGAACATTTCTTTTCCAACTAACGTTCCATCCGTGTTTCTTTATTGTGAAGCCAGAACTTCTTTAGCTAAATAGGCACGGGGTATTTTCTAGCTGAAGACCATCGAAGTGGAGAACAGTGTAGGGGTTCGTATGAAGCTGCGCGCCCTTCTAGTAGGGTTGCTGGGGCTATCCATGTCCGCCTGCGCGTTTGCCTCCCAGCCGGTAGAGTTGGAACTGGATGACGATGACGTCACGCATAAACTAAATAACGTCAGCTTTGCAAGACGGTAATTTTTTTTTTACTATTTACGCATTTTACCGTTATTTAGGGGTAGCCTAAGTATTTAAAAGAAGCCGTATAATCTGAACAAGTATTCTTCGAATAAAAGACTAAGGTATAATTTATACCGAAAGAAGTAATTTCTACTTATTTTCAATGGTTATATCTGGTTTACTTTTCTTTATGGATTTTATCATTTTTATGCAAGGCGCCCAATAATAGTATTTTCTTTTCCAGAATAACAAAACCAACAATTCGTCTGGTATTGGGTTATGGAAAGTTAAGTGCTTTTGTTACAGCTGCGACTTCATTGCTTTTGCTTGTAGCTGTGATGTCGAAGGTACCGAAGATAGTTTTAATATTTTGCGAATCTATCCAATGACTAGACACTCGTACAAAACTACCACCGTACATAAATGGCTATTGAATTTAGACTATCACTATGCTGAATTTTTACTTCTAATAATTAGATAGGGTATAGTTTTGTTACTATATTAAATATACTTACATATAATGCAATTTTATTCTTGTTCCACACTTATTGCGAGCACACGCACTCATACTCACCCACATGCAGTAACACTAATTCACACACACATATTCCTACACACCCCTACACACTCTCTCTCACACACACAACCACACGCCTCCCCTTATACACACACAAGTACACATGTTAATTAAGATTGCACTGGTTAATACGCCTTAGAGTTCACTTAATGTGTAACTAATGAAACTGGGTATACTGCAGATTATACAGATCCAAGGGAGACCATTGGTACAGCAGCAAAAAATCAGCATGGCCATGCAGGAAACGACACAGGCAAAACCAATAACAATATAACATTAATTATTCTAGTGTCCTTTATAAATATTCTAAAAATTATAAAGATTCTTCTAAGGTTGATTGTTAGTTTGTTTGCACTTGAAGCAATCCTGGTGGCGACACGGCGCCCGTTGGTTGGCTGCTCCGGCGTTACTGGTGGCAGCATTGGAAGCAGCGTCTGATGCCAGTGACGCCATGGTAGTGGCGGTATTGCGGGGTTCAACGGAACCAGCTCGCATAGCTGTACAAACCGCTGCAGCCGCTCTTCTCGTCACAGTCGAGATACTTGTATGGTAAGGACTATTAGTTTGCTGTTGGTCACCGCGGTCCTTTTTTACGGAAAATGATTTTAAATTCATCAATATTCGTAAGCACGACAGTGACATAATTTATATATTATACCTAGTTTCTAAGGCAGTTGAAGCAGGGAACAATAGATAAACATGCTATCTTATTAGAGATGGATAAGATGGCCGTAAAACGCCATGCTGGTCAATGGGTTGGCGAATTCACTCTTTTAGAGGTTGAGTAGTTCCTCGGGGCGTGTGGTATCAGCTTTGTTACCCCTTAGTCGCCTTTAACGACCACGGGAAGAGATTACTATTCTGAAGCCAGCCAACACCACAGGGCCATACATCCCCTATACATGAAGATGCCAATATATACCATGATATCTTAAAAAATGATAATCAATAAAATGCAAGTAGATTGGCAATTGAAACAAGTCCAGTCAATAGGGGATAAAAAAAGACCTTGCAAAAGATACCCATCGTATAGGGCAGTGACATAACAACAGGGAGGCAGGACTTGAAAAACGCCTTGATCAAATATCTTGATATTAGGGCTTTACCAATGAAATTTCCGTTTGCTCATAGTGGCCACTTTGAACTTAGTTATCTTGTGTTTGGCTTGGAGTTCCAAATTAAAATCAAATTTTGAGTGGGACATTACCTATTATATAAAACAGTCTCTTCCAGAGAGAGAATCGCTTTAACTGCAGCCACGTTATGAAATCAGCAAATCACGACCAACCAGTCGTGATCCGCTTTCCGCCCCGCGTCCACTGCGGACGCAGCCTTCTTCACTAACAAAGTGCAAGTGACATTTACATTCACGCATGAGTGACAGAGATAGTGAAACCTCAGTTCTCAGTTCTGAGTTCTCAGTTCATTTACGTACCTTAATTCTCAGTTCATTTACGTACCTTAATTCTCAGTTCATATACGTACCTTAATTCTCAGTTCATTTACGTACCTTAATTCTCAGTTCATTTACGTACCTTAATTCTAATGAATTTTAATGTTTTATTTCTTACGGTTTTTTCCATCACTAGTTTTCGTATTAAATTGAATACAAACATTCAGAAATATCAATAAAATTAGATTGACTGAATTGCAAAGCGAATAATGACCAGAATATTAATTATTATGCTACGATTTATATTTTGTTTACAGGTACTTTATAGCGAAATTCTTCGAGTATAATCCACCGCAATTGTCAGGTGAAAAGCAAAATTTATAAGGCACAGTTAGTCATAAAAAAAAGCGAGAAATCAGATTTAATGTTTATTACTGCTACTGAATTAACAATTGATTATGTATACAATTTATTTCTTAAAAATAATACGGAATTAAATTCTAAGTTTACATAACTAAATTTCAATTTATTTGTTGTACCTACCTACACTGTTTTACCAATTAGTTAGTTTTCAAACTATTCTGATATCCTAAAAAAATGTGAGTACATACAATCCTAAATACAATAGATCGACAACAATACATCCTATCGGCACCTTTAAAGACCTGGTAATAAGGTGCTAGATTTGAATGGATAAACAAAAATGAATGTTCCTTACATTAAATAGATGAATTGTCAAGTTTGACGACTTGTGTCCAATGTGATAATTGTCCAATACGTGATTTCGTCTAAGCAACGAGACACGTTTTGTCCAAAATGAAATATATATGTCAAATATGAAAATTGTCCAAAATGAAAAATGACCAATACGAAATTTGTCCAAAAGGGAATATTCGTCCAATATTGTAATTTAAAAATTTGGGTTACCTTTACTACGGTCTGATCACTTGTGGATTAAAAATACGATTAATACGACTGGCATGTAAATAATCATATATTCAATATTTATTTTATTTAATTCTATATGTTAAGAATTACATGTTTGCGTTTAATCTATATCTATACTAATATAATAAAGAGGTAAAATTGTGTTTGTTTGTATGTTGGGAGTAATCTCTGGAACTACTAAACCGATTTCAAAAATGCTTTCACAAATAGGAAGCTACATTATCCGTGTCTAATATAAGACTATATTTTATTTTGAAATTGTGAAAAAAAAAAACTGAAGCAAAGCGAGGGCGGGTCGCCAGTTAAAAATAAATTCGATTTATTTCTAAAAAGTCAATATTCAGTTTGGTCAAAAATCAATTCACGTTTTGGACGTAATTACGTATTATTGGACAATTATTATATTGGACATAAATTGTCAAAACCGTATTGTCGACTGGTACCTAAAGGCCGTGATACACATACCAGTAAAAAAGCATGCCAGGAGCAAGTACCTGTAGTATACTAATAACTAGCAAGTCATCCATTTATTCCCTGAAGTTCCAGGTTGCCAGTTCCACATGGAACTACTGTAACCCACTTATTTCATACATGGAAAAGGTTATTAAAATATATGAACCTTAATGCTTAGTTCTTTAAATTGATTTGAGCATTTAACAATTAACATACCCTATTTTTTTTTTTTAATTTGGGTATTAAAATATATTATTTTTCTTTATTCCCAGAAGTTCCACGATAAACATGAACAAAACTAAAATATATATAATTAATTCTATATATTTCATAAACACATTAGTTAAGATTAAAAATAAAAATAAAATATTTGGCGGTTAATTTTTATTTATTTACTAGTGAGCCGCCCTCACTTCGCTTTGGTTTATTAAATTTAAAACAATCGGAATAAGGTATAAAATGGAGCCTATATTTTAAGTTAGACCTCTAGCAATACATCGGTGAAAACTGCATTCAATTCCATGCAGTAGTTTTTGCGTGATGCGTGTACAAACATACAGATTGATAAAATTTCTAAAAACTGTTGTTTTGGCTTCTGTTGCTCTAATAAAGACCCCCCCCCCCCCCTCCCCATATTAGTTTTTTTTCAATATCTATAATATACAGACATCGGCCTGTTACAATTTTATTATATGTATATAGATTTATATGGGTACTTTATTGTACAAACAAATTATAACAGTAATTACAAAAAAAATACATACAAAATGCGTGCTTATCCCCTTTGGAGATTTGTACCAGCAAACCTGCGAGAGCGATAGGCGAGCAATGAAATGATTCACTTTTATATTTCTTACAACTAGCGTAAGCCAACGAACAATCGAGTATACCTACACATATTTGTAAGTGGCCTGTTAGTGTAAAAAGCAATGGATGGCAACTGGCAGACGGCGGTCCGCTTCCAGACCGCGGAAGGTAGAGAACCGGACCGCCAATAAAATCTTTTTAAACTTTAATTAACTGATCCAATTTAAATAAATGATTACAAAAAATATGAGTGTGTATGCACTTGCGATATAATGTGTAAACAACACATTTGCATCATGTTTCCATGTATTTTTATATTTAATATTTTTTGGAATTTAGTCTGTCTGTCCGACTGTCTGTCTGTCTGAACGCGTATTGCGTAACGCTGCTGTAAAAGTTTTAATGGCATAGTTATATTATAACTTATATGCTGGGCTAACATTTAGGGTACGTTTTATCCAGATAAATTATGAAGTTCTTACGCAATAACAAGTTTACGCGAACAAAGTGGATGGCACCGTTAGTTTCACAATAAAAGTTAATATTTTATTGCTTATTTGAATTACAAAAATGACCCAAAGGATATATAATTTCAAGGCATTATTTGAATAGTTTTACGAAACATATCTGGCACCCTCGCACAGGTCACACGTTTCGTGTTTCCTTATATATTGCTTTGAACTCAACTTCATTATGTCAGCCTTTACGAGAATACTTAAACTGATGTCCAGTTCTGCATTTTCATCTAACTGTTCAATAATGTTTACATTAACTAGAAATTCGGCAACTCTCAGTATGACATCCTCGTCAAGATTAACGAGGGACAGTTTGTATATTTCCGTCTGAGAAAATAATGATATAACTTTGAAGCAAAAGTCCATGAAAAGATCACATATTTTCTGTGTGTGGCACTCAAGCCATTCTTCAAGTTTTTGTATGGTTATACCCTTAACCAAAATCTTATGTTCACCGATTTCTGCAACTTCCCCTGCGCGAATAATCATATAACCATTCTTACGTGTTTTACGGAAATTGTAGATATAATCATATCCGTGTAAGCCATTCTTATTTTTGTTGTTTGAGAGCCACTTCAGCAGTCTTTTTTTGAGCACTCTGATCGTATTTACATCAATGCCACCGTCTATTATAATTTTTTTAACAATAATTTCTATAGCACTGTCATTGTCAAGATCGCATTCCTCTAATTTGGACTTCAGATAGTTCAAGATAAAAATAAATATCATTTTAAAGACAGGGCCGACGAAACGCCTGATTTCTTCTGGGACAAGTGAAGCAAACAACTCTACGCATAAAAGTAGAAATGCGTCGTGAAGCTTGTACGTTAGTTCTGACAAAACTTCCTCCAAGAAATTTTGGTCCTCTTGGGTCAAACGCAGGAGGAACCTGGTGATTTTTAATATTTCTTCCGGACGTATGTAACGTGTTATTGTGTCTTTTATATTTGTTCCACTTGCGGACACATTAGACGCATATATCCTTGTAGGTGCATTTTTAGTATTTACATGTGCTGGTCCGTATTCTGAAAACAATTGGCTACGACCCTCTTTACCAAGTCCATATAGCTCTGATAGAGTAAACTTGTGCTGATTGTTTATCACTGTTGATCCATCTGGTGACAAAGATATTCTGACTTTGTTACTGTTCGCTTGTTTGTTAATTCTTTTGAGTTTCCCGAAGAAATCGTCTTTATCTTCGATCGTTTTAAGAGCTCTTATGACGTCAGTATTACCATTAACTGTACCTTCGAGTCTGCGAGTTTCAGCTGTAACTTTATCGAACATTCGTCTGAAAGATGAAAGCAAACAATTATAATATTTTATACAAGTAGGTAGATTGTTTTATAGAAGATGTAGCATATGGGCGTGTGGCTCACAAGATGGTAAGTGGTGACCGTCGCCCATGGACACGTGCCACACCCGAGTATAAATTTAATTTATGGATATTTTTAATATTATTTTTTTCCCTTACTTTTGATTGTTACTTGACAAGGAGTCTCTGTACTCATTTATCGTTCTTGCTTGTGCGTCTTGAACAATATCCTGTGCAGTTTGATTAGACATTACTCCAAGACCGAGGAATAAAAGCGAACTAGTGAATTGGAACAATTCAAGTTTAGTTGGCGTATCGTCGTATTTCACATACTGAAAAATAATAAATTACAATTAATCTAAATTATTGCAGAATTTTATCCAACTTTTGATGTGTATACCCAGATAACATACTAGCTGTTGCCTTTGACTTCGCATAGTTTTTTATGAAACAAACAAACCAACTTCCGCATTTACAATATTAATTAAGATTCCAAGTATCTATTATTAATTAGATGTGGGTAAAATAATATATTTAATTAACATAGATTATAACCTAGAACAAAAAAGTATATCATTACTGAAAAATATTAATGTTTACTGACTCTATATATCATTTCTCCTAAACTGTTAGCAATCCCAATGGCGCCAGTTCCAATGCTCGCATATTTCAGAATATCAAAAGCTTTCATAAATATCTGCAAAAAAGATAACAAAAATATTATAATTTGTTTTTCACGTGTTTAAAAAAGGCACTGAAGATACAACTAGATCTTTGTATTGTAGAAATACTAAGTAATTTTTTCATTCTTTATTTTTGGCATATTTTCGTTCACTACTGGACATATGCCTCTCCACGTCTTCTACACCTGGAATCATCTATGGCTTGTCTAGTTCAGGTTACACCTGTAATATTTTTGAGTGGTTGGACCGCTTAGTCAGCGGCTTGCCCACACTTCGCGTTCCTATACGGGGTCTTCAGTTCAATACGATCTTGCTCCATCTGTCACGTTGGAGACGTATCTACGTATCCCGCCCATTGCTACTACAGTCGTGCAACTCATTTGCCTATAGCGACTACTTGGCGCATTGGCAATTGGTTTAATTTTGTATCCCATAGCAAATTAATATGTTGAGCATAAAGTGTTCCATGGCTGTCTGTGCCGCTTTAAGATTGTGTATATTATTCATGTTAAACTGGATTCACAGGAATTACAATACGAAAAAAAATCACAAATTAGAGATAATATTAGGTGCGGTTAAGATCGCATTCCATTAGATAAATGTATTTTTCATAAAGCAGTTCATAAAAACGGAAACTTTTGGATCATCCTCAAAACTAAAGTTTGTGTACGGATGGCATAGATTCTTATATGTTGACGCTTGCTTACCGACCTTTAAGTTAGCACCCGATGCGGCGGCTTCAGATAAGAGTTTTCCTGCTGCACCGCTAGAGATGCCTACCGTAGAAACCACAATGTTTATCCAACTGCTGCGGGCTTCGCCATCTTCTAAACCAATGCTCTGTAAAAAAATAGTTTTCAACTATAGGTATCTAGGCATGACTCTGGACGCGAAGCTTCGCTGGAAGGCTCATGTCAAAAAGAAACGTGATGAGTTAGAACTTCGCTACAAGAAGTTGTACTGGTTGCTTGGGAAACATTCCTCTCTGTCATTGTATAATAAAATACTATTGTATAAACAAGTCCTCGTGCCAGTTTGGACTTACGGTAGTCAGCTGTGGGGCTGCACCAAACAAAGTAATATCCTCATGATCCAACGATTCCAGAACAAAGTACTTAGGGGCGTGGTCAATGCGCCCTGGTACATTAGAAATGAGGACCTCCATCGGGACCTTAAAGTGGACCTCGTTGCCAACGTTATTAAAAAATACGCCGAAGCTCACGAACGAAGACTTCATCACCATGTGAACGTTGAGGCCATCCAGCTCCTTGATAAAACGGACATAGTCAGAAGACTGAAAAGGACGAAACCTTTTGAGTTAGTGTAGTGTTAATATTATGTAGGTACTTAGTGAAATAAGTGCTCCTAATAAAGTTCACAAGAACAGAGTGACTTCCCCTTAATAGAGACAATAAGTAAAGTGTTATTGGACACATTCTTAGTTTTACCCTACTTAGCAATTTAGGTAAAATTTAAATTACTCATTAGTCTTAATATTATGACTAGATCGTAATTTTAAATGTAATACCTCGTTATTAGGTATGTCATTGTTAAATAAAAAAAAAAACTATAGGTATACAAGAACGGACGATTTACATTCAATAAGAAAAATCGAATGACGTAACAGTAGAAAGGGAATCCGTTGAAATTTAAATTACATTTAGCACGAATTAAATTAGAATTGTAAAAATAAGTAATAATAAGTAAAGTAATAATTAGAATTCTTTTTTGGGATATTGTTTGTAATTTTGGAGCTATTGAACCAACGAACGTTTATGAACTTAGCCAATATATAGATCCATACTATTAGGTCCATACCTATGAAATTGCTGTTTTATATGGAAAAAATGAAATATATGTTTTTGTATATAAATTATATATTTAATTAATCGAAGTATTGTCCATTATTATCAATGCACTTTTGCTATTTTAATGGAAGTTGATTGATGCCTCTGCTATAGAACTCCTGAGCACGGGAATCGATGAATTAATTTATCGCAAGGCGTTTTTTAATGCCTCATCGGAGTTTAAAAAAATCTCCTATAAAAAACATCCTAATTTCGACAAAATGGAAATTAGTAGGGGCAAGTCTGGATGACGGAGAGATTCCAATCGAAGCTCCTGTAACTTTGAGACTGACTGCCGTACAGTGTTATCATAGAGACTTTTGGGACATAGTTTGGCGGTGTCTTCAGAGTTCAACCATTGTGACAATCGTTTACCATTATCATATAGGATGATAATACGACGATTCAGAATTCCTTCATTTTTGTGCCGGTTCAGTAAAGTAAGGCAAGCTTCAACGCGTTTTTGCAGCTGACTTCCATTAAGCTCATACGGTACCCACTTTTCGAACTTCTTCATTTCCCCGATTTGACACAAATGAAACAAAATCGTTTTGTCACTTACGCCAAAGTCTGCTGCTAACTCATACGTGGTGTGAGATGAATCCGTTTCCACTATTGCTTTAAATTTGTCATTATCGACTTTAGTCGATCCACGTCTCCAATAGTCCAGGGGCTTGTTCTTGAGATCGAAATTTCCAGAACCGAAACGATTAAACCAAAAGCGTACCGCACCGTACGTTAGTTTGCGGTGTTTGGTCCATACCTACACATCCTTGATATTGCGTGCCGTCCGTGCTACGTTTCTGCCACGGCGGAACTCATATTCGAAAATAACGCGAATTTTTAACTTTTCCATGGTCGCTAACACTAAGCAGTATATATCTAAGCAATAAGCCGTTTGACGGAAAAACAAATCAATAACTGATTTTGAAAAAGAATATCATAGCTTTAAATTAAAAATAATTTGAATTTGAAATTCCAAGCCAAGGGCAAGATAACTAAGTTCAAAGTGGCCAATATGAACAAATGGAAATTTTATAGGTAAGGCTCTAATATTTTCGTGCTAAAGAATGATGGGCACTTTTGTATGAAATATGGCCTGACCACCAATTCAATTGTAATATATGACAACCTACAGTTGCCATATCTAAATGCCTCTGTTTCATTTAGAGGTGTTTGTTTACCTGTTCGTGTTTACTTCTGTCGGCCAAGTGGATGGAGGCTCTTACAATCCCATAGACTCCGGTGACTACACCCACTCCGACAGCCACTCCAGCTGCCACTGGTGCCACAGCTGGTAAAGCAAGTGCGCCGATGACCCCCGCTAACGCCCCAACATTTGCCACTGCATCAAAACATATACATAGAATGCAGGTTGTCATAAACGAAGGTACATAAGTCAGATTATCATTGCATATCATATCATCAGCCTGTGTCTCCACTGCTGGATATAGGCCTCCCCTAAGGACCGCTACCAAAGTCTTCCGCTCTTCTCATCCAGCCACTTCTTTAAGTCGTCAGTCCACGTGGGCGGAGGGCGTCCCACTCTACGTTTCCCAGTACGTAGTCTCCATTTGAGGACTCGTTTAACCCATCGGTCTTGCGGCATATATGGCTTGCCCACTGCCACTTCATTATTATTGTAATTGATCAAATTTCCATGGCCCAAGCACGACGCTAAAGCGTCTGAATATTGTAAAAAAAATCAGTGCAGTATTCAGTTTTCACTCTCGTAGTGGTGGTTCCCTCGCCACACATTAGCGTTTCCATTGGAGGCTCCTGGAGTCGAGGAGACCTTACTAGGTTAGACTATCTCCAGTGGATATTTGGCTTTATAGTGAACCATCGTGCACGAAGTTGACATTATATGAGACTCCTGAGACGAAAAATTTGTTCTATATCATTAGTATATTTGCGAATAGCGATAAAGAATGGCGACGTTTTTTGTGATCTCATTACATTATATTGAGAGTATAATGAGATACAAGAAATTCTGTTTCCATTACACACTTTACATCCTCCCAAGGAAGGATGGATAGGATGAGGAAAATTCGTCCGGCTATACGCCCTATTTTCCATCCTTCCCAAACCTCTTTCCAACTCCACTCCTAAAAGGTTAGTGGCGTATTCGGCGGTCTGCCACGTTCGCCATTCTAGACTGATGTTGACATGTATCACGGATATTCACGAGCGACAGTATCTATTATACTTAACACCAGTATATTTTCTCTAAACGACACCACCAGGATTAGGCTGTCATACACCATTTTCTTTCTAAAAAACTTTATAAATAAGTTATAGCGTATATGTGTGTACCTAAACTGGCTTTATCAGCGACACTGACCACTCTAGCGCCTATTCCTAAAGCCGGGGTTGGACAAACGGTTAGTAGCACCCGTGGCATTGTATCATATACATTTTTTATCTCCTTAGTTTCCTAAAAAAATAATTACTGGATTAATATACAGTATATGCAATTATTTTTATTATCAGTGTTTATTATTACTTATTGCATTTGTATACTATATTTATTCCAAATGTTATTTTATATTAATATAATGTTTCACTTACACATACCCTACCCTACCTTTGCCCCATCACTATATTGCCCCAAGATTGGCTAGGAGAAAATGTCTAGCATTAAATCCGCCTTAGGTTAAAACAATAAAGTGTAAATTAATATATGCAACACTTTCTTATACCCACAAAAATATAAAATTATATAAAATCTAAATTCTGATCTAAATTTCCAAAAATTCTCCCTCTAAATCTCTCTTGGCGGCACATTTGCTGATGCCACTGTTTATCATGATTGGATGATGTATTTGCATATGCATACCATAATGCTTATTTGCTACCTTCGTTCTATTCAGGGTGTACCGTACCTTTCCCGAATCCTGAAACCATGCATTTTGGTCAAGCTTTTAAGTTAAGTTTGTATAAAAAAATTAGTAAAAACTCAAAAAAAATACACTTTCGGCCGTGATCCCTCTGTTAGTCCTTTCGAGGTAAGTACGACGATTACAAAATTAATGCTATGCACGATTATAATAGGACTATTGCAATAATTCAAAATCCTGAACGAAATCTTTGGCTTCGGGAAAAGTTTGGTGACACTGTATATTAATAAAAAAATAAATAAAAAAAAAATATTTACGATTATTATTAAGATTTACTTGCTCGATTCTTCTAATCTTGAGTCGGTGTAGATATTTGGTTGAAAGTTTTCGAAATATTGTCTAAACTTGGGTTTCATACATAAATCCCAATAAATATTATTTTCTGTACCTCCTGAATAGCTCCTCTGTATTCTCCATTTGCCGGTACCACCATTACACTTTTCGGCAAGTTGTTTTCGGTTAAGTAACTTTCCCAGTTTTGATAAACTCTGCAGTCGTGGTCAATGTATATTCTGCAACTTTTTTCTAAAAAATATGCACATTTTGTTAATACTTATTATCAAAACCTACATAATTTAATTGGAAACTCACTAAATTAAACACAGCAGTGAATTATATGCCGTGGCGTAATTGATTAAAATGGTTAATGGTTGCTACGTTTCCTACGCTACGTCGCGATTTTTGCTTGAGAACCCTTGAGCTATGTTGGTGACTCAAATTCTTTCACAAATGTCTTCGTTTCGCATTATATCCGTTGCAGAAATTCAAATCAAAGCTTTTTCCATGGCTTGTTTTTTTTTTAATACTGATTGATGAATATTTTTTAGTGTTCTTTTATTTACTTACTTCCTGGTTTTGTTGAAATACATTTCCTCACGCAAAAAACATGATAGAGCATCATCGTAACATCTTTTTCAGTTTTTCTGTGTAAATCCACCCAATAGTCACGGGGTGTAAGTTCATAAAATGGTACCTCTTTCTTCGGTATTACGCAAACAACTCGCAGTAACGATATTATGATGTTTTCTCCATTGTGTGTATATTTTGCTGAAAATTAAATATTATCATCATCATCATCTATTTAAAGCAGAAAGTCCTATTTGTCTGATGTTGTTACACAATGAAGCAAAGGATTCTAATGAAAATTTGCATGAGGGAATGATAGATCATGGACTTATTTTTTATTCAGAACACCTGCATCTTTTTTATTTACTTTTATTTTTTATTCAGAATGCTGGCAGACGAACGCGCGGGCCCTATTATAGTAAGTGGTCACCGTCGTCTATGGACGCCTGCAACACCAAGGAGGTTGCGAGTGCGCAGCCGACCTGTTAGGATCCTATTCACAGCTCTCTTGACAAACCTCAGTTAGCAGTTCATTAATAATAATTTGTTAACAGGAAAACATAGATATAGTAATACAGGGTAAAGGAGAGTTAAATAATGGAGCATTTTTACCCAGTATATAAATATACCTAGGGCTGGCAGAAAAAGTGTCGAAAACGAATCTCGGATTCAGGTGTGTTGCGCTCATTAAAATTAGAGTTTACCATAATGGTACTTTACGTAATATTTTTTGAACAATCATGTATTTATTATATAAGTAAAAAATTATATAATCATAACGTGTAGGTACGTACCTTGTTCACTAATCTTATTAAACACTTTCATTGCTATTTCCTCTTCTGCCAGTTCGTAGCCCTGTAATTTTAGCTGATCGTCTAGCTCATTGTCAGTCAGGTCGCCCTCCTTCGTTGGAGGTCCCCACAAAGCTATACCAATTTTATGCAACAAATATTTTCTGTCTTTTTTCTCATATCTGCAAAAGCAAAAGGCGAATTTTTACAACGTAGGTATAACGGATTTAATTAATTAATCGGATTATTAATGATCACTTGGGTAACCAAAGGCGTCTCATTAGTGTTTTGATCAAATCACCCGGGCGATTAAAGGCCAATCGATTTTATATACTGTTTGATATCTCTGAATCAGCTATAGATGACATGCAATGTGATATTTAAATCAGAGTACAATAACGGAGTTTGACAATTACTCCCGGTTTTATTTTTTGCTGGAGAAAAACAAGAGAACAAGAGAATGATGTCTGTGAGCATGTGGCTCTATTGACTAAAGCATTTTTGCTATTATGCAACAATACCTATAAAAACTGGCGCATGGCTTTGCGGTTGGAAAGGTTCATCTTAGGACTTGTATTATTTTTACCATAAACTTATTTTATATGTTAAAATTTAATTTATAATTTAATTTAAATTTAATTTAATTAATTTAATATTTCATTTTGACGAATGGTATTGCTTCAATACCATTCTTGTCGACCTGAGGGTGCTTCCACACATGTCAGGCACGGTATTATCATACAGGTCTGATAATTTCGCGTTTTGCCATGTTTTACATTTTTGTTCTGAAAATGTTTTATTTTTAGATTTCCATAATTGCGACAATTATAGCTTGTAACTAAATTCTCGTTCTAACAATACTGATTTTGTATTTTCATGTCAAACATATATTAAATTATAGGCATATTTCCTGAAGGGCTCGCCAATATCCAACTCTCCACAGCCTCATAATTTTGTCTACAACTTCTAGTGCCCAAAATTTTAAGTTATTTTTTTAAATAAAAGTCAATACTTAAGTTCAGTCTGACACAATACAGAAACCTATACAAACCATGAAACACATTAAAAACTTCAGATAAGTATAGATAAAATTCCCTGATAAGGTTAAATTATCAAACATTTAAATTATCAAATATTTGAGCCGTGATCCCAATCATTCAGTAGTACAATAATTATAATTTATTACCAATTTTCGGGAAAATTCCCCACTATTGTTAAATTATAAGAGCATTGAAAGATAAATCACAATGTTACAATAAACTTCCGTTGTGATAATGTTTATAATTTTAATATAAATTTAGTATTTTACTTTGCTACGAAAGTGAGATGCAATATAAAATATACTGACTTATACAAAAATGCGAATATAATTCCCCTAGGCTGTCACTAGGGGAATTAATTCTCGATTCACATTCGTGAAGTGGTAAGTTCAAGTCCTTGGCCCGTATCAGTGAGTTACTACTTTACTCGTAAGTACCGGTTTTTGAAATTATAAGTGGCGAAGGCGATCATCGTGAGATACCCCACATGCTCAAGGGTTAAAAAATCTGGATCATATGTAACCACCAATCTGCACTGGACCCACGTGGTTGATTATGGCCCGAAACCTCCTCGTGATGTACAAGGGGAGGCCTGTGTCTTACAGAATTATTCCACACTTGGGCGAATAAAGTCCACTGCTCAGTGATCAGTTAGAATCGACAGAGAATGTTAAAGGGGATCACACGGCGGGAGGTGGAACCGGTATATTACTGTGACCTCGTCTCCTCAGAAGCGAACTTCCGCAGGCAACGAGAAGCTATAACAGCTTACTTTTAATTAATCACGGAACAATATTCCAGTTTAAACATTTTAAGGATTTTGCGATTTCCTGTTGTTCTAAGAGTCGAGGAATCAAAACTAATGAGGATTGAACAAAAAAAATTATACACGAATTAGCAGTATAAATAACAATTACAATAACGTATACCTTATAGACATCATAAATATGTATACATATACATATGTATGTTTAGGGATCATGTAAATTTAATACTCACAACTCCCAGTCCGCAGCCCCCATTGCTTCAAAGAATTCTTGTTGTAACTCCACGGCAGTTTTATTTTCAGCCTCGTTAGTTGAAATCGAGGATGGACCAGCACCATCATTGCTGTTGCTTTGATCATCTTGACTATCGGCCATTTTGTTTTATAGATGTATTAAAATAAGGTAGACATTCAACTAGGTACCTAAAACAATGCACACTATTTATAAGTATATTCATCATATCCTTGCCTTTTCTTCCATTTTTGCTCTTGCCAGCAACATGCTTTATTGTAGTCTGTTTCTCTTGATGTAAATTTTTTTTTATAGAAGTGGGCAGACGAGCACGTGGGATCGTGAAGGTGTTACCGCCGCCCATGGACACCTGCAAAACCAGGGGGCATGCAGGTGCGCCGCCGAACTTGTAAAATCCTATTCACAGCTTTATACTTATGTGGAAATATTATATAAAATAATATATTTATTAGTTTTTATATATTACATGTTATATATATACTTTATTATATGTATATATATTTATTACTAATATATAATATAGTAACTTTATTATATTACATTTATTATATATATATTTATTATATTTGTGTTAAAGAAGGGCGAAAAGACTTTGGCCAAACTGTTTCATCGATTCATTACTTAAATGGAAAAGGAGTAGGTACCCATTAATAACCTAAAATTATTTGACGAAAGTACAAGCTTTAAACACCTTTATATCGGAACAGGAAGACGTATTTATGTATTCTTTTTACGTTATGAGTAAAAATTTTCAAGTCAATAGGTGTTGCGAGATTAGAGGGTAACATTTTTGTTTAATTCAAAAATACGATTTTAATATATAGTGGATTTTAAAAAATGATTACTTATTATATTTTATTATTATATTTATCAAAGAGGATAATATTTTGTTTAAATAAAAAATACAATCACGTTTCTGTATTTTATTGCATAATCGAAAAATCCTGACAGTTCCAAAGTCAGACCGCAATCCTGACTAAGAATCCTGACATATCAGGATAAATCCTGACGTTTGGTAACTAACCCGCCCGCCGCCGCGCCCACTCCGACCCTATCCCTTATCCCATAGGTACATACTTAATGTGACCAGACGTCCCGTTTTGAACGGGACTGTCCCTTTTTACAATTACGAGTCCCGGTGTCCCCGAAATGAACTGTGGGACGCAAAATTGTCCCGTTTTCAGAAACCGCGCGAAAATTTGAATGGCAGACGGCCGGTCACCGCCCTTGCCCGCCGCCGCGATGTGACGCCCGCACCAACCGGACGCGAGCTAGCGGTGTGCGAGAGCGAGACCGCGTCGTCGTCGACGCAACGATAGCCGAGAGTGGTCAACTCAAGACGTCATATCGCTCGTGTTTTGTTGACTTCTCATTCGCCCACTTCTCGCTATTTGTTTTGTTTTTGTTTGATGCTCGTGTAGTAAATAATTTAAATTTATTTTGCTTTGGAATCACAAGTTAAAATGCCGAATCGCAAGTGTTCGTTCAATGTTAGCTTACAAGAAAAATATCCGTTTATCAAGCAAATAAATACTCCATCAGATGTCAGATGTGAAAAGTGTCGTACAGAATTTAGTGTTTCCCACAGTGGTGGCGGTGATATTGAACAGCATTTAAAGTCTGACAAACATAAAAATGCCGATCGTGCCGCCGCCGCTTCGAGTTCTTCGATGTTAAACTTTTTTAAGAAATCGGACGCGTCAACTTTGAAGGACTTGGATATCGCCGCGGCAGAAGGCGTCTGGGCTTATCACACGATACAAGAAAACCACAGTTTTCGTTCTAATGATTGTGCATCGAAATTGATTCAATCATGTTTTGATCCCAAATTTACATGCGCGCGTACGAAATCAGAAGCTATTGTAGTAAATGTTTTGACGCCTACAGCAATGAAAGAATTAAAAGATCACCTTGATAAGTGCAATTGTATTACAATACTAAACGACGCATCAAACCACGGTAACAAGAAAATATACCCCATTGTAGTGCGCTTTTTTCAACCCTACGTAGGTGTGCAAGTAAAAATTTTAGATATTCAAGACCAACCTGGTGAAACTTCTGACATCATTGTCAATTATTTAAACTAAGTGTTGACAGAGAATAATTTGACAGCAAAAGTCGTAGCATTTTGTGGGGACAATGCCAACGTCAATTTCGGAGGTGCAGCTAGGCGAGGAACTAACAATGTATTAACGAAATTACAATCATCTCTGAAAAAAGAATTAATAGGTATTGGATGTGGAGCCCACGTAATTCACAATGCAATAAAATCTGCTGCAGATGGGCTACCCGTAGATTACGAAAGCGTTATTGTGAAGATATATTCATTTTTTTATATTTACACTATCGGGTTGAAGCTCTAAAGGAGTTTTGTGCCGAAACTGAAACGGAATATCAGCAAATGCTCGGCTATAGCAAAACCAGATGGCTTGCTCTTATGCCTGCTTTGGAGAGGGTTTTAAAAATGTATCAGCCGTTAAAAAGCTACTTTTTGAGTATTGAAAAATGTCCCCTGTTACTAAAAAACTTTTTTGAAGATCCCACATCCGAATTGTGGTTTTCTTTTTTACACGCTCAGTCAGCAAGTTTTCATCAAGCTGTCTTGAAACTTGAAAGTCAGACTGTATCGGCAGTTGAAGCTGCAAAAGAAATCAATCAATTAAAAGACAATTTGACTCAGAAACAAACCAATCAGTTTCTTCCATTTATGGTCCGTCAATTAATGTTAAAATTGAAAGATAGTGGTACTGATATCGATGAAGAATTTGTGAAAAGGACGGCTACAGAATTTTATAAAACAAGCCGTGAATATCTGGAGCAGTGGACTTGCTGTCTTACCAAAGAAATGGAGATATTTTATTGGGCAGATTTAAAAAAAGTCCCCACATGGGAAGACATTCAAAAATCTCTGGATGTATTAATTGAAAAGCAATATATTGACTGTAATAAAGATACTGAAGTTTTTGACGAATTTTCATTAATTTCTAATTACATTACATCGCAAAAAGTAACGGAATGGAATAATTTAAATGTTTCCACGGAAACTCGTTGGGTGGAAGTATTCAAACACTTTCGCGCCAACAATCTTCAGCATGAAAACTTTTCTATTGTAATTGAATATATTTTATGTTTGCCTGCTACAAATGCTCCAGTAGAAAGAGTATTTTCTATTATGAACAAATTGTGGACATCTGAGAAAACCCAGTTACAAATTTCAGTTCTGAAAGCGATGTTGATAATTAAGGTGAATATAAAAAAAACGTGCCAAGAGTTTCATTCTTACTTGAAATCGTCACCAGCTATATTAAAACAAATTTGTTCTTCTGATAAATATAAATATAACTAAACATTTTGGGTACCTATATTTTGTGATTCGTAACTTTTAAGCCAACTAACTTTTTCTGAATAAATAACTTTAAAAAAGTGTTTTTTTTCATTGACTACCTATTATTTGACCTAAATAAACTAATGTGTATTCTACTTAGTAGAATACACTGTAGTATGTAACATACTAGTGTATTCTACTTTAAATTATTTATTTAATAATAATGCACCATCACACAAATTTATAAAACATACCGTATCTATAATATTATCAATGAAAATTATGTAAATCGTCCAATGACTATGTAGTTGTACAGAAATCATTGGAATCCTCACATTATATCAAGCATACCTACAACATACAAATGAAACCAGACGTCATTTACTTACTTAAAACAGACGGAATGCAACTAATTGCTTCAGTTTTCTCTTAGTTATAATATCTGTAGATTGTAAATTGAATGTAGGCACTATAGTGAAATAGGTAAGTACCTAAAAATTAAAACCATTATCATCGTTAGCTACACAGTACACGATAGTAATAAACGAATGATTTATCATGTTGCGGATATGTAACCTATTTACTAACCTAAGAAAAAACGAAAAATACTGTATCAAAATCAAAGTGAAAATCACTTACATGGGACTATACACTGTAACAGCAACTTGTAAGAAGTGAAGACAATATGTCGTAAACCTTTACAGTAATGTTCATTTATAGTCACTATCTAATCTGACTTCAGAAGCGTGTAAGTCGGGGAAATCCCCGAATATTGAGCATGCGATTAGAGCGCTACTGATGTGAGGTGGAAATTAATAGAACTAAAATAGTTTTTTTAAGCAGCTCCCAGACACTAATTAGGAGGTTCCCAGACATAGTGTTGGTTTATAGATTTATACATGTATAATAATATGTACGTATGAATTTCAAAGAATCCTGAAGGTTTTAGTTCCATTCTATAGTTTTAAATATAGTGTTTCTAAAGCCTTCGTTCACTTGGATCCTCAATCTGGCTCCACCGGTGGATCCATGGATAAATTTTCTTCCTCTTCGATCCACCAATTTCGGGATACAAATATAATTATGTTTCTAGGCCACTTCAATGCACACATTTGTCAAAGCGGCGAAAGTAATGACTACAGTTATATAACTACAACTACACAAGAATAACTAACAATAACTACACATTTTATTTAAAAGAACAAAAATGTTATTCATTAGTAACAATAAACATTAAAAAAGGTAAAACAACAACTTACTCGTATTTCTACCTAAATAGTAGAGAAATTTATATTGATTTACAGTAAAAAAATATTATATACTTCCGTGTAAAAAAATAACAGTAAAAAATACAGTAAAAAAATAAACCGGCCCATAGCGTCTTAGACACGGATTACTAGGCATGTTTTAGGGCACAGGAACCAAGTTATTTTTGACAACCTTATTTATTTGCGAAATTATACTACGTTTTCTTGTAAAATTCGATCGGACTTTAATCTAAAAAAATATGTTTTGACATACGGACAGACAGATTGACAGACATGATATTATAAGGGTTCCGTTTTAAGGCGACTGCGGAACGCAAGGAAAAACATACCTATGCCATGTTTTTATGTACGTTTATGTACCGTGTATTTTATTCTTTATTCCCTCTCAGAGATTAAATGGAGTAACCGATTTTATTAAGGCAAGGTGTCATTAGATTCGTCTTGATGTCACGAGTTCTACTGGCGTATTTGATTTATTGAAAATATACTAAATATGCAGCCAATTATTATCTCAAGTGACATTTAATTAGTCATTGATCCAACCTATTTTGGAATATAGAACAGTTAACAGTGTAACAGTACCTGTGGATCGAAGAGGAGAAAGAATTATCCACAGATCCACCTGTGGATCGAAGAGGAAAAAGAATTATCCATGAATACACCTGTGGATTGAAGGAGGAAAAATTATCCATGGATTCACCGGTGGAGCCATATGAGCTGAGGATTTCTAAACATAGATCGTAGCATTGAAACGCTTCGAATGTGTGTACTTATCGATAGTATATTGTAGAGTAAAAGTGTCAATTATCATTATCGATATTATTCCCCAATTTATATTATATAATGGAATTTTATTCTAATGGTATGGACCATGAGGCTTCTGCCCCAAGGCTCACCACCACACACGATCCTCGGCTCTTTTCATCCAACCACCATGGGCGAATTTCTCAAGTTGTCGGTCCAGGCGGCAGGAGGGCGTCCCACACTGCCCTAGCCTAACCAAATTTGACCTGCCCAATGCAACTTCAACATGCCGATTTTACGAGCTATGTCGGAGACTAGTTTTTTGGCGAATCTCGTTTCGGATCCTATCCTACAGAGAAACTCCGAGCATAGCCCTCTCCATAGTTCGTTGAGTAACCTTGAGTTTATGGATCAGGCCTACCATTAGAGACTACGTTTGGGCATCATACTTCACAACTTCAAGCATTGTGGTATAAGAGACGAGAAGTGCCGACGCACTTTCCCAAACGCTGCCCAGCCAAGTTTAATGAGTCTATCGCGACCTCCTTGCTGAAGTTATACTTGCCTAGCTGGATCGTTTGCCTTCAACGTCTATCAGTCCCGGAAGAACATGTTCATTGAACATTATTTTTGTTTTGCCTAAATTCATTCCGATACCGAAGCGTCGTGATGTTGCGTTAAGGTCGTTTAGCATCCAACGTAAATCTTCCAGCGATTCTGCCATGGTGACTATGTCATCGGCGAACGAAGATGCGAGATGTACTCACCATTCACATTGATTTCACGACCTTTCCAGTTCAGCATCCTAAATGCATCTTCCAGCGCGTTTGTTAAGTTTCGGAGATATTAAATCTCACTCCTCGATCACAGCTGGATCAGCTTGGTTTGGTCTTGAATTAGGAGCGTCATGCTCGCAGTGTTATACAGACATCTCAGCACCTCGATATATCGCCAATCGATTTGGCATCGCTGTAAAGATTTCAGAATAACATTCTGGAATTCCATTCCTTTCTTGAAGAACAGGACTACCATACTCCTTCCTATTCCACGCCTTTGATGTTATGCCACCGTGTAAGACGGCATTAAATAGGTGTTGCAGCTCTCGAAAGACGGAAGCTCCTCCAGCTTTCAGTCTCTGGTGTTATACCGTCTTCAACGGCGACTTTACCGTTCTTAAGTTGTCAGAGTTGTCGTGTGATCTAGCAAATGGAATGGTTAAACTGCTATTGATCGGTCGTCAGATCTCCGTTCGTTATTCAGCAGGGTGCGCCGCTTGCAGATGGTTTGGAACCAGTGTGATGGCGATCGTAACCCTTTACAAGCCCACATTCATATTACATATATTCTATTTCATATTACTTAATTGAAATAATTGTATTAAATTTCTAATAAATACGTGTATTTTTTTCTTTCAAAATAATATCTCTCATCTTTAGTATTGCAAATTTCGATTAAATCTATTTTTGCTTGTCACTGAAAACGTTATAGACAGCATTGAAATCTACAAAAAATCTACATTTCGTTAACTTTATTAGGTAAGCGTTTTTTTTTTTTTGATAGATAAATAAAGGTACATCTTTTAATAATTATTTATTCAGTAGGTACATATGAAATATTACAAACATTGTGTTAGTGCTTAATATTCAATCTTATTGAGCGCATAGTAAAATATATTAAAGACAAGGCACATCACTTGCTGCTAAGAACTCACAGATTGAAACAGTGATTTATCTGATATAAATATATCTATGAGATTATTATATAAATATAGTACAAATACGTTACACGACTACTCACATCTCTAATGTACATATCACAGTGCATTCTATTTCACAATGTTAAACAAAGTAAATTGAAATAAAACAATTATATTGTATATAAGTACTTATACAAGTAGTGTAAGCAGGCTATCATGCGATATGCGTTTTTTTTTTTCAGTAGTTTTTAAGTAGTTAACTTGGTTAAAATTTCCTAATAATATCAATATTAATAATAATAATTAGTACCTGGACGATGGTCACATCATAACAATAAAATTGTAGTATATAAATAAAGTATTATTAATTTATAATATTATCAAATGCAGTATATTTTTCTACTTCAACTTATATAAAAAATAATAAAAATCTTTGCTGTTGCATTAGTGCGCTTTGTTTTTTTTTTTTTTTTTATAATTACTGCAACAGAGGAGCAGATAGTTCATAGCTCGTTTTGGATCTCAGAATTAGAAACGTTTCAAATTATAATTTACAACGGCGGTCTCATTTGTGTACTGCTTCTCATCCAATAGAACATACAAAGAATTAAAAATATTACAGATCGGAATAATCATTAGCGGATAAAAATATTAAGCAAATCTAACTCCTTCGCAAGTTTGACAAATAAAATGTTTCTTATTAGGAAACAGCCGACACCTGCGTTCGATTTCCTCTTCAATCCACTGCACTAAGCGATCCTTCAACAGTAAAATAACTTCTTGACGAACGACACCATTATGGAAAAACTCTTTGAGAACGATAACAATACCGTTGTCAGAGTCCTGACATTCACCTAGTGGCCGATGGTGTTTCATGTAATTGAACACAAAATCAACAATCTGGCTGATCAGATCTTGTTCTGGGCTCAAAAGCTTCAACTTTGCTAGGTCTTCAGGAAGTAAATTAGAGAGAACGTTAAATGAGACTGTCATGAGATTGACGTAAATATCCTTGCTGAGGTTTTGTAGCATTTCAGCGATCCTCTCTGAGCCTGCAGCACTGACTCGCACTAAAAACATTCCGATTTGTATTATTTCTCCGGGACGTAGTCCCACTAATATATTTTTAGATTCCTCTTCCTTGTCAAGGTAAGCTCCCACGGCTGTGGTGGAAGGTGTGATGCGTGTTGGTACGTTTTTCACTGTCAAAGACGCTGGCCCCAATGATGTAAACAGTTGGGCCCTCTCTTCTGACCCAATATTGTACAAATCTGATGGATTGAATTTGTGCTGTGCGTTCAAATTAACTTGTCCATCCGATGTCATCGATATCCGAAGGTTGTGCTTATTCAGATCCTTGTTTATTTTGAGTACATCACCAAAGTATTGGTCTTTATTAGCAATGTTCTTGATGGCTCTTATCACTTCAGTATTACCTTGGACGGTGCCTTGAGTCCTTCTCGTTTCGCTGCTTAATTTATCAAAGATGTTTCTGCAATAAATGAATTTTTATTTAGCCAATGAGGTAGCTAATGAAATGTAAATAAATACGATTTGAAAAAAAAATTGCTTATAGATCTTTATTTTTCTCGAGCCGCGAGACCTCTAACTTTTAGAGGCCCCGAATCTACTTTCCCTATTTGGACGGTGTTCTGCGTGTGTGTATCAATCCATAAAAAGTAAATTTCGAGAAACGAGGGTCAGTTTTTTGAAAAAAATTGTAAAAATAAAGTAGTTTTCCTTTAATTGTAGCATACTTATGATTTTGGTATTCATTTATTCGTAGAAATGGGAAGATGATTCATAATTAATAAACGGAATGATTCTTTACTAAAAATGGTTCATACAATTTTAAGTGTGTTATATTTTAAAAATATTTATTTTGTTTTAAAAATATCTTATCGTTGTGGCTAACTCAGAAACATGTTCCAAGTGTCTTAGAACAATTTTGCAAAAGTCTGTATGCACAGATAAAGAAGTATTTTTCTACAAATTGATAGAATTTCGGATACTTTAAATAACGTTTAGGAATATCAATTTAACAAATAGGCAGAAAACATAAAAATACGCACTTGCTTACATGATTTATCCGATATAAGGTATATTACCCGCACATAAACATATAACATCCGGTATAAACAATTTCTGCTATATAAAAAAAAATATTTTTTTATAAATTATACAACAAAAATAACTAAACATCCGTTTTTTTGTAACGTTAATAAATAAATGCAGAAGACCGTCCATTTATTCCGGCAATTGATTCAATTTTCATTTTCAAATCAGTTTTCATCACCACAACCGAAAGTAGAATTAGTATATTAGTATCAATTTACCACGGCCGCTTATGACAGTGCTTCAGACACGTTTCAAATTTTATCGATAAAGCAATAACGGTCAAGTGTGAACTGTGTACTCTTAATCTTTCAAAAATGTCAATAATAAGTTTAACATTTACAGTAGTTACACAAAGAATTTTATGTACTGGCTCCTTTGAGAGAGTGTAATGGAAACCAAATATGTGTACAGACAGACGGGATTTTATTAATTAAAGCGTCCAATCCAGTAAAGAACTGCTAATAACGTGAATTAAGCATAATTGTACCTATAGTAACTTGTAATTGTACGTCTCCATTGCATATACAACATTAATCACTTATAAATCCCATACATTATATATATTTACGGAAGCAAAGTTGTCATAAGTAATCCAAACATAAGTAATCAATCAATATTAAGTAATGTGAATCAATAAAAAAAGCTGTGACAAATTGTATACCATATCCAAGAGGTTATTGAAATGTATATTTTTAAAATATAATATGGTATTTAGTTTCAATGGTATCGGTACTCTAGCGATAAAGCAGAGACAAGCGCGTCAACGTCACTATTAACTGTGACTAGTTTAGTGCTGTAATAATTTGTTTACACGTCACTACCAATATTTACGAAACTAGATAGGCGTGTTGTAGACGTCAAAAGAGCCATGATACAGTGTCGCGAGTTTAGTAGTTTGTTTATTAGTGCTACAAACCTATGCCTATTGCTGCGGAGCGTCGTGCGGTACTCGTTGATGGTGTTCGCTTGTGCGTCCTCTATAATGTTCTGTGCGGTTCGATTCGACATCACTGCGTTGCAGAAGAACAGTGTCGCGGCTGTGAATTGGAACAGTTCTAGTTTCGATGGCCTCTCGCCGTGTTTGCGGTACTGAAACCAAACGGAAAGGTATGTGTCATATATCAAACAATATATCAGTTTATTGCAGCTATCATGCAGCGCCACAACCTTTGTGTCGTAAAAGGTAACTAATGGATAACAAACCCGCTATCACAAACCCTGAGGAACTACATCACCTCTAAAAGAATGGACTCGCCAACCGGCCCGCCGATAGCATGCCTTTTTAAGGTGATACATCCCCCGTATACAAGACAATGTGCATGAGGAGGTCCGTGTCCAGCAATGGACGATAAAAGGATTGGTTACGGTATGAGTTTATTACCTTGAGTATAATATGCACAAGGCTGTTGACGACGCCAGCGCCGCCTGTGACAATATTCGCATGGCGCAGTACTTCCACAGACACAGCGAGTGCTTGCCCAGTCTGTAAACAGTATAACAAAGCTATATTTTTAAAAATTTCAAATATCTAATTAATAATATATTACACAGTATAAAGTTCGCGTGACCTCGACTTGCCAGTTGGTCTCGCAACTAGGCGACGCCTTGTGTTGAAATGTTACACAATAAGGATTCGCTGAACTTTTTGGTGGGAACTCGGGAAGTGATCCTTTGTGGTTTAATAGTGATTGTTTATTAAATTTCAAAGTGCCTAGTGTTTGTGATAATCAAATGAAAGCATGGGGACTGAATTTTTCATGCGCTTCCAAGGAATCCATCTGTCCTCAGTAAACATACTATCACTTTACCGAGTGATACATTCGGGTTTCTACAACAGCACTTCCCGTCACAGAATTGCGGTCCATCCGCATTTCCTCGATACGGAGGTGTCGCGTACTGTTCCGTTCAAAAAACATTTTATACCTAAAACCCGTAGGCTGTGGAAGCAACTGCCTCAAGAGGTCTTTCCATTGAGCTACAATATGGGGTTCTTCAAGAAAGCTGTGAATAGGATTTTGCAAGGTCGGCGGCGTACCCGCATGCCCCCTGGTGTTGCAGGTGCACATGGGCGGTAACACTTACCATCAAGTGGGACCGCTTGCTCGGATGAGCCCACTTCTGTAACAAAATAAAAAAAATATATTTTATTCTATATGCAGTTTTGCAAAATAAATACACTCATTGCAACAACCTGACTTGACGCGTCACGCCACCGAGGAGCCCGGCCATTATCCTGTACTGAATAATGAGCGCTACGAAAGTTTTGGATCGAACAATAAAACTATACATACGTATCAGTATTTTTTACGATTCTTCGCTAGAACGGTCTTATATATTTTTAATTAATTCTCAAGTGTTTCAGGTTTTGCGTTATTTTGTGACACATTGTATCTGAAAAAAGAGCATTCGCTGCTACCTTTGTCATGTTAGTGCCGGCGGCCGCAGAGCGAGTCAACAAGCTGCTGACAGCGCCCGCGGTGAGACCGACGCTCGAAGCGGCGATATTTAGCCAGCTGCCGCGCGCCTCCGCATCCGTCGGGCTGATGCTCTGAAATCATTCAAATTAGTTAGGATAATATTGAGGCGATGTTTGGAGAATTTGCACAAGCTATATATAGTGTATTAAATGCATCATATTGACGCAAATGCTAATTTGCCAAGTTCAACGGCTTGCTAACTAGGCGCCACATCAGCTATTATTTACTTAATTAATTTTGGGTATGATTAACTAAGGAGCGTTTTAATCGAGATCAGCGACTATTATAAATTGATAAGCAAAAAATATTGATTGATCAGCGATGTGTGATCAGTGGACAAAGCAAAAACGATCCGCTGTTATCTTGATTATGAACTGCTCTGAAATGAAATTTCCAATTCTCAAATTGCCATGGTAATTGTCGACCTGCGTTAATAAAGAAGGCACTGCAGGAAGAGTAAAACAAATTCTTTAGCCGAATTCATTATTGGCGACATTAATGTTTTGACTCTCTAAGCAACACTCGTTATTTTTACACTACATACAATAAAATTAGCATTTCATGCGTATATATATATATATATATATATCTGGGGTTTTTCTTGTTGTCATTAATTTGTGTGTCATCCTCACTGTTATATAAAAATAAAACATGTCCGTTTGTATGAAATACATCAACGAATGGGATGAATCAAGTTAAAATTTTGATTGAACCTTCTCGGGCACCACAAACTAAGGTTCTCGAGGGATAGTCAGCACGACTATCCACGACTAATAAATCATATTCTAAGAGAGCAAAATCTAAGCTAGTTTACAGTAGTAAGAGCCTGTGTACAATTTTACATGTTTGTGTACAGGTCATGACATGTGCATGATGATAATTCACTTGTTACTTGCTCTATTATACAGGCCTTTAGACCATATATACCTGTTCATGCACACTCCGATCGTGTAGATGCAGTGAGGAGCGCACCAATCCGTACAGTCCCGTAGCAACGGTGGCCACGGCCGCGCCCGCCAGTACCGCCGGTCCGACCGGTGTAACTGCTGCCACTCCCAGCAGACCGATCGCACCTAGTGAGGCTACAGTACTGGCTGTGTCCACAGAGCTCAGCACTCGCGCCTTCAGACCAAGTGTGGGCGAAGGAACTACTGTTAGTTTCACTGCGAACGCCTCTTCCCCCTAAAATGAAGAGAATATTGTTAGACTGGCAAACTTATCGCGGCAGGTTAGGAGGTTTAATGGGTTGACGAAAACCCCTAGTCTCGTTATATTCTTCTTCTCCTTTTAGCCAACTTTTTCTCCAAACCCATTCCTAAAACTCCGAAGGTAAGTAGCGCATTCGGAAGTGAATCAGTGTCTGTCATTCTGAACTAATATTGGCATGTATTTAGGCGAGTCAACGAGGGTTGTGACACTCTTGTATACAAACAATAAACAATGTGGTCCTTTAGGTATTTTTACGTAGATTAGGAATTTCATGGATTCAATAATGGCATTCATGCTGAAAATTGTTTGAACACTGACCAAAGTTGCAAAATGATTGTTTTTTCCTTATAAACTATTAATTTAGAAATACTGCAATGAGATAAGTTGTAAATATTAAAAAAAAACTACCAAGTAAGGAGCCGAACGATCGAATTCTATAATTTTTTGCTCCTGAAATGCAAAGTGCATTGCGATAAACAATTATTTTTGCAAAGGTCACCTGATTGCAATAAAAATTTGCGATGAGATAGCCTTTGAAAATCTCTACAAAATGAGCCCCCACTCGACTCTGAAAAATAATTAGTTTTCGATTTATTAACGCCAATCTACCCAAAATCATTCAATCCTAGCACTTATGGGTGTACTAAAGTACCGATCGGTGGGTATAGCTTGACTTGTTTCTGACTGTACATAAACACGTCTTAAGAAAACAATCAAGTCAACTTGACTATTTACCTCTATAATGGTTCCTTGATAATCCCCATTTTCAGGCAATATGAGAACGCATTTAGGTTGAGTGTTATTGATCAAATATGACTCCCAATCATGGTAGACCCTTGCGTTTTCGTCGATGTATAATTTGCAGGCTTTTGCTAAAAAAGAATATGTAAGGAATTTTTATGGATTCACTATTTATGTTCAATCTAGGGGAAGTACAAAGGAATATGGGAGGGCTCTCATCTCATTATATTCCCTACTCTCCATTTAATTTCATCAGAACTCCTTATTCCATTGTATTATATAGGGCTTAAGTTACATCAGGATTGTATTTCTGTTGTTTTTGTCAGTTGCAGCGGTTCCAGGTTTGTCAGGTTTTTTTGCTGTCATGTAGACTACACTGTAAATAGGGAAAATAATATGACAACATTGGTCGTGAATGCTGGTAAGTTCGAAACTGCGATGTTGTTTCCTTTAGAAGTATTAAAACTGTTAGTTGCGTCGGTAAAAGGCCAAGGTACAGACAGAAACTGTAGGTACAGAAGCATAAATGGAAACAAACTATAAAACAGTATCAGCAGCAATGTTTGTCAGCTAGTACAATAGAGACATGTGTTTGACAATCTTAGATCTTTTTTGCACGAATAGAGGTAAATCTAAAGATGTTTTTAATATTGTCTTCATTTAGGAACTCAAATATTACATAGATATTTATCTGGAATGACGGATGGTGTGATACGGAATGTAAAGCAGTGGGAAGAAAGAATAAGATGACCTTGGATTAAGAAACATGCTGTAAAAATATAAACAGTGTATGCTGGAAAATAAAGTCAAGATTTGGAAATAAAATGATTTTCTTTCCTCTCTTAAATTCTGAGGGCTTGTCCGGGTGAAAAAAATTTAGTTTAAATTGTGCAGATATGACACAAAATTGTAATCCTACCTCCAACTGTAGTGGGAATGCATTTTCTGACTCTAAATACAGCTGTACACCAAATATCGACATTGGTCCTTTGATGCAAATCCAACCAGTAGTTTGATGGCTCCAATTGGTAGAATTTGAGAGGCTTTGGCCTCGCGCACACAATTAGTAGTACTGACATTACAATATCTTCATCATTTTGTGACAATTTACCTTAAAAAGAGATCCACAAATTAATATTCAACAAACAATACAGCAAAGAATACAGGAGTACTTTTGTACTATGAAGTAAAAGGACTAAAAAAATCACAAAATTGATATTACAATTATAATTATTATCACAAAACAAGTTTATTGTAACATTTTATTTACATTGAATGGCAGACTATAAACATACACTCACAGGCTACACATATACACCGTACCCGCCAGGGGAGACATCCTCCTCGCTACACTGTGAACACACAACGGCCTTCAGCCAACACTTTTACTATTGGCTAGTACCTGGGCGCTTCTCATCGACTCGCGATCCCGCGGGACCCTACCTAAGCAACATCCTAAGCAGAGATCCATTCCTTCCGCCGGTCTACAGTCAGGGGAGCCCTTAGGATCAAAACAATTTCTTTCCCGTAAACACCACAAATCTCTTTTCGTACACTAGACGCATTCAGACCCTTGTGGAAAAAATAATTGTAAAATATATCTAATTTTCTCGTTATTAACTTCCATTTTAAAATTAATAAAAAATATGAAAAAATAATACTTTTAACTTGTAATTTCAATTTGCCGCCATTACAAAAAAGTCAGCTGTCAAACAGTATACCACTTTCCCGCCAGTGATCAGAGTTGCCAGAAATATAGTATGCTAAAGTCATATGTTCAAAAAGGCTGCAAACTTTTGTCTGTCTGTTATATATTACAGTATCAGTTAATCCAGCATTACATACAAACTCCTATACAGCTTATTAGCAATTTATTCAATAAGTGGCTAGGTTGCTACAAGCGTAAATATAGTGTTGTAGAACAAACCTATTCATTCGGTTAGAGCAAAAAATTTTAACTTTAAAATCACAACAACTTTTTTATGAACGAAAAGAAGTTTGTAATCATGACCAGTTGGTCAATGCTTTACTACCATTTATATTAAAACAATTCTGGCAAATTAAAATAAAGCAGGGAGGCATTTTCAGATAGGTACTTACTTTGTTCACACAACTTTTCGTACACTTTCATGACCTGCTCCTTCTGTCTGGATGTATAGCCTTCGAGGTGTGCATTCTCACCATTGATCACCTCTCTTAACTCCCCTTCACTACTTGGACTTCCAAACAAAGCAAATGCCACATTTTGTAGTAAATAGTTTCTGTTTCTTTTCTCATACCTGTAATTTTCAGATGTAGAATATCATTTTTAAAAAAATAACAATAGTGTTTGTTTGGCCAGTCTCATATGGAAGCATGATCAATTTAAAAACAAAATTTCAAACAGTGATTCAAGGCAATACCAGGAAATTAAAATTCTATCTCTAAGAGAACCAATTACATCGGAGAGAATTAATTATCTGCAAGAACATTTAAAACTAGACAGATGATACTGACAAATTGTATGTTGAAGTTGAAATTATGTGAAATGCAACCCACATCATCCTATATCAAATGCTTCTTGCGAACACTTATTCAGCTTTGGTAATCTTTGGTATCTTTGGTATTTGGTATATCTTTGGTAAAAGCAGTTTCTATAAAGTTTTGAGTTTTCCTTTATGTGGTAAAAAATGGACAAATACTAGATGCCTCTCGAAAACAATTTCATTCAAGCTATCCCCAATTGGTTCAGTTCTCTTGGGTTAGCTCCATCGGGAGTTGGCAATCCTATCATCATGTGTGTGATGGCTGAAAAACTTACTTCACCCAATCACAGTCTGGCAGATTTTCAAAATATTCTTGTTGTATTTGTACTGGTGACAGTCCTATTGAGGCATCTGTTCCTGTTATAGCAGTCACATTTGCGTCTTCTGATAAAAATGGTACGCTTTGCGATTTTTCCACTAAAGTGTTATTCTCTGTGTGGTTGGAGTCCCCATCCATTGTTAATAACTAAAATAACATGACATAATATATTATTATGGTTTATATTGATAATGCAATACAATTGCACAATATACATTCTTGTAAAATCAAGATTATACGCACTTGTTAATTTTTTTTATTACTATATATGGTTAGAAAACTGGTGGAAAACTGCGATGCACGAGACAACACAAGACGATAGATGGAATGGAAAGTTTTTGCTGAAGAAATATGATTGTACTCCAACGGGATTAATTGTTTTGTAGAACGTGTAAACTTTATATATGGTTAGACTGGTTAGAAAACTGGTGGAAAACTGCGACGTACAACGTACAACACAAGAGAGTTGATGGAATGGAAACTTTTTGGGAGAGTACGGACTACGGACTTCAATCGGGCCGTTTTGTTGTCTTGGTTTTACTTATCAGTTGTCATAGGTTGCATGTGTCACTTAGCAGCTGATTGCGTCATTTCTCTATTGTTAAGGGAATTTATACAGAATCTACACCAGGGGTGGCCAGCAAAGCGATCGATGGACCGGTCGATCTCCAAAGACGCTCTGTCTTTGTCGATCGCGAAAGGAAATTAAATTTTTTGACCGGTACCTATGAAAATTTTCGTTATCAAATTTTGATCCCAATATTGATAATTTGACAGAAGAAACGAAAACACACATCTCATTTTTTTTTTGTTATCTAGTGATATTCATTTCACCTATGGACATTTATCTGAAATAACTTATTATTGTTATAAAACGCTATCTAATTATTGTTTTATTGGTCCCACTAAAGCACAATTAAGTCGATCGCAAGAGGTCCGATTTTTTTAAAGTACATCACTGGTCTAAACAAGTTGGCCGCCCCTGGTTTACACGATAGCGATAGCAGAAAAAGCGCTCGTTAAGCGCTGACTCGCGCTTGGTCACATTAACGACAGATATTTTTATCTTTTATAACAAAGACAAAGGAAAGCCGAGAAGAAAAATCACTATGATCCTATATCAATGGATTAGTTGGTCTTTTTATCGGGAACCCGAGAAGTAAAATTGAGTCTTTTTATGATTATTGTAAAAATTGTGTATTGGTTAAGTATTTGTGTTTAAAAAGTCATAATTTATTAAATTTCAAAGTGCCTTGTGTTAGTGCATAATATTTGTGTTAATTAATTATAAATTTAACTGCATTTTTCGTATTCTTCCAACGACCCCAACTCTGTCCTCAGTAAACCTACTATCACTTGAGCGAGTCCTACTTCGACGGGACTGGACAATGTTATGTTACAAACAATTTTGTTATATTATTTGCTGTACGTGGACCAATAGCTATGTCAGTGTCCAAATAAATTATTTAAATAAAACATAGGAAGAGCCTTGATCTAAGACAAAAGCGCAACTAGCACATTATGCCAGTGTGTAAAACAATTTAAAATCATAGACATAACGATAGCAAGAATATTATTAGATCCGTATTCAAAGCTCAGTAAAGTGCTCCGCCAGTGGTCCTAGCATGCGCGCCACGACAAAATTTTGTCTACCCCTTTTCTCGTATTATCTCTCTATGTCTACAGTAGCTAACATGCGTGCACGTGATACTCTTCTCGTGACGTCAATTGAAGAGATAACAAGAAATTTTAGTTTTCTATGGTATTTATCTCTACGGGAGCTAACATGACATCGTAATTTTGTCGAATTTTGACGTGATTTTGACGTTTGAAGAAGAGAAACTACTCGTTGTCAATATTATCGACGAGAAAGACGACGATAAACGAAATATTTTAAAATTATAAATATTATTATAATATTTTTTGTATACCATGGCGTTTCCGTACTATAATTATGTTATTTCGGTATACGAAGAGCGGGAAGCGCGAAAAATCGAGCGCAGACGTATTAGAGACATTTGTGATCCGTTCGATTTAAGCGATGGAGAATTTCAATCGCTTTGGCGGATCTCAAAGCCAATGGCTCTGTATTTAATAGAAAAACTTGCCGTTGATTTGGAGCCACAACAGAACAACAACAGCCTGCCCGTTCATTTGAAAGTAAGTCGGTATACTTGTTAACATTTGTATGTTTAAAGTACATAACTTATTAGAAAAGTGAATTGACATGACATAATATAAATACTCCACCGAGATAAAAAGTATTCTAATATATGTTAATCAAGATCTTATTCTATATGTGTGCAAAATTTTATTCAAATCCATTCAGCTGTTTAAGCGTGATTGTGTCACAAACCTCCTCAAAAACTTTCGTATTTATAATATCATATATTAATCCCATTTGGATTAAATACATAATCATGCAAATACTAAAAAAACGCTGTTATTATAGGTATTGTGTTGTGTTCAATTTCTTGTCAATGGAGGGTACCAGAGGCAAATTGGGCAAGACCACAGCATGTGTCAGGCTCAAACAACAGTGAGCAAATCTCTGGACCAGTTTTTAAAGTCTATTTATAAAAGTTACCAATAACAATATGTATTTTAAATTATTGTAAATGAAAATATACCTCCTGTATTCATCTTATTATTTAAATTTCAGACTCTTAGCTGAATGGGTAAATTTTCCTGCCACAGAACCAGCTCGAAGGCGTGTCGCTGCTGGTTTTGAGGCTAAATTTAATGTGCCAGATGTATTGGGAGTCATTGACTGTACCCATGTCAAAATATTTTCCCCTCCTGGACCACAAGGCGCCCACTACAAAAATAGGAGAAAGGATGCACACTCCATAAATGTCCAATTGGTACGGGTGTGTTTTCATCTCACTACAACTAGTACCAAAGATCAAGACCCTGTTTCACAACATTCAATTTAAATATTACTTGACAGTATTATCAATTGTTGTTACAAAATTGTCAAATAGGTATAGGAATTAAAAAGCCATTGTTCGGTAAACAGAAAATAACTTCATTAAAAAATCATGTTATTGTTACTGAAAAATTAACCTTTAATAACAATAATAGGATAACTTGACATATCAAACCTTTCTTCAAATACTTTGTTATTAAAATTATTAAAACTTTTTATGCTTTCTTAGTCTACTAGCCACTGGCTTTTCAGTTGTATTCAAAGAGTAATTACTTAACAGTTTAATTGTAGGTGGTGAAAGACAATGAGTACACTCGTTTAATAACAATTATTGAGGCTCTGGCTATGTTATCTTTTTTAGTTATCCATTAGACATAACGCGTCAGACATAACATGTAACTTCAAACTTAAGATATTATTTTTGTAAAAGTAGCCATTTAAAATTCTTTTTCACTATAGATTTCATGAATAATTTTACAGGTTGTAGATGCAAATTGCAAAATTCTAAATGTTAATGCCCGATACCCTGGCAGGGTACATGATGCTTTTATTTGGCACCACTCGAGTGTCAGGAATGAATTAAAAAGGCTGCATGAAAGAAGAATTGGAAATTACTTCCTGTTGGGTATGTCAACTAATAATAAATTAACTAAGGGTAAAATAAAAGCAATGTAAAATTATATTTATATTTATGTAGACTTATAAAGAATGAAAATTTTTGAATATTGTCATCACATTTATTTCAAAGAACAGAAAAAAACCTCTTGTAATAAAAATAAAAATCTTGTAATTAAATAAAAATCTCTTGTATTATAACTAGTTGTTATATAATATTAAAAAAATTAAATAAAGAAAACAACCATAATATTGCTAATATTTTTATATTGTAATCACATTTCAAATATAAATAGAAACCAAAAGTTACCTTTATCACAGCCTGTATTATAATATCTAACTTGCTAAATATATATCTCTTGTCTTATAACTAGTTGTTATATAATATTTAAAAAAAATGATGAATTTTGGTATAAAATAGGAACTTAAATTTAACATACTAAATTAACTTTATATATATATATTGGAATCATCACAGCTTAGAATCATCACAGCAACAGGGTTAAGAGTCTTTTATTTTTCTTTCTCATTTTCTTTATTAGCACCACACCTGTAAAAAATATTTATTTTCTTTTATTATTGCAGGTGACTCAGGTTACCCATTAGAGCCATGGTTAATGACGCCAATACTACATGCGGAGCTCAACACTCCAGAGAAGAAGTACACAGACTGGCACTGTCGAGCCCGCAATACAGTTGAAAGGGCAAATGCCTACCTCAAAGGTAGCCTAAGATGTTTAGGTGGTGACCGGGTCCTCCATTATGCTCCACCAAAAGCAGCAGAAATAATTTATGCTTGCTGCATTATTTTCAATTTAATGAAGCATTTTGGGTATTAAAATAGTTTTCAGTATGCATTGTTCTTTATTATAACTTGTGGGCAATTTTTAATGATGTATTGTTTATTATAGTGTACCACTGGAGGAAGAGGAAGAGACGGAAAATGAGCAGCAGATTAATGAGCCTAGAGGGATGGAAGAACCTAGGCAGCTCATTAGACTTGGCGAAATTAGACGGGCCGAGATAATTAATATTTATTTTAATTAAATCAAAATTGCTTTAATACAAGCCACTGCTCGTTAATGTTCTGCGCCCCAAGAGGGGCCCGGAACTCACCGGCGGCAAAGCTGGGATTTTGTGCCATATAATGGCACAAATATCTTATTTGCGCCCTGTTGCTTCTTATTCTACAACAATACGTGATAGAATTACAATTATTTAATGTACGACAAGATATTAAGCACAACACAAGCATAGTGTTACATATATAATTAAATTTATTTACTTACGTCTTTTTATTTTCCATTTTTCACACGCGTTAATTTAAAACAAAAATAGAAAAAATAGCCTCTATAGCGTTCTTAGATTTTCAAATCGGAACTAAATGTCAATCTATTCTCAATGTAGATTAAACGTAGTGAAAATTTAGAATTATACCAGTGTTGCATTATAAAAATATTGTTTATTTTTTTGTAAGGGCAGCACGAGTTTCTCTACTCGACAAGGTGAAGTCTTCGGAAGAGAATTATGTCTCTCGTAGTGCGCATGTTAGGGTAATCGAGAAAATACTCGATGTAGACATTATCTATCTCTCTCGTCAAGAGATATCTCGTTGTACGCATGCTAGCCCTACAGGAGTACAATAATGTGTTCTGTGGTAAAGTGATAGTAGGTATCTGAAAACGGAAAACTCGGACTTTGGAAGCATACGAAAATAGTAGTCTTATGCTTTTATTTGATTATAATAAATATTTACGAGCAAAAACATTTTAAAAATTAAACTCACTATTTAGGTAAACTACAAAACCCACAATACCTAAATTTAACGTACTTGATTTTAGTAATCAAACAAAAATTTGACTTCACTTTCTAGTTCCCGCTAAAAATCCTTTTAACGAAAATATCAAGAATTTTCATGATTATGTTTTGTAGTGTTTACCTATACCCAGGGCCGTCTTTACCAGGGGGTGCAAGGGGTGCGGTGCACCCCGGGCGCCCCGCGCCCGGGGGCGCCTGTCGAGCGCTGAATTCAGTGCCGGCTTTACCTATGGTGCAGGGGGTGCGGTGCACACGGGCGCAGGGTCTTAGGGGGCGCCGAGCGCCGCTCGCGACACCTCCAAAGAGTTCAAAACGCCTACTAGAGGGCGCCCTGCACCCGGGCGCTACATGAGCTAGAGCCGGCGCTGCCTATACCCACGAAGTGAGAGATTGTATGCAGGCAAGTGTAGTTAGTAGTAATACCAGTCGTTGTTCTTTTTTATAGAAGAGATAGCAGACGATTAGACAGACTCTATGTTGCCGTTTAATTAATCTTAATAAAGGACCCAAAAATATCATATTTAACTGCCGTACAACGTTTACCTATATAATTCATTAAATAAGTTATATATATATATATATATATTAAGGACAAAGCATACAGTCTACCTGATGGTAAGCGGATACTATAGCCCATAGTTATCCGTGATACATACCAACATTAGTCCAAAATGACAAACGTTCGCACGCCCCCGGATTTGCTGCCTACCTTTGGAAATATAGGAATGGATTTGGAGGAAGGGTTGGGAAAATGGGGAGGGATAGGATGGGAATGGGCTCTGGCACATCTCACTCACTACCGAAACACGTACGTATTATACGTACATTGGGGAATTAAGATAAAGTGGGAAATGCAGTACATTGCGAGGTAGTCTTCTGTGAATATTGATATCATTGATATCTACATTGATATCAGCCAATAACATCCGACTACAGGGCACACGCCTCCCATAGTAAAACCCAAGGAGGTTTCGGGTCACAATCCACTATCTGAGCCCGGTGCTGATTGAAGAATGCTCCAGAGCTCTTTGTCACTTCCTCACGATGTGATACGAGTACTCAATCAATCTAAATATAGGTATATCTACCTATACATATAATAAAATCGTAAGAGAGCCGGCCGTGTACGTACATGTTTAATGTTTAAAAAAAAAATCGTTTCAGTGTAGGTATTATACAAATGATATAGAACCCAAATAACCATTTTTATATTTTTTGTCTGTCTGTCTGTCTGAACGTGCATCACGCAAAAGCCACTGGAATTCAATGAAACTTGTCATAATTATAGCTTATGACCGGGGTTAACAGTTAGGGGACATGTTATCCCGATCCTTCAAAGAGTTCTCACGGGAATCACTAACGTTCACACGTTAACGTTTAGAATATTTATACTCAGAATGTGCCTCGAGAAAAGGTACCTAAGTAGGATAGACTGCGTACGGTTGTAACGGCGTATGATTGTAACAACATGAATATTCGCGAATCTATTAGCGACGCGGTGAGAGGTCCAAGGGGAAAGAGATGACTGGACAGGAATCACAGTGTTGCGTCGCACTTCGCGCGCCTTAAACGTTTGCAGAAGTACCATAATGTGTTGTGTCGACGAAAAGTAAGTATTTTTGATAGACTTGTTTCCCGATTGCTATGTTAATATTAGGTACAATTTGTAAATGAAACGTTTTCATCACCAATTGAATTGAGAGATTAGTAAACAGTGATTAGATACTGTGTAGGTTATTATGGCTCGTCACTGTAATTTTTTCATTGGCTGTAGGGGGCGGTGGGTACAGTTGTAACGATTGTTGTGGGTGCAGTTGTAACATCACGTAACAGTTTTGTATTGAATTATAGATATTCCCAGGAAACATTAAGGATACCTCTAGAGACGAAAGTGACATATCGACTTATATGAAAGTTTACGACGAAGTAAAAAATGGGACTTCTTTAAGAAGAACGGCATAGAGCTTCTACGTCTCTCTTCTGCGATACGTACGAAAGAGAGATGCAGCGAATGAAGATAGGCAACCGGCAAACATTAGTATGGGATATGTAGTTCATTACAGAGACTTTCAGGAAGATCAAGAAAATCAACTCGCAAAATACGTACCTGATCCATTGTGCAGATATATACTTTGTACTTTTTACGAAAAAAGTAAGAAAGTTGGCATTTGAGCTCACTGTTAAATACAACTTAAAACGATCTTTTACTTGGCTTGCAAATGAAATGGCCGGAGAAGAGTGGTTTCGTTCGTTCACGAAGAGGAATCCTAAACTGTCTGTGCATGCAGCTCAATCTACAAACTGTCAGGATCGTGACTACTTTGAACCACAGAATGTATATAACGTAGACCAGACGCGCGCCGGGCGTGACGATTGTACAGAAGCCCGATAGAGTGGCGGCAAGACGTGAAACACGACAGGTCGGAGCTATTGCCTCAGCGAAACGTGGGAGTTTAATAACACGCCTTTGCGGCAAACGCATTGGGCAATCCAATTCCCCCACTGTTCGTGTTTCCTCGCATTCGTTACCAAGACCACTTCATCAGAGATGGATCAGTGGGCTCAGCTGGAACAGGAAATCCATCAGGCTGGATGCAGGACGAAACCTTTATTGCATTTCTAAATCGTTGGTGCCGTGGTTCGTGTTGTAACTTTTGGTATTTAAAAGTATTTTCTTTGATATTGTTACTGTTTATGCTAATTTAGGGATAACAAGTATTTAATTGTTGATTTGAACATACTGATTTTATTGACTATTTATATAAGACTGCTCAAAATGTTAAGAAAATGAAGCCATATTAGTCTTAAAATGTACTTTTCTATGATAAACCTATAATAAGAGTGAGTGTAATGCATCTACTGTGTATTATTTACCTGCGTGTTACGACTGACCCCCATCAGTCTTATAGGTCTACCAGAATCTCATGGCATAAAAAATTGTGATTTTCATATGGCAATGTCAATTGTCACCTGTCAAATCAAAGTACGAGATTTGTCAACCGCTGCTGAGATTTTGTGATATCTTCTTGACAATTAGTTGTTTTTGTGAAAATGTCGAAAAAGCCACTTCGATCTCAAGCGAGAAATATTGTTTTCAATGTGTGTCGTAAAATAAGGCAAGAAGAAGGCGTAAATCAAAGTCAATCTTTGATTTTAAAGCGCGTCGTAGAGTTGAGCGGTAAGTTGGACTGAGTTGTTTTGATACTTTTAGTTTATTTTATATTTTTCTTACTTAATTGTAGCTTCTTTATAGAGATTTCCAGTACTACTATACGGCGAATCGTAGGTGAGGGCACATCGAATGATGGTGTATTTTCCACGCCTGGTAAAAAGAGGAGAGGGGGGGAAGAAGAAAATCAACTTGGACAGTTTCGATTTAGAGTTGATTAGGAATAAAGTAAATGAATTCTATACAGTTCGGAAGGAAATTCCAACAGTAATGAAACTGTTACAAATTCTTCGACAAGATATTGATTTCAACGGAGGTAGAGAATCATTGAGGTAAGAAAAATATTAAGTAATAATCCCTCTCACTCTCACTCGTAAGAGGAGGCCTGTGTCCTGCAGTGGGACGTATATAGACTGATGATGATGATGATGAATGACTAAGCTATCGTTTGAGTAACATGATAAATTTTATTATTTTTTACAGACTTATACTTAAGGAGATTTGTTTTGAATATGTTAAATGCCAATCAAAAAGGACCATTTTTATAGAGAGAGATGACATAAAACTACAAAGATACAAGTTTTTGAAGCGTATAAACGAAAACCGCGAAGCTGAAGAGCATAATAAATTGGATGTGATTTATTTAGATGAGACTTACATTCACGGTTCATGTTCTGTGAACAAGTGCTGGCAAAACAAAGATATTGCAGGTCCATCTAAAAGTATTTCACTTGGAGCGAGGTGGATCATTGTAAACGCTGGTGGAGAAAATGGCTTTGTACCAAATTGTTGTCTGGTGTACAGGTCAACAAGTGTATCTGCTGACTATCACCACGATATGAATAAGGACAATTTTACAAAATGGGTGACAGAGAAGTTAATTCCAAATCTGACAAGACCTTCACTAATTGTTATTGATAATGCTAGTTATCATTCCGTACGGATGAACAAACCGCCCACACAAGCCAATCGTATAGCTGATATAAAAGAATGGCTTCGTGCAAATGATGTACATTATGATGATCTTTGGCGTAAATGTCAACTACTTGAAGTAGTGAAACAAAACATGTCTGCGCCCTTATATGAGATAGATAGATGAAGTATTAAAATCGCACGGTCACGAAGTTTTAAGGCTTCCACCTTATCATTGCACATTGAATCCCATAGAAATGATTTGGGGTATAATGAAGCAAAAGTTGCTGATAAAAATGTAAATAGGCCTGCAAGTGACATTAAATTATTAACAGAAGAAGCTTTCTCACAAATTGGTGCAGAGGAATGGCGAAAATGTTGTGAACATGTAAAGAAAATTGAAAACGATTTCATCGAGCAAGATAGAATAATTGAAATGCTGGAAGAGCGATTTATAATAAATATCTCTTTATCTTCATCATCTGATGAAGAACAAGAAATGCAAGTGGAGTTCTTGGAATCGCTTTCTAGTTCTGAATGAGGTGTTAAGTTAGTAGTATGATTTAAATGATATATAATAAATTAGTACATAAAGTAATATACGATTGATTTATTTTTCATGACATATTTTCCTATGTTAAAAACCCGATGTATAACAACATTCTTCATACACATACCTAATATACTTCATGTTCATTAATACTGAAGACATAAATAAAAATTAAACAGTATCAAGGTAGTTTAATCCAATTTCCCCAGTATTGCACACAACAAATTTTTATTTCCCCATTTGCCATGAGATTCCGGTAGACCTATACAACCGCTCCTGGTGTAGGGGTAAGTTGTAACAGTGGCATACCTTTTCAAAACGACTACTATCCTCCAACTATTATACCTGGGCGTCTAATTCTAATAAACATTTCAAGACATATGTCCACTATTTTATTTCAAGCATTTGTTTGTAGTTTATCTCTATATTGAGAATAATACAGGCGATCAAAGTTAAATTGTTAAAACTGTACCCAGTCTACCCTACATATAGGATATCATCGCTTTTACATTGAAATATTTATTCCTATTTAATTTTAATAGTAGGGATGTAATACAATAGGTATACGGGGTGTGTCAAATGTATTCCCGAAGATACGGGTATTCCCCGTATTCCCCCAGTCCCCCATTGTATTCCCCCAATCCATGGTTACAGAACCATGGATTCCGTTCTTCATTCCTAGTTCATTGACATGAAAATTTAGCGCATTCTCTTTTTGCAAAAACATATATATTTTGTTGTTTTTTATGTAAAGCACATTATTTATACAAATTAATACGAACAGGATTCTGCAAGGTCGATAGCGCACTCGCATACTCCGTTGTGTTGTACCTAGGTGTCCATTGCTGCAGTGACTCCTGTTAAAAAAGTTCTTGCAACTTACTGACATGGAACTTAAGATTGATCATTGATCATTGATCATCATTGACACGCGCGTCAGTCAATCTTGTTTGTGAATAACTAATGTCCAAATCTTCAATATGGGACAAGTTAACCACCAGAAGCACAGCACCCGCGCGCTCGTGAGTTGCAATAACTATAGCGAGTTTTGTTATAAAAGTTACAAAACTCTAGTATAAACTTTTAAAAATTACTTTACAATTTTTTACAAAACATTTGATTAATTGTAGTCGCGTGGCGTTTTAAGGCCATACATCCTAAATGCGCAAGACAATCTGCATGAGGAGGCCCATGTCAAGCAGTAGGCGAAAGAAAAAGCTGGTTACAGTATAACCTTCCAAAATTAATTACTATCTAGTATCTATGCCGAAAACAGAAGTAAAATTTGACGGCTCGCTCGAGGTTATCTCACGCCCTGCCGTATATGGGCGAGCGGAGGATCTATTCCTGTGCTATTTTTCACTGCAGAAGTTTCGTCTCTGTCCGCAATTACGAGCACGTCTCTGGATGGGCCTTTTGAGGCGCTATAATTCCACGGACAACAGATTGTCTGTTTTTATCATTATCAGACTGATAAAATTCTTATTCTTTAACAAAAAGGGTATCAACAGTAGCGATATAGGGTACTCGGGTCAAATTTTAATATGGCCACATTATGTAAGGTTTGATGTCAAAATTATTATATTTTCTAAGGTTTGAGGCTTATTTATATGAATTTCCCTATTAAGTTTGGCTGTTGCTAAATTTTACTTAGCAAAAGGCAAAGATACTGGACTCTTTAATAATTACGACGCAATTTAGCGGAATATGGCAATTAATACAAAAGAGAACAATTAGCACGTACCAGGGTGATTTGTTCATGTATTGCGATAAAGAAACACGCGTGCTCGTTCACTGAAATATTTGTTTGACATTACACATGGCATTGTTTAATACTTCTGTAGGTTGTAAAGAAAGAGCAGTCGAGCATTGTACCTAACCCGCAACGTTATCAGAATATGTATTCTGAAACTGATAGCGAACTGTGTGCGTCGTCTATCCACAACTAACCCGCGTTATTTATCAGTTAGATATATCCATTATCGGTTAGTGATTAAAAAGCTAGAAACGTAACAAGGTTTTACGTGAATACTTATGTGGAGGGAGTGAACCATGCACCGTACTAGTGTATCTCATCATGAAATTTTCACGAAAAATCGCGCCATACAAAAAAATATTGGTGTTGCTAATTTTTTGTTCCGTTATTTTAATTGTGTATAATTTATGTGTAGATAAAACAACAGAAAATAAAGTTATACAATATAGTCGTGTAAAAATAATATCGAATGAAACTTCCGGTGTTCAACCTACGTATAAAGTACATAAGTACATTTTAAGGTCATTTTTTGATGGTCGTGGGGTAAGTGATTTTATAGCAATTAATATTAATTTAGTAGTGACCTAACCTCTTATTAATTTATGCACTTGTATTTTAGGTATATACGATTACATTTTTTTGGAACAACTCTCAAGACGCTGTCTTTCAGTCTGTTTTTAGATACTTTTATTGTTTCGTTTTGGTTTTTTTCTGTTAGGATGAAAGTTTCCTATTGTGCGGTATGCACACGTGATGTTTCGTAATTTGTCGAAGAAGAAGAAAAACTAAAGACTGTTTTTTCTGTCTTCATATGTGGCAATGGCGCAATTAGCATATTCTACTCGTGTCAAGTTTTTTTCTTCACGCTACACAATTTCAGTCCTAAAACATTTTCTGTCACTGTCCGGTCCCGTCGAAATAAGTCAGGAGTCACTCAGTAAAGTGATAGTTGGTTTACCGACGGTAAAAGAGGACTTCTTGGAAGCACACGAAAAACGCAGTCCCATGCGTTTATTCGATTACCTATTACAAACATTTTGTACAAAAAAAAACTTTGAAGTTTAATAAACTATCTCTATTAAATCATAAAACGTACAATGAACATTTTTTACAATTAATCAAATAAAAACTTAACTTCACTTCTCGAGTTCACGCTAAAACAGTCTCAAAAGACTGTTGTCATTTGTAAATCATGTAATTCGTCGCACCTTAGAGATTTGATAAAAAAAAAATGGTCTGATATAAATAACCAATTGAGAAATAGGTATGATAACTGATGCACATGTGTTACTGTATAATTCACCGCCGGAACCAGTGGCAGTATCAGTAGATGCGAGTTCGCGTGGCTTGGGTGCCTGTCTGTTGTAGGGTGGTCAGCCGGTTGCCTACTCAGCCCGCACACTGACACAATGAGATAAGATGGGCCCAAATTTAAAAGAATTAGGTACTTGTTGTCGTATTCGGATGTGTAAAGTTTTATCAATATATTTACGGCAACAATACTGTTGTCGTAAAGAAAGACCTTGAACCTTTTAAAACTATACTTAAGAAGTCGTTAACTGAAACACCACCCAGATTGCAGAGAATGTTGTTAAAATTGCAGAGATATTGTTTTAAATTATGGTCATTTACATCTCATGAAAATGACAACTGATTTATTAACTTCTTTTTAAAAACCATAAATTATCCACCTAGTAGCTCACATAACAGTAATAAATATTAAAATAAGTGTTTATTACATAATTAAAACAATTCATTACCTGCTTTAGTTCAAACCTTGTATAAATCCGTGCCGTTAACTTTTATATCGTGTAACTAAATGCTAAATACGTATTGTTTCAGGATTGGCCAACCTCGAATTTGGGGTCAATATTATTCAAGAATACTCAGAATGAAGAGTTGGTATTGGAGCCGGTTAAAAATAAAACGTTCGTTATTTTGGTATGGAAGCACTACAATTGGTTGAAACATCGACACATTGAAGGCTTTGGATCTTCATAGTTAGTTTAAATTTTGTAACGAGTACTTATAGTTTCCAGAAAAATAATTGTGAAGAATGCGGAATAGGGATTTGGAACAGAGAAAGAGGAAATCATCTCTTCGATCATTTTCTGTTATAAAATTTGCTGCATTATGTAAAACGTAACAATTTTTTTTCGTAGTGAATACCGTATTGGTATTCAACAATTATTATATGAAATGTGTACTGATATTAGTGCGATCCATAGACTATAGAAATATGCTTTATCTAAGGTCGCAAAGCGAATGTATGAATTAGCGGCTATTCGTAATAATACTAATAATAAATTAACACAACTGGAAATACACCAATTGACATCTAGTGTAGCTGAGTTCCGGCTGTATCTGTCTTACAGCCGGAACTCGGCTACACTCAGGTCTTGGAGTAACGCGCTTACACCGATCTTCCGAACGAATCGACTGACAGACTATCGGACAGACGTTATAGCGTAAAGTGTGTATATATTATACTCGTAGATATACATTATGTATGTCAACTCGATACTTATCAACGTACGGTCATTGATTTATTAGAATGTCTATGCATACAGTATTCAATTAGATCAGATAAGCAGCAGTGTAGGTACCTATATTTGTGTCAATAGGTACTTGTAGTTAAGTAGCAGACGGATTTTCTTTTCTATTATTATTTGTATCATTTATATTCTCTTATTTAAAAATAATAAAATGTAATTTAATCTATACCAATGAATAGTTCCATTCATAAGGACATGTGTCACCGTATCACTTCCTTTTGTAAATAACATTCTGTGACCCGCTAAATGTACTCGTAATATATACTTTTAGAGACAAATTAAACTCACGAAGGGTTACTATTACCGCCCATTATAAGCAAATATCGTCTTGTTTGTAAAACGCGTATGTAATAAACATATCGAAAATACGCCTATTCGGTAAGCGCCTTTACTGTTGATGGGGTTTACCGGTGTTTTTTCCAATAACTGTATAAATATTTGTATTTTAAATGTTCCAGTATTTTTCCCTTTTCCTCGTAGTGGCCTACGTGATGGTAAGTGGTTATCGCTGTATGAACATTTACAACACCAGGGGATTGGCGAGTGCGAGTGAGCGAATATTATTCACAACTTTCTTGAAGAACGCCATGTCGTAGCATAGCGGTAAAATCTCAGGTGGCAGTTCATTCCACAACTTTCGGCTTCGCGGTATAAAGCATCTTGATGAACGCATTGTACGCGGCGCGTCGTCTAGGAATTGCGGATCAAAGAGGATTTAGCGGATGAACTGCACGATGACGGGAGGTGGCATGGTAAAAATCCGAAATAGGCATCAATTTGTGCATGGCGATGTTTATAGACATCGCCATGCACTGAATACATCTGTAGGCTGTACCTAATTTCACATACCGATTTATTTATTACAGATATTAAAGTATTTTAAAATTACAGCAAAGATCCATTAGAGTCATGCAGTGTGAAGAACTGCGAGTTTATTGGTGACGATAGTCAAATAAACTCAGCTGATGCTGTTCTGGTCCATATACAACATGGCTTAATCCCGAAAGTAGAAAATAGGAACCCAAAACAAATATGGGTTTTCCTCACCGACGAATCACCGGAAAATAGTTTTTCTTTAATGAAAACCAAAACATCGATAAAAGATTTCGTGGACGTTTTCAATTGGTCGATGACTTATAGGTAGGTAGAATAGAACATTATGTTACAGCCTATTTTTGTGGTTATAGATTTCTTTCATCAATTTTTTATAGCATAAATATTAGAGCGGTGGGCGGCCCACATAATGGTAAGTGGTCACCGCCATCAATGGAATCCTGCAAAATCAGAGGAATACGAGTGCGCTGCGATCTATATGATACGTTTCCTACGATAAATTAGTCTGGCAAATCTTATCTTATCTGGTAAATATTATACAAAAAATAGATTATATCACTAAAAATAGTTGGAAGAATAATTATTTTGATAAAGAAAATGTACAATGACATATTATAATGAAAGATCTTTAGTGCTATAGCGGTCTAAGGGTCAATTCCCACCTAAGGAGACGTAAGGCCCAAAGCCAATACCAAAGGTCAAGGTCATTTAAATTATAGAATATAACTTTAATTTATTTAGTATTTTTTTATTTGGTAACTTTTATTAAAAAGCTTTAATTTCTAGTATTTCAGCCGTATAGTAGAATAAATGATATGGCTTGAAATGGCATAAAAAACTGTGGTATAAAACGGACCTCGCCGCATTCATCGTGGGACCATTTTAAACCTATTTTAAAAATTCATTCGTCAAATTCACGCTTCATCAAATCGTGATTTTTTCAAATCACTGTCACCAAGTAATTTGTGACTATCACTCCGTAGACATAAACCGACCTCTAGGTTTTATCTTATCTTAGTTTTGCCTTAGGTTTTATCTCAGGTTTATCTGTGTTTTATATCAGTTAATGTTATTGAAATTTTTCAGAAGTGATTCAGATGTGCCAGTGCCATATGGTCGAGTAATTCCCCGTTCAAAACCTCTGAGAGCCGACCGATCCTTCCAAATTGTAGATGTAATACCTTCCTGGCAGAGTAAACGTACCGATGTACTGGCTACTGTGCTCATATCCAACTGCCACGTTTCTCATCGAAATGAATTTTTGAAGGAGTTAAAAGAACATATGAAGGTCGATGTCTATGGGGCATGTTCAGATTCAGAAGAAAACAAGAAAGTGTGAGTTGCAACTAAATAGCTACATACAAGTGGCAAACAGGCATACAGTCCTCCTGGTGGTAAGTGGATACTGTCGCCTATGGAACGAAGAAAAGTGCAACAAATCAACCAAATCGCTACCAAATTGGACATACGTGTAGAATAGGATCGATTGCAATATGATTGTTTTATCACGTTCAATGCGGAAGAACCCGCGGGTAACTGCTAGTGTAGTTAGCAAATTAGCAGAAAAATTAGCAAAACGAATGTGACGCAATTACCAATTAATGTGTTATCAACGTTATTAATTTTGCTAACACAAACATTGCACACATATCGTGTACAACTTCTCATTATCACGTTAATATATGTATGTGCTATAGTCATCGATGCATGGTCGCTTTTAGGTTTGACTGATCAATCCTGAGGATTGACAAGGTCTCTTGGTGAAAACCCGAAGCATTTTCGTATTTCGACCTTTGGCTGATGTATTTTTGGTTAATCCTAGGGGAGAGTAAACCAGCCAGCCAAAGGTAGAAACTCAAACTAATTAATTCGTCGTTTGACTAGTCAGTCTATTTTAAACATATATTCGTAGGCTATCTAATAAGGCAATAGTTTTAATTAAGTCTACCTGATCAAGCTGAATCGTTTCTAATTACGGAAGACTTCGACCAAAGTGACATTTATAATTACAGAGTCCATTTTAAAGGTTTCCAACTAGGGCACTATTTTAAAAATCAGATGTTTCTATTTTAAACATAATATTTTTTAGAAAAAAAGTGGCGGAATGTGGTAAGTGGATTCTGTCGCCCATGGACATCCGCGATACACGTCAACATCGGTCCGGAATGACTGACAGCCATTCCCTCGGATGTTCTGCCCTCGTTTGGAGATTCAGAAATGAATTTGGTAAAAGGGTTGGGAAAATGGGGAGGGATAGGATAGAATGGGAAGGGAATGGGCTCTGGCGTATCTCGCTCACTACCGAAATACTTTCATACATTGAATAGGATAGAGTGGGAAATGCAGTACATTTTGCGGTAGTCTTCTGTGAGAGAGTAACTTGACCAGCCGAGTGCACGCAGTGGCTGTGGTATTGCAGCGTGCATCCTCCCACTCCTACCGTCTGTATACAGATACATCGACTTTATTAAGAATATGTATAGATAATCTTTATTAACATGATTCATTTTCTGTTACAGATGTCCCGGCCATTTCAAATCCGGTTGTGAAGTGGTATCTCAATATCTTTTCTACTTGGTACTAGAAAATTCTCTGTGTCATCAGTACTTGACGGAGAAAGTGTTTTACCACGCTTATTCTACAGGAGCTATACCAGTTATTATGGGCCCTTCTATGAAGGACTGTCAATATCTATTACCACCTCATTCTTTTCTACATGTAGATAATTACGAAAAGATTGAAGATTTAGCCAAAGATATCCAAGTAATAAGCAATGATCATAAAAAACTGATTTCATATCATTGGTGGAGAAATAACTTTGATGTTGTCAATGAACATGGATATTTCGGAACTAAATCTCACCACTTTTGCAGACTATGCGAAGCAATGAATTACAATAACAACGCAGAGAAAGTGTACGATGAGTATATGCTTCGTGAATTTTTAGACCCAGCGAGAACCTGCCATTAATTTCGTTTCTCTTTTATAATTGCATTATAGAACTAATAAAAAAAGTTAAAAGTTTGTTAAAACAAAACGGAAATTTTCTTGCCCTAACATTTAGCAGAGTCTGCAAATCATTTCTGGGAGTTTTGAAAGTTCTCAAGGGATTCTTCGTGAGAAATATGAATTCACTGTTCATCGAGTAATAAATTTTGGCGCATTGTTATTCCGATGGAGAATGGGGTCTTGAATTATGTTTAAAGTTTTTATTGTTTGAACTGTCGCTGTACTGTTAAAAATTAAGTGTTTATACAATAAATAATTATATTAGAAGAGATGCTAAGCCATTGTTGGTTTGGTAAATATTCATTTTGAGGGAGAGCTCGTACTCTTAAGGAAGTAGTTTGGCTAATCTAGCAGGGTAGTAACAACAATGTTAAGCCGTTACGAAAACTTCCTTCGCCATTACGACGCTGCAGAGTGCCGTAATTGTTTTACGAAACACGCGTCAGGTCATAAAGAGCTTAAGTGCTGAGCGGAGTTCAGTTAAATTTCAATATTAGTGTCAGTAAGTCATTTTAACAACATAGTCGTATTTTTAATAACAGAAAATATTAAATAAAAGATAAATGCACCTTAAATATTCTCCAAGTATAAAAATTTCTATCTATTTTTTATTCTATAAAGTATAAAAAATATACGTATACGCACGCACACATTCCCTTTCTCATATACACACATGCAATCCACCCTCACACTGTTTTTCACGAATTGTACATATTTTAAGCCCTCGGACCATTTCGTTGAATTGTAGTCCTTTAACCAACAACCGATCATATTTTCTGTGTCTTGGTTGGCACGTTCTACGGATCCCGGAGTTAGGCTATGTCTTGGTTTACCGTGCACCAGCTTAAGTTCTGGCCAAAACCTTGTGAGCTCACTTATAACATGGTTAACCAACTCTTCCATTTTCCGATTGCAGCACACGTTTCGTTCCATATTTTGTCACTTATGACGGCTCAATCAGTTTTGCCTGGGCAAAAATAGTTTGGCCTGAAGAGTGTCAGGACAAACTGATATTGCCTAGACTAAACTAGTTTATTCTAACACGCTTTGGCTTAACTACTATGGCCTAGGGAAAACATACCATCACGTGGGACCGCTTGCTCGTCCGCCCTCTTATCTATAAAAAAAAGACTAATTTAATCTGGAATCGGGTTTTGCCGGTAACATATACAAAGGAAAACCCTTAGTGGCAGTAAGAAAAAATATACGATAATATAATACTAACAGGAATATCCTATCTTTTGCCGTAAATTTCTGTTAATAAATATAACAAATAAATGAAATAAAATACATACATTATTTAATCGTTTTCTCTCTTGGACAGAAGATTGAAAATAAAGTTTAATATTGCATCGTTAAAGTCGTTAATAATTTTGAAAAATATGAGTACATATTGATATCTTGTATTCATTTGTAAAATCAATACGTTATTTTTTGATATTGATAATGAACTATCATCTATACACACATAGAGTAAATGAGTAAACGGGTTGAGTCTGTTGAGTCTTGACTTAATTTTAAAAAAAAACTTGGTGAGTCTTTAAAACTACAGAACCCAAAACAATAGTTTTGAAGTTTTGAAGATGTTTATGTGTATGATTGTCTGTATGTCTGTTTGTTTGAGCATCACGTAAAAACTATTGAACGGATTTTGATCGGGTTTTCATTAACGTATAACTAAGTATCCAGAAGGAAAACTGGTATATGTGTCATCTTTATATGACACAAAAAAGTTGATATACAGAGGAAAATAAAAAAAGACACCTTTAATAGAATTACTCAAAAACTACTGGATGGATTTTCATCCGTGAAATTCATCTTGTCGGTTTCTTTTACAGGCGTTAAAATTATTTTACAGCTGCTTAGTCCACGAGAGTGAAGCCATGGGTAGTAGTTAGTTAAAACATTTTTTGCTGTTTCATTGTAATATATGAGACATTTCCGTGGTCATTTAATTATATTTGCGCATCCTGCTGTTTTTAAATGTCGCATTTAGGTTTCGGTTTTAGGCATTAAGTATGAACATAAATGAGGGACTGAGTGAAAATAAGATAGACAACAGGCATATTACGCCGTTCACATAAACGTTATTACGGGATTTACATCCGGATTTAATTTCTCTGTCAGTATCCGCAGTATGCAAATATTGCGGATGTTTTCGGAGAAGAGGGGTGTATAGAACATAACGATACTGGAAATATCAATTGGGGTAAAGAACGAATCACAAGAGAATAAGAAAACATTTTTTTAAATAAAATTGTCGTAAACATTGTTTTTATGGATGAAGGCGGCAGACGGGCATACAGTCCACCTAGTGGTAATTGGATCCTGTCGCCCATAGACATCCGCGATACATGCCAACATTAGTCCAAAATGACAAACTTTGGCACGATCCCGGTTGCGCTGCCTGCCTTTGGAGATATAGGAATGAATTTGGAGAAAGGGTTGGGAAAATGGGGAGGGATAGGATGGGAATGGGTTCTGGCACATCTCACTCACTATCGAAACACGTACGTACATTAGGGAAATAAGATAAAGTGGGAAATGCAGTACATTTCAAGGTAGTCTTCCGTGAGAGAGAGGTAACGTCGAGCGCCCCCAGCGGTTGTTCAATTGCAGCATACACTCTCCCCCTCAAACAATCAGTGTCCTAGCTATTATTTGATCTTAATAGCTTTAGTATTTATTTATTTATTACAACAAAATATATAGCCTTTACTTTATAAAATATATAAATAGTTTTTGATTATGCCAAAGAAGAGCCTTTACAGATTTACATTATATACGTAATATCATACAAAGATTTTCTTCAGCAACTTCAACAATTAATTGCAATAAATATATAAATTATGTGTGTATATGTATATGTATGTGTGTGTGTATTGTGATTCAATTTGTAGTTACAAATTACCTACCAATTGGATTACAAGAATGACTTACATTGACTGAAATCATAGAAATTAACAAAATTTCATTTTATGTGCAACGACAATAGACCCAAGATAAATTAGAGTGGTTAACTGCAATAAATACCAGTAAAATGCACAGTAGATGTTTGCCAACACAGTTCGTTTAAGAGGATAGCAGCACTTTATTTAGATAAGCAGTTGCACCGCCCTCTTAACAAAATATTTTATACCCCATAGCTGCGTTTATTTGCTTCCATATACAGAGTTTTGCCAGGTTGTTTCTCTGACTATATCTTGATCTTTTATCCACTCTTTACTTTGCTTTTACGGTATCTGCCTACTTTCAAGATTATCACCGTGTTCTTTAAAATTCAACATTTTAAAATGTACTGTGGCCTGCCGTTTTGTCAATACCTATTCATTGAGATCTTATGTGTAGATAAATCACGAACTACAAGTACGTCAAATTTGATAATGATTGGTTTGTTGCAAATTTATCTATATTTCTACATAAAAATAGAAATGTCCCTGACTCATCAACATCGAGCCAAAACCAGTAAGGCTACAAATATGAAATTTGGACAGTAGCTTCCTTTTATGATGTAAAGACTTACTAAGAGGAGACTTCTCGAAATTCAACCCTTAAAGAAGTGAGATGAGATGTCAAAGTTTGTATGGAGAAGATATTCGATAGTCCTATTTATTAACTTTATACTCGGTATAAACATCTATACAAATAATTAAACACGTGTTTTACTGTTTCTCAAAATTATGTTAGGGGGCAAAATACAGATTGTAATTTTTTATGGAATTACAAATTAAACGCAATTATTGTAGGAGATTTGGACTGTGCTTGTTTAATTGTCTGTTGAGTTAGGTTGCGTGTACGTATATTAATTGAGACATACATATATCATCCAAATACATTATTTTACCACAATACAATTACCCACCGTAACCGTTGTTACACAGATCTGTTAGCAAGAGACGACTGAAGAGAGCAGAGCCGTACGGTGACGCTTGGTCTCTACTGCTGAGTTAACAAAACACCGTGTCTAGCCTTGGACACCGTGTCGACACTGTATCCCTTACATAATTCATGTGAGCAAAGCCGCGGGGCACTACTACTTATAAGATGTACAATATTTCGGATCATGAAGTGGCAGAGAGAATCCATTTGACCGTGAAAGTATTTTCAAAGATGAGGAATTAGGTCAATTTTGTTCCCAAATTCTTTGTGTTCAATTTTATAAATATTATTATATTATATGGGATTTTTAACTGACAGGAGAACCGTGACGCAGGCAATATAATCTAATCCAATGATGTTGATGTTTCCTTAAATATCTGAAACCAAGTAATAGACTAAGTTTTATTGAAGTATTACTTCTTATTTCTGTAGAAACTTTTTTATTTTTACCTATTTTTCCTTCTTATATACTAGTAGGTACTATTCGTCTCTTCATTTCTCTACATCCATGCGAGCTTCATCAATTTTTTTATATTTATTAAAGGTTCTCGTTTACATCACATTGCATAAGTAAGTACCTACGGCACGTGTCGGTACTTCGTATTCAAACAGCTCCTTCAATTTGTTGAAAACGTAGATGTAAGAAGTAATGAGCACCACGGAGTCACTTTTTCTCAACTTTAATGGGGCTTGCCAGCTATTCGTTTCCCCGAAGCATATTTTATTTGAGTCGTAGCTCCTCGGCACAAACGTTCGCGATCAATTTCCTTCCGAACTTAGAGGTAAGAGGGCATTAAAACGCCATTCGTATAAACTTTTCGGCAAGTTTCGAGTCGTGCGTATTCGGCGAAGCGATTTGCAAAATTACTTCTCCACTCGAGTTCCAGGAGTACCGGCGGGGTATCTGCCCTAACTCCACTTGTTGTTATTGCTTACATTATATTTGGAGTTTCGTGAATGTTTCATATTTTATAAGCCGTCTTTGGAAAAACCAATAGATATATTTTAAAAAAAAATTTTAAACAACACAGTACTTCCATATTGCATAGGTACGCAATAGATCTTATCTGTGTATGTCGGCCGGCTTTAGAGTAGTAACACTCCATCTCTTCCCATGGGTGGCTGGTGGTGCATGGCGTTTCAAGGCCATACATCCCTCGTGCACGAGGAGGCCCATGTGCAGCAGGAGAATATAAAAGGGCTCATTACGGTTAATAGATAGATAGATATACGGTTAATCTTTATACAGTACCTATTTCACCACTGTCGAACGAAAAAATTTCATCAACTCTGATTCATATAGTCTGTCATTTCGTACTTATAGGTTTACGCGGCGGTACAGCTAGTGGCGAGGAAGGTATGCTCTGAAGATATTCAATGTCTTCTGTACATGTAATATTTTTTAAAAGAAATCGTTGCAGTGTAAAATACGAGTGAAACAGATAACAGTGTTTGGAATTTTTGTCTGTCTGTCTGAACACGCATCACGCAATAACCACTTGACGGATTTTAATTAAACTTGGCATATGTTTAGCTCAAGTGCTGGGTTAACATTTGTTAGCTTCCTCGTTCCCCGTGGCTTCGCGCAAACCGAGAAATACCGCCAAAGAAGTTGACGTAGTGTTATATAGTGATTACCTTTTTTTTATAGGGAAGTAGTTCGCCTACTTCCCTATAAAAAAAAAGGTAGAGAAGTGGACGGTCGAGCAAGCGGTCCCACGTGATGGTAAGTGTTACTGCCGCCCATGGACACCTGCAACATCAGGCGGTATGCGGGTGCGCCGCCGACCTTGCAAAATCCTATTCAAAGCTTTCTTAAAGAACCCCATATCGTAGCGTATTGGAAAGACCTCTTGAGGCAGTTCGTTTCACAGCCTACGGGATCGCCGTATAAAATGATTTTTGGATCGAACAGTACGCGACATCTCCGTATCGAGGAAATGCGGATGGACAGCACTTCTGTGACGGGATGTGCGGTTGTAGAAACCCGAGGTGGGAATTATATATACTATCAAATTACAAAAACTATTATTGACATATTGATTTTTAACTCCTCTTTTTCTTATTTATGAAAGGAAATATAGCTGCAATATAATTATTAATCAACGCTTCATGAAAATTATAGAGTGTTTTCACTACTGACGCTTACTTGCTCAATAAAATTTATTAGGCTTCCCTAGTTACAAGATATCACCAGCCTGCGACGACTTTATAACTCGCCATGATGTTTAATATAAATTCACTTTTTATTGCCATTTACGAGTTCCCGTAATTTGCGGGCCAGCTGTTTGTTTTACTTTACGGTCCCGCAATAAAAAGTGGATGTTACACACTTATAGCCTGATATACAACTGCGAAATACAACCAATTATTTGAGACCTCCTGTTTTCGCGTTCTTCCCATCGTTTTCCGGGTAAACGCTCAGCAGAGAGGGATAAGGAAGTTCCATTTAGATCGGTTCTCTTTGTGACTATATTACGCCGTCTCAGAGCTGAATGATTAGGTACGTAGTTGTGTGTTATATAAAGAAAACTATCTCAAGGAGGCCTTTTTATTTGGCTAACAAGAAACGAGAAGGACGGAAGTTGAGCAGTTTTCCTTCGGATAAACTCGGCCTTTTTGTTTGGACTTTCTAGTAACAGAGGACACATTTTCATGAATTTCTATTAGATTGACATTTTTGCTTCGACTTCTAGGTAATAACATTAGGCAATGTCGTCAATTAAAGTATGGAGACTTCATTAAGAAGCTACAATAATGAATTTGAATTATTCAAGACTAAATTAGGTATATACAAATTGCATCTTTGAAATGGTCCAGATATGATCTTCTATCGATTTTGATGTAGGTATTTGTAACGTAAAGATCGACAAAAATAGTAATATCTTGATATCTGTAATAGCGGAGGCCTCTACATATTGATTGATAACTTTTCGTTTTCGACTTCTAGGGTATAAATAATTAATCATTAGGGTTAATAAAATTAGTCAAATTGAAAATCCACCAACCCGCACTGGAGCCATGTGTGATGGATCATGACCCGAAATACCCTTGTAATTACTAGTAGAGGTCTAATAATTATGTGAGACGTTAGAGGCTGATATTGTTGATTGAAAAAATAAAATAACTAGAAATACATCAAAAATGAAAATGTTTAGCGAAAATGAAATTTGCGAGATTGGAAAATCTTTGTATAACAATCTAAATGAGTTCAAAAATTATACAAATTTACTTTTATGATATTAATTCTGCCAATCACATCCATGTTCTTGTTATTGAAGTTGACAGGCACTTTGGCCATTAAAGCCAAAGTATTCTACTAGACAAGCAAATCTGAAGAAAAACTTTGTCACAGAGCAGGGTGTACCGGCTGAGGTGCGGGTAGCGGGAGGGGAGAATTTAATGCAGTGACTAACCGAACGCTCACGCAGATGCAACACGAAACAATCTTTGCCTGTTTTCCATTTTGGCTCTGAGAGTAAACTATTTTTTTGAACTCGGATTTTTGCGCATTTGTAGTGAAATGATTTATGTAAGTATTGAAATGTGAATTTAACCTATACCTAGGTAGGTATAGGTTAAATTCACCTATACCTACCTACCTAGGTAGGTATAGGTACCTACCAATACTTACCTAGGTAGGGTAGGTATACCTAGGTGGGAATAGGTATAGGTACATAATAATAAAATTTCAAGTAAATGTAAATTGAAGTAAAATACTAATATTGAGTGGTTTCAAGTAAAATACTAATGTAATAAAATTTCAGCTATTACAATACATATATACACACGTACATACAAATACATATCACTATTGTTTTTATATTATATCCATGCATAAGAGATGATAGTCAAGAGTAAGTAAATTATATACGCACAGACGTAAATTATATACGTACTTATGACGTAAATTATATACGGAATACTTCTTTGTCTTTTGTGAATATTTTTGCAATATCAATCAAATATCAAATATATTTTTTTTTAAACGATAACACCTGTCCAGAGAAATTGGGACAGGTTGAGACTAAAAACTAAAAAAATATCGGGCCTTGTTGCTACAAGGGACAAGAATTCGGTCTAGGATGGTAATACTCCGTTTAAGTGTGTCGGTTAACATTTAGGGTATTTTTTATTCAAATCAATTATAAAATTGCTACGGGAATCAAACTAACCGCACCCCGTAATTGACGGATATAAAAAAATGCTAAAAATCCTAATCCTATTCTTTAATTTTATTTTTTTAGTACCCATATATTATAAATTAATATAATTATAATTCTTAAATTTTCAAAACAAATGCTTTCCACGCGAATAAATTCACGGGCACTGCTGGTAGAAACTACAGTTCATAAAAGCCAATAAAATAGAACTACACATAAAACTGTATAGCAAGATACTTAAGAGCTTAAACAGGTTAAATTTTAGCTTAGCAACAGCATAATCCTTTAGCTTAAACAGGTCAAAGTACTTAGATCATAAGTTTGAAAGATGACGCCGATAAGTGACACGACCGGCGGCAGATGGCGTCACTGAGACAATTTCTGAGCTCACTCTTGTTTTTCGACGTCCAACCTTCCCCGTGATATATTACTGACCCAATCCCCTGCCGGTTTGCTGCTTTTTAATCCAGTGATTTATGGTGGCCACGGAAAACGATTTTTGAATACAATGAATTCCATCTCGATGGACACCACTATAAATTGTCTTGAGGTTCAGGTAAGATTCCGTAAGAGTTAGAGGTTTCATAAAAGAAATTGTTTGTTTGATTATTGATGTCACATTCATGTTTACAGTAGTAAAAACAAATATCGAATTGCTTTAAAATCGGAAAAAAGAACTAAAGGGGATAGAATTAATGATTTGAGATCCGAGCTTATAACCTCAAGCGTTTAAGATCATCAAATGTCAAACATTTGAATAATAATGCTCACGAGTATACGCTTGAGTTTTAAAGGTTCATTAGTGCTCACTCAACGCTTGAGCGTCGACCACTCAGGTCCACAAAAAGTCCAATTATGTTGGTGTATTTTATTCCACTGTAGAAACATTCCAGTTATAGAAATTATATTTAGTCACTTCTTAATAACGAGGTTAATATTCGAGGCAACACCGATCACTGACACACCTACCTACAAACAATAACAAGGAAACATCGTTTGATTCAAAACATCGTAAGACTTCTGAAATCACGGAACAGAGGTAATAAGATTACTCAAAACTCTGACAATAGATACAACCGTAAAGAAACAAGTAACAAAGCCTTTTGTTCAAAGCAAATAATCAGCTTAGTGAGGAAGATAGGTAAGTGGTAAGAAGTAGGCGTTAGTTCAGGAAAACTTCTTAACAATTTACTTCTAAGTAGATAGCGCAGAGATGTGTAAAAGATTAATGGATAAATCAGGAGACTAGAATAAGCAGCGAAAAATACTGAATGAGCAGCAAATTAATGGCAACAAATATAAAGGTGGGTTAGGTTTAGGTTCTATGGTGAAAATACAGAAATAGGAGACTCGACACCGTCGATTTTGTGATGAAATTCTTAGTAATTTAAAATTATTCAGATCATTTATTCAGAAATAGTTTTTTTTTGTTGATTATGATTTGCCGCTCATTCAGTATTTTCTTGCTGCCCATTTAAATAAAAGCCATTAAATACAAACCATGAAATACAAGCCATTAAAAATATAATTATGTCCAATATTTTTCTAAGATATCTTACATTCAGATTGGTATCTAAAATGTAATCAGTACAATATTTTTAATAGTGCAATATTTCTTCTGTATTGGTAAGTATAAGGTAAAATTTTATAGGTAGGAATATTTACACGAACGAATTCAGTGCATTATATTTAAATACTTTCTTTTTTTATTCTTCTTTTTAAAGAACTTTTATGCCTTGGCACATATCAGTTAAATATTTAAATACTTGTATATGTTTGTACTATTTTAATACTTGTACGAGTTAACACTTGTAGGGGGAGAGTGCACGCTGCATTCCTACAACCGCTACACTCGATGTGGCTACGTTACCCCTCTCTCACTGAAGGCTACCTTGAAATGTACTGCATTTCCTATTTTATCGTATTTCCTCAATGTACGTACGTGTTTCAGTAGTGAGTGAGACATGCCAGAGCCCATTCCCATCCCATCCTATGCTATCCCTCCCCATGGTTGGGAAACCAACCGTTTCTCCCAATCCATTCCTTAATCTGCAAAGGTAGGCAGCGCATCCGGGTCCGTGCTAACGTTTTTCATTCTGGACTGATGTTGGCTGATGTTTTTTTTTTCGGAATGGCTCTTGTGGCCCTAATGGCCTTTCAAGAGTCATCAGAGATGTATGGTTTAGGGCGAGAGCAGAAGGCGCTCAGTCAGGAGCAAAGAGTGTGTGCAGCAACGAGCCTAAGGTCTTCCCCGCCGGTAGACCGGCGTAAGGAACGAACCTCGGTTTAGGGCGTTGTTTCGGGAGGGTACCTCGTGATCGCGAGTCGGTGAGAAGCGCCCAGGCAAGTGCCGATACCTGGTAAAAATGTGGCTGAAGGCTGGTGTAGCGAGGGTGACGTCATCGTCTCCGCCGGCGGGGACGATGTATATGTGAAGTCTGTGAGTGTAGTCTAAGAACCGCATTGGCAGCAGTAATTGGATCGTTGGGGTCGTCTAAGACGTGCCGAGGATGACGACGGCGACGGCGAGGATCATTCCTATCGGAGACATAGGTTAGGCTGTCAACTACTAGGGAGTTGGGATGGTGACGGACACTGTCGTAGTAGCGTCGGGCGGAGTCTTTCACGTATTTGACGATGGAGGGAAGTTTCAAGTACTTGCAGAGATCGACACTGCGAGAGTTTCCATGGGGCAGCCACGGCCTTACACACGAATCTATTTTGGAGGGTTTGGAGCTGCGTGTGCAAAGTCAACGCTATCGAAAGTCATTATGGGAAGTACGCAGGTTTTGTACAATGTCAGCTTATTTCTTAGCGACATTTTACTTCTCCCGTCTATAAGAGGGTTGAGCCGACCAAGTACAAAGCCGGCTCGGTTTTGGACAGTTTTTAAGTCTTCTTAGAAGGACTGATGTTGACATGTATCGTCGATATCTATGGGAAACAGTATCCATTTATCATCAGGTGGACTCTATGCACATACGTTGCCTTTTTTCTATAAAAAACAACATCCCATTTATGAATTATTGTGGAAATGGTGACCATGTACCGTGAAGCGTACTATAGAACTCCTTTTGGCCAGGGTGGAACGACGACTTGAAGAAGTTTGTCAATAATGGCTGGATGAGAAGAGTCTACCATCGTGTTTGATGGAAGATACGAAACATGAAGATATCCAGTAGTGTAGAGACACAGGCTAATGGTATGGTTATTGATTCATCGCCTGCATCTGGATATTCGGCAAGATTTCGAGGATAGGTAAATAGTTGTATGATCAAAGTTTCTAATATCGGTTACAACTGTTGCGACTAAGTAATTGGTCATTTAGTCTCTAACTAGACTAGCTCATTAGACTCCGAATTTCTGTAAGTACTACATCTAAGGTCTTAATGGTGGTCAATTAACATTAATGTCCAGCATTCACATAATAGACATATCTACCCATAGGTTGGCTGAGAATTAAGCCGGAATACATTATTGTGGTGTGGTCTGTTGTGGTGTGCTCTGACGTGACGGCGAGTGTGCACTGTGCATACTATTCTGTCGTGTCGGGGCGCGCTCTGACGCTATTTCGAGTCAATACAGTGGTAGCCTTCGAAGTATACGCACGCGTCCGTCTACAATGTTTTCCACCGACTTGGATAGTGATGTAGAAGAAAATCTTACATGTCTGCTTATGTTAAGTCTTCTTAAAAAGAAAAGAAAGAAGAGATGATATTGGGTTCATCCAGTAAATAGACTGAGAGGGAGTCGAAGCGAATATGAGGGGGAGAGTGCACGCTGCAATCACACAGCTGCTGAGCGCGCTCGACTGGCCACGTTACCCCTCTCTCACAGGAGACTACCTTGAAATGTACTGTATTTCCCACTTTATCTTATTTCCCTAATGTACGTATGTGTTTCGGTAGTGAGTGAGAAGTGCCAGAGCCCATTCCATCCTATCCCTCCCCATTTTCCCAACCCTTTCTCCAAATCAATTTCTATATCTCCACAGTGCCAACGTTTGTCATTTTAGACTAATGTTGGCATGTATAGCGGATGTCTATGGGCGACAGTATCCACTTCCATCAGGTGGACTGTATGCTCGTCTGCCACGTTGATCCGTTTCTAAGATGGAACTACAGAGCGATGAAGATAGATTTCATAAATATTTCAGAATTTTCAATTCAACGTGGAGGAGTAATAGCACAAATTCACTCGTTGGCTAGTTAACGCGCCGTACTGCGTGAGATTCTCAGAAACATACTTGTGTGGAGTGTTCTGACGCGTAATAACCCCCACCACCGTTCTGTCGCCAATCGGAATCGAGCGATCGCCGTCACGACACAACGCGTCCCGACACACGACATTTTACTAATGTAATACTTAACATACTAAATGTATGAATTCGATATACTTCTGGCGCGTCACAACACGCCCTGACACAATAATGTAATTCCGGCTTAATTAAGTTGAAGTTCTACTCACATACGAGTAATAACAATATTTATATATTAAGAGCAACGTTCGTTTGTCGTATGTTTCTTCGCGCTAATGGTAAAAACTACTAATTTGATGCTTCTATGCAAATCCAAATATATTTATAGGGTAATAATAATAACAATTATTATTATTACACAAATAGGTACATACAATACAAAGAAATTTGCACATATCGCATTATGCAATCTCTTTCAGACAACTATATGGTATTTATTTCATAAACTAGTACCTACTGTACTTTTGTTAAAATCTGTTTTAAAGTAAGGCGTTATTTTAAGTGACGGGTTTGATGATCAGATTACAGTGTCATATCGAGTTCAAAGTAAGCGAATCGATGGAAAAAGGTTAATTAAAAGTATAAACGTAAAATATTTGTCTTAATTTATTACCATAATATGAATAAGACAATTTATTAATAAAAGTTTTCAAAAGATGAGATGTATTGTACCTACATCTCAATTTTTATGTGCGAATTATAATATAAGCAAAAATCCGCTTCTCCATATGCTTAATAACTTCGCTTTTATATGCAAATCCAAATACATATTAAGAAATTCTTTATTTCCTTTCAGAAGCAGAAATGTTTGCGGATAAACATGTTGCCGCCGATAAAAGCTGAAGTTTTAAATAGAGATAGTCAACGTCAGTTTTCTAATTCCAGAATTCCGAGTAATGTATATATATAGAGATGGGTAAGCGGGCATATTTAGGTCGGATGCTAATTTCGTACCATAATCTCTATTAGTGCTAAATCCTGTACTTTGCCCGTTTGCGCGAGCTAGACTAGGGTATATGGCGATGTTCCTAGGTATCTGCAATGCAAATTGACTGCATCTGCATTCACCCCACACATCCGCCTCGCAACGGTAACAACATTTTAGTATAAATGGTACAAAAGAAAGTCACATATCCCCAGTTTCCAGCTCGTGTTTAAGAAGAGTTGACGTTATTATTGCAACAACTTACTGGCAGCAAAAAGTGAATACTGTCTTACATTAATTATTACATCTCTATATAGATATAAAAAACTAATCTGACTGACTGTTAAGAATTAGGTACCTACTCGGTAAATTTTAGTCGTTCCGGAAGGGTTTAGAGTATAAAATAAATAAATAATTAATCGTGAGTAACCCGTTTACGTAACAATTATTATGTTCAACCACGATAACGAAAGTTTAAAATCTTACAGTATCTTTTATTAAAATCGGCGGTGGTTTAAAAAAAAATATCCTTATTTATAAAAGTTGATCTAAAAGACAAGGACGTCACTTTTGATGATTTTCATTAGAAATCGCTTTCAAATTGCTACAGTTACAATTTCATTACAAATTACTTTGTCCATCGGGTAAGCAAAGCAAATAAACTTGTGTAACGTAGGTATTTACTTTTGTGGTAGGTATTAAATATTAATTTAAGTACTTTAAACCCCTCCTGAGTACAAGGGCAAGCTTGTGCCCTGTAGAGGAACTATATAGTCTGATATCAATAGATACTCTATAAATATAACATACAAGCATTATTATTAATCACAATTTTGAACAATGTAAACAGTTTCCCACCTAGCGCGCCGTTTCTACAATGCCCAAAGTTGATCTTTTTTATAAAACAGGGCATTAAGTCAGCCTAAAAATTATAGTTAGTTTATACATAAATCAATTTCGAAGAGAAATACAAAATTAAATCTGGTATTATAATGCAATATATAATATCAATAAATACGTAAAGTATATTCCAATACAATTTTCTGTAAACAAAATAAAACAATAAATCATATACCTATTTCAATATTTAGCTTTAAATCTAGGGCAAACTTGCATTAATCAAATTATCTCACTATTTTATTTAGGTAACGGTCACTTAGCTACCTCAGGCCATGTGTGTTTACATTTTCGAAAATTGTATTGGAATAGGATATAAGTTCAGTATCTTTAAACAAGGTAATCTGTTATATTCGTGACGATTCCTATTCTGTAAATTGCAATACACAAGTTTTATCAATAATTTAGTTTCTACAGCTACAAATTTGGCCTTATTTTCTAACTTTCACAATAATTGAAAACTGTGGCTTTGCGAACCCACTGCCACAGTTAGCACAGTGAATAATTCATAAGAAGGAAGTTAAATCTTACCACAGACTTTAGTGTGTAATAAGTTATTAGTGTGTAATTATTAGTGTGTAATTGTGTAATAGGTTTAGTGTGTTATAAAATTGAATAAGAGACATAATTCTAATTGCACATACTGGCTTCCTTTCTTTTGCTCCTTTTAAAAGATTTCCTCTAATTAAAACTTTATTGTCGTGTCGGGTAACTGAGTGAAGTCAGTAACTCGGCGGTAACTCGTAACTGAGAACCAAATTAGATTTCTCTGCTTCTTTTAAAGTCCATTTGTTGAGTTTGCAGCCATCTCGTATACTTTCATTAGAGGTGGCTACATTTTTCCCGGTCTTTTGTTCATGATATGACAATGAACGGTTTTAAATTGATGATCAACAAAACGGTCTTTTAATAGCTTTCCATTTACACGAATACCTATCTGAACGAATATTGAAGTGAAGGAATACTTATATTAAAGTAACAGATTTTTTAAATTTTATTTCTGAATAAACTGCTTCATTTTCGAGAACAATACTGGTTTTCTGTACTTATATGAATAATAATTAAACGAACAATATTGCTTAATTACTTTGTATTTGTAAAAAATATCGTAAGTACGATTACGAGTGTACGAGTTCATAAACCAAACCATTTTAATGAGAGAAGCAATGATATTTAGTTTGATGTAGGTGTTAAAACAATGGACGTGAGCGTAAAAAATGTAAAAAAAAATCGTATTTAAGACTGTGCGCCATCATACCCTCATCCCAGATAGTCTTAAGCTCATATCGCGCAAATTTTGTATTAAATTTTAACAATTGTTTTTAATATGGGTTTCTTTTTCTCTAGTTGCCGAATAAGTCATGTAAAATAACATTCATTTCAGGAATTTTCAAGTACCCTATTGTTCAGAACTATAAAAGCTGCGGTTAAGTCGCGGTAAAGGCACAACTTCACTGCAATCAAAACTACGCTAACTGCCCTCGGTCTTCCAATCAGGGCTGACTTTGATTAGAGGCAACGACTTACTCCTAACGAATTTAAATGCATTCTCTTTGAAAATAACCGAGGCACTCATTTGTGATTAAACTGTTCAAAGGCCGCGCCATTCCCATTAAACATAATTATATAAAAAACGTATTATCAACTTAAAAAAAATATGTAAATATTATTTACCTTTTTTAATCAAAATGTAAACCTCGTTAAAATATTTGGGCAATACAATTTAAATTTCAAATTAATTACTGTTATTATACTTTATTTTTCTAATAATATAATTACTTATTAAAAACGTTATTATTTTTTAACCAAAAATTTTTAACATTCATCGATTTTGACTAACAGTAGGTACTAAAACTTTGTTTAATTACTCGTAGACGTTAGGAATAGTGATTTTAGAACTATTCTAATGTTCGGAATGATTGTACAAACTTTATAACGTGCAAATTTCTTTCGTTTAGTCTGGTAAATGGTAATGAAGCGAAAATAATATATTATCTGAACTATAGGTAATTTATCCGAGCAAAAGTACCTCATCTATAGGTATGGATTTATTGAATTTAGTTAATATTTTCTAACTTATTTCCTGAGTCTGTAGAAAAATGTTCTAATATCAGTTTTTAAGATAATGCAATTTTAAAAATTGCATTATTTTTTAAGACTTATTCTATGTCACATATTATAAATAAAAATATAAATGCACTAAGTCGTTTATTAACACGAATTTCCTTACGCTCGAGTACCGCAACATTCTAATCCAAAATTAACTTACTTTTTAAATTGGTTAGTGAAATGTAGCAGTTAGCAAAGTCGGGTTTTATTTTAAAGTCGGACCAATCTGCGGCATTTGAGATATTCTCTTTAATTAAATTTCCACATTGAGGCGAATAAGATTCTTGAACGTCGTGGATTCAACAGAACGATCACTAAAAGAACTTTTAACTTCGTGATGCATTTTCTGCAAATGAAATACTTCGTATACGAGTATATGAGAGTAGTATTTCTTGGAATATGTGCAGTTATTTCATGTGGATATATTATTATAATAAACTTAAAACCTAAAAAAAAAACAATATTCCCATCATCGGTACATGGATTTTTCTTCGATATTTTTAATATTCATTCATTGTGTGTTCGCGCCTCTTTATTGTTTGGCCACGTTTTTGAAGCGGCCTTTTAGTCAGACGACGACTGACAGCTGTTCCGGGAGAAAATACGCAATACGCATATCATTATCGTCACTCATCGTCGCGCGCCGCGTGTTCGTTCGGTTGCCATCGTTGGAACCACGCAAAAAGCACTGCAAATACAGTGGTTATTTTTTTCCCAAATTATTTGCACCCCCGCACCTCGCATTCCGCAGGTCCTTCGTACCGGATCCTTCTTCACAGGTATCTTGCCCGGACGCACCCATTAGTTATTTTTCATCGTGCATCCGAACCACCAATGGGGATAACTCATACCAAACGTACCAATTAATAATAAACAGACCGTGCACACAGTATCGGTGTTGTTTTTTATTTTTAATAGAAAGAGAGTCAGATATCCACATAGTACCTACGGAGTAGTGATGCGAAAAATATATCACTGAAACTAAAAGAAAGATATGAATCTTTTGATTTAAGCATGTACATCAGTCATCTAGCTCAGTAGCTCAATTAGCTCAGTGAAATAATATACTAAAGAGCGTGAATGAGAGAATTGAATGAATTAATATTTCGCTCACAGAACTTGAGCAAACCTGAAGGTATGCCAAACTGAGTCCAAAAACGCTTGTAACAATAAATGGTCAGCCATCCTCATCCTAAATTTCCCTACTACCTCCAAATACTATACTATCTATACTCGGCGGAATGTATGTGTCATCGGGCAGTTTCGTATGAAGGTTTGAAAATTGCGCGCGCCCCGTGGTTTGAGTAATTAGGTACCAGTAATTAATTTCATTGTCAAGACGTGTGATATCGTGTGTGACATCTAAATAATCCCCGGGGGAATAATTCTAATAACTCACGGGAAAAATTCTAATATTACTTTGGAAACTATTTCAATTGGAAGCCAATAAGTATTGAGACAAAAGACTGACACAAATACTGGGTCTCACAATTTTTATAAAAGCCCATCGACAAGAGAAACAGACAGAACTGATCAAGATCCTGATTTGGATATGTGGATAAACGACGATTGATTAATAGTATTTAATAAAACTCCACGTTTAAATTGTATTTTTTATTTTTTGTTAATCGTAATAAAAATAGAAGGTTGTTTTTTCTTTATAAACTGATAACTTTATAGCTTAGATGTCTCTAAAATCAATATCTATTAAGACGACAAGTTACTTTGGATAATTCTTTATAATGAGCTAGTAAATCTTTTTATTTCTTTGTGTGAAAGGAAACGGAATCGTACAAATCATGCTAAGGCACTGAGCATTCGTTAACTAGGGAATAACTTGAAAAGAATGGTAAAAATATATAGTAAATATGCATATACATGGAGTCTTCCCCTTTATAAAAATAATCCCAAAAATGTACATTCAATAATGTTCAATTGTTCCATATTACTAACGGAAACTTCAAAATATCATAGGAACTTTCGTGTTTTGCTTCTTATGAAAAGTAAGCGATTTGAGTTAATCCCTTTTTGAATAAAGGTACTGAAATAACAATAATACAATCAATTTTCTTAAAAGCCTTCGATATAAATTGTTAATAGCCATGCACTAATCCAGTAAAGGAGTTGCCAAAAACAAAAAGGGGTTATCTTTAAAATTTATGAGCGATAAAATTGGGATAGCACACCTTTATAGGCGAAAATATGAAAATGCCCCAGTTTGCACGGAATAAATTATCCCAAATTGCTTGAGTTTGGATTGTGGTCGACCCTTTAGGATTGGGAATTCTGGAGATTAGGGTGTTACAGTGAACAGTGCGGTCATCCATCAGGGGATAAATACTGAATGGTCAACGTTCGCGGGTAACTGATATGTCTTCATATTTATTTACATAAAAGGCATGGATAAGTCCCAAAAATTGATATGTCTAGTTCGCATTAATGTATTCGGAGAAAATCCCCTTTGATGTAGGCTATTTGAGGAATTAGAGTGTGATTCTAAGTAGTTTTGTATATTTTTTAACATTTGAGATTTTCGCGTTTTTCACACATATTATCTATTTAAACGGGTCTTAACGCGAATGTTTACCTTATTCCTTTTACTTGACGTTTCGTTTATTTTGCATCAACCGTGGTCACGACCTGACTGAGAGGCGGGTAGTCCACGTCGAGAGTTGCGAGCAGTTTCATTAACTACCCGCATTTGATCTTTATATTCCGGAAAGTTGCGGCACACAACACTCACAATATCAGAAGTAGCTTGTAAAGTGTAATAAACTATCAGTTAAATTACAAAACGCACTATACACAATTTTTATAATAAGTCAAACAAAAACTTCTCTTCTCGAGCTCCCTGCAAAAAGTCAAAATTAGGGTTTTACAAGACAAGGCAATTAAAGTAGGTATAGCCTTCCGGAACAAATACAAAATAAAGTAACATAACATAAAAGAAATAAATACATAAAAAAGTAATAAAATAAAAGTAATAACAAACAATAAAATAATAATTAATAAATACAACAGTGAAAACTACGACAAATTCGAAGAGACGGACGTCCGTTAAATATGTATTTAATTGGATTTCTTTATACACTGGATGGCAAAAATTCCGGGTCGCTAATAAAAACCGTGATATCTCTATAAATTATATACCTAGATCGCTCGAATAAATAATATGTAGTAAGGAGGTTACTAATGCTTGTTCTAAATCTCTAAAGAAGTTTCATTTGTACAAGTTACAGATTTTAAAAAAAATATTCTGCATTTTGAAAAAATTCAAAATTTCAAATTAGGAAAAGAATATTTTTTCTGCTTTTGTTTCAAACGGAGCTGTCATTATAAATGGTTCCTTGGATTGATCAGAGTATGCAATGCAATATCATGTCGTTATCACCTGAAGAATGTACACGGATTATTACCATGGTACAAGAAGGAAGAAGTCAGCGTAGCACTGCTAGAACAGTAGGAGTATCTTTATCAACGGTCCAAAGAGTACTGCAGCGATTTCAAGAGACCGGCATGAACATCAGGAGACCAGGAAATGGCAGGACAAGGTGCACAACTACACAAGAAGACCGATTCATCGTGAGCACTATGTTAAGAAATCGACATTTCACGGCTGTTCAGGTCCGAAACAGTCTTCAAGAAATTCACCACAACAATGTGAGCTCTAATACGATTCTGCGACGTCTTCGTGAAGCTGATATAAAGCCTTATAGACCAGCAAACGGCCCCAAACTGCTCAGAGAACATCGAGTTGCCAGGTTACGGTTTGCTCGAGAACACATCCGATGGACAGATGAAGATTGGTCCAAGGTTATGTTTTCCGATGAGTCCAGATTTTGTTTATTTACGCACGACGGGAGACGAAGAGTATTTAGACGGCCAGGAGAACGGTATCATCAAGCGTGTTTTGAAGAAAAGGTGCCATTCGGTGGAGGATCAATAATGGTTTGGGCTGGGATATCTTCAGAGGATCGCACGGAGTTAGTGATCATAGAAAACGGTTCTCTGACTGCTGTCAGATACGTAGGGGTCAGAATCTGCTGTCAGAATATGGGTGCAATTTCCATTCTTATGCACGATAATGCGCGACCACATACTGCTCATTTGGTCAATATGTATATTCAAGACGTCGGTATTACCTGCATGGAGTGGCCAGCTCGCAGCCCAGACTTAAATCCCATAGAACATGCATGGGACGAGCTCGGGAGATGCGTGAGACGACGCTCTCCTGCTCCCGTTACCTTACACGAGTTAAAGAATGCGCTAGTGGAAGAATGGGCAAACATAGACCAAAATCGTATTAAAAATTTGGTTTACAGCATGCCACATCGTCTTATTGAAGTGATACGGGCTCGTGGAGGAAATACAAAATATTAAATTGACAAAAAAACTTTTATTTTTTAAGATTTACTGCGAAGTGTATTTTTGTTGTCATAAGTTAGAAGCGAAATTTTCTTATTTTTTAGTATTTAATTAAAGTTATATAGTGTACAGAACGTGTTAGACATTTTTTTATATATATTAATCAGTCATCTACAATATACTATAGTTTCGCAAATTAGTCTTATGTATTTAAGAAACTATCACGCCATTTATTAGCGACCCGGAATTTTTGCGATCCAGTTTATATCTATATATTTAAAAGAGGATGTTGGTATATCTGATGTTAATAGACTTCGACGCCGCTCGACCGATCATCATGAAAGTTGGCACATATATGTATTTTTTCATGGAGAAGGTTTTTATGCTATCGACTTTGTTCTAACTCGCCACTAGATGGCGCTGCAGCACATCAACTTCTATGGCAGGACAACGTCTGCCGGGGTTTGCTAGTACTTATATAAAGTACCTACCTACAAGCACATAGAAATAGTGATAGGTAAGTATTATGTTTTGTTATTTTGCAGTAAACAAGCATATTATGTACTACTTCATGATAAACGGTTTATTAAATTGTTAATATTAAATTGAGTGGAAATACGAATATTCCAATTTACAATATTTCTACTTTCTAATGAAGACCGAAAAGCGAGTAAAATCAAGCACTTAAATGCAATTCAACGTTATCAGTCATGATATAAAGTCAAGTGAACCTTATCTTATGATGAGTACGAACTTAGTGTATGTAGCTTAGGTAGCTGTAAATCATAACACCTTGGCGGGAAACATCTGATATAGGGCAATTTACTAGCGAAGAAAGAGCCTTACTCTTATCGTAGCAATTCAGTACCTTTATGAAAGTGCGTGATTTACGATGCTTCCATAATGATCCTGTTTTACTTAACGAAATACTGCCTTTGCTTATGTATAAAACAGCATAGAGAGCTCTTTGTCTTAAAAGGGAGCGTGTCTGTTTGTTTATATGTAGTTAAAAAGCGTGAACGGATGGCGATATTTCCACTAGATCTATTTTTTATCTTGGATTTGAATAATTCATATTAGGTCCTTACCCACGAAATTACCGCTTTATATGAAAACATTCAAATACAGTTCTTGGTATTGCGACATCGTTGGTATTGCGTGTGCTGCGTTGCCGCCACGACGGAATTCATATTCGAAAATAACGCGAATTATTAAATTTTACATGGTCGCCAACACAACGATGTCTAAGCAAAAAGTCGTTTGACGGAAAAACAGATGAATAACGGATATTGAAAAATAATGTCATAGCTTTAAATTGAAATTAATTTGAATTTGGAATTCTACGCCAAACGCAAGATAACTAAGTTCAGAGTGGCCACTCTGAACAAACGGCAATTTCATGTTAGGGCAATGTACACTAATGTACAGCGACAAATAATAGCTGATTATATTACTGAGATTACTTCGAAAATACAGACAATATTTGTAGAACTCATCTGATGCAAACTTGATGAAATATAATGTTTAAACTTAATGAATATCACAATTAATGTAAGATGAATATAAAATAAACCTAACATTGATTAGTTCAAAACTGTAGGAAATGGAATTTTAATTTATTGATTACCTAATACTTCCCATCACAGGCTAGTTAAATTTGATTTAACTACGATTCTATATAGGTATATTGAGGTAAAATATACATTGATGCAACCAAATGCAATGTCTGATTGTCTGTATTTTCGAAGTAATCAGTAATAATCAGCTATTATTTGTTGCAGTACATAGCAATTTTTTTGCTGCATATTTTTGTTACGATTGTGATAAAAATATCCAGTATCGTAAATGCTTCATATTTTTGTCACAATCGTGACAATTTTTAACGGAAGGTTGAGCATACGGGATCACTGGTCGCGACGACTACATGACAGTTAATCACTGGGTTCTGTCACCTAATTACAAAACTGTAAGAACGAGTGAAATATTCAAGCGTTGTGTGAAAAAATTCGTGATACAACTCTTTTCGAGCTATTTATTTGACGCGGGGCGAAGATCATCACGGCCAGCAACCCCATGTGTCCGACGCCTAATGATTAGTTGGAGTAAAACCAGATAGGCAAAAGTATAGCTACAGGTTCCAATGTAAAATCCATTGTTAAACAAGCAGATGAAGGATACACATATTCTTCAAAGATATCTTGTAACATCTGCAGGGCTTGTTCTTTTTGTGTCAGATGTATTGGTGCATCAATAATAAATTCTTTCTTTCTTTCTTTAACAGAATACATTTTATAACGTCATCGTCAAGAGAAATCATAGAGCAAATTTTGGAAATGAAAGTAATGACGACAGTTGCTTATTTTGCTAGTCATAAGGCATCCATTTTGAAATGAAATTCACATTTTAATATAATATATTTTAGGCGTTGTCATATGTAATATTTTTCATATGGATTATATTTGAACGGTAAAGCGAGGTAATGCATTTTTTACGCTTCATTAGCCAAACACGCCCGCTTAATGGGTCTACGCGCCTTTTTTTAACTCGTATATACCCATTTGGGCAGTAAATACAGTTCAGGTACAGTTAACGTACAGTATAGCGTTTCAGCAGAACTTATGTAATATAAGTTGTGATCGGGTGTTAAGTTTCGAATGATTCCTTAATTTTTATAACAACCATTGTAAATATACTTTAGTTTCTTATACCTATCTTAATACGGTAGTTTCTCGAATACGCGCGCACAATAACCGGCCTATCCTATCCTATCCTATCCTATCCTATCCTATCCTATCCTATCCCGTCTAAAGTCTATATTATATTTGTGTTTTAGGTTGTACTTGTGCGAATACTGGATTGGCCGATGCCAATCTAGCGTTCATTATCAACTCCTTTGCAGTTCATTATCGACTAATTCGATAAGCGGTTAAATATCATTAACCGCGAATATAACGATGTAATAAAAACTTTCATTCAGTTAGATCAACGAAAATCAACTTTAAAATCAACGTTTGATATTGTTTACGTACGAACAAGATGTTTGTAATCATCGTGCGAACGTGTGATTTTCACTAACCAATTGACCTGTTGGTTGGCTTTAATTCCATCGAGGAGAAAATATTCTACCTATCAGTGTTTCTCCACTGTTGGATCTGTATCCAATAGAGCTCTCTGCCTTTCCTAGGTCGGGGGCGTGCATCTCATATAAGCAAATTATAGTGGAGCTTACCATATAATTAATAACTATATTAATTCTTATGTATGCGAAACCGTGGGCAAAGTCACGGGTGATCGCTGTTGTTAGTATGTGCTCCTCAAATTTCCCAGTCGATTAAAATCAATATCTATAATATATAGACATTTGTATAGAGCCATTAATATTTATCATTTATCAAACCAATGCATGCCACAGCCTGCATCACAGCCTTGAAATGCCAAAACTCTCCTCTAACCACTACCGGTAACTTTGTTTAAGGCGACCTCGGTACTCAATCTCCACTAAAAACCTCTTCTAACCCATCAGTTGTCCGTTCTAAGACAAATAATGCATTTGCAATATGACCTGTCCGTTGCTATTTTAGTTTACTGATTACTTTAGCTTTGACGATGGCTTTAGTTCTTTTATGTATTTCTATGTTGTAGATCCCATCCAATGAAATTACGAGCATCGTTCTTCTCTCCATAGCGACTTTGAATTTATGTATCAAGCCCACAAGGAGAAAGTATTATGGGATAAAGGAAACTCTAGTCCTTAATCCTTAAAAAACCAGAGACAAGTAAAATTTCGAATCTAAAATCTACAATTATGGTATTACGAACCCTTAAACATTTATATAAGATTTCATACTGTTCTTAAATTATTTCGTCTATAATTACTGATTCCGATGCCCGCTGGCAATCGCATAAAAACTGCGCAATTATTTTATCGCAAATAACGTTAAACTGCAAGAAAGGGGCGAAATACAGCTTCGATAAACAACTTTTTATGAAATTGGTTACGTGTTTTATAACATTTTAAGGCTGGGAAAAAATAAGTTTTCTCAAGACAGTAAGTAATCTTATGAAAAAAGAATGTTAAATAAAAATTATTGATTGATTAAATGATTGATATATCAATAAGCGGAGATAGCTTATTGATATCTATTTTTCACGCCCATTCACACCGGTCCGTACCTATTGAGGTTTGAATTTCTAAAATATTACTAGGTCGGTAGCGAAGGTAAACATCGTGAGGAAACACACATGTCCAGATTTTAAAAATAAATCTGATGTATGTTCACTAATCGACGCTTGGCTTGCGTGGTGGATTATGGCCCGAAATCTCTTTCATTGTGTCCTGCAGTGGGACGTTATAGGCTGATATCGATTGTATAGAATCTAATCTATTTAATATTGAATACTATTGAGTTATTGAGTATGATACTCAATAGCCCATAGCTGGTTTCCTGTGTCGTAAATCTAGAGCCACGTACCAAGATGAATACGTCTCCCAGAGACCCGAATAAAGACAAACTTTAAACAAATGAATTTCCGACCGGGCATCGCACCTGATTGGTACAGCAGATTGGTAGTAGGTAGTTCCGACAATACTCAGTTGGTAGAGCCCCTAGGCTCTACCAACTGAGATAATCGGCTATTTGTCATCATACTCAGCATATAAATTATAAATTTAATTTAATAATATATCGAAAGAAATCGTGTTACAAACGGATGAAAACGGACGAAACCGCGGGCTGCGTAACATATAAAGGGTTTAGGTGCAGCCCTTACCTACACACGACCCACTTGTTTGAAAGATATCTTCCGTTCACTATAAGCGCCTAAAATCCCGATAGAGGAACGGTTTGCCCTCTTTTTAGAGCTTCCTTTATATATATCCCTTTTGAAAGGATTCTATGGCGATATAGAAACATTTTCAATAGCAAGCTGTTTCTAGGAGAAAACGTCTTAATAACTTGCAAGGAAGTACTTACTTAAATAGAAAAGAAAATATGTATCTTAATAACTCACACATTAAAGAAGCAACATATTTTGTTCTACGGCTTTGAACTTGATGATATTAACTTGATATGAAATAATATAATATGCTATATTATATCAATAAATAAGTACACATAATAAAATATTAATAAATCAGTTATATGGATATGAGTAGCGATGCTCTGAAACGGTTCTGAACTGGTGGGCTTAGGGCTTCTCATGCTATGAGGACTCTCACACTTGTACGCGATATTCATTAGAGAATTCGTTTACCCCATAGATTATTGATTTTGCAACTATAAAGTGTAGGAGAAATATATAAAAAGGAGATAATACCTATTGTAATTGGAGCCCTTTATTACGCATTTTAAATAAAAGAAGACAGCAAAAATTAACGGTGTTTATATACTACTCATTTTGAATATATATGATAATAGTGACAGATATGATGTATTTGATCATCACCATCATCATATTTTACATTGTAAATCGGGATCGTATAGCAAAGGTTAGTTATAAAACCTTTTATTTCTACTCGACGTTTCGGCACGGTTTACACCAGCCGTGGTCACGTTGACTGAAGAGGCGAGCAATTTTATCAACTGATCTTCACATTCGGAAAGGCTGCGACACACTACACTGATAATGTCCGCGGACGTTTTCGACGGTAAAGCGCCACTTACTGAATTCATATACATATTACTAAAAACGGTATATTTTTACTGAATAGTTATTGCAGCATTCTTTTGTATTTTACATATAAATACATATGTTTTTTGAATATTTAGGTACTTTTGTATTTGCAAATACAATTGTCTATTTCAGTGGTTTTACTCGGTTTTGTATTGGCGCTATTACGTCGCATGAATATTTTAAAAGGACTGAATTTAAATTATACGCCATCGCGAAAATAGTCAAATAAATCTGCCATAAATAACCCATGAGTTTAAATATTAAACAGGGACAGACCTTTTCAAAAATGTTTCGAGTTAGACCTTTATTCATTTATTATTACTTATACGTCTTATGAGGAACATGGATTGATGCATAAATAAGATTGCATTGCGAGTCACTTAGGCCTAGAGCACAGCTTAACTAAAGTTGTGCTACAGGTAGATTTCCTTTAAGAAAGGGGAGTATCTGTAATGACACCCTACGTGATAATCGCGTCAAACAAACTCTTTCACAAGTACTACGGACATGCTCATCCAAGTGATTCACGGTACATTTTCGTACTTGCTGTATAATCTTAACGTGATTAACAAAGGATTCCGGAACTGAAGACCAAGCATTTAGGATAGTAGGTATATAATTTCTAAGTTGCACTTCTTAATTGTTCATTTAATTCATTTAAACATTAAACTCATGTATTGTACCAGTCATGTATTGTGTTTTCAAGAAAAGTATCACTCCATCTCTTCCCATGGGTGATGTAAGAGGCGACTAAGGGATAGCAAAGCTGCTTCCACAAGCCCCGAGGCACATACCACTCCCAACAACTAAGTGACTCGCCAACCCGCTTCGACAGCAGCTATGTATCCCTCGTGCACAAGATGCTGTGCATGAAGAGCTTTATGTCCTGCATATGGACGTAAGATGGGTTTGTTACAGTTTGCTTACGGTTATGAGATAAATTTTATAAGGCAAAATCCGTTTGAAAATTCAACAAGTCTCCAAGCCCCGTATAACTTCAGAAGGCTGCGAATATTCTGCCAAACTATAATAAGGAAAAAATTTGCGGACAAAGTTCTATAAAGTCGGTGACAGTTGGAAAAAGTTTGTGGTCAGGAAGCAATCGGGAAGTTTACCTTAGTTGAGTTCATCAACTAAGGAGACGGCCACCATACTTATTAATGACGCTTCACAGAAATTCAAGATTTAACAGTTTTATATCGTTTGTTTGTGAGCGAAGGGACGTGAGAGGTAGGGAAAAATCCAACGGCGTTAAGTCCGTCGAAGAAATTTAATGTTTGATTCCTTTACTTAAGTAGTCTATAGTTTCGCCGGCTCAATGCGCATTTGCGTTATCATAATGCAAGAACCAAGTATCGAGTTTCGAAATAGATTGTTCGTTTGAGCATTTTCAAAACACGAGGCAAATACCATCCAGTGTACTAAGAAGCTGTGACAGTCTTCAGTTAGTTCAGTTTCTTGTATAAAATATAGCTAACTTTAATTTTTTCATCGATCTTCATATTTTGACTATAGTCGGAGGTTATTAATCTCTAAATACCCACATTTTGTTCAACATTTACATCAATATCAATCACATTATAAACAAATCATATCTCGATGGTTCTCAGAGGTGAACAAGTTTCCCCTAAAATATAATTTATTACTTCAAAACACTGTTGCTTAATTAGACCAAGCATAAAAGTTATACAAATTTACGAAATTTTAAAAATCACAAATTTACTTTCAAATAAATTTTATTTCTTGTCAAATACTCATACGAAAAACTTATGGAGCGCCCTACGTAGTTAGTAAGCTTATGTTAATCTTAACTTCATTGAAATGTTTTTCTCCAGAATACTCCAGAATACAGAATACAGAATACCAGAATTGAGGTAGAAAATACCTCAATTGTATATTTCTGCAATTGTTACTACTGCGGAATATATGTACTAATTTGAATACATTTATTTGAATATCATTGCATCTAGAACTCTGGTAATTCAGTCTACAGTGAGACTTGTATTGTCTAAAGTAATAACAAGCGATCAGTTAATTCCGGAATGTACTAAAGAACATGATGCCAATAGCAATTGTAGATGAATGTTTATGTGAGTTCGTATCTCGGCTCATACCGAGTTTACTGAGTTTCTGCTGAGTGCAATTAGCAGTTTAATGCAGTTTAAACATTCTGTCCGTGTCAAGTTTTCTTCGTAATAAACAATTTCAAAGTGTAAAACGTTTGTCAATGTCCAGTCCCGTCGAAGTAAGTCAGGAGTCGCTCAGTAAAATGATAGTAGGTTTACTGAGGACAGAAGAGGACACCTTGGAAATACACGAAAAACCCAGTCCTACGCTTTTAACTGATTATCACAAATACCACACACGAAAAACATTTTGAAGTTTAATAAACTATCTCTATTAAACCACGAAACGCCTAATACACAATTTTTACAATAATCAAATAAAAACTCAACTACACTTCTCGAATTCCCGTCAAAGAGTCGCACAAATATTTCTTTATAAATCTTTGTATATTCATGTATAACGATTTTTTTTTTATAGAAAAAGGCGATAGTCGAGCTTCGACTGTACCAGTCCACCTGATGGTAAGTGGATACTGTCGTTCATAGACATCCACGATACATGCTTCACGATACTTCATTTTCCGAGTTCGCGCTAAAAAGTCTCTCAAATACGGCTTTGTAAATTATCACTAACTCGACGGTGATATCAATTTTCAACTCATTCATCCGTGAGGTCATAAGTTCAACGATATGTATCAGTGAATTTTAACTTAAGGAAGATTTAAAACAGTACTATCAACTCGACGGCGAAGGAAAACATTGTAAGAAAACCTACATGCTCCAGAATTAAAACAAATTTGAAGCATGTGCAACGCACTGGGCCCACGGTGTGAATAATGGCTCATAATCCCTTTGTAATTTACTTGGGTTTATTCCATTCATTTATTTATTTCCATTCAGAGGAATGTTAAAAAATATCTGGTAAATAGACGGTGTAAGAAAAACTGTGAGGAAACCCGCATTCCAGAGAATAAAAAAGAGCATGTGCGTGTGACACCCAACAATCTGCGTCCAAACCTTATCATGATTGCATGATTGCGAAGGAACACCACTGCAGTGCAGTGGAACATTGTATCCTCTGATAATAATTTTGTATGTGTATGCGTATCAGAAAGCATAAAAAATATCACAAGAGTTTATTGTTGGAAAACACGCGAAAAGGAACAGAAATACAACACTACTCAGAAAAAATGTTTTTTTTTTGTCAGACTAGAAGTCGGGCCTAAATTCCTTCGCGAAACAGGATAACGTTCTACCCATTGAGCTAAGCGAGTCATCAAAATTCAATCCTTCATTAATAAGTATAAAACGGGGCAATGAGCAAATGAACGCGTTAACGGTTCATAAGTAAATCCAATACGTATTCAGCAAAATAGAAATGAATTCTTTTGTAAAAAAATATTAGAACATTTCATTCGAATAACTGCAGGTGAGTCTGGATCAAATTAAGTACAATTGTTAAGGAACTCACTTCCTCTTCATTTAATTTTAAATGTGCTGAATTTTCAATTTGTGTTCAGAGAGCGTGGATTGGGGCGAAAAAGAATTCTTGCTATGCGATTTGGGTAATTGATAAAAGAATATCATAATTATGTTGAATCAGCAAAATTACACGTAGATATCCCAGGGAAGTTCCACAAAGAAACTTCTGAGCGAATCCAACTTGATTTATGAGGAAGTTTAGTTGTCTAATGAAACATTTGTTTTTGCTTCTTCGAAGCAATGAAGTAAAAGACAAAAATAATTTTAAAGTTTCAAAGTCTTTTGTTTCTTAGATAAAAGTGAGTTGTATTTTAAAACCCGTTAGTTATTATTTTATAAGGCCCTTTTAAAGGAAAAGGCTTGTGTCGGCGAACCAAACTCAAATGTAGTTATGTTTTGTTTTGAACAGAATTTGACTAATTTGTGATTATTTTTTTATATACAATAATTAATTTTAATCAGACGGATGGTTAGTTTATATTATTATTTTTGTATCAAGGCCTAATTTTTACGGGCATATAATCTAGTCACGTCCAAAAATATGTCATCAATACTGATCTAAAACAGTTTTATAGTGACAACAACGTACTTAGAAATATAATCGCCACATTGTGATTATAAATGACGAAATAAGAATTTTAAAAATAATTTTTCATGTTTTATTTATTCATTTACATTTTACGGTTTTAACAAAAGGCGGACTTAATGCATAAAATCGTTTTTCTCCCAACCGGTTGAGGCTATAATAAAGTGGTAATATGGTTGGTGGAAGTGAACAACGTTACATTTTTTTTTCGAAAATTAATGAAATTCTATTTTGAGTTCATTTTAAAGGAAAAGTGTAATTTTAATTAAAATGTTCCCAGGATCAGTTCATTGAATCCTTATCTTTCACATTTTTTTAGACAATGATTGGCATTTCAATTTGGGGCTAGCTGCAGATATCTTTTCGACCGGGGAATGCGTCAATTACTCTCGAAGGAACGAACACACTCGTTTGCTTGCGATCTTTTCTGACTTTTGCAATTACTGTGCTGCCGAATTAACTGTTGTGTCGGAATTGGTGTTCATTTTGTATGAGAATCGCTTTAAATGGTCGATTGGGACAAAAGGGTATTTGTAACATTATTTAGGAACCATTATTAACGGACCTTATTGTCGGTTGCAGTTTCTCAGATGTTAACATCTTTAGTGAAATCCTAAAAAAATACACACTTCTTTTGCTTCATCTTAAAAATCAGAAGTCAAAGTATGTCATAAAATCTTAACCAAACTCAATAAGTCAATAAAATACTTTTACATTATACCCTTACAGCCCTAATTAGCTAAAGACCTAGCATGTTGCGGAATCGTAGCTCGTAGCAATAGTCCTACGTATCCCGACAGTGTGACTACATTGGTTAATTATATCGTAAACAGACCTTTTTTTCATCCATTGCTAAAAATGGGAATTATTACACACATTGTCTTGTGCTGAGGAGTATATAGCCTTAAAACGGCATGCTGGCCATACGGGTTGGCAAGTCCACTCTTTTAGAGGTTGTGTAGTTCCTCGGGGCTTGTGGTAGCGGCTTTGTTACTGCTTGTTGCCTTTTAAGACACTTTTTTTTTTGTTAAGAGATACTCGTAGTTTCGGCTATTCTAACGTCGGCCGACACCATATGACCCTTGAGTGTGCATCCTAGTTCTTGCATCGATCAGTAAGACATTGAATGTGATGTGAATTGTGATTGACTCATAATTACCTATTTTAATAATATCTAATCAAGCTACGTATATGAGTAAGAGACAGGAATCCGTATAGATTTGCAACGTGGTTTTGTACAAAAATATTCACTAATACTTTTGCACTGAAATTAGCGACAACAAAGTCGTTGTTCACGTTGCGAAAGCGAATATTCTTAACATCCTCAAATAGTTTAATTAGATTCTACAAAATCGTTTAATTCGTTTGTATTAATTACTTCACACTGCAATTGTATTATGAAATAGTTTTTAAGCGCTATTTGATTCCATGGAATTAATTAAACCTTAGAGTCGGATATAACTTATACAAGGACTAAATCACATTTTCCTATAAGCCTCATATTAGAGCCTCATTTTTTAGTGTGAAAAATATTTTTAATCGACATATATATAATATATATTTTGTTTTAAAACCGTAAGTTATTGCAAAACGTCAATAAAGCATTTCACGACTATTATCATTCTGTATCATTCGTTTTCAAGTTATTAAAGTTATTGACTGATCTACTTCGTTCGATGGAACTTCGGTCGGGCCCGAAACTTCAGAGGTGTAAAATCAGAGTCTGCTCTCGAATATCTCGAAAGATGCATACTTCACCACTAGTAACGTGGGGGGGAGAGTGCATGCTGTATTACCACAGCTTCTAGGCGCACTCGAGTGGCCCCTCTCTCACAGAAGACTACCTTGAAATGTACTGCATTTCCTACTTTATCGTATTTCCCCAATGTACGTACGTGTTTCGGTGATTGAGTGAGTGAGAGATGTCAGGCCCATAAGATAATAATAATAGTATTTGTGCGGAAATGTGGGTGAACAGAGGAATTAAAAATTAACGAGCAGCTGGTCTCAAATAAAACTCTGAAGAAGGTCAAAACGCTTTCCAAATAGAACGGTGCAAATTTGGTCCGGCTATTTTCTATCCTCCAAGTAATTATCCGGTTCCGTTCCAAAATGAGCGCGGGTGAAGTGTTCTTTTTAAAAGTAAATTAGTAAATACTGAAACAAAAGTAAAAAGATTACAATGAAAGTGCGATCTTCTATAAAACTGTAACTTAAAGGTGGGAAGAACTTTAATGCCCAAGCAGGTGGATAGATTTATCAAAATATACGTCGATGCTAAATATATGTAGGACGACGTCGAATACGGGGCGAACATCGATCAACCAAAATACACAGATAAATATTTCCTTGTGACAAAACTTTGTACACGAGTGACGCCAGTGCTGGTGGTACAAATAAAATGTTACTTACTGTCACGATAAATGACTAGTAATAATTACGTTTTCAGAGGCTTTTCTCTATTTATTTACTTAAAATTAAATACGCACACACATTTACTATGAAATTAGACATAAATAAAGAAAACATTTTGTTTATTAATTATTTCTACACTAGCTTGTACTCGCGGCTTCGCTCGCCTAGACTAAGTAGCTATAAAAAAATGTAACTGTAAAAGCACCGATACGGATGCGGTCCTTACGGATGCGCCTGCTTTCAGCCTGGACGTGATCTTCTCACTTCTCTTTTATATATTCATAGCCTCCCAGAGTATATGTCTAATGTTGTTCCTCGTCATCACTGTTTTCAGAAATACTAAATTTCGAGCAAACACGCATACTTTCCCAGCCCTGTCGGGTATTTTCCAATAGTTCCTCAAGCTCGTTCCTGATTTTGGAAAGACTTGTCCATAACCTTATTTACGTGACATAAATCGATTTCTATACTGCATCGTACACGACGATTTTTTTGTCAAAGAAGTGGGAGTACATCGCACTTTGATGACGGAAGCCGCGGTGTTATTATAATCCGAGGTGGGCGTTGTAATGAATAGTTTTGCACAGTAATTGCGTAATTGCACAGTAAGTAAGTATCATACCATATTATCAGCCTATGTCTCTCCACTACTGGATATAGACTTCTCCCAAGGCTCACCACCACACATGGTCTACGGCTCTTCTCAAACAGCTACCAGCGACGAACTCTTTGAAGTCATTGGTCCACCTGGTCAAAGGGCGTCCTACACTGCGCTTCGTGGTAGAGGGGCCGAATATTCAAACTGCTCGTCGATAGTGGGTGTGAAATGGGTTCACAAATATTCTGGTATACCGATCCACAGGTGCCAGTAGCACTGCATATCTTTTATCAGCCTCTTCCTATAAGATAATGGACTGTCTCACTACCAGGTACTAAGAATACATTTAGTGCTATTCATGGTTTATCCTCGTATTTTGTCCGTGTTTTTCTCGTAAATATCTTTGTCTGCATCCCCTAGAAAGTCAACCGAGATCAATGAATCCTGGCTAGTGTCCACAATCTATATAAAAATTATTCAATGTTTTTTTGTTATATATCTGCTTAGGTACATTTTTATGTACCTAGACTGGTTCAAATAGAACATTTGTGGTTAACGTGCAACGAAGCGTTTAACCACAAATTATTGGCCTTTCGTGTTCTTACTAATTCACAGGAACCAGTTTTCGCATATTCGTTTAGCATAATGTATAATAGTTTAGTTTTCGAGTATCTTTCTGTAGATCAAAATGCATCTAGTAGAGCCATCTGTTTTAGAAATATCTCATTGATTAATTTAAATAAAAAATATTTTGTTTATATGATTATTAATAAACCGACTCTGAACATAATATACAGGCATCTTCGTAGCATCATTCAGTCATACAACAACGAAACTACATTCAAATGTGAATGGACTACAGTACTATGACATTGTGTTCGGACCCCGGTGCACATATGTGCTATAGTGATATCACTGTTTTGTTACTGTTTTGGCGCCAAGCGACAGACTGAATTTGACCGCCTTACTTTTAAGGGTGTATACTACACGCCTCTGTGCTGATCGATGGGGACAAAATGGAGGAAAGCTACTAGTAAATTTGACCCTACCATTACGCGGGATTAAATAATGGAGAATAGAGAGAACTTAATACTCAGACCTAATCGTAGCCTTATCACGCGCAGTTCGTCCACGATGATATGTAAACTAAAGCATTCCATGACGATATACTGAAGCGAATCGTTAGCAATGTTTTATTTAGAGATTCGTTGCTAGGATAAGTAGCGAGAAGAAGAAAAATCTATCTCTGTCTCTGATTTTAATTTCCTTTATTTGATTTTATTTCTCGCGTTGATTTTAAACTAATTGCTTTTATAATTTCTCAGTATGAAAGCAGCTAATGAGCACAAAAGCCGCGAACTTATTGCGAGCATTTACCGTTAAATATTTCTTAGGAAACGCGGGCACGTAAATTACTTCGGTATCTTCCGAAGCAAAAACATAATTAATGTTGTGCTGTTTGTAATCGGAGAGCTAAGTCATGGTAATAGAATAAACAGTAAGGGGACTTCCCTAAAATATCTGTTTCAAAAGTAATATGATCCAGTGAAATAAGTTATCCTGTCTATTGTTTCTTGTCTCCTTTCGGAGGCATATTTGTATTATTCTAAAACATTATTCTACATATTTACTATTATAATATTGTAATTCAACATTTATTTCTTATACGCGTATCGATTGGATCGCTATTGAATAAATTTTGATTTTCTTATGGAAAAGGTGACAAGTTAGCAGACAGTCTACCTGGTGGTAAGGGGATACTGTCGCTCTGTGACCTCCAATATACATACCAACACACATCTTTCCAATGACATCAGTCCAGAATGACAAACGTTGGCACGCTCACGGATGCGCTACCTACCTTTAGAGATTTAATATTGAACTTGGAGAAAGAGTTGGAAACAGATAGGAAGTATAACGGGAAGTGGGGATTATAATAGGAAGTATAACTTTTACTATTTACATAAAATCCCCGTCAGGAGAAGCTAGAAATTATGTAAACAAACCTCCAGATGTTCATAACATTTTTTTATATTTAATAGAAATAAGTAAAAATATTTTTATTACGAATCATAAGATGGAAAATAAAATTTGTTGTTTGTTTGTTAAATGTTTTTATGTGGCACCACACACCACAATTTGCCTATCCATTTGGTTACTGGTAAAGTTTTATTCGAAATCCTGAGTATTTTTGTGTAAAAAGCTAAGATAGTATAATATCAAAATCTACCTTGTAAATTTCGAGCGTCATTCATTATACTGTTAAAGTCGTGTGAAGGTAAGTGATATTTTAAAAAAATACTTATTCAGTATATTCAGTTTGAAGAGTTTTCCTTGAATACCGTATAAGTAAGAGAATATACGCTCGCCTGCTCAAAAGGTCGTTCATACAAAGATGGGGACAAGCTCATGTTTGCTACACTTTTGTGGTTGTTATTCATAGAACTCCATATTGCATGATGCGACTTATGGTTACTACCTACGTAAGTAGCGTATTTTTTAATGAAAAGGTCACAAACGAGCATACAGAGCAGCTGGTGGTGAGTGGATACTGTCCGCCAATAGACATACGCGATACATGTTAACATTAGTCTAGAATGACAATCGTTGCCTATATTTGGAGACATAAGAAATAGACTTGGAGAAGTGTTGGGAAATTGAGGAGGCATAGGATAAGACGGTATAGGAATGCGCTCTGAGATATCTAACGCATTACCGAAACATGTACATAGATTAAGTGAATAGAATAAAGGCGTGTAAAAGACACATTACTTGCTTTAGATATTTCGACGTTTGAAGATCATGTTCCGCGTCTCTCTATATATTGTGGCTAAGTGGCAGACAACGAACGCCAGATGCTTGTTTGTTATTATTACACTTCTCTACGTCTTTTATCTTCCCGTAAATGAAAGCTTCTTACACACGTTGGTTATCTCATTAAGAAAGGGAAAAACGGTAAGGAAAGGCTTTTCTTATGTTAGGATTACTTGTGCAGCCGTCTTAGCAATTGTGAAAAAGTGGTCCAATTATTTAGACGGTTGTGTTAATTTACTTATGTGTTGTGTTGTGTTGTGTTAATTTACTTATGTGTTGTGTTGTTTTAATTTGCTTAATACACTATACATTTGAAAATTAACAACTATATCTTAGCAAGCTTTCCTTAACCAGCCCTTTTATCGTCCATTGCTGTACATGGACCTCCACATGCATATTTGTTTTTCTTAGCCTGGAGTTGTGTCCCACTGCTGGGCAAAGGCCAGCTCTTTTATGTCCCCTCTTTTATGTCAGATCATCCTGTCCTGTAACAATAATGACATTAAAATTATACACAATTAATACTATACAACTGTTCAAAAATTAATAACTAAACATTCTCCTCAAAAATAATAATTGTATTTTCAATCCTTTCTTTGTATGGGTATAATTTGTATACGAGAAGCGGAGTTCATTCGTTCATTCACGATTGGAGTTCATTCATTATCTTTCATTCGAGTTTCATTAAAGATTGTTATTGGATGTTATATTTTTCTTTGTTAAAATCGAATATTTTTATAATATCAGCACAAAGGGTTGCATTTGCAATATTTATAGTTTAAACAAATAATCTTTTGTGCATACTTGACAATTTAGGATACTACCTACCGTTATCATGATCGGTAGCAATAAACTTTACAGCAACCGTAGCCGGACCTTTTATTGTCCATTGTTGGACATGGGACCTCGTGCACATTGTCTTGTGCTTGAGGGATGTACGGTTTTAAAGTCCCTGACGAATTCATTCTTTTAGAAGTGGTGTAGATCCTCACGGCTTCTGGTAGGGGCTTTAATATCCCTTAATCTCCTTTTACCTTTTCAGTAATAAAGGAAAAAAGTACGTCTTAGGCTCTTTTTTACCATAATGGATACTAAATTTCAAATACAAATTAGCACATCGATACCCTTTTCAAGACGTGCGGCCGCGAGGGGCAATTTATCAACTTCAGATTATATTTCGACATTCTGTTTTAAATTTATTTATTCCAGTAATTGCGGGTTTTTCTTACGGGCACCTTTGAGGAAAAGCCCGACTGTTCCCCTAATTAATGGATTCGACGCCACTTGTACCGCAACGCTTTAAGAAAGCATTCCCTTTGTATTTTTAAGTTTTTCTTCGTTCCTTTTGGAGATCTACACAAAAGAGGCGAATTAGATAAAAACGTCCGCAATATGCTTCCGGTATAGAAAAGTAATTTAATAACGATGCACGTAATTCATGAAATTAAGTTATTTAACTTATTATAACTTATAACTTATTAAGTTATTTAAGTTATTTATTTATTTAACTGGAAATTTTTATTTAATTAATTAAGTTATTAGGTATTCAGCTTTTTTTAAGATCGCATATCTTTTTTTTTTAAAGAGTTATCTGGCATTAATTTTATTCAATTATTTATTATTAGCAATGAGTGCTTAACAGTTAATTATCCATACATAGGTATTGTGTTTATGTACTTGTCTTCCTCGAGCGTGTGTTCGTGTGTAGTCTAATAATAGAGAGTCCGTAATGTAATTTAGAGTAAGATCACACTTGCAGTAATCGCTGTGGAATTAGTTGCATTAATCAAAAGTAGTGTTTGAGGTTAAGTGCGAATGTATACATTTGCAATCACAAAAGTGGACTGTCTCGTGGATTTGACACCTTTTTTTAATAAATAAAATAAAATTTAATATAATTAATAACATTAGTGTCAAATATTTAAAATACACAATGATATACATGTTAATATGTACCTGTAAGCGATAAATATTAAAAATACCTATCTGCGACAGTTTTCCAGTTCGTAGCGTTTCAATAAAAATGTCATTTTCAATATGTTGCCAAGTGACATTCCTTACATCGACGGGAGATATTGGAATTGAGCAATATCGCCACTTTTATATATAAATCAGTGCGCAATAATACCCAACACTCGAAGCGCATAGTATATTTTATAAGTTAGATATACATAGATCATACTGAAAAGTTTGCACTCCTGGCTAACCCAGATTATTTGAATATCGAATCTTATTTTTTTTAATATAGAATGTGAATAAAATAATACAATCATTTGGGAGGAATATCATATGACAATTATTTTTGTGACAGGTCGAATTTGACCATTCGCTCTGAAAATGAAGTTAACACATAAAGATGTTAAGAGATAACTTTCAATGATTTTAAAAGTTCACTAACGTGACAGGTCGAATTTGACCATTCGCTCTGAAAATGGAGTTAACACGTAAAGATATAAAGCGATAACTTTCAATGATTTTAAAAGTTCACTAACAGTTCTCGACGTCAAAATACCTTTAGTTCTGAAGTACCAAGTTGAAGCACCATAAACCGTTGGTATGCTAATTTCAATCGTGGTAGCAGTTCTCTTCAAGATAAAATTCACGAAGGTTGTTCTTTGACTGCAGGAAAACGTGTCTACCGTCAAGCGAATAGTAGAAGAAAATCGGTGAGTCACTTATAAAGAAAGTTGACACTTAGGGACATTTAGGGATCGGTATGTATCAAATACAAGAGATCTTGCACGTATATAGAAATTTAAAAAAAATACTATACGAGTAGAATCTGAAAGGTGTCCACACAGGAACGATAATTTCGATTGCAGTCGAATAGTTGAGTATACAAAATAATTTTATCTACCTTAGAGAACTCCAAGGATCTACCATGATTAGGACTCCAAGGGCACTCGATTCTTGTTAATCTTTTAAGTTTATCTTCTATAATAATAAACCAGTAAAAGGGTTGAGTTTGTACAATGAGAAAATTGAAAAAAAAAAAAACCCAAGGTCTTTTTAGAAGCAACAGAACCCAAAACCAAAGTTTTTGTATTTTTGTCTGTATGTTTATCTGTTTGTCTGTATGCCTGTTTTTCTATATGTTTATTTGTTTGAGTACCTATCACGTAAAAACTACTGAACGGATTTTGATCGGGTTTTTATTAATGTAAAGCTGATTGTCCAGAAGGAAAATTGACACACATGTGTCACCCTCATATGACGCGAGAAAATTTACTTTTAATAGAATAAATTAAAAAGCTACTGGATGGATTTCAATGAGGTTTTCACGGTCATGTAGCTCAATATGCAGTTTAATAACAGCACCAATATCTAATCCCTAAAATGCGTTATATCAAGAGTGCACCAATTCGTTGCACATTAACCACAAATGTTCCATGTGAGGCAGAATGAATAACGAAAGAACCAGTCTGGATACATAGAAATACTACAGAACAAATAAATTTAATCTTTCTAAAATCAGTAACGAGCATGATAATTGGATGGACGACTGGTAACTTTTGAAAAATACTGGATAGGGTTAGGAAAGTATGCGCGTTTACTCTGAATATAGTATTTCTTAAAGTAGAGATGAGGAACAACCACATTTGACATATACTCCAGGAGGCTATGAATATATAAGAGAGAAGCGAGAATATAATATCCAGGCTTGAAGCAAGCGCATCCGTGAGGTCCATCATATCGGTGCTTTGACAGTTACAATTTTTTTACAGCTGCTTGGTCTACGCGAGCGAAGACGCAGGTAGAAGCCAGTTATTAAAAAGCTGGTTAAAGTTAGAAGTTTATTATACAACAGTAATATTATTCATTTCAATAACTAAAATACTGAGACGCCAAAGAAAATGTCAACAAAGGCAAAAGTACAAGTAGGTATAAGTACAAAATATTAAACAAAAATGAATTATATTAAAAGGTATTTTATACATGTAAGTAGGTAGAAGTAATGTAGATATAAATTACTTTTTAGTTAAGTATACAATTTAAAAATAATATAAAACGTTCTTAATTAAAACTTGAATAAAAATGGCGTTCACTTAACCCATTTCAGTGTTTTTATTACGCTATATTCAAGCTAATGGAACAACAGTGTATTCGGTTCGGTTAAAATATATTAAAATGGACCACTTTAACGTTCATCAAAGTAATTTCACCCAAAGGGTTGAAATCAATAATTAAAATTTGTATATACAGCTGGGTACAGTACTGAAGAATATGTAAACACTGGCGTTTTTACAAGTTTGGCCGCGTGGTGTAAGGCCAGCTTTAGAATAGCACCACTCCATCTCTTCCCGTGGGTGTCGTAAAAGGTGATCAAGGGATTAAAGCGGCTACCGCAAGCCCTGAGGAACTACACCACCTCTAAAAGAGTGGACTTGCCAACCCGTTTTGCCACCGCCTCTTAAGGCTTTACATCCCTTATTCACACGGCAATGTTCACGAGGAGGCCTATGTACATACGTGTTTCAGTAGTGAGTGAGATATGCCAGAGCCCATTCCATTATCCCTATCCCTCCCCATTTTCCTAATCTGAAAAGGTGTGCACTGTGGGCATCCCCCCCGGATTGTCATTCTGGACTGATGTTGGCATGTATCGCGCATGTCTATGGAAGACTGTATCCACTTATCATGAAGAGGACTGTATGCTCGTCTGCCGCCTTTATTCTATTATAAAAAAATGTCCAACAGTGGATTCTAAAAGGGCTGGTTGCATGTTGCATGTATTGCATATTTGTATATGCAATGCATGCAACATGCAACCTTTAAATTAATCGATATCAGCTAGCAACTTTACACTGCAGGGGCACAGACTTTCAAATAATTGTAACCTTTCAACCTTGTAATCATGACAATGTTTTGGTCAATAATGCATTACGTGATTAGGGGATTTTTAAGTCTGTCTTTTTAATTTTAATTGTTTCGCAACTTATTTTACCTACTTATTAAGTATTAATACATATTAGTTAAGTATTTTATTCATTTTACTTGACCTGCCAAACACGGCTTGGCCTTAAAGCGTCACTAATAGAAAAGAAAACAATTGAATGTCAAAGGTTAATAGGTTAATTGATTGAATTAAAATACCAATTAAAGTGTCCAATTATTATAGGAATGTCGTAGATAAAGTGTCCATTGTTTTGACTTTAATTAATATATAATAAACATTATGATTAATAAATTGTAATTAATTAAGGACCCTTGATTAGTGCGTTTTTTAATACAATTAATTATCATATCAAGTTATTGTATATGACCATCGATTTTTAATTATTATCTTTTGTATTAGTGATCCTATTGGACAAAACCGCGCTTGATTTGACAGTATAGATTTTAGAATTGTCAAATTAATAAAATATTTCTACGACTCCAAAATATACAAACCATTATTACAAGTGCCTACTGAATTCCATACAGTATGCATCGACTAGATAAACATTTATATGTATCTGGTCGATATTTTACCAATAATCCTACACAAAATCACATGTAGGTATACAATATTATAACCTACCTACTTGTCTTTTGTTCAATCCTTGAATTGGATCGCAGAAATTACAGTAGTTTGGAGGGATAAGTACTGCCATATGTCACCGGGGGCGGGATACGTTTGGGGTAGAAAAAACCGAACATATAGACCCTCGGAAACTATCTCAGAGTCCGCCACATGTGGCTGGCCCTCACTTTACAACTTTACTAATTCATGACCTAATAAATAGCCAATGCTCGCAACTCGCCGGTCCTCCATTCAATTTTGTTACGTAAAAAGTGACCTTATCGCAGTAGTTGTTCTTAAACAGGGGATAATAGAAAAAGTTTTTAATGAAAACGCGTATTTATTTTAGCCTCTAATCGTGGCTTTGCTTGCGCGGTATTAGATTTATGTTTAATTTCGTAACCAGCTCATTTTTTCTGCTGGACATGGGCTCTCACGCATATGTCTTGTGCATAAAGGAAGTATGATCTTAAAACGCGGGCCGAGCGGGTTGGCGAGTCCATTCTTTAGTGTAGTTCCTAAACTAAGTCTCCAATAGACTTTTTTATAATATTCAATGCTGTTTATCCTATAATCAATGTATTGTACGATAGTAATATAGCAGCTCGTTCTATTATAGTAAGTAGGTGTACAAAATGAATGGTTCTAAGAAATGAAATTGAGCATTACACACGATTATGTGATTATACTAATGTATCTAGTTAAGGTGAAATGCCTATAATTATAAAACTCATTATTTTTATTGTACATTATCGTGCAAAAGGCTAATTTTAATGCTTTAAGGCATTCTCTACCAGCGAACTTTTAGGTTGATCAGAGTGGTTCAATTGGAAGATCCGTGAAAGACTGAAATAAAATTGTAGGGTAAAATATGCAATTGAACTGATTGAACCACTAGCAATGAGAAATGGAAAGTTAGTGTATCCGAAACATCTCAACTGTTATCTGAGTTATCTGAGAAAACGGTCATTATTGTTGATTCTAATTGTAGTTTTCCAAATATTGAGACTTTATTGAAATCCTAAACAAGTAAAATTTTTATTGGTCTATCTTAAATACATGATGTTACAGCATATATCTAAATATTTAGAGAAAATCATAAAACAACAAATCAAAGTTAATACCAACCTTATAAGTCTATAGATGCTTTGCTGAGATAAATTTAATCTTAGAAACCGACCATACGTTTCGGGTGATTTTTCAAAGGCGTTTCCGGCTAAAAATAAATTTCAATTTTTAAGAACATTAACGGTAGACGATCTCGACCTTGCCGAGCTTTTATTTGGCGATACCTGCCCTGGCCACGGGTATCACGCGAGCTCGACCTCTTGCTTACATTTCGCACGCCATAAATCATTATATTTTGACGTATACCATACGATATAAGGCAATTTATCGCCTGTAGATCATCATTACGTGGCTATTTTTTGAGGTAAACTATTTAAGGATTTAGGTCGCTTTATCCTTTACATCATGCGTTGTATGTTCCGTGGCCGTGACTTTTCTTTTCTTTTGTTTCGTAACTTCTAAATTGTATTGTAGAAATTGTAACGTATGAATTTTCAGTAATTAATTTATAATAATTTACTTTCTGGTGTACATGATGTTTAAAATTACGGTTCGTCATTGGTTAGGTATTAAGATATTTATTCTAGAAAGAAAAAGATTTCAAATATTTATTCAGTTTAATTTAAATATCGCAAGTTTTCTGCGGACAAAATATTTTTTTATGTCCAATAACGAGTCTTCTGGGTGAGACTGCACATCAATATTATAAATATGTCAAACTATTTTTTATCTTAATAATATTTCCAAAAATAAAATATCTTATATTAATGAAGGCGAGGTCGTGTGCACCGGCTAGTTAGATAAATATTTTAATGGTAAACTCTTACCTTCGTCGTATGAGCAGGGTATCCATCTGGTGTCTTGAAAATTACTTGCAACTTCCATGTCGTATAAAAAGACAAGGCTCCGAAAACTATCCACTTTGCACCATCTGTCTCGCATCACGTCTCCGTAAATGAGTTAAGTTTGTTCGTCGGTATCCGCTGACCCTGGGAAGTGGATATCTTGTGGAATTATTTTAGATCTTGTAAAAGTACAGTCCAGAAATTTTAATATATGTAGGTAACGATAGGCGCAGTCGGTGAGCTATATAAGAAAGTTAGATATTTATTTAGCAAAAATTCCGCTATTGTTAATTTTACCCGACGTTTGTGAGCATTTTTTAAACATTAAAAACTTTACATTGAGTTTACCACTAGCGATAAAAAGTTTTAAAAAGGAAGGGTACACTCTATAGTGTAGGTACGCTTCCTTTTTTATTTATCAAAAAAATATAAAATAGCAGTTTTTGGCAAATAACTACAATTTCTTTTACAACATCTAATGATGTCATTTGTAAGTATGGGAAATTTCACATAAAAAATGTTATCAATAAAAGTTTTTTGTAAAAACAGAACTGTAGACGGCATATATATGCATCTATGTTTTTTAATATGGTTCCGCGGCAAGTAGTTATGGCGCCTGTAGAGCCTGTAGGCCGCGCGCGCGCTACACTGCATTTGCTATATCTTTCTAATTCGTTAACTAATTAATGTAATCGAATAAACCAATATTGACATAAAAGAAGAATACTTCAACTAACGGATCCCCATATTTTGAGATGAGAAATAGTATATGAAACTATTTAATGTCTATATAAACTCATTTATAAAACCATAAGGCATTTTTTGCTGAATTCGGTGAAAGACCTGTCATTTCTACAATTCTCAAAAAAATATTCTGAAACTAACATTTCGTTCCTGGAATGATATTTTGAAACATACGCGACCTAAAAAAAAATAAAGAGTACACATTTGGAAATAATGGAAATATTTAGTAAAGTTTTGTTACTAACGCCTAATTACACCATTACACGGGTATAAAACACGTTATTAAAACTTTACAGGTACGTTTTTGAAGCTTAAAATGTGTGCTTTAAAATGTCATGAGTACTTTTATTTGAAATATTAAATTAATAGTAGTTACATTTTATGAATAAGGAAAAATAACTACTTTTTATGAATAACATACATAAACGTTTGTAATTGTTTAAATAAAAAAAATCTTACATGTCAAAGGCGGGCCCTGTCCCTCAGCTAGAGCTATTGAAATGTGCCTTAATCACATGTACTGCCCTTGATAAGCAATGTACTGCTTTCATTTTCAGTTTACCTTTTTGATATAGAAATTTAAGGTATCGTATTCGTCGCTTATATTTTAAAAACATATTAAATTCTATTCTACGAGGAGGTGATGAATATACTTTTTACAAAAGTACTCGTACATTGATGATATAGACAGAGTTCCTTGTCTATTAGCCTTAAATTAAAAAAAAAAATCCAATTTTTAAAATAGTGCTCGGGTGACCATTAAGTACCTATCATTATTCAGGACATTATTTATTCGCCACTCTACTGTGTCGCCACTGTGTTCCTACCAGTGGTTTAAGTTGCATGTTTCCTACCATGTTGCATAGTAAATTTGTTAATTAAAAGAAAAACAAACTTCAAAATATGTTTCTGTAAAATAAATTAGCACGTCTTTTGTACGTATTTTCATTTATAACTATTTTTATCATTTGTGTGTACAATAAAGTATATAAATAAATAAAATACATTCGGTATTTTCTGTATTATTGAATAATATTAGAAAGAAGTTTCCAGCGCTATGATTATTTCTCAAAAACTTTTAGTATGTAAAACTTTTTCATAACTCGTTTCGTGGTCACTCTACCGAAAACTGTATTCATCAACGAGTGTCTTAAAACACTGAGTATGAGGAAAATAAAAAAATAAATATATATGTTTGATGGAAAGTACGCCTCTAAAATGAAGGCACGCCATTTTTTCAAGTCAGCGATCCGATTAATTGATAGGGTTTCCTGCTAAGTCGCGGCCAATTATGCTATTTTTTCAGCGGAGAGCGTTTTTTTCACTTTCCTTTGAAAATTTATAATGAATTACCAAGTTTATTATCAAAATGGACATGATTTATAATGCCCTTTTAGCCATAACCTCGCAAATGGCATGTTCCCTTACAACTCTCTCTCTCTCTTAGGAAACGGTATTGGGTGTAATCAGTATTTGGTATTCATTGATAAAATATCGATCACTATCTAATTAATAAAATCTGTTCTTATGAAAATCATTGAAAAATTGCCATTAAGTGTTGATTGTATATTTAAATGTATAATTATTTAAATGGGTATCGAATTAATCTAATTAACTTCATCTAACTTAGATTAGCATATGTAAAACTATTGTAGGAAGTTCTTAAGTAGAACATGATGTATACTGAACTTTTCGTGAAGCAATTACTGACTCCATCTATAAATTGTTATCTTTGAACAGTTGCATATTTTAACCAATACGGTGGCGTTGGGATTTCTGCATCCGTCATACAATAGGCAAACAATAAAGGTCAAAGTTCATTGCTTGAGTGGTTAAATCAAGTATTGGTAAGAAGTCAACACTATGTGAAAAATATATCAGTATGGACTTATTATCCGAGTTTAAAATTAAAATTTATAATTAAAACTTTAAAATTTTCGTTATTTCAAGATTATGTTTAAATATACGAATAAACATGCTCTAACACCTGATTCTTAAGATAAAGCATTTAAAAAATCACTAAAATTTCAATGTCTGGAAAAAATAGAATCGACGATAAGATCCTGTTTCTTAGATAATATCGCATAGTTTAACTGAACTTTAACACTAGTTAAACTATGTTCCAACAAAACTCGTTTCTTTTCCTTCCACTGTAAATTGTTAACAAAACGCTATTGTTGAAAGTGTTAAGTCTATAGAAAATGCTTTAGAATATTGTAATTATGATTGCGACAAGGACTCCGGTGCTCGAAATTATTGAAACAAATAATCGATAAAATCTTCCGCCGGCGGCCTCGACTTTAAAGTGAAGTTATAATAAATGAATCAATTACTGAAAAGTTTCGTCTAAGGCGGTTGACAAAAGGGTTCAGGAGTTGGAAGGCCCTGAATAGGTATTTTGTGCTAATCACCCAACTTTTAATTAATGACAACGCGTTTAGTGAATAAAAGTCGGGACATCGCTGTGTATTTCAAGAAGCGATTAAGTTGATCATTTAGGGAAATCTAAGTTCGGAACTAAGATAAATGAAGATAATTATAATCGTGATTCTGACGGTTAAGCATATACTTTGCGTGGTGAGACATTGTCTTTAATACTTACATTTTGACTAAAATATACAAAGGATGTTAGTCTATAATGTCCCACTGCTGAGCATAAGTCTCTCCAAATAATTACAAGACGGGTTTGAAGTCATAACTCAGATTGGTGGATTTTTTTGGCTGAGATTTATTTGATCCCCCGGATGCGGTTTTCTTCACTATGTTTTTCTTCAGTATGGAGCTAGTTGATTATTGTAAAAGTCCGTACTTAATAGAAAATCGGTAGGAGTTGAGTTACTCACCAATGGGAGTCGAGAAAGATTTATATAGATAGGGTTTCGTAAAAGTAACCAGCCCTTTTATCGTCCACTGCTGGTCATGGGCATTGTTTTGTGCATGAGGGATGAATGGCTTTAAAACGCCACGCTGGGTTGGCGAGTTCACTCATTTAGAGTTGGTGTAGTTCTTCAGAACTTGTGGTAGCGACTTTGTTATCCCTTAGTCACTTTTTACAACACTCATGAGATGAGAAGGGATGGTGCTATTCTAAAGCTGGCCTTACACCACAAGTCCAAACTTGTAAAAACGCCTGAGTTTATATATTCTTGAGTACCTAGCTGTAGCCTATGTGATGATCGTGTGATAAATATGTGATAAATACAGTCCTGTACAGTCTGTTTCTCGGCCACTGAAAACGAATATAATACGCTCCGACTAATTGAATTTCGTCGAGATCGCTTTCGATATCTCGTTAGTCGCCGTCGCGCCGGATCAGCCCGATATAACTCTTAAAGCACGTTAAATATAGTGTTTCCCGTATACCGGTGTGAGTTAATGGCCGGGCTTTGCATTGGAAATTTCATGTGTCTAGGGTGATAAGCCTAGCTAGCTCAAAGAATCAGCAAGCTGAAGTGGCAGTGGACAGAATCATGTATGCTGCAGGTCCCATAAACAAGGGGGAGACGAGTCCTCGAATTTAGACCGGAAATGGAACGTAGACTCTCCGACCAGGTGGACTGACGACTTGAAGAATTGAAGACTGTGTATGGTAGCGGTCCTCCGGGAGAGGCATAATCCAGCAGTAGAGAGACGCAGGCTGATAGCATGGTATGGTACGGTAAGGTGATAATCCTAGGGGTATCTATTCTCGACTTTCATTCGTGAAGTCATGAATGAGTTTTAATCCTCAAGTTTCAACATAAGTACGGATAAAAAAAAATACCATATCACTAGCTCGGCGGTGAAGGAAACCTCGTGAAAAAATCCTCATGTTCGAAAATTAAAAAAAATCGGACACATAGGTATCCACCTATTCGTACTGGGCCCGCGTGTGCCTTGCAGTGGAATTTTATAGGCCGATATCTTAAGGAACCGGCGCAGTCAGACAACACATCTCGGTAGGTATATGGCTACTTTAATCCAAGGATACCCGTAACGTCTGTTGGGATAAAATCTGACTAGCGCTTTCAGTGATTAGTCAAATAATAATTAGTCACACAGACGTTCTGATTTATTAAGACATCTTTGACCACCTTATGCTGACTATCAGTTTACAATTTCTTCAGATAACTTTCTTATAAATGTTCCGTTAATGAATCGATTTCAGCCAATAAAGTGTCACTGCACTGCCTCCTTGAACGATGGTTATTGAAAGTTGATAAACTTCTGTGGTCGTATGCTACCGCCGATCGACTGGAAAATATGAGAAGCACTAACAACACTAGCGATCGCCTGTGACTTCGCCCACGCTAGCGTAGGTATTGTATAAATAAGTTTAGATAGTTAAAAGCTTTGGTTATTTGCTTATGAGATGCACGCTCCTGACTGCAGTACAAAGGCCTCTTGTAGTAGAGACTGGATTTGCTCGCCATTGCGAGTTAGCAAATCTCACTCTAGCTCACAACTCGTACTCTTTATGGGGTTATTTAGGCCCCACAGTTGTAGCCGCAATGGAAAATTAGAGGATCAGGTTTTACGATAACCCAGCTCTTACTTATATTAGCTATCAGTAAGTGCATTCGGTTCATATAAAAACGAATGTCTATACGACGAGCCTTTCCACTCGTTTCATATTCCTCATAGCTATTTCCAACTTGGTTGTCACACTAAAAATACAAGCGGATTTTCAAGCCCATGTGAATATAAAAAACACCGTGCTACTCCGTAATGGAATTGCAGAGTAGTTTTTGGAAGTTTAAACATATATGTGAAATATAATGTGTGTACACGTGTTGTTGCGCTGATATAAAGGCGATAATGAAACGAATAGGTCATAGATAGATATAACTCTTTATTGCACACCACAACAATATACGACAGCAACAGACATTGTAAACAAATGAAATGAACAAAAGGCGGTCTTACCGCTAAAAGCGATCTCTTCTAGACAACCTTCGGGTAGAGAGGAAATAAATATTTTAATCACAGGTGTACAATATACTTAATTAAATATAATACATTCATATTATTACACATATTTATATCGGTGTGTTGTCAACTGTTCACAGTGAATTTCCCAAACATAAAAGCACTTTACACTCCTGAATTATTAATAAGTCTAACTTAAGTTCACGTTCATCTCAACTGTCGTCCTTCGATTGCTCGATAGACTGCTTAAGTCCTCAGAGATAGATCAGAGAATAATAAAGATAAGTCACGGTTTTATAACGATTAATTTCAGACTGATAATATAGTCGAGCGTTTCCACTTTCGACGAAAACATTGGCGAGATGGCGAGAGATGATCCTATAAAACACAACAAATCCTGTCTGCTGATAGGTTCTGACAGTCCAGAAAGTCAAACGTTGGAGCCCCAGGATGCGCTGCTTACTTTTGGAGACATCGTAATGGATTAGGAGAAAGGATTGGAAAAATGGGGAGGGATAGGATATGTTGGGATATAATGAGCTCTGACATATCTCACTCACTACCGAAACACGTACGTTGTACATTGGGGGAGTAGAGAATAAGGCCTTAGTGGGAAATGTAGCACATTTTACGGTAAATTTCTGTGAGAGACTGATAAAGAAAGACTGATATAGAAACTGCATTGACAAAAGTCTATGTGGGACAGGCTTAATAAATGTTTATATAGACGCTGATATACTGAAAATAAAACAAATAACAAAAAGTTCCTAACACACTAACTGGTGGGTCCACGATTTATGAACTTGTCCCTGTCACGAACTTTCTAAAGGACAACAAAACATTAATCCAAGCGTCAACCGGCCCAGATATGTTCCCTCAAAGGGACCGGGTCTGAAACATCTGGTTTGTAACAAATTTAATATTACAAGTTGCTTTGCCCTTAACCAGTGCGTACGTTTCCCTAGAGACGAGCACTGGTATGAGTAAATGGTATATCATCTTCATACAGAAACTTCAATATATACCTGACGCACACAAACATAGCATTTACACGACTCAATATCTCAAGGATATGCTATGATTCGACGCAATGTCTCAAGTAGGCCTTTAAATTTAAGCGTTTAGACTCGATTTACAATATAAAATACTAGCTGTGCCCGGCATGCATTGCATGCTCGTATTTTTTTTTGCACATAATAAATATATATACATAATATATAGCCTATGTCCATCTGAAATAATGTACCATTCAAATAGTGAAAGAATTTTTCAAATAGGTGCAGTGGTTCCGGAGATTACCTTCCCCTCCACATTACACAAACACAAAGATTACACAAACTCACAAAATTCCCACTCTCTCTTTATTATATTATGTATAATAATAATAGTATAGATGTACAAAACGCGAAAGTTATAGTTCTAGGTATTGCGGACACAATAAATGTGACATTATCTGAGGGAAGAGTATTTATTGTCGGTTCTAGCTTCTTAGATTTTGAGACTAGTGCAATCGTTAAAGAAATAAGATAATTATTATCTTAAAAGTAAGATGTTGGAGCATAACAGAGTATAGAAACAATGGAATTTTAAGTTAGAAAATTATAATCAAAACTAATAAGTCCAAATCAAAAAGGTCCCTTAGATCCGATGATCGTGAATTGAAATCTTCGGCCCGTACCATTGAGTTGCTACTACAGTACGCATTTTTTAAAATTGTCACTAGCTCGGTGGTGAGGGGAAAACATCGCGAGGAAACCCGCATGCGTCAGAAAAAAAAATCCGGAGTAGGTGTATCCACCAATCCGCACTGGGCCCGCGTGGTGGATTAGGGCCCGAAACCCTCTAGTGATTTACTAGGGGAGGTCTGTGCCTTGCAGTGGAACATGCCTTGCAGTGCTGATATATACATATATACTACCGCACCATATCAGTTATGTGGTGACGCATTCAATGGATATCTGTAGAAGATATACGGGCCGTGCTGCGGCTACAGAAACTACAGATACCCATTGATTCGGCTAGTTGCCGAATTAGTTAAGTGAGAATTATCAGAAATTGATTTCACTGGTTCATTCAATGATGCTATGGTATATTTTTTTTAATTATAAAGTGAGTGAATCGAAATGTTTTTTTTTATAGAATGGATGGCAGACGAGCGGTCGGGCCACATGATGGTACGTGATCACCGCCGTCTATGTACACCTGCAACACCGGGGGGCTTGCGGGTGCGCTGCCGACCTCGTAGCAACCTGTTCACAGCTCTTTTGAAGACCCTCAAAAGTCACGTGGTCACACATATTTGCTAACATTCAATACTAGAGGTCATTAATAAAAAATATGGGAGTGTGGAGTTCCGTCACCGTCTGCTTCATTTATGTACCATGGTCCTACGTTACCTCTCTCTTACTGAACTTAATTCTCATCTTCACAGTCTTGTAATCTGATTAAAGCATAGACGAGGCCTCGTAAATCTTTCCACGACACTTCGTGGTATCCAAATTATGTATCAACATTTATATCTGATTTCGGCACGTTTTGTGTAAAGATTTCCTTGAGAATTTATGAGCTTGGAATCGTTTTCAATTATAATTTTGTAAGCTATTACAAAAACTTGTTTAAATTATTAAACGTTTTATAAGTTATTAATTTATAATAATATCGTTATAATAATGGGAATCAATTTCATTATTTCTTTAGCTTTGCAGGGGATTCCTGGCCTAATAGGGCCTGTATTAGAAATGAAGACAATAAAATGTCAAAGGTCATATTTATGTAGGTTGATGTGAAGACTTTCTTAATTCATTTATCAAGCTATATGACCTTTGACCTTCAATCAATCTTTGTAATCTTTCTACGTTTTGTTTTTTTCTCTTTCTCTTTCTCTCTAAGTCTCTACCTACTTATATTTGTATAAGTGGCCACAGTGGGCCAAGCCGCGCTCGACTGTGCAAAAAACTTATTGTTTATTTTTCTAGTTAACTTAATTACCTAATAATTCTGCAACAAACCAATGTATTGCTGCCAAATCACATAGGTTAGTTTTTAATCACGATTCCACGTGGTTTGAAACCACGAAAAATATACAGTTATAAAATGCAATTAAACTCAAAGTCAAAATAGCTAGCCAAATTTTGATAGAACTTCGTAAATTCAATTTTTTTTGTTCTACTTTATTTATAGTGGTAGACGAGCACAACGTAAACATTCACATTATTAAATATCATTTGGGTTTAGTATATTTTCGTACAATCTCTCTCTGTGACATCGAATGCTATTCTTATTCATTGTAATGCATTAAAATAACCGTAAAACATTATTTTATAACGAAAATTTTAAAAAATATTTCACATATACCCACTCGTTTGAAGGAAATTTTAAAACAATCTCCGAGCTGAGATAAAGGAAATCGAAGTTAGATGAAGACCGCAGTCTTATAGAAGTTTCCAGATGGTGTTGCTATACTAACTTCTCAACAAATATATTTTCTTAAAACTTTATTCATTCTTTATAATGTTTGAAATACATATGTCTTGTTTCTCATATGTAATATTACATATACCTTTTTTTGTTTTCTTTTCTATAGAGAGAGAATGTGGTGTAAGTGTATTTCACCTGGTGGTAAATGGATCCTGACGCCCATTGCTATCCATAATACAAATGGTGTCATCATTAGCATACCTACGCACCATTCGATATGCGATCAGTCCATGAATTACAAACGTTGACACTCCCCCGAATGTGCTACTTACCTACCTTCACAACTAGGTTTGTATTTTTTCATATTAATGATGGCAAAACCGGCCGGTGGCCTATCCGGTGTTAAGTGGTTACCGTCGGCTTTAGACGGCTGCAATACCAGGAGGATTACAGACGCGCCGCCTACCCTACAAATGTCTATTTACAGCTCTCTTGAAGAACCCCATATCGTAATGCAGCGGAAAACCCTCAGGAGGTAAGACGTGCCACAATCCTCGGCTTCGCGGTATAAAATGTTTATTGTAATTTGGATTAAAAATGAATTTGGACTAGCAAATACAATTGCAAATAATGTTAACCGAAATATTTTTAGATTTATACCTTTCCTTAATAAAATAAATATATAATAAAAAGTAAAATAATACAATAAATAAACCACATTATTCTGAAGGCACATATACAATAAATAAACCACATTATTCTGAAGGCACATATACAATAAATAAACCACATTATTCTGAAGGCACATATACAATAAATAAACCACATTATTCTGAAGGCAAATATACAATAAATAAACCACATTATTCTGAAGGCACATATACAATAAATAAACCACATTATTCTGAAGGCACATATACAATAAATAAACCACATTATTCTGAAGGCACATATACAATAAATAAACCACATTATTCTGAAGGCACATATACAATAAATAAACCACATTATTCTGAAGGCACATATACAATAAATAAACCACATTATTCTGAAGGCACATATACAATAAATAAACCACATTATTCTGAAGGCACATATACAATAAATAAACCACATTATTCTGAAGGCACATATACAATAAATAAACCACATTATTCTGAAGGCACATATACAATAAATAAACCACATTATTCTGAAGGCACATATACAATAAATAAACCACATTATTCTGAAGGCACATATAATTTAGTACACAAGAAAATAATAGAGTAAGCTACGACAATATGACACAATGGGCATACGTTCCTTGTATGATAGCGTTATTTCTTTTCTCTGGGACAATATTTCCTGTTAAGATATCACACAATATTGTGAGCGAACAATGGTCGTTTTTACATAAAGCTTTCAAGGCGTAATGTTGTTACTAATGTAGTTACTTACTGAATAAGACGTAATGAGGAATGTGTGGTTTATAATAATGAAATCGTAACGGAGCTGACTCTGTAATTTTTTTTTTTTTAATTAGTCGTTGATGTGTTCACTACGAACAATACAGAGTTAAAAACAATTTTTTTTTGGATTTTGTCTGCGTGAACGCATATCATGAGAGAACTGGTTTATGTCGGGTCCACATATGCGTCATTTCAATATCAGTCGACATTTGTACATTATCACTGATATTGTAGGTACATGATGGATAAACCATTCGATCGATTTTAATGAAACTTAGTACAGTGATAGTTTACATACTGGATAAACTTAAGTATAGAACAGTTATCCCTTACTGCAAAAGACATTTCCCGTAAAAGAAAGGTAATCAGCGATATAGTTCCTAAAATTGCCATGCTGACAATCAGGGCTGTGTATCATCGGAGGTTTACAGCTAAAATTGAGTTGGACGCTCATTTAGTGCAGTCATATGACAAACGGACAGCAGGCTATGCTACTGTAACATGTATTTATTTAACTTAAAATTTATCTGCTATTATGTGTCTAAATATGTTTCTCTATTCGTTTGTAACTGTAGTGTCCTGTAACTGTAATCTGAATAAACGTCTGACATGTAGCAATATAGCAAGTAGGTATATTAAATACAAATTTACATTACAAGGAAGCTTAAGAGATTTTCTGGGATTTATATTAAAAGTTTACACAAAACGCTGTGTCGAAAATGGCGTTTTGATGGATCAGAAACATCTGTTCGAGCAAATGAGGTTTGCAAAGATAAGGTGGAATCATCTTTCACTTTTTGTCTGCCTCCTGTTCGCATTTTCCACGCTCGCCTGCAACGTTTGTTTAAGCGTAAAGAATTATCGATATGTTATTTTCGGACTCGGATGGGATAATATTTTTCTTAAACAATATTTGTAAACACTGTTGTCAACATGTTATACGTATCAACATGTTAACCAGTGTTATACGTATCGGGAAGTGTTATACATATACTTTCCGACGGGTGAACGACAGGCTGGACCGATGGCGTAAATACGCCAGTAGTGGCTAGCTGAGATGAGCGGAATATCGTCACTTTTTGCTCCTGGCTGAGCGGCTTCTGCGCTCGCTCTAAACCATACATCGATTCTGGTAAGATCATTAGGACCACAAGAATTTAACAATTTCAAAAAAAAAGCCATATCTGGTTTCTCCGGGAGTCAACTATTGCAAAGAATTCTAAAATAAATATTCCACCTAACAAAAATAAAATATCATAACAGATTATACAAATAAATAGACAAGGAGATGATAAACATGATAATTTGAAGTTGCGTATCTCAGAGGGCTATTGTATACAATTTACCATTAAACAGATCGCCTTGTTGGCTTTGATATAGTTGCTGTAGTTATCTTTAATCCAAGTTAGACGAGTGTGGTTCAGACAGTCCGCAATCAAATATGTATTCGACGGTCAAAATTTACAATCTGCAGTCTGCACACAAATCGAGGTGACTGGAAACCTATCTATTCCAACCAAAATCACGCGGAGAAAATTTAAGAACCCTCTTTGTAGAACTTATCTTGCAACAGAGTTGCATGCAAAAATACTTTGAAACCACGCGACATTTCTAAAACAGAGCATTTGTTTATGCTTTGAAATAAGCTATGAAACGCTTAAGGGTGTAAGAACTTACTCGTATGTAAATTTTTGGAAGACATTTGTGGGGTAGGGTGCAAGGCGCACGGGATCTCACAGCCACTGGGTGCACTCGACTACCCACGTTACCCCCTCTCTTACAGAATACTACCTTAAATACCATTTTATCCTATTTGCCCAATTTACGTACGTGTTTTGGTAGTGAGTGAGATATGGCCAGAGCCCATCCCCATCCCGCCCTATCCTATCTTTTCCTACTCTCTCAACCCCTTTCTCCAAGTACATTCTTACACCTCCAAAGGTAGGCAGCGCGCGCATTCGAGTCCATCCTAACGTTTGTCATTCTGGACTAATGTTAGCATGTACGTGTCCGGATGTCCATGGGCGACAGTATCCACTTACCTATTTAGACCTACTTACACAGTATCGATTTAGAACAAAATGGAGATGGTATATCGAAAAGCTGACTTCCTCAATATATGGAAATAAATTCAAAAAAAAGGTAAAAAGGAGTTTTCTAGAAATCTCATATTTATATTTACGCGAGCGAGTGCGATAGTAATTGATATCCACTTCACTTAAGTGCAGGTTATCAAATTGACGGCAATACCTTACACAGATCTGTGTTTGTCGAACTAATGGACAGCTAACAAGTTTTGTGTCACTTAAATATGTATATCCTGTAAATGTACCTACGAGTATGTTAGTGACAGGCGGTAGAATATGAACTACTTTCATGCGTTTTAGAGCTTAGCAGAAAAACAGTTTGTTTTATAAAGAATGTGAAGGACGAACAGACAGTTCGTCTATCGATATGTTATCAATTTAATTATCAATGTCTTTTAAATATACCTATGTATATGTAAAATTAAAATTTGAGTGTTCTCTTCTATATTTCAACAATATAATATACACATATAGTAGTTAATTTGTTACTAAATTAGTCTCATTTGGGATATGTAATAATTTTCTTGTACAACTGTTTGGTTTTTACAAAAATGAAATAGAATACAGGATTAAACAAAAAATACCAGTTGCGTACCACGCGCGTCGCCCGCCTGTACTGTGCAATGAGCGCAACGAAACTTTTAGACAGAACAGCAAAACTTTACATGTTCGTAACTTTTGATTTTTTTCCTAAAATAATTTATTTTTTTGCTGGAACGGTTTTATATTTTTTGAATTGGTAGGCGTGTTTCAAATTTTGCGTTATTGCGACACGTTGCATACAGAAAGGCGAGTGAACGAACAAACAATCAAAATAATTTGTAGCTTAATAAATTCTATGGAATCAATACAAGGCCTCAGCCTACTTAGAACGTGTTCTTTATGAAAACAGATTAGTAGATTTCGAAACAGACAGTCCTCAGGGTGACATAAAGATTAGCATAAATAAATTATTCCATACTTTCGGGTCGACATCCTTCTGGGATCGCTTCTAATTTAGATTGTGTCGGATTATTTACCATTCTTTTCTTTTAAAAATTCCTATTTGAATAATCTATGAAATACAAATTTTGGCTCGAAATTTAAGGCAATTTTCTTTCAATTCGGAAAGGAATGGAAGTGAAGTTGCACTGAGTATTCTGAATAGGAAAACCCGATTTGTCGATACCTTTATTGCGAACTTAATGAATAGAACTTGTTTAAAGTTTCTTGTATATCTGATATCGGATTCAGATCGGAACGGGGGAGAGTCTAATGACGTCGTAGCAAAGAGTGGGGTCGACTTTTTCACTGCGAGTCTTTTAATTAAAAACCACCCGCGTTCGTTTTAACTAAAGCAGGCTCGACGGTCGAATCAAACTGCGAAGTGATCTGTCTTTCAGGTTTTAATTACTGTGCTATTTCATGATCAATAGTTTTTTTTATAAAAACGTAGTGGAAGCATAAAATCTTATTCACTATTTGGCAGAGGTTTAATTAGGTACTTCTCTATTAAAAGTGTTTTAAAAGCATGATCGATGTTGTCATCGATCACGTACAATGACACCGTTTATAATATGCTTAATTAATAATTAATGAAATCGCAAACATTAGAACACACATTAAAAATTCATTACTATATGAAAATGCGCCACAGTTTTACTTTAACCTATCTCTGTAAAAAGTACCTACGTTAAAAATACCGATATTTACATTTAACGAACAAAACACCCGAAGCGTCTGAAAAAACAATTTTCTTCCACAGAAAATAAATATAAGCAAATAAAATTTTGTAACACGTCCTCGCGAATTCGAACAATGTATTTCTGAAGCAGTGCCTCAAATTACAAAGCAGCACAATCCTAAACTTTATGAGCTGTTTGATGAGGGTGCTAATAATTGACAGTTTTATTATTGTGCCAGACCCTTTTAAAAGGCATTCGTATGGTCGCGACCAGCAGTCGATAAAGATCTGGTGAACGGTAAACATAATGAACTTTGCTTGTGAGATTTAATTTAAATGAAGGTTACGAGCATGCCTTTCTTTTAATCGAATACCATTACTTGTCGTAAATCGTGCCATACCATGTTTCAGAAGTTTTTAAATCAATTCTATATTTATACTGCGAAATTGCCGTATGGTGTCGGTCGACTTTGGTATAGCACGACCTCATCTATTCTTGTATATTTCGTCTACTAAGGGATAACAAAGCCTCAAGCAGGGGCGGTTTAGAACCCCTCAGCATTCGGAGAGACATTGCGTCTCCTGCAAAGTCCTGCATGTTGTACCGCATGTACAATGGGGAATGCTTTGAAGAATTGTTCAATATAATTCCCACCTCAGGTTTCTACAACCGCACCTCCCGTCACAGAAGTGCGGTCCATCCTCATTTCCTTGATACGGAGGTGTCGCGCACTGTTCGGTTCAAAAGTAATTCCATACCGCGAACCCGTAGGCTGTGGAATGAACTGCCTCAAGAGGTCTTTCCAGTATGCTACGATATGGAGTTCTTCAAGAAAGCTGTGAATAGGATTTTGCAAGGTCGACGGGTGTCCATGGGCGGCGGTAACATTTACCATCACGTGGGACTGCATGCTCGTTCCCACACTTGTGTATAAAAAAGCACTGGGGAACTACGCTATCTCTAAAAGGGTGAATTCTCTAAATCGCTTGGCCAGCGTGGTGTTTTAAGGCCATACATCCCCCATGCACAAAACACTGTGCATTAGAAGGCCGATCTAACAGAGTACGATGAAAGGGCTTACTTTTTAACTGTATTGTAAAGTGAAAATGATTAAATATACTTTTTTGTAATCATTATGTTTTTGTAATGTAACAATTAATTATTTAATAATACCAGTTGGTTATTTTAACAATCGCAATAAACTTTTTGGCGGTATTATTAGTATCGTAGTAGTAAATAGGCAATATTGAATATCTCTACAATTGTTTTTAAGAAATACTGTTAAAATTAAAATCTTTAATTAAAAACCTCATCCTACAATACAATAAAAACCACAGACGTGCGATTTTTTTTGTTATAATCGATGCTGAAATACGTTTCCAAACCGATGGTTTCACGTATCTTCGTATTATCTTTCTCTTGTGACATTGGTGATTTAATACAATAGATCAAATTCAATAAACTACGGACATATCAGCGAACGTACGGATTACGTCCGGCGGCGAATATAGCAGTCATTACGCGAACGCTAACCAAAAAGAATCACCATTAAGTTAATTGCCGAAAGGTCTGCCTTATCAGTTTTCCGCTTCGGCGACTGATTAACGATTTACGAAAATAGCTTTCGGTACGGCCTATCGGCCAATATTTTCTGTTATCTTGGGTCCGATGCTAGCGCGACAAAATTTTCGCATTCATGTAAAATAGCGGTGTGATTGAAACGGTTCACGATGTTTTAATTTTAATATAAATATTGATATTCATTCAAATGAGAATTACCTACCACTTAACTAGTATTAATTTAGCTGAATCTACACTAAAGTGGATGAATAGCGAGCGACCGACGACATGTTACAGTCTGTTCAACAATATAATAAATGTTATTCAAACCGGGTACGCACGATTTATTATATATTTATTATTATAGCCGATATTTCGGTCCAGTTAGATGAACCGTGTTACATGTTACATGGTTACATGTGTTATGGTTATGTATTACATGGCTCATGTAACTGGACCAAAATGTCGGCTAAAATAATAAATAAATCATAAGTAACCCGTTTACATAATAATAATTATGTTTAACAACGATAACAAAAGCTTAAAAGCTTATGTTAAACAATACTTATATTATGCGCTGCACATTCGGCTACTACTGTTTATCTGGTTTCAAAACCAATGCAGGCTATTGAAAATATTGTATGTAAATTTAGGGAAATTTACGACAAACTTCATTTTATGTGAAATGAGAGTGAATCTTTATCCTTGAGAGATCAATTATATTTATTTAAATGTATAGTCTATATTTTAATATTGATTTACTGTCTCTAAAGTGTAATTAATTAAATTTACCATAAGTCATTTTGATAATAATGTATTTTGTACTTTGTTCCAACGTTCATCATACACGAGTCTCCATACACCCATTATACGATGTTGCATTCGATGAATTTGCATGACTGACTGTGAGTTTATTTTGTGTAAATATTATTCTCCATTATCTTTATGTAAAACTTTATGTTTTGTTATTTTCTAATCAGTAAATACTGTGGAGTTGTTATTGTTTTACGAACTCAATTTTCAGCAAAAATCTTGTCAGAATTAATGCTTTTTGGGAGCGAGGCGGCTTCAGTTTTACTTGAGTTGAAAATGTTATTTTTTTTTACTTGTTTTGAGTGAAATTCATAACCAATTTTCTAATTGTTCACTGAGCAACAAATTTCAAAACAATCCGCGAAAACCTTAAAATCTCTACATTGGTTAAACATCAAATTATATCCAAATTATAAAGATCAAATTATATCCGTTCGTTTATCAGAATCGGTTCTATAATTATTAAAACAAAACTTTGAAACACAAAATTATTAAAGGTTAACGGGTTAAGATTCAACATACCTCCAAGCGAATGAAACAGGAGGCATAAAATATATAAGTAGGTAAATATGAGTAATAATAACCAAAATATTTGTGTATTATAATTCTGTATATAAGAGGTAAAGATACAGAATTACAAGCACAAAAAATGATATCTTACACAGTGAATAAAAATAAGTCGTTGGAATGCAATTTTACCATTAAATGGAAATTACTTTTAGAGATATGTTTAAAACTATTGCTTGTAGGCCTTTTTATCATATCAAGTAAGTAGTAGCGTAGGTAGGAGGTACGTAGGTAAGTTGAGTAGGTAAAGTAACTAGCGTTTCAGAGACTCTTCTCGTACATGGTTACATATTTTAATTAGTTAGTTGTGTTATTGCATAGATACATACTCGTAGTGTATTTATTAATTACATTGTTGTAAGCATTTGTAAGGTACATAATATTGACTATATACCTAGTAATTATTTGGGAAATTCATTACGCTTATTTCAATGTAATAAAATTATTTAAAATTGCAATGTATAATACATACATATTTAAAATTACCGGAATGTTTTGATTTAAAACCACACGCGATTTCTTAAAGAGTTTCTCGTGTGCCTTAAGGTTTATAGATTTTAATGTATTCTCTTTTAGAAGATACTGTGAACTACGCTCCGTGTTTGAAACATAAAAATGTCACAAAACGTTATAATAATGGATTTCGTAAAAATATGAAATCATTTTCATAAAATCAGATTTTTTTTTGTTTTAATTGTAAAGGTATTACGATGTCCTACAAATCTTTTTGTACTTGCGTGGCTTTACAAAAAAGGGCACACGACAGAAGTCGACCAAGCCTAAAAAGAGTCACGGAAAAAAAATATCGCGAAAGAGAAAGCTCCGAGCTTACGCTGAATTTGAGAAGGGTTACTAATGGACATTTTTGTTAAAACGACAACCGCTATAATGATTTCGTTCATTCAGCCGGGCAGAGGTAACAAATGAACAGTCTCTATAAATAGGAAAATAAGAGCATAACAGACCATATTTTCTTTTTTAAATTCAATTTACAGAACGTACAACATAAAGAACATTATTTTCAATTTAATTAACGTTAGACTAGTGTAATTGACATTTCCTATTAAAATAACAGAAAACTTGAATACTTGATACAATCAACAGTTTTTAATTAAACCTCTACCTGGCAGCCAATTAACCTCGCAATGCAGGGTTTTCTACTATACATTTTGTATAGAACCTTGAAGGATGTAGCGGATCTGATTGAAAAGCCTACCTTGCAGACATGCAATACAAGTTAAGGCATAGTGAAAACGAGGGGGAGTAAGGGTGGAGGAAAAGTGGAAAATAACCGTATCACGTAAACGACGTTTGAATATTCCCACGTGGACGTATTCTGTCATTTCGTGTACATTTCTCGCTCCACAGGATGGTTGTTACATTTGTCGTGGTACCGAGAACGTAAGCTACGAGCTGTGGTAGAAAAGTGGACGAAAAGGTTTTGGGGTGCAAGTTGAAAGAGTAGGAGAAATTTAGCCGGCCAACAACCGCGTTCAGTGTAATTTCAGCGTTACGCGAGGGACTACGTGTATTTGAGTTACGGAATACAAATACGATGTAACGTAGCAGAACTCAACAAAGTTTTGTGACTAAAGGACATCAAAGTTGCGTTTTGCTTTAGTTTATTATCATCATACCCTAACAAGTTTCATTAATTTGTTAGATACAAATTGGGGAGTGTATTCTATAGATTAAGGTACGTAGTATAAATAGTGTTTAAGATTGTTTAAATGTTCTGGACGAAGTTTGCAAAATTTTCAGTATAGGACCTCGTTTTCTTAGCCTTTGCCGCCTTTGTTGTAAATAATGGGACTGTTTTTGAGTTATATGATATGACGTGGCCTTAAAATTCTATTATTTGTTTGACTCGTTGAAAATATTATTTTATGGGATATTTTCATTGGTTAACTTAAAGAGTGTGCGTGTGCCTATGTCATGGATCAAGAGATACACACAAAAACTAACACAAACTATTCTTATTGTATGTGGACAATTCATTCCAGTTGGAGGTCTGTTTCAATAATTTATTATTTTGTTTGGTACTATATTTTTTAGTTATTTGTCTCAAGTAATTCGATTTTTGTTTTTTCTGAGTGTTATTTAGATTATCTAGTGATATACCTAACTTACAAATAGACACTGAACGGTACCCACTTCTGTTAGTTGAATTTATGTTCAGTAATTACCAATAAAACCTTACTCCCATTATAGGTTACAGGTTAATGGTAACTGTCATTGTAAGTCTTAAAGGCAGTATAAAAATACCTACTTGTAATTTTAGCTTCTAAGTTATTTGTTAAAGAAGTAAAAAGAATAACAATATTTTATTCATTTATTTATTACTAGCTGTTGCCCGCGACTTCGTCCCCGTGGACTTTAGTTTATAAACACCGTCTTTACCTTCTTAGGGGTATTTGGTATTTACAAAAATGATCACACACATTATTTCTTATAGCTTATTTTTTACCGAACAAATGTTCGACGTGATTCTTTAAATTAATATAACTTTTTTATTTATGAACTGATTGAAATAAAACAAACACTAAATTTTAAGTGAAGCTTACCACAATACATTAGTGAAAACCGCATCCAAATCGGTTAAGCCGTTTCTAAGATTAGCGCGCACAAAAGCACAGACAAACAGATAAACAAACAAACAGACAAAAATTCTAACAATCATTGTTTCGGGTTCTATTGCGTTGATAAAGGCCCCCAATAATATTTTTCTCATACATCTTCCACGTACAGACAGCGATCAGTTACATTGTTATTATATGTATAGATAATCCAATATTTTTATCTGAGTCGAGTAAGGGGATTACGTAAAAGGAATTACATACTGCAGTTTATATACATATTTGTATAAAGAAATTAAGCATTATACTGTCAGCAATAAAAATATCGAATGGTTTAAAATAAAACGACACAGGAGAATTTGTTTTTAAACACAGAAACAACTTTAATTTGACATCTATTGTAGTAATATTACAAAGAGACATGTTTTTTCTATATTTATGTAAGCGGTCTATAAAATAACTTTATATTTTAATTTTATAAATAGTTGTGATTTTTTTGTTTATTTTATATAAGAGGTAAAATCGAAAGTACTGGACAGATTTTGGAAATTGTTTGACTTTTACCAAGGTAACTTTACTTTGGTAAAGGTATGTATAATATATAATAAGGTATGTGTAATGGTATGTACATGTATTTGGGTTCCCTGGCTAAGAAATGGTTATGACAGCTGAGTGAAGCCAGGGCGGGTAGGTAATAGTTTTTTATACTATTTTTAAATTAGTCAAATGATTATTAATATTTATAGTAGTGTATTAAAAATGAAGGCTAAGCGCTCAGCGCTCGAGAGCCGAGTCAGAACTAGTGACTCAGGGCAATTTTAAACCTTTGAAAATTAAACCCTCACGTCTATAATGCTCACTAGCATTTAACGTTTAAGTACTAAGGTTCATATTTAATCATTTATATACCAAAAACAAAACATACTTTGTGCCTTTAGACCTTTAAGTTTGTAGTGACAGAACACATTAGCGCTCGCTCTCTTAGCGCTTAGCGCTCTCAAGCGTTCAGTCAGTGCTCATTTACAACAGACTTTATTAATGTTATTGTATTAGAAACTAGAGTTAAATGAACGTGAAGGAAAGTCCTGAATTTTTTTAATAAAATACATATATTTTCTGAACTTGTGACTAATTAATACTAATTATTATACTTTCTTACTTGATTAATTTCGACAATCTACTCTTGAAATAATTCATCTTCTGTAATATTTCAGACACTTGACTAGTTGGTTCTTGATGCCACAAACAAAAGTTTATATTGCGATTTATTTTTGTCGAATGGATTAAAATAGAACTTTTAAATTTGTTTCCTTTATATTCCACTCTGGGGAGAATAAAAATACGTTCATAAATTTACCGAGAGTTATTTCCATTTAAATTTTTACAATAGAGCTTCGAACTCGTATGTGACATTAACTGAGCAAACAAACCATATTAAGGAAATATCTGAAATAACAGCTGAAATATTTTAATTTAAGGCAGTTTCTATTTTCTATATTCTTATTTTAAATTCTATATTCTTAAAGAGTTTCTATATTCTTATTTATTATTTATTAGAATCTTTTTCATATTTTTTAGTAAAAACTCCATCGCTATAGAAGTTACAATTACTAAAAACGATTATGGTAAATCATAATAAATACATTGTTATTAACTCTATTTAACTCTATTAACTCTTGTTATTAGATACATTGTCGAATCACCCTTTCTTTGTTTTAAGATTATTTGTAACTAGTGACCCGCCCTTGCTGCGCTTCGGTTTATAAGTTTTTTTTTTTTTTTCAAAATAAAATGTAGCCTATATTAGACACAGATAATGTAGCTTCCTATTTGTGAAAGAATTTTTGAAATTGGTTCTGTAGTTCCAGAGATTACCCCCAACATACCCACAAACAAACACACAATTTTACCTCTTTATTATATTAGTGTAGACTAGATCCTTGGTTTAATATCCGATATTTAATATTTATCTTAAAAATCAGATGTACAGATTTTAACACATTGCTTTAGCGATATAAATTATATATTTATTTTTTAATTCCACTAAAATTTCAATATCTTAGAAACTAGAAGCGACAATAAAGTCCCTTTTGTTAGACAATGCCCCATATCAACTGTATTGTCAATAATAAAATATGCATAATATATGCATATAATGATAGATATAATGATACATTATGTATTTTTATCGAGTTATTTTTTATAGTAGGCAAGTAGGTGATAATAGTAGGTATACGTAACAACTTATTAATATTTAAAGGCAATAATAAATATAATAAAGGCAATAATATGCTTAGATTTTCCCATATTTTTGAGCTCATTAGACAACAAGGAGAAATATTATGAAGACTGCCAATTGCGAACTTCGTAGTTTTGCATTTTTCGAAAGTGTGTAAAATGCGAATGAAAAAATGAAACAAATGGATAAAAAGTAAACCTTTTTAAACAAAGATGTGTAAACTATATACTTTCTTATTTATTAAATATATAAGAATAAAATAAAAAAACTATTTAGTAAAATTAAACAAATAAGGCTATGAAAGAGTACGAGCAAACCATTTAACATCCTTAAATTCAATTTTTTTTATTTGCAATAATATAAGTTAAATCGACCTTAAAAATGTGGAGTCTTACTAGAAAACAGTGTCTAGCAATGTACTGAGTACTGTTTGATTGTTGGCAAATACAATATAAAGTTCTGTTAAAATAATTTCACTGCGCATTGCCAGATACTCGAGTTGTAACAGTTATTCAAATAATTTTTCACGACTTGGCGTCCGTTAAAATTTAATTTTATAAAAATTCTCGTGAAGCAACAGAAGTTGAAACGGTGCGGCGACATTTTAATTTGTTCCAGTTTTTGCGTACCGTTTTCCAGATTAAATTTTGCCCTTACTTTTATATGTCTACACCTGGGCTTTACTGTATTTCAATGTATTTCACTTCCCTAATTTAATTTAAAAAAGTGCAAAGACAATGTAGAACGATAAAAAAAATCTTTTCGTCTGTTAGGCGTAGGGCTCTCGGCGTCGCTGGTCGCAACTACCTGCGACTAGGCGACCAATTAGTTTGACAGTTCTTGACACACCTCAGGGACAAAACAGTGCTTGGGTAGTGGTACCTTTGAATTAGCATAACCACAAAACGGTAGTCCTGATGTACCTGTCTGTGATTATGTTGTGGTTATGCGTTGTGGAAGGGGAAGACACTCCCGCGCACGGTGTCACCGCTTGCGGTTGTTGCGGTTACGTGTTATCAACACGTGGTCCTTGTAAACATAAATTCGCTGCCGCCCACTTTTTTGTGTTTTAAAGTGGTATGTCTAAACATAGCCAATATGACCAGTTCAGTGGCTCAGTCGAGACCAGCATTTAGGTCGCTCGAAGAAACCGACGAGCCACAATCAGCACCCACGACCACCCACAATATGACATATGACAGTATGGCTGACCCTTCTATGGTTTTATTGATTCATTGATCCTGTGGTCCCAACGACCAGCAGCGCAACCACGCTACAATTACTGGTCGCCGCTACTAGCGACCTCGTATGGCCGATGGCCTATAATTTAAGTAATAATGTATACCTACCTACTTTTGTAATTTTTAAGAATTCCTGGAACCATTAATCTGTAGATTGAGGGGGGAGAGTGCACGCTGCAATCCAACAGCCGCTGGGCGCGCTAGACTGGCCACGTTACCCCTTTCTCACAAAAGACTACCTTGAAATGTACTGCATTTCCCACTTTATCGTATTTCCCCAATGTACGTACGTGTTTCGGTAGTGAGTGAGATGTGCCAGAGCCCATTCCAATCCCATCCTATCCCTCCCCATTTTCCCAACCCTTTCTCCAAATCCATTCCTATATCTCCAAAGGTAGGCAGCGCATCCGGGGGCGTGCCTACATTTGTCATTTTGGACTAATGTTGGTATGTATCTCGGATGTCTATGGGCGATAGTATCCACTTACCATCAGGTGAACTGTATGCTCGTCTTCCGCCTTCGTACATCCAAAAAAAAAGATTAACTCGAAAATCACGAAGTAATTTGTTAAATCGGCTGCTAATTCCAGGAAAATTATTTGATAAAAGTATTGAAAATTTCAAATCTATTCCAAACTGGGTACGCTCAAAACACACCTACAAGATTAATTAACTGATATTAGATATTCCACGGAAACAATTTTAATATAACCTATCATAAATCAACCTACAAGCTCAATATTATTATAGTTTATTAAAATATTTCCTATTATTAGTTTCATGTATACGAGTATCTATGTATTTTATATGTTACTATTTAGTTTAACTAGTCCTAAAAGATATTGTCAACTCATATATTTTTTGTTTCTTTTAAACACGTAATTACCATACTATACCATCGGTTTATGTCTCTCCCTTCCGAAGATAGGCCTTGCCTAAGGGCGACGTCACGAATCTGTGTTGTGTTATGCTGTGTCCCGTTCCGCTCATCAGTGTTATGTGTAGCACGACTCACTTATCATATATTTATATGCAACATGCCATGTTCTGTCGTAAACACAACATAGTCGAATATTATTGAAATGTCACGCAGCGCAACACCTAACAAAACAAACAAAACACCTAACAATGTGCGCCGCGATGCACGTAGCGCACACTTGAGACAGATATTTCATAGCATACGCAAGAGTGAAGTAAAACATGGCTAGCGCAGCTCGCTAGAGCTCGGCACAACACAACTCAATTTCATTTAGCCTCGCTAAAGCTTGCTTGCATGCTTGCTTGCTAATGCACCAATGGGATAGATGATTCCGTGAATGGGGACCAAGTATCAAGTAAAGGTAGGACGCATTCCAGCCAGGTGGACAGACAACTTGAATTACGTTGTATCGATTGAAAATAAAATGTATTTTTTCGGAATATTATAAGTATTGAATCACGATTCTTTCAATTAGAAGGATTTTCCGGTTACTAACAAGCGAGCACAAGGAAAAATATTATTGGATTTACATTTTGTATCTTTACGTATTTTATTTGAAAATTTTATTAAAATTTATATTTTTTATGCTGGAAATTAAATATTCAGCTTCTGAAAATAAAAAAATAAAAAACATTTTACTAGCTTTTGCCCACGGTTTCGCCTGCTTAGGACTCAAGTTAGTGTAACATAATATAAGGAATCTTCCAGATCTATCAGTAACGAGCAACTTTTGGAAAATACCCAACAGCACTGAGAACGTTTGCATGTTTCGCGTAGTCGAGATTATTCTTGTTGTGTCTTTCAAAAGTCCCATGACTCGTATCAACACAATGCCAAGGCAGGACGTCAAAAATCTAGATTATCAGGACATGGTTATAATTTATAATACTCCCACAATATGTATTGTACTTGTAGGTAGGTATATTTCAGCGAACGAAGAACTAAGAGAATAAATTAAGTGGATCTGCTTATTTATTCATTCTTCATTCATTCCATTAGACTCATTCAATTCGTCAACCAGCTGCCAGGTGGTTGTTTATCATTCAGTGACTTTACTGCGTGGAACAAAGAGCGAAATTGATCGATAACTATAATACCTACTTATTTTATACGATTTATTTTATTTTTAATATATACAAAGTCACGTAATACTATATATAAATATTTAGATAATATTACATCAGAATCTTGGAATATTATATGATTTTTTCGTAAATATACGTTTTACGTAAATATACGTCTCGTCTCGTTTTTTCACATTTAGCAACACTAGATGAGATGTTATGATTTTTTATAATTCGAATTTGAAATCTCGCTAAGAAATTGTTATCAAAAGAAGGCTGAACATAACCTTACCGTACCATTCAAGGCTCGACACTACACACGATCTTCGGCTCTTTTCATCCAACTACCGCCGGCAAACTTCTCCAAGTCATCGGTCCACCGCAGCGCGTCCTACACTGCGCTTCCCTGTGAGGTTGGACATTCACGAACAAGTCAAGCAGCTCAACAAGGCAGGTCAAAGCAATTGACAACAGCAGTTGTTCGTGGACTCACGCACTACATACGATACTGTAACTTAATTCCATTTAGATATCTATCTCTTACACGTGTTTACTACGTTAATGCCTAGTAAATAGAGTATCATCATATATTCATTATGTAAATTAGGGTCTTGGAAAAGTAGGATTTAGGAAGGAAACTAATAAATTAGTTGGATAAGTTCTTATACTAAGAAGGGACCTTAGTATAAGGTTTGAATTATAATAAAGATGTGAGTGAGCGTACAACGTTCAATTGTGATTAGTTAGCAAATTGTAAACTTTTACATTTTGAGTGATTTTCAATATATCTATTGAAATTCAATATATCTCTTGAGAATTTTCAATATATCTATGAGCATGTTCTGCAATACACAATTGATATGTTCGCATTTTGAAAACTTTTGGTAATGTTCATCAAATTTGTAATTTTTCAGTCAGCTCTTTTCGCTTTAGTGAAATACCTGTACATTTAGCGATCAAACTGTTTGAGATATATATTTAATTATAATATATTTACTAATGGCAATTGAATCTGAAAAATCTTTGGGACAGACACATATATTTTGTAGTATATTTCTGTATATGTTAATATGTGTCATATTATCTTGTGTTGTTAGGTTATTATTTATAACTAGCTTCTACCCGCGGCTTCGCTCGCGTAGATTAAGCACCTGTAAATATTTTTTGTTACATCTGTCTGATATGATGAAAATCACACATTATCACCTGGACATTATTCAATTCGGAGTATATTATTATGTCAAATGATGTTCCTGCACACTACTGCTTCCAGAAATACTGAATTTCAAGTAAACATGCATACTTTCCCAGCCCTATCGGGTATTTTCCAAAGGTTGATCATGCTCGTTACTGATTTTAGAAAACCTTCAAAATGTTCGGTTTGTTCTTTCCACAACTTCTAGTTACATGATTTAAATCAATTTGTCTATCGCATCGTACGCGACGGCTTCTTGTCAAAGAAGTGGGAGTACATCACATTTTGATGACGGAAGCCGCGGTTATTGTAATCCGAGGTGGGCGTTGTAATGCATAGTTCCGCACAGCAATTGCTTTATAAGATATCTAGTAAAACATGCGGAAGATGCAATGTCGCTCCGGATGCTAATTGGCTCTAAACGGCTTGTGAGAGTGTCATACCATACCATCAGCCTATGTCTCTCCACTGCATATGAAGCATATGAAGATGACACATACACCAGTTTTCCTTCTGGACAACTAGCTATAAGTACATTAGTTAAAACCCGATCAAAATCCGTCCGGTAGTTTTTACGTGATACTTAAACAAACATACAGACACAGAATTAATAACTTCTAGTTTGGGTTCTGTGGCTTCTAAAAAGACTTCTAAATTTCTTGTTGTACTATAAATTTCCAGATTGTACAGACTCAACGTATTAGTGTTTTATTATATGTAGGTATAGATCTAATATGACTGAGTGATGGTAGGCCCGATGAGGGTAAATTGTAAATTCATTATCAGCACTAGGTCTGCCTCAATACTAGGTAATAATTGTAATATAATAAATCTGAATCTGCCGAGCTAGTGATAATATGGGAATAACATAAATGTTTATATTATTAGGAAATATTTACAAAAAAATAATAATTTAATAAAGTGGCAAAGGAATACTTATAATATGTGAAACTAACTGCAGCCTGCAGCTTCGCTCACGCAAATTTAATTATGTTTAATTGTGATTCCAATAAAATTTTACATCCAACATTTGAGATTTTCGCGTTTTTCAAACATAATTATCTATTTAATCGGGTCTCAACAAGATGGATACAAATTGTCCTCGATATGGAATCCAGTGATTAATAAATTTAATAAAATTAAACTCGTGATTTTTCGTTTGACGCTACTTCTGATTTTGTGATTTTACGCAACTTTCCGGACTATGAATATCAAATGCGGTTAGTTGATGAAACTGCTCACAACTCTCGACGTGGACTACCCGCCTCTGCTCGTGACCATGGTTGGTGCAACCCAACCCAAATGTCGAGTAAATTAAATAACGACTCTATTAAATAGATAAATATCCTGTATTTTGCCCCCTGACACAATTTTGCAAAAGGTTAAACACGTGTTTCTCTTTTAGAATATTTATAATAAGTTTCAAGTTAATATAACTATCAAATATTTTTTTCCATACAAATTTTGACACCCCGTTTCACACCTTTTTCTTTTTCTTTTCTTTATGACAATAAGGTGTCAGACGAGCATACAGTCCACTTGATGGTAAGCGGATACTGTCGCCCATAGACATCCGCGATACACGCCAACACCAGTCCAAAATGACAAACGTTGGCATGCCCTCGGATGCGCTGCCTACCTTTGGAGATATAGGAATGGATTTGGAGAAAGGGTTAGGAAAATGGGGAGGAATAGAATGGGTATGGGCTCTGGCACATCTCACTCACTACCGAAACTTGGCTACAGAGGGGTAACTTGGCCAGTCGAGCACGTCCAGCGGCCGTTGGATTGCACGTGCACTCTCTCCCTCAGATCGATCAAAAAGACTAAAATTGACAAAAAAATCAGTATTTGTTGACTACTTTTTGACTTTAGCACAAACAAAGACACAGATATACGTTGTTTATGTAAATAAAATAGAAATAATACATTGTTAATTCAATCGACTCAATGTAAAAATTGAATGGGATTGAGGAAAGCCATTTAAATGCTTTCCAGGCTAAAGAGTTCTTCTCCACGAATGTAGGCAGCGCTAATCGGCAATCGGCAACTCAGCAACTCGGCGGATCGACATAACATAATTAGTATAATATGTAAACGACTGAAATAATACATATATGTATTTATATATAAATGTCAATAAAAAATTCAGTTCAATTTATTAATCACGTGTAAGTAGGTATGGGCTACGTAAACTTCTGTTTACGTAGCCCATACCTACAAGAGCGCCTACAAGATCAAAAATCTGTATGGATAGTTTTATGCACATATAATAATCACTAATTTATTTATTTTTAATGTAACAAAAAATCATACATGTTAAATAATTTTTAATTAGACATAATGGTTTTACTTTACCGATTGGTAAATTAAAATATCTTACACTATTTATGAAGAACTGTATTTACAAACTATTTTTAATATATACTTACTAATATACTTATGTTTAAAAAAAGTATGTACTCATGTTTTAATATTTAACTTAATATATGTACTTAAGAAACATTGGAAGCCATTATTGGAACATTGTTTATTAAAACAAAGGGTTTCCAATTAGTGCTAAGTGAAAATAAAATTGGAACAACAGTTTACAACTCTTTGTTACTTAATTACCGAACTCGTGTGAACCAATAACGACAAAGGGTGGTCTGTTCTATAGTTAGACCCTTTTAGTTACTTAATACAAGGAATTACCACTTCTATTGTGTTACCGATAAGAAACACGACAATATTAATAAACTTAGGACATGTGGAAGACTGAGCGTTTGCATAAAATAATACTTTACTTTCCAGAGGTAACGTAGCAAATAGTAACTGAAAATAATGAGTATCTCTTATGATGTCGATCCTCCTTTTACCTTGATGTGGATATCAGAAAACTTCAAGCGTACCGCAGCGTAAAAATCAGTGTTCAAGTTCATATTATGCCAAATTTAAAGCGTCGGTCAATCAAACGTTCGCAAAATTACAACTCATTATGAGCAGTTAGGTAGCACTAAACGCAAATATAACATTGTAGAACAAAGTTAATCATTTAGTTAGAACAACGTATTATTACGGACTTTAATACAACCGTAATAAAATAACCCCAACAGCATCTTGACTGTGCTAGAGAACATGTTAGACTGTCCTCTCGTGCTTCATCGCTATGGACTACACATCCCCAGCAGTCAAGTTAAATAAGTGTAGATATAATTACTAACACTTAGGATATGTTTTTACTAACAAAAATATTGAGTCCATGTTACTTGTAAAAATAAAATTATTATCATAATTCGTTTACGAAAGCAAATACAGATTTTGATCTCGTGAACGTTTGAAGTATAATGTTTATAAGCAAAGGTTGCAAAACTAAATCTGTGTAAAGCGAGAGTTAGTTAATTAGTCAAAATCAACTGTTCATGTTTTTGATTTAAACATCAAGATATCACTTTAACGCTGAAACCAATTTCTTTGAAACTAACCTGTGTTGAAAGATTTTTTTTAATGTAAATTAAATGTGAAAAAACGTGCTAGAACTTCTTATTTATATCTCCAGTTATCAATTTATTTCAGTCGTGTACGGAAATATGTTTTTAGTTTAGCCTAAGAAAACAATTGACGGAAGTCAGATATTTCCAGACAGAGGTTACGCTTTTTTTTTTCTTTTTATATACTAGTGTGCGGACGAGCAAGCGGTCCCACGTGATGGTAAGTGTCATCGCCGCCCATGGACACCTGCAACACCAGGGGCTATGCGGGCGCGATGCCGATCTTGCAAAATCCTATTCACAGCTTTTTACACTAGCCCTTAAGCAATTTACTTATAAATAGCAACCTAACGGAAATTGAAGCTAAATAAACTGTTTAATTGTTTCAGATTGTCTCCATAGGGGAATTACTGATGGCTAAAACTTTAATCCCTTACACCTGGTACCTTATTGTATTTTCTGTTTGTATAGGTGAGTGTGTGTATACCACAATACGTATTATAGAGAAGTAATTATATAAGCAGCAAAATAAATACTGAATGAGCAACAAATCGATGGGAAGTAATGGTGGTTTAGATTGTCTGGTGACAATATAGAGAAAGGAATCCTGCATGGTGCAAGGTGCAATGTATACATCAGGTTAACTAAAACTAATATTAAACATGTTAATTTTTGTTGAACACATTTAAGTAATAGAGATTTCCAATAAACTGTAAACGCATTCTAACACTTGTATTTGCGCTCTGACGCCATATGATCGGTATTTCTTTGAAATATTATGGTAGTTAAATAATGGCGTGTTTGTATTATATGTGTCGCTTAGAGTCAAAATCGGTCAAATCCAAAAAAATACATATTTTTAACCAATAACCATTTCAACCTCATTTTTTTCTAATAAATTGCTGTGATGTCATAGTTTTTCCTTTATTTTAATTGAACAATACCAACCTACGAAGTCCTTTTAATACTAACCTTAACTATTGTATATGCTATTGTATTGTATACTATTGTCAAGATGATCATTTTTGATTCTAGTCGACTCATATATTAAGTTTACAATAGCTCCTTTGAATGATGCAGGCTAATGTTATTACACCATAAATATTTTAACTTCAATCAACAAGAAAGTCATCAAAATGTTATGACAATAAAGTTATTGTATTTTTCGTAGTTCATTTTCCTTGGTTACAGTAGTCTTGTAAAATAAAGAACGACATGTTTACTTATTGATATTAATATAATGTACTGAACCATGAATATTATTTTTAAAAGAAAAAAATCTTGGAATAATGGGTCCTCCGCAATTTATCCAATGGCATACTCGTAGATTATTTGCTAAGAAACGAAAGAAAAATTGTATAGCATTAACATTTTCTCGTCTTATTCCCAGATCGAGGCGATGGGAGTTGGAAGAAACGAGACAGGGAGAATCTAGAGCATGACATTGAATTATTTGAAAAGATTTCGGGTAAGAATTACACACGTACTTAAGGCTTGTGTACACAATACGAAATTCTCGAAATCCATATTCTAGGAACAAGATAATGTGTAGGTATTTCCGCTACACGTTATGTACGACCTTGCTTTTGAAAATCATGTCCGTTGTTTAGACAGTATGACTCTATGGTTCCGTTTGAATATGTAATGCAATGCAACCAACCATTTCAGTATCTACTGCTGGATATGGCCCTTAAGACTCCGCTCTTTTAGAGGTGGTGTATTTCCTCAGGGATTGTGTAGCGGCTTTGTTATCCCTTAGTGGGCTCTGTATATAACATTCGGAAATGTCGTATACTAAGGCAAACTAAGGCAAACGAGCCTTAGTAGCGTCTTATTATAACAAATCTCAGTGTTCTCTGAACCTTGAAAGAATACTGTAACATGTATATTTCAGTAGGTATCAAAGATACTTCAACATGTTTCAATTTCCTTTACAGAGAAGATCGAGCATGAGATAGCAGCGTTTTACGACGAATATTCAGATGAGTTATTAGATAAAAACAATATTGATAAAACACCACATAAATATGTGCAAAAATTTCACCGAAGCGCAGACATAAAGGGGAGAGAAGAACATGACGAAACGAAACATAGACATATGAACTTTCGCTCGCGTAATGTAACTATTGACATTCCTAATAATTTGAGAGATTATGTAACCAAACATCTCTCTGAACCAGAAGCTGTTCATGTATCGATCAAGAATGATACGAATAATAATGATTCAGCCAATACTTCGCAGTGGCCTAAATTCAATGACTTACTCTTAGCTATGGGGAAAAGATATGACTGGAAAAATGACAGATGGATTAAAATCAAAGAGAAATTAAAAAATCACACAATGAAGAAAGAGGGAGACGAAAATTCGGTAGATTTTCATGTAAAACACAAATTCAGTTATAGAACTATTAAATTAAAGAGTAGTAAGAGCAGAAGAAATGTTGTGATAGCAGTATCTGCAGTAAGATAAAACAAAAGTGAAATTCAGTGCGTAAGAGTGTGAAGTGATTCTATTTTTTTTTTTGAATTTGGGACCAACATTGGTGGAGTCGGTGTTCTGTTTCATTAGAACCATAAACATTTATTAATACAATATATTTTTCATGGAACATATAATCCTGTAAAAATATTTAAATACTCATTCCTTTCCGGTAGAACTGTTACCTTAGGTCTCTGTAATGTTATTGTAATATTAGGAACCTTAACAAAATGTTCATGTTTCTTTGTATTTCAAAAACAATAATAAAAAAAATAAATTCCTTCTGAGTAAATTGTTGCAATTATTAAAATGTGTAATTAACTAATTACCAAAATCCCAATGTTTATTTCGCAGCTTCAATATTACTTATTTATATGTATACTTTATTGCGCACACAAAATAATTAATATGAATAATTATTACAAAAGAAAGTACGTACAAAAGGCGTGCTTATCGGCTTAGAATATTTCTATCAGCAAATCTGGGAGAGCGATCGGTGACCAATGAAATTGACTTACTTCATCTTATTTACTTCACCCCCGGATACTTAGGCAACTGCCTTTTAAATGAACATTTTTAATTTTTAAATATATTTTATCATGAAGATTATATCATATGGAATAATAATAGCGATTTCTGCGAACGCGTTATTGCATAAATAATAACATAATTTTAGTTCGAAATTGCAAAAAGTGAATATAAAATGATTATAAACCCGTGTTCCTCGTAATATTGCACTCTCCTGCTGGTAGGATCTTGAAAAATACCTCGTAATCCTACTGCACATTAATGTTCCTCACTGCTTCTTGAGTCTTGGCACAATGTGTGCTAGTTAGTATGCAAAACTAAAATATATAACTATCATATGCTTCTAAGCTAATTGACATCAAATTAATTAATCGTAACCAGTCCTTTTTACGTCCACTGCTGGATATGAGCGTCTCCATGTATATTGTCTTGAGCATCAGAGATTTATGGGTTTAAAAATCCACGCTAGCCAAGCGGGTTGGCAAGTCCTTTTTTTTAGAGATGGTGTGAGCTACATCGCCTGTAAAAAAGGGCTCAGGGCTTATCGTAGCATTGGAAATTTAAAAATGTAATAAAAATCTACAGGTGATTTAGTATTCACATGATATGAACACATAATTGAGCAAAATCTTTTTTTTTATCATTAAGTGAATGTTTTAAAAGAAATTACTATTTATAGAATTCTTTTTTTATAGAAGAGGTGGCAGACGGGCGGGATGCTTGTAGGTGGTAAGTGGTCACCGCCGTTCATGAACATCTGTAACACCAGGGGGATGTGGGTGCGTTGCCGATCTATCAGAATACTATTCACAGCTTTCTTGACGAGTCATATGTTCGTAGTTCAGACAAAAACCCCATTCAATTCATTCCAAAAAGGAAATACCACAAAGGAAGGAAAGGAAATACCAAAAAAATGATATCAGAAATTTTCAAGTAGGTATAGATACACCTACGTTTAGAAAGGTTTTTGAAATTTAATAACTAATTTTTGTACTAAATGAGCGGCAAATCATGATCAACAAAATTTTTGAATAACTGAAATAAATAGTTTTCTATTACTAAGAAAATATCATCAAAATGTCTCTATTGTCACCAGAGAACTCAAACCAAACACACGTCTAAATTTGCTGTCATCGATTCATTTAGTATTTTCTATTACTCATAATTATTAACTCTAATTATTTGTCATTATTATTATACTTAGTTTTACAGATGCTTACTGCTGAATTTTTCAGGTAAGGTTCCAACACTAATGTGCTCTTGATGTTAAATGAAGCATAAACACTCTGTGGACAAGTTGAGATACTCGGGGGTTGCTACGAAACATAACTGAAAAGGAGAATAAAGACAAGGAAAACTACATTCAACTTGACACACGATTCTGGGAGGGTTTTCTAAATAATAGTGTTATTCTAGTGCCGTTTCTAGTGTTTTGTTTCTTTGGCGGGCTGAATCTGATCAATATTTCACTAGTTCTCTACACTTCTATTTGGTTCAATGCAAACAGATGTGTTTGTATCCAGTAAACACCCCCTTTTGTGTAGAAAATACGGCAGGATGAGAGTGATCTTGGAAGTAGTTGGAATGCAAGACGAAGTATTCAGTCATTTATCATATGCCGCACCCGCTATACCGACGAGCAATACTTCCGTGGGGCGGTATAGGTAAACAAATATAGAAGATTTTCAAACGTTCGGGACATATGTTTTCGCACACAAAAAGGGGGAAGATGAATGATATCATCTTACAGTTTAATAAAAGGAAAACTGAGATTTACAGCAAATTTTCCTTTTTAGGAGGAAATGTCTCCACGGACGATTTACGTATCACGAGCTAAAGCGACTCGTCCACGTATTTAGTATGTTTGATGTTTCCAGTTGTTAAAATAGAAATAAAACATTACAATAACAGTTCTGCGTGATTGTGATTTCACACAAAGAGCGGAATGTTCTTTCAATAACATATAAATACTTATAATTGCATATAAATATACCTTTTAATAACCGCCTTCCATATTATTTCACAACTGTACATATATAGAAAATTTGAAGTGGAAATGGGTACATAGGGGTTTTGTCACGGAAACCGTGCACAGGTAAGAAAGGTATAGGTCGACTCTTGGGAAGACGCTATATCGCACTTGGCTATCGCAGGAGCACAGTGGATTGATAAGACACACCATCGATCGGAGTTGAGACATTAGGATGAGTGCAGTGGATGAGAAAGGGCTACAAATTATGACAATGATATTATCTTATAAAGATTTAGATACTGAGAACTCGGTAAATACACCTAGTATTACGGAAAAGTAAAATGGTTGGTAAAATATACGAAAATACCATTTTTATATGAAATTGTTTATTATAACTTTTACGGCTTTATAATTATGGCATATTTACTTTTTATATTTACGGCTTTATGTCACCCGCTGAAAGATAAATTACCATTACACGTGTATATGAAACAAGGCTGCTATGATCGATACGATCATTAGGGCATTAGGTTGCTAATACCATAGCATGATTATCTATTTTATATACCTAGGTACAATATTTTAAACCAAAGAAGGTACAAAAAGCAACGAAAATATTATAATTATATTGTATGAACTTGTTATTTTCAAAATAATTTTATTGCGTTGAATATGAGGGATTTATTATATATAACGGATGAGTCATTACGCATGTTTCCCACACCCTTTGATTTGTGAGACCGAAGTAATCAAACGTAATTTTTCCGGTAAGGTACCTTACATTTGTTATTTTTTCTGAAACACCATTAATTATAATTTTAGAGTGTTTTGTTTACAAAGAATACCAGTTTTAGTTATGATTTTTTAATTAATGTTCCTATATTTTTCTCAAGCCAAAATAATATTGATTTTGTGAACTATCTCGCTGAAGTTTAATAAATATGTATATTTGCGGTGACTCTGTTATTCAAGCTTTGTTTATCCCTATCAAACTAAGAAATAAAATACTTAATACACCCTTGTTTTAAATATTCAAAAGTTATTAGAAACAACGGACTAAAAGACCGGCGTCACCACTGATCATCGATTTGAGAATACACTCGTATGCTACACTCGTACAAGCACTCTAGCACGTTAGAGTTCAATAGTGTTATACTTATGTTCAGTAGCTCTCGAATTCTTTAATTCATATGTGTTTTGAATTCTTATTACGTAGTAAGAGTATTTAAGTTTCAAATTAGACTTTTTAATTAACCCCTCTTCATCTGCTTCACCCCCCTAGAAGTTGCCAACCAGGTTTCTTTGATAAGAACGTATGATGTGTCATCTAGTCTATTTCCATATCGATGCCATCGATCAAATAATATTTAACGTCACTACTGGTGGGTTAAAGGTTCATTAGCGCTCACTAAACGCTAGAAAATTTAGCGCTCATTTTTATAACACCACTGTACCGATCTCCCCCACGTTCACGCTGATCCATGTCGAAGTATATTCTATGGATTACGAACATTTGCTACCCAACGCACGTTGAGCATTGACCTTTATTGTTTATGGCTTCACTTAATTAAATTTTCTCTTTTTCTGAGTAATAAAATAAAATTGAAGTTGGAAGCGCAGGCGAGTGAAATTGCCGGCAAAAAGCTAGTTATAATTAACTTGTATACATAAATATAATTTCAAACGCAAACCGCCTACCATCCGCAAACAGCTTTGGTCGGACATTTGCATTCAAAGTACGTGCGAGAAGTAGAAACAAACGGATTAAAATTAATTAGAAACCCTTTGCTTTGAAATCGTGACAATGCAATCCGAATTAAGAATAAAATTTGCACACTGTTTATTTTTCATAGTTCGAGGTACTTTTGCAAACGAATCTTAATTAAATCTGTAGACAAACACGGTCGTTTGTTATTATTGTTACTTGAACTTTTTGTCAAGTGGACACGAAGCATACTTAAAATTATATTTTGGAAGGATTACTTATAAAGCCTTGAATTTAAGGACTCGAATTTACGTAATTCGTAGGTACTTCAATACCGACTTAAAAATAAATTAGTCGTTATAATAATGATAGCGATCCTTTTTTACTAATACAGTCATGGTACGTCTGAATCTAATGTTAAAACAATTAATTCCAATTAATTACTTCCATTTATCAAAATAATATTTTTCTTCTTCTCTATTCCGAAACGTATAAGCTCCGCTCCAATTTCCGAACTCCTTCTCACCAAAAAGTCCGGTTGTGAACTTTTTGGACCTCGAGAAGTGAAGTTCTTCAATAATAGTTAAACACAAGTAAAAGAGTACCTGTTATGTATTATGGAGTCGATTAATTACTTAGCACCTACTTTTATTACCTCTAAATTCCTCAGTCACAACTCTTTTTCTCAAAGTTGTCTGGAAGAAATTGATATAAAGAAATAAGACCGTCTGATTGTACATTTTAGTATAACATTTAAATGAATGAATAAATGAATAGTTTATTTGTTAAAAGAACAACAAACACAACTTTTAAACGTTTGGTTTAAGAAAGAAAAAAAAAAAAAAATATGCGGCGATTTTCATGCACTTACTCGTACAAAGAGTAACAAAATGATAAAAGTCTGAAATTATGTGTGTCGCAATAACAAAATGGACATCTAGCTCAGCATATTGTTGCGACCGGTGAGGCAGGCCGCTACGCTGATATTCTGCTAGAGCCATCAGTGACGTGTCACGGACATACGTACAGAGAACCGATAAAACACGGGAGACAAACGCGCGTTGTATTAGGGATAATACAGTTGGATGCCTAAATGTCCGTGTTATAATTAAATACGTATTCACACATATAATTGAGTATAATTATGATTACATTTACGTTTACACAATAAACATTTTTATCTATCTTAATTGATTGGAAACTAGGATTGGAATATCCTAGTTTGTTGACAAAGAATATTTTCATTTTCAGGAAACAATTGCACGCAAGTTTTAGAATGCAATTAGAGTCTGGCAATTGGCAAATAAAGTTGGAAATCTAATTTTGATACATGAATTCAATTATCAAAATTATTTTTCAAACTATTTTTTGTAATACGAGTAATCTATTATATTTTTTTAATTTATGGCGCTTTTCCAGTCACAACTTCTATTTGTAAGCCTCTATTGTCAGCACTATTGTCTAGAGATACGATAATGTAACAAAATATTACTTCATATATATATGTACAGATCCATACATTGGTGCATTACGCGACAGGAGTGAGGTTGTGGTGTAATCGCTTTAGTATTGTTGTTTGAAGTTTTAAACGAAAATATTAAAAAAAAAAAAATAATTATAAGTTTATAAATTTTCAATAATAAACATTAATTAAAATTATTGATGACGACCTATCAACCTAACTTTTATGCTCATCGCTATAAAATTCCTTGAAGCCGCACTCCCGCACTATAGCGCACTGCAGGAGTAGTACTATCGTGTGTAAAATCTTTAACTCATTTTAAATTCACAATGCCTGCCTTTAATGTTAGATTGTGTATTGTTTTGTTGCGTTAAATGACAAGCGCCTGCAAACGCTTTAAAGATGATTAAATATTAAACAAAGACAGTAGTGTTCCGTTGTGAGATACAATTCTTTCAATTATTGCCTCTATCCTTTGTGTAAATATCAAGTAATTGAAGTGTCTTGAGGGGGCTTAACGTCGGGAGGCCACCTTTTCGTATAAAAAGATCGGTAGGACTTGCCGACACTTGACGCGACTGATCCCTCGGCAACTGGACTCCTTCGACAAACAACTGTATTTGAGTTTCCTCGTCCACAGAGACCTGTGCAAACATCGATATCTTCAACTTTTAAGAAGGAGTCCTTGTAAAACATCGCTGTTTGTTACATGACTATACCTATATCTAGGTTGGTATACAGTTTTAGTTTACAAAGATGTTCATAGTTTTCAGACATTTGAAGTTACATGTGTATAATATAAAAAGAAGATTTCAGTTTTGATATAGCTGTAACTAATACATTTTAGGAAATCTATTTTTTTGAAACTATTTATTGATCTATTTTGTTGAAAGAAGATGACTACCATTTAGCACTCCTCCAGATGCTCTGCTTACCTTCGGAGATTTAGGTATAGATTTGGAAAAACGGAGAATAAGAACTAGAACCGGTTGAGAAGTCTGTCTCATTCCACAACACTTCCCAATCTTGTTTGGGGAAAATTGGGGAGTCAAGAGTATAATTGCATAAGAAGTTTTTTTTTCCATTATATTCTCCACTCGATCCAGTGGGAGGGTAGTATAGGATAAGATGGGATGGGAAATGGGCTCTGTGATCTCCTAATCACTAGCTGAATATCTTTAAATTTAAGTACTGCTTCATTTATCATATTTTATGGTTTACAACTTCAATTGTGCAGAATTTTGTTAGTTTTTGGACCAGTGAAAATCATATTGTTATGAAAGGGATATTGTCAGGCACTGGTAAATAATTCTTTTTTATTTTTAGGCTATCCATGAACGTTAATCATTTTTAAATAGTCACTCTTTGGCGACGGAAACACAGCCGTCAATTCATGTCCGGTGACTCCTGAAAGGTCAATGGGCCCACAAGAATTTAGCCATTACGAAAAAAAAGGAAACATAGCGTCGCTAGTAGCAGCGACTATACTCACAGGTAGCACGACTGAATAACTCGTGACTGAATAGACTGTTTTGAAGGGGCTTCATTCAACTTCTTTCGACCTATTGGTCGCCTGGTCTGAGGCCGCCGACGCCTAATGACACCGTGTTCCTGATGTCTTCCTCTTCTAAAACGATTAATATAATTAAATAATTTAATGTATACTAAAGGTAAGTACGGTTAGGAATGCGAATCAAATTTAAAATTTTACGCATTAAATCACATTAGCGCAACAAACAGAACTCAATTACGCACGTAAATAGGAAACGAGAGAATAATAAATTCAAGTCAGAGCTATAGATCAATTTTTCATAGACATGCTTTTTCTTCGGCCCGTTCAAGATCCGGCGATTTATCAAGCCCATGTGTTACGGTGTACAACAAAAATCACAGATTATTTTCGAAAAAAAACAAAGACGAACGTGATCCGCGCCGCGAACGTGACTCGAATGGTAAGGAGAAAATGTGAACTTTATGATTTTTTTACGACCCTTCCCTTGCGCGAATTGAGTTCTGCTTGTTCAGTAACCATTTCAATTGATGCTCGTTTAATAGCTTATGATTTATATTAAATGTTTCATTTTAAACAGAGCATTTCTTGGATGATATATTTCGAAGTGACATGTGCCGATTCCATACCATTTTGTGTTGGAAAAATACAGAATATATTAATGAGGTGATCACCAGATGGACTCTGCAGCAAGAAATATCAAGTGGCAGACCTAGGAAAAGATGGATCGATTTCGTTGAAGAGAGCATCGGAAAGTTCACATCATCTAAGAAGAAAGCATGAAACAGAGGCAGTTGGGAAATAATAGTGGAGGAGGCCAGACTGCACAAAGGGTTGTAATGCTAAATCAAAATAAAGAAGAAGATACGAATGAGGTAAATTGCAACTCTGCAGTGTAAAACTAGCTATCGATAACTATCCAATTTCACTCGAAGGAAAAGTTAATAAATAATTATGTTATGTTTCACAAGACGAAATACAACAAATGTTGAGACACAATATCACTTCGGATATTGAGCGATTCTAAAGCACCTAGACCTGTGAGAGTGTAATCAAAGGGCAACAAAGTGTAAACAAACGGAGTCAAACGAGTCCAACTGGTATTTCGGTGCACTTATGGGCGCTTAGTGTTCTCTATATGGGTTGAGTACTTCAGTTTGAACTTTCTATAACTACAAATGTGGGGAACTACAAAGTAACTGCTGCTTCGGTATTTTCAGTACACCAAACTTTTTACTAGCCAGATTGGTATTGTCCTCAAGATGACCCTGAAACTCGACACTGTTCAAATATCGACACCCAGGATTCAAATAGTCTCTGAGATCTTGAGATGGGTGTTTTTAAATCGAGGTGTCACGACAAATGGGGCTTTTTTAGAGGTGAATGGACAGACTTGAGTAGTACAGGTATTAAATTAAACCAAATCAGTTCGAGACTCGATCTGAAGTCCTCAATTTTTGGACATAAGCCTTAGTATACTGGAACACGTTGGTTAAGTATACATTGTGTATTCGATATATTCCCGTAGACTGACTCTTCATTTTTCTGAACTAATTAATATGAAAATTTTGCGTGTTTATATTTTGTAAAAAATATTCGTATTTGAGTATTTGCTAAATTTTTACTACGTAGGTATATGCACAATTATTTTTTTTGATTTCAAAGGATTGATTCTAGCAAAATTGATTTCTTTACGATATAACTCAAAATTACGAACAGAATCCGTGGTTTCAGTCTTCGGCAATAAGTCAATTACATCCTGTATAGTCAGACGTTGAAAGCAATGTTAACTTGACAGGTGCTAATAAATCTGACCGAGATGGTTCACTCATTGATATTCCAGGGTGAAGACGCTACTTCACTAGGTCAATCGCGGTACAAAACTGGTAATATGAAACAATGTGGTGTAGATTTGTATTCTGCGGATGCATACGAATACTGAGGGACTCCATACCTACAAATAGGTATACGTATAATAACAAAATATTCAACGACATAAATATGTGTAATAAAATCTGGAATTATGCGTTCTGGAGGAACAGTCGTTTGAAAATATATCGACAAGGCGCGCGGCGTCGTGCAGTGGCACAACTTGAAAGCTAGATGCCATTTTTAAATGGCTCTCGTGTCGCACAACTAGAGACCTCGTGTGGACAACGCCTAATTATCATTTTAATAGTGCGTTGATGTGTCGTGTTTCGTTCTGTTGCGTTACTCTGGCCGAAAGACTATGATAAAATTGAGCCATTAACTCTGGAAATATAGTAGATTTTGTAGAAAATAATGTTTTTCGGAGTGACACGAGACATAGGAACTAATATACAGTAGTCTTCTGTAATATTTATACGTACGAAAGGAATCGTACGTTTAAATACAAAAAATAACTGAAGCATATTTTAACACTTGAAGTTTTTAATTGTTTTTCTTTGTAATTATCTCTATTTAACCCTGTATTATCTATACTCGTATAACAATCACGATTTTACTTCATTTTGTAATTTGCCTCTTTTACTACAGAAGTTTCGTTAACGCGTATAAGTATTACGAGTAGGTGCTTATAGCTTTATGAGTATGTAAGGCCCCGGAGTGAGCGATAGCTAAACATTTACCTGCTTGAAGCAATAACATATTTTTGCTCGGTATATTAGGAAAAGCTTTTACCTGAAATGGGTATTCCTTGTATATACATAGTACATTTGTATACAGTATATTTTATGCTAATAAATACGTAATGCATTGAGGATTACCGTGTTGAACCAGCACTCCAATTAATTTCGGATTTTTCGACCTACTTTGCGTAAATTACTTTAGGTTTATCGTGCAGTATATATCAATTAGTAATAACGTAATTGCGTACCATTTATTATTAGTATTATTACTAAATATTTATTCTTTACTGAATGTTTGAATTTATATAGTGAATAGCAATTTCACTTTCAACTCGCCGGCATGGCTCACAAAATTAGCTGAAGTGGTAATGAGCAATTTATAGCAGGACTAACAACCGATGGAGTAGAAACGACTTGTAGGAGTAGGAGTAGAACGAGTAGTTTGAAAACGACGTACCGGGAAGCGTAATATGGGATGACCTCCGGCCACGTGGACCGACCACTTAAAGAAGAATTGTTCAAATTGATGCCAACTTCCTTGGCGAAGAGTCACTGCTCACAGTGCGGTCGTTACGACGCTTTATACCGCGTACCCGGACTGGACTGGACTGGACTGCCTGCAGAGTTTTCCCCCCTACGCAACGACATGGGGCTCTTCAAGACAGCTATAAATAGGGTTTCACAAGGCCGGCAGCGCCTCCTCATATCTCCTGGTGTTGCAGGTGCCCATGGGTGGCGGTAGCCACTTACCATCACGTAGACCGCATGCCCGTCTGCCACCTTCACCATAAAAAAATATATAGTAAAACAATACTAGATGACGCGACGATTATACCAAAAATATTTTACACGAAAGAATCTAAAACTTTTAGCAATGTTGGCATTGGTATGTTAGTATTCCATGGCGCAATTGACTCTCTAATGATAACGCCAACATACACATTGTTAGTTGGGCGTATTTCCCCAAAAAAGAAGGTAGAAAACTACAAAGTCAACAATCTGGAGAGCACCGAAGTAAATCGTAAGAGAACAAAGAAAATTACCTCGTCAAGGAAACGGCTCAGCAAACAGGGGAGGCAGATAATGAAATATTTTCATTAGAAGACTACAGCGTGGCGGCGCCAAGTGGGTAAATATGGAGACCGTACGCTCCTTACGTTTCTCCACGTTCTATTTTTGACGTGAATAAATTGGTAGAAATGGTTGTATTTAGAAAAATGTAATTCAATAAGAGCCGATATCCACTAGGTCGTGACGGCACTTCTTTTCTTGGACGGCAATCGGACGGGGGAGAAGGGGAAAGTCTATCAATTGGCACGACAAGGATAGTGTCGGCGGCGACAGTTTTATCGTAGCCACTACACTATTACCGGAACGACAATATGTGGTCACGACAAGTGTGAACAGTGCTTTAACAAACTATATGCCCATAACTTACGACACGACAGAAAATTTTGACAAATCGCACGGTAAAAGCGTCGAGGACGACAATTTTATCGTGCCCGACTAAATGTGAACAGTTCCATTTAAATATACAAGCTACGACACTATTACTTGGGCGATATTGTGTCGTCACGACCAAGTGGGAACCGGCTCTAAGCATGTGTAATCGACGAAGTGTCGATGTGTTTACCTGGTTGATTCCAGTGTACCTGAGTATCTACCGCAAAAATTGAAAATAGGTTGTACAATCGAGAGTAGAATCGAGTCTATCAGTTTTCACAATATGTAGGTTATTTCCATGATTAATAGTACAATTCTAGTCTAATTCTAGTCATACAGATATATATTCTAGACGCGCCGCCTAAGTGCCCGGTCCGATAAATAAGCGCTACGAACGTTATAGACAGGACAACATAACCTTGCATGTTTGTGGCTTTTAATTTGTTTTATATGATATTTTAAATTAGAATTTCGGTTTGTTATGTTTTAGGTCTGTCGTTATCTCGGTGACACATTATATGTATTCGAAAACGTTCGTTACATTCAAAGAAAAATCATCTAACAGCCTTTTAAATGACCGTAAAGCTGAATTAATACCGAGGTTATTGCACAATTAGGTACACCGCGTTGTTACATATTATGAGTAAACAATGACATAGAGAAATAATTTGTATTGTATTTCTATTGACAATCAACCACAACACATTCCGCCAATGAATAAATGCCAAAACATTGCGAATAGTCAGTGTATTTCTTATTAAAGCAAAAACGTTGTTTCTGATTATCTATATAAATGTTGTCAGCGACGCCCTCTTGGAGATATAATTATCATCAGAACTAATACTATTCTCAACAATATTTCTGCGTCAACTGAGAGCTTGTTATTTTATTTTAGAGTTTGTTATATAATATCTACAAATAGACGTCTAGGTGAAATCAAAAGATGTTTTGAAAACGTGGATTTATTTGAAAAGAAAAATACTTTTGTTTCAAATTTCATTATTGCGTGCAATTATTATAAGAAAACGGGTCATACGAAGAAATATTGTTACAAACTTAGGAACAAAAATAGTCAAAAAGAAAATAAAGAAGGTCAAGGTTTTATGTGTAATAGAACATTAGAAGAATATTGGTTGATTGACTCTGGTGCGTCCCACCATATGACGCCCCATCGATAATGGTCTTCTGAATATATGGAATTTGAAAAGCTTAATAAAGTTTGGGAATGGTTCTGAAATGTTAGCGTATGGTGAAGGAGTTTTTAATGTCCAAATATGTGTTTATGGAAAATGGAAAAACTCTTTACTTAACATTTTTTGGTTTGTGCCAGCTTGTAAACAAAACCTATTTTTATCAGGGTCAGCTTTGAAAAATGATTTAATTGAATTCGCTGATTCTTCGAAAGGAATTTTTATAAAGAGCCCCGGTGTTTACGTGTCTGCAGGCTCTCACAAATTAATAACTGTTGTACCTACTCGGGAACATTTTATACGTGCAAAAAGAATACTTAGATACCTAACGGGTACTAGTGATTTATGGATGATGTATAAGAATCTGATGAAAAATTGTGTGGCTATGTCATTATGTCACTAGATCATTATGTTGATCGTGAGTTGCTGCTCGTTTAAATAGAAGTCGTGTTAAATCCGTATTTTGGTTGAATTGGATTGTTAAATTCAAAAGTCATCTATGAATAATTAATCATATTAATGTCATCGTAGGCGGGTGAGATGAGGGGCCAGGGTAACGAGTCGAATGAGCTTGAATGAAGCGCTCTGGTGCATCATTAAATAATCAATTAGCGATACAGTGAGGACGTATATACATATACCCACTTAAATACTTTTAGCTGATATTTATACAAGCGATTTCTCTGAAATTACGTCAGTGTCACTATGTACTATTTACAATGTATATAAACCGTCTAAGTAAATTGAATCACCGATGTAAAGTGAACTCCAAGTCTTTGGCTGTTTTACGACGACTCGTCTGGGTAATTTCTTAATGTATTCACAGCTCGTAAAGGGTGCAAAACTTTATATTCCTTAATTTAGTTTGATAGCATTTCTTTTATTTTGTTTGCAATAAGTAAATATAAAATTATTTTCTCGCTTTGACAACAAACATTTAATATACAAGTGTTATATTTGCATAAGGACGTTTAGAATAATTCGCATTTGTATGAGTATACATTGAGTATAGTGCATTTAAAAAGAAGAAGAAGAAGGGAAGAAGAGTCGCAAAAGAAATATACTGATATTTATTATATTTTATCCTGAATTACCACATGACATAACTGTCGTGATTGACACGAAGCAGCAAAAAACACACAGATGAGTCTCTTTCTATCAAGAAACTACCAAATTATAATTGTTTTTACTGTGAGACTTTACAGAAGACTACCTTCAAATGTACAATACATTTCTCACTTTATCCTATTCCTCCAATGTACGTATATACGTGTTTCGGTAGTGAGTACAATAAGCCAAAGCCCATTACCATTCTAACCCACCCTATCCCTCCCCTAACTCCTAATTGTTTTTCCAACTCTTTTTCCTACTTTTTTTACTTTCCTTACTCGTTCTCCAAATCTATTTCTAAATGTACAAGGCTAGACAATGTATCTGAGGGCGTGTCAATTTTTGTCATTCTGGATTGATGATGGCATTGTTGTGGATGTCCATGGGCGACAGTATTCACATACCAGCGGTTGCTCGCTCGACTGCCACCTTATTCCTATATAGAAATAAAATATATTAATTTTCTTTTTGTATAATTATGTAAATAAACTAATTGAGAGTTCGTTACTGTATAGAATCATCTACTTTATGGTTCTGAAGTGGCTTTTTGTATCTTATTCGTTGCGTGGTTGTCATTATATTATTGCCATTATACAACAATGCGCTACCGCAAGTCGTCGGGGTCGTCGGGCCCAAATGATTCGAAAAGAGTTGACTTTCTAAACCCGTAATGTGACTGAATGCAATCTCATAACTGCAACGGGAGGCCTGTGGCTCTGCCATGAGTGGAAATTTATAAGCTGATATTTATTATAGTCAGTCGGTAATAGTCTTATTCCCGTCGATTATAGACCAGTGATTCAACCCCTCAACCCGCTTGGGCAGTATGTCGTCTGGTATGGACCAGGCTACTCAGTAAGTTTTACGACAAAGAAATTTTATCTATGGAACACTGGCTGGTTTTCAGTCAATTAAAACTATGGCTATCTACGAGTATAACATAAAAACAAAACATTCCAAATTCAAATTTCCCTCCATAATTTTTAGGATCAAAATGTCGTGTCTGATTAAAAAAATGGATATCTAAAAATAAAACATACATAAAAACATTTCCGCGCTATGAATATGTTTGATTTTAAATGTTCTTTTAAATGTGAAGATTCTTTTAATACACTTCTAATGGTGTTTGCAGACAAGTTATGGTAGATTACACTATCAATCTACCATAACGTGATGATTATAAATTATAAAATACAAATTGTTAAAGTAAGTATTCATAAAGAAAGGTAACAATGTACCTATAATAAGATAAATATTTTAAATATATATTTTTTCACTTTTACGTTTAAACACATGCATTAATGTACTGTCATTAATACTCAATAATCGCTACAGGGACACGATGTTAGAAATGAACGTACTACTAATGATTAGCAATACTTGTCAGATTATTATTTACAGTATGGCAGTATGGATATAAAAATTAACTGTCAGACTCAGCTTATTAAGTTCATTTGCTTCTTTCGTGCCTAAACATTTGTGATATTTATTTCTTCTTCATGTATGGCAATAGTGCAATTAGCACATTCAATTTTCTTAGTAATAAGCAATTTCAAAGTCTAAAATGTCTCCTGTCAATGTCCAGTCCCGTCGGAGTAAGTCAGGAATCGCTCAATAAAGCAATAGTAGGTGTACTGAAGACAGAAGAGGACTCCTTGGAAGCACACGAAGAACGCAGTCACACGCTTTTATTTGCTTACCACAATCATTATGCACAAAAATACTTTGAAGTCGAATAAACTATTACTATTGAATAACAAAATGCACAATACACATTTTTCATAGTAATCAAACAAAAGTTCAATTTGACCTCTCGAGTTCTCGCCAAAAAGACTTTGTGATCATTTATCTCTGTTATCTTCTTGTTATTTTAACGACTTGTATAACGTGTAATACTAATTGTCCCGACGAATCTTCTACATACGCCTGATTGCTTGCTGTCATCGGATTTCTGACACTGGATTGCTTTAGATTTATTTCTTGAATACGGAACTCACGTATTAATTGTAGCTTGAATGTCTCCCCGATGAGAAGACATGAGAGAATAAATACATTTTGATTTACCTAAGCTTTTATTTATTTACCAGAGTACGGCGGAGCCAAATGGAGGGTTATGAATTTACTAATTACGTAAGTATTGTGAATACTTACGTATATGTAAGTATTGTGAACATCTATTAAGAATCTGATTTTGTTATTAAAGTTAGATAATTTAAACACGCAGTTATAATAATAACCGACCAAAATTGGCCACTTTAGCCAAAATTACTACAGTTTTCTGGCATTCTCCTTTTAGTGATGGATAACCACTCGCCGACGACACGAAACACCTCCATTGTCTCGGTTCACTAATTTTGTGTAATTTTACAATCGATTTTATAATCAATTGTAAAAATTCGATAAAAGTAGTGAACTTTAATTGCTTTATTGCGTTATCGCTATTAAGTATTTGTTTGTTTCGACTTTCTTGCAACACGGGTAGGATCATACATAACGAGCGGCGCGAGAGTAGGTGCATGAGCACCAACATTGGGACGCAGCGAAGGATAGCTTGCATTAGATATCCCTCTATATAATAATATATTTTTTATTATGTTATATTATAATGTTATAAATATAACTATTTTTGTGACAATAAAGCCAGTCATTTTTGTGACAATAAGTCCTGGTTCTAACTAAGTGATTAAAACCTATTTCTGAGTATAGTAACGTAGCTTTTGGAAATTGTCGAAATATGACTATTAAGATTTCTTGCATTCTCGGGTGTGGTTAGTTTTTATGGGTCTTTTTTATTTTCACTGTCATTCATGTGTAATATGAGTGACATATATAATATGAATGACATAACGACACGAATGACATGAATAACACGAATGATACGAATGAACACGAATAGCCTGAATGGCATGGCTTGAATAACATGAATGACGGGAATTAATGACGCGAATGACAGCGATGATATATCCATGTCATAGCTGTCATTCAAATGGACGATATGAATGGCAATAATGACCTTGAATGACACGAATAACATGAGCGAAAAACAAATAACATGTGCGAGATGAAAGATATGAGGCACATAAATGATATGAATTTCATGATGACATTCCATTTAAATTACTTTCAGCAAGCGGTCCAGTTGCTTTGTCATGGACGGAACCCTTTTGTACACGGTTCGTCATTCACTTTGCGAACTAATTCTATCTCAGGTACCTGAATAATGTCAAAGCAAATTGAAAGCCCTATAATATTAATTGACATAAATGACAATAATATGTCTATGAGAATAATTATAATAATATTAGAATCTAATTAATTTATAATAGGTACTAAATCTGTGCATAAAACTAGTTGCATTCTGAATTTCCATAAAAATGGATATAAATTATTCGTATACGAAGCTAAAAAAGAATTTCGGTCGACAGCCCAGGTTTTGTGAGGTACCAGTTCATTTTTTAGACTCAATCGTCCCTAACCGTGCCGAGCAGTAGAAATACGTTCTACGCAATCCAGTGCACAGGGATTCACAATGTCATATACTCATGAGCAAGCATGGCGTGAATACTCGCAGAGTTGTTGTAGAAAATCGTGGAGTCAATCATGCTGAAGGTGGTTGGCCGAAAGAAATACATTTTAATGATGAAGAAGCAACAAACCGATATCGTCACCGCATCGAACGCGATGAAGAGTATGTCAGTGCTATTCTGAATCAGTACGACGAATTCGTTCATTGTATCAATCAAAATAATGGTACAGAAATGTATGAAATGTACTTCGCAGCAATGAAAACACAGCAACCACTTGAAAAATATGCTATAAAAATGAGAAACGTTTATACTGATCCAGAAAATCGTCCTATTTCAAGTATCGCGTGGACCTTTGAAGATACTTCTAAGATCGTAGTGTCTTATTGTGACCGAAAGTATCCCATTCTGGAACCTTGTAATACTAACGCTACTTGCTATATATGGGATGTTGAAAATTCGATTGAACCATATTTTGAACTAAACCCTCCCGCTCCTTGCTGGCAAGTATCTTGTTCTTCGATTGAAACTGCTGTTATTATAGGAGGGCTTAATGATGGCAGAGTCTGCATGTTTGAAATTCGTGGGAAAAAGGAACTAGTTGTTATAAGTCCAGCCCATTTCGCTCACAGGGATCCTGTGAGTTCAATTCTTTATAGCTCCTCTCGTTTAAATACAGCCTTCTTTAGCGGTTCATCAGATGGTATGTGCATGTGGTGGGATGTTCGAAATATTGCTCAACCAACTGATAAGCTAATCATGGCAGTCCACTAAGTCAACCGGTGAGTGTGGTAGGCGCAGAAGCTGTAAGTGTGTTGCAGTTTGATCGCTCTTTTCCGATGAAATTTCTAGCTGGAACAGACACTGGTCTTGTTATAAATGTCAATCGTAAGGGTAAAACCTACCAGGATGTAATGAGTGCCGTATTTCACGCACATATTGGTACAGTTAAATCTGTTCAACGCAGCCCATGCACATCGGAAATGTTTATAACTTGTGGGGATTGGACCATCAATATATGGAGCGAAGATATCCATATTTCGCCAATTATCAGAGGTAAAGGTCACCGTCATCAGATTAACGACGTGGCTTGGGCACCTAACAGGGTGTCCAGTTACATGTCTGTTAGTGCTGATGGAAAGTTTCGCTTCTGGGATCTTTTACGTAGATATCGCGAGCCAGTTTACAATTTGCAAGTATCTAAATATCCACTTTTAAAACTCAAGTCTCACGATGAAGGGCGTTTTGTTGCGCTCGGTGATACTAACGGAGCCATACACCTGTTGTCCTTATCAGAAAGTTTAGTACTGTCCGCTGACAAAGATAAGCAGCTTATGCTGCAAATTTATGAACGAGAGACAAGAGACCCGAATCAAAGAAATCCGTTTGAAACTTCGGGAAGCTGAACCTGTACCAGTTAAAGTCGTGGATGTAGAAAATCTTATAAAAACAGCTGAAGATGATTATAAGAAAGTAGTTGCACAAGAAATACGCTCCCCTGGATTGACGCCTGGAATCGGTGTTAAACTATCATCATCGGCTAAATGGCGTTAAACCAACAAATTACACATATTCTTTACTATGATTTAAGTGTATTAATTAGTATTAATTAGTATTAATTAAGTGTGTGTAGTTTTAGTTTTTAAATTATTATTTAAGTGCATTGTTTTATTTTAAGGGGTCAATAATATTGTTTAATTTTTGTTCTTATCTTTCTAATCTTAAAGTCGTAGTCGAGGAAGCCATTGTAATAGCAGCTAAAGATAATTTTAAGAAAGTATTTCGTCGACACTAAGTATTATTTAAGTGTATTATTTTATTTAAGAAAAAGACTAAAACATTGTACAATTTTCGTAATAAACTTGCTACTTAATAAACGCAGTTGTTGCAATTATTGTCGATACTAAACAATTGTCAACTCTAAAATTAACTTTTTTTATCTAATACAATACTATGTTTGATTGAAAGAAAAAGTATGTTTAGATTTGATTGTGCTTTATTAAAGTGATTATTCTAATGTAACTTTAAAATTACATATTATCGTACAGTGCCAGCTATAACTCGTTTTGATACTTTATCACTTTCATAGTAGTTCTAAGCTTGTGATATATCCTAATAGTTAAATTATAAAGGTTCTGAGCAGGTCGTATATGCCGCAAGACCCGTACATTCCGACAACCAATTAGAGTCGTCAAATAGAGACCGTGCTTCGGGAGCCGTAGCGTTTGACGCCCTACGTAGAAGTCCGTGTGTGGTGGCGGCCCTTGGGAGAGACTGATGGCATGGTATGGTAAATATTCTTAATCCCTTAAAAGTAATGTTTCGGACTTAGTAATGTTAGTAGGGATTTAAATGTACATCATGTTTTAAAAAATACTCTGAAAATTCTTCAAATAATAAGACAGTTTTAGTATATCTACCTATACTACAATATATTCAAAGAAAAATTTCATTTTCACACGTCATAATTTTTGTCGAATTTTCTGACGTCACACGGCAATGATTATGATTAATTCACAGATTTCATTTCATCTGAAAAATATTATTTCATCACGTAAAAGTCCCAGCTTATCGGAGATGGAGATCGCATCTATAAATTTCCTCGTATCTGCCTCCTTGTCACACACCTCATTACACGCTTCTCTAACTCGAAGAAACATTTTCGTGTTTGTTATCAGTATGAGGATACGTTTGGGACGCATTATTAGACCCTTCACAACCCTTGTGGTTTATTTCTTTTGAAGCAAATGTATTTATTTAAAGTACTGTGTTTTAAAATTATCTGTTATTTATTATATATTTAAAATTATATCGCTGCTTTTTAATTATTTTTTATACAAAAAAAAAGATTAAAGAAGCAGACATCCCACCAGCATGATGAGTGACTTAGGTACCGAGTACCGACGTAGTCCAACATGATAAGTAGTCCGCAATTTGGATGCAATTATACTGTCGACCTCCAGTCTCGTATACAGTAATAAAAAAATAATCGAAACTTCTCAAAGATCAAAAGTTCTCGAAGTCCTCAATATACATTTGAATAGATAAGTTTTTATGACTTTTAGACGGTCTTCAATATAATTTGTGTATGAAAAAATAAGATGGGTTTGGAAAATTATTCAGTGAATCCGTGTAGTAACTAGTGCAATGATACCATTGCGTTGACTATCTTAATAAAAAAAAATCTCGGTGAAGTTGTTCACAACGAATTACAAAAGTTAGTATTAGGAAGTAAATGCTTCAAAACTTTGCTTCATTAGTTCGATGAATCTAAAATTCAAAATTAGTCGTACTTTTACAAAAAGACACTCATATTTATTTAAGTTTTTATAATAAAAAGAACTAGTACAACATTAGGTTCTAAATTAGGGTTCGTATAATCAATTCTCTGTCGCGAAATTACTAGGTAGTCCTTATGAATAAATCTCGATATGCTAGACCTCGATTTGATTGAATCTCAATTTGACTAGATCTCAAATGGTTTAAATCCCAGATTGACTACATCTCAATAGGACGTACAGTGAATTATATCAAATGATATATTGGGTTTATTGTTATCATCCAACCTTCCTAATAAAGTCCATACATAACTGGCCACAATATGTGCTCATAATAAAACCAAATGGATGGAAATTTAAAGTGCTTAAATGTTTCGAAAAAAGGTTTTCGTGATGCCTATATTTTATTTTTATTATTAAATTTTAACTTAATGGTGCTTATATACTTAAATAAACTGTAGAATATAAAATGTAAATATCCAATGAAATAAAATACGCCAAATACTGGAACAAAACTAAACGTTCGTTAGTGGTGTTGATCTGTAAACATTTCAAGTAGCTATTTTAATTATTACAATACAATACAATACGATTACAATACAATAAGGGGCACTCCGTTCCCCATTTGGCTCCCTTTGATCATGTGCTGGTGTTAATTTATGCAATTACGTCTCGCTCTCACTTGGCAAGAAATCGAGGAACTCCGGGCACTGCCGAACATTACTTGCGAATAAAATTACAATATTTTACCTTCAACTCACCGTTTAAATGAGATCGTATCTATTCAAGATCTTTGTATTTATTGGAACATAATTTTAACACTTCTTTGGAGTAATAACGTACCAAATATCCATTTATATGACCGACAAATTGGTAGCTGTAAATGTAATCATTTGTAACCGACACCTATTGCATCTGTAATCATATCAACATCTAGTCATATCAATGTACTCAGCCGTTTAACACACAGGATACGACTACACTAGTAAATATTAAGTATCATACTATGCCGTACCATACGATCAGCCTATGCATCTGCATTACCATGTAGGCTTCTCCCAAAAACCGTCACCATACACATAAATACGCATACGCACATACATATTTTACGCACGCACAATGTATGTACTTAATATACTAGCTTTGCCATAGGAACTGTGCGTATGATTCATGTTCAATGTTTTAATATTCCTACTTTTGATAGTACAAATTAGCGATCTGCTTCCATTTTGTAATGCCTCGATTCTCCTATTTAACTTCTTTCTCACGTATAAAGCGAGTTTATTTATATCAAAATGAACGAAGCAAAAATATTTAGTGTTCGCGGCGCTTTATTGTTTTGGCTATGTTTTTTGGCTATTTTCAACGTGGCATTTTAGTCCATGACCGACGACGACTGACAGCTGTCACCGGGAGAACTTTGCAATTACAATCACGCTTCGTGCCGCGCTCCGCAAAAAAAAACGTTCGGTTGCCATCGGCGGCACCTCGAAAACTTCAGTGCAATTTTCTATGAACCAATGTTAATCGGGTCGCGACCGTAGTGGTAGTGACTGAACAACGTCAAAATCGCCGGCTGCCCTGAATGTGCTGCACTTGGAGCCTCCCGCCTTCTTTTCTTCGGCTACTTTTACCTATTTTTTTCTTATAGAAAAAAGGTGACAGACGAACATACAGTCCACCCGATGGTAAGTGGATACTGTCGTCCATAGACATCCGCGGTACATGCCGACATCAGTCCAGAATGGCACGCGCCCGGATGCGCTGCCTACCTTAGCGGACTAAGGAATGAATTGGGAAAATGGGGAGGGATAGGATGGGATGGGAATGGGCTCTGACATATCTCACTCACTATTGAAAAGCGTACGTATATTGGGGAAATACGATAAAGCAGGAAATGCAGTACATTTCAAGGTAGTCTTCAGTGAGAGAGGGGTAACGTGTCCAGCCGAGTGCGCCCAGCCCAGCCCAATTTCATTCCCGCATCGCACCAATATATAGAATGACAGCATATACATAATTTACTAAAATAAGTAATAAGATTGGTAGCCATCATTTTGCCTAAATCATTATTTTTATAAGGGTATCATTGTATAATGTTTAAGTTAGTCATCACTATAGAGATGGTGTTACATCTCTCTAAAGGTAATCGTCCTTCTATTTTTGTTTGAATCACCAAACTCTTTATTTGTCTCCGGGCATTCATTGAGTGAAGACTCTCGTTCAGTTAAGTGGTTGTATATGGCAGACGTGACCAGCCAAGTTGAGTAAAGTATTTCGGCGTAACCTCTCTCGTTATTTCAGAAACCTACGTTACTTGGGGCAATGTGAAGTGTGGTAAAAAATATTTTTTATTCATTTACAAGTACATAATCTGTTTGTTGCGTGTTGTAGGAAGTATTTATTATATCAATAACAAGGTGCCTATTTCTGTAATAAGATATATTATATGAAGATGATAAAATAAGTTAACAAAATACAAAATCGACTAAAATAGTGACTCAGATATGTCAGAGCTCATTCCCATCCTATCCTTCCCCATTTTCCCAACCCTTTCTCCAAACCTATTGCTAAATCTTCTAATTAGGCAAGGCAGCGCATACCTGGGTGTGCAAACGTTTGCCATTTTAAACTGATATTGGCATGGTATTACTGATGTCCATGAACGACAGTTTCCATTTACAATCAGGTGAACTGTTTACTCACTTACCGCCTTCTTTCCATAAAAAAAACTTAATGACAAAAACTATTTTTAACTAAGTTATTTTGTAATAACAACGCTGATTACTGCTTTATTATGTCTTTACTTTAAAACAATTAAAGTGTGGATATTATAAGCATATAATCGTGAATTCATGCCCTAATTAACCTTTGTCTCCAATATCATATTATATTAGGTCACAAGGAGCTTCAAATACTTAGTTAACGAGAGTAGCCGTTGCAACTAATTTATTTTTGAAATATAGAATTTTTAGATTGTTTTTAGAGTGCCTCTGAAAATTAACTCAAGTTAGAGAGATGAACTACTTTGGAGAATCGCTGTTATTTATTTTTTAAACTATCTATCGGGATATATAAATACATAGCTTAAATAAGGAACAAAAATTGACAAAGAAGTACATTTTCTTTGATAACGTCACTTTATATGTGATAACACAACACAACAAAACACAATAATATATGAATAAAACATTTAAAAAAAGTTGATATCTGAAACCCGACTACGACTTAAACTGCCCTTACAAAAGTTGTAAACAAGATATCACTGTCTTTATTAGAATTACACTTAAAACGTAGCAAATATATTCGTATGATAAAATCTACCTAATATGTTTTCAAAACAAAATTGTTCTTTGTCCATAAAATGAGATTACAAAAAATTATTATGACGGGGCATTAAATTGTAACACTATGAAAATTGTTCAAATTTCATTTGCAGTTACTACATTCAATATTGAAATAAATATCTTTATTCTTATAGCCGTAGTCAACTGTTATCATTAGTTTATGTTATTTATTTGAGATAGGACGTGACTGATCATTAGTTTGTCTTATTTATTTGAGATAGGACGTGACCGATCACTAATTTGTCTTAATTATTTAAAATAGGACGTGACCGATCATTAATTTGTCTTATTTATTTGAAATAGGACGTGACCGATCATTAATTTGTCTTATTTATTTGAGATAGGACGTGACCGATCATTAGTTTGTCTTATTTATTTGAGATAAAACGTGACTGTTCATTAGTTTGTCTTATTTATTTGAGGTAGGACGTGACTGATCATTAGTTTGTCTTATTTATTTGAGATAGGACGTGACCGATCATTAGTTTGTCTTATTTATTTGATGTAGGACGTAACTGATCATTAGTTTGTTTTATTTATTTGAGATAGGACGTGACCGATCATTAGTTTGTCTTATTTATTTGAGATAGGACGTGACCGATCATTAGTTTGTCTTATTTATTTGAGATAAAACGTGACTGTTCATTAGTTTGTCTTATTTATTTGAGGTAGGACGTGACTGATCATTAGTTTGTCTTATTTATTTGAGATAGGACGTGACCGATCATTAGTTTGTCTTATTTATTTGATGTAGGACGTAACTGATCATTAGTTTGTTTTATTTATTTGAGATAGGACGTGACCGATCATTAGTTTGTCTTATTTATTTGAGATAGGACGTGACCGATCATTAGTTTGTTTTATTTATTTGAGATAGGACGTGATCGATCATTTGTTTGTGTTATTTATTTGAGATAGGATGTGTGACAAGGGCTATACGATTATATTCTTTTCAGGATTTAAACGTTCTGAAAACTAACATCTTTTGTTCTACAAGGCAATGCAATCAGTCCTTTCTGTATCCACTGCACTACACGGGCCTCCTCGTGCGAATTGTCCTGTGTTCGAGGGATGTTTGGATTTAAAACGCTACGCTGGCTAAGAGGGTTGGCGAGTCCTACACCATCTCTGAAATAGGTGGTCTAGTACCTCAGCGCTCGTGGTAGCCGCTTTGTTATCCCTTAGTCGCCTTTTGCGACACACACGGGAAGAGATGGAGTGGTGCTATTCTATAGTCGGCCGACGCCATATGGCACTATAATTGTCACACAAACCAGTCACTCACTCACACCGCATACGTACATACACTCACACTCATTTTCATAGTTGTTAGTATCTAATAGCAGCAGCGCAGCGGTTCGATTAGTTAATGAATACTGTTTATGAATGTATTGCGCGGTGTTGCCACCGGTAGCAGTGTATAATAAAATTAACCCTTTTAAAGAAGTCAGACTTCAATTAAAAAAAATAAAAAAGTAATAGAACAAAAATTGTTAGATTTAATCACAGAAATCCAGTCTTAAGATTGTGCAGATACATATTTATTATTTAACTCTATATAGTTAATATATTCGTAAAGGAACGTTTTCTTTGATCTGCATAATGACTTCTAATTAATGCCTCTCTGCATTTATATACATACAACATAGAAGCCCCGCGTGCCCACTCAAACCTCATTACTACTATAAATGACCCAAGGACCCAGCTATATTAGGGGCAACGTGGCTCGGCCCTTTCACGCCGTGCCGGACAAATGCTGCCTATTTAGCTGTATCCCTTCAGAACCTCATAGTAATTCTAGTAAGGAACACTCAAAGGCACTTTAAGCCAGATTATTCAAGACCTTTACACAGATAAAGTAATAAGTTTGTGGGACATCTCGAAGTTAATAACTTTTTGGATAAGCCGGTGTTGTGTACACATTGACGGTCAACACTAATATCTCTGTAGTCTTTTAGGGTTCATTTCGACATATTCAATTCAAGTCATATGAAGTATGAATGATACAATGAGAATGGAAAATCTTTTACAAATACTAAATAAATTCAACATTTATTCATTTATTTTTCTCCCTGAATGAATTTTTATACCTTTATCATTGTGCAGTGAAAGATATTTATACTGTAAGGTTTATATAAAAGAAAGAAAATGAAAGTGTGCTAGTGTGTAGACATTTTGGGTAGATTGTAGTGTGTATGAAATAATGTTTGCAGCACTATATTAATTACCTAAGTCGCTAATGAGTCGACAGTGTTCGATGTCGCTATATAGTGTAGACCAGTAATTAGAACAATAGTTTTGTCAAAAGAATGTTTCATTATATGACAATAGCAATAATGTTAATGTCAATTGTGACAATAACAAATGGACTAGATATTTAGGTGAAATTCGGTCTTAGATACGAATTACATACCGTTTGAATTATTGGTCGTCTTCGTAATACTTGTTAATTTATAGCCAAAGTTTCTCTAATTTTCCGAGATAAAGGAGTACCTACTCGATGTATTTAACGATTCTTCGGTTATCATTTTAATGTTTGTCAAAAACAAATTTTAGAGAGGTTTAACTATACATATTACGCATGTAATAATTTACTTCTCGTTTATGTTTATTTGTATTTTTCTATACAACAGACATTTGTTTGCATTTTCAATTAATATAATTGATGTATGAAAACATTCAAGAATAGGCACTGACATCCATTTATGTTTGGTTATTACAAACCAGAACCATGTTGTTTCTTTTAATAGTTCTTTATGTTAGGTATATAAAATTGGTTGGTTCCCGTCTAATTTATGAATGTATTCTATGAGTTTTGAAGATTTTTTTTTAACTTTATTCAGAATTTTATACATCTTGAGTTATCAACTCACTCCTATCGTACACGACAATATACAGATTAATTAATCAAAGCAACAATACAATGGAGATCATTGTATATAAATATTATAAGTATTCAAACCCATACAATTTTTAATTAAACGTTTGAATGATGCAAAAAAATACCTGCCTCTGTTCAACTCACAGGTTGGCTGGCTGGGGGTGCCTCCAAGCTCGGCTCGCCTTTTGTACGATTAAGTGTAATAAAAAAAGTTAAATAAATAAAATAAAAATACAAATACGTTATGTTTTTACGTCACCAGCTAAAACGTCACGTGACAGGACTTCCTGATTGTAAAACGACCGTTTATCACAGCCAACGACCACAATACGCACAATTCGCAGGTGTTACGTTTGAAAAGGTACATGTCGAAAATTTATGTGTTACAAAATACCTCAAAGTGGGTTATATTTCAACGTAGCGGGGAACCGCGAAAGCCACATTAGTGTAAGTGAACCCGTAGTTTACCAAGACGGTGAAAAGGGAACATTGTTGTTAAATGTAGTGTGAGTGGTCCGTTAGAAATATTTCTCGAGTCACATGTTTTCTATTCACAGCTAGCCCAGAGTACCTAAATCTATTCCTATTCGCTAGTTCAGTTAAATGGAGTTCAGATGGGATGAATTAATAGTATCCGGGTCTGAATTGATCTAATATATTGGCTGCCACTTACATTTTGACAATTTCGACGACGTATAATTCGATTGGGACTCCAATGAAGGAGGAAGATAATTTTATATGCATTTATTATTGGTATTTTAGTGCGTGAAATACATAATAAATAAAATAAAGTAAAATAAGCGACATTATCGTTGAAAACGGAACCTTACTGTCGGTTCTAATTTCCCAGACTTTACTGAAATTAAAAAACTAGTAAACTTTAAAAATATTATTTCATTATGTATCTTATCTTAAGTCTAAAGTTTTAAGTTAAAAATCTTAACCAAATTCAATGAGTCTATATACTAAATAAATATTTTTATTATTATTCATTAGCTTCTGCCTGCGGCTTCGCTGGCGTGGATTAAGCAGCTGTAAAAGATTTTGAACACCTGTAAAAGCACGGACATAATGGATTTCACGGATGAAAATCCATGCAGTAGTTTTTGAGTAATTCTATTAAAAGTATTTTTTTTATTTTCCTGTATAAATCAACTTCCTTGTGTCATATGAAGGTGACACATACCAGTTTTCCTTCTGGATACTTAACTATTCATCAAAATCCCGATCAAAATCCGTTCAGTGGTTTTTACATGATGCATAAATAAACAAAATACAGACAAACATACATACAGACAAAAATTTTAAAAATTACTGTTTTGGGTTCTTGTAGCTTCTGAAGAGACTGACCGAATAATTTATTTTTAAATTAAATCAATGTACAGACTCAACCCTTTCACTGTTTTATTATACATATACATATATTGATTTGTTTACTGTGTTCCTTGTGGACGTGTGGGGTTGGCCGGATTTTGAATAGCATGACCCCGTCACTTCCGGTGGATATACGTAAAAAACGACTAAGCGATAACAAAGCTGCTACCACAAGCACTGAGGAACTGCACAAAATTTAAAGGAGTGGACTCGCCAACCCGTTTCGCCAGCGTGCCTTTTTAATCCTTCATGTACAATAGACAATGTGCATGAGGTGGTCCATATCCAGTGGTGGACGATAAATGGGATCGTTACGGTATACATTCTTTTGTTGTAATGTTACAATGTGTTTTTTACTGTGACCAGTGGCAATTTTGTACCAACAGAAATGGCAGACGGGTGGGCGGCCCATTTGGTGATAAGTGGTCACCGTAGCCCATAGACACATGTATCATCAGAAGAGAGGCAAGTGCGCTGTCGACCTTGCATGATTCTGTTCACAGCTGTCTTGAAAAGCTTGATGTCGTATCTTAGAGGAAACACCTCGGCTGGCAGTTCATTTCAAATCTCATTTTATTTCATATAGGTTGGCTTTCTAAAATATAGCAAGACTCTTCAATGTATAGCTAATTAAATCTTTGGCAAAGAACTTTGATCCTGCAAAGTCATTTTCATAACTTCATCCCTCTCTTTTAAGGCAGTAGACCATGGACCAAGGTCATCCATGGATACCCGCGGTACATGCCAACATTAGTCCAGAATGACAGACGTTGGCACGCTCCCGGATACGCTGCCTACCTTTGGAGATGTAGGAATGGGTTTTGGAAAAAGGGTTGGAAAAATTGGGAGGGATAGGATAGGGTTGGGTGGGATGGGAACGGGCTCTGGCATATCTAACTCACTTCCGAAACACATACGTACATTGGAGAACAGGTTAATATGGGAAATGAAATACATTTCAAGGTTGAGAGATACATTTCTTTGAGAGAGGGGGAACGAGGCCAGTCAAGTGCGCAGAGCGGCTGTTGGATTGAAGCGTGCACTCTCCCCCTTATAAACCGTTTATTGAAAGCATTGATTATTTTAACAGCAATTATAGCTTCATAACTTATAAGAGTCATTTAAGGAAATCTATTTTATAAAAACATATTTGAAACCTCAACTTAATTTGTGTCCGACCGGCTTTAATTCCGTATAATGTCTAATAATAAATAAATAACGCTACACAAAGATTCCCTGTATCGTGGGTCCAGAGACACATGCAAAAACAAACACCACATCTAGACATGAACAAACATTTGTCTATAAACATATGAATTTCCTATGGCGAATCGAACCCGGGATCTTTTTCACATTATGTAGGCTCATTACCAATTAGGCTAATAATTGAAAAATAATGAATGTGACGAGCAAATCTATCTAATATAATAAAACCTAAAATTAAATGAAACTCCGTGCCGATAAACCTTTTACTCTTATAAGGGTAATTAGAACCTTGTGCCATTGTGTTAGAGATAAGTTTCGATCGCAAGCTTGACAAACAGGTGCCTTAATACGTATGAGAAAATCGTAAATAAGTGTCTGCTATGCGTGCGGTCCATTCTGTACCCAACTTCTCATTATACCGCCTTTATCACGGTTAACGGGCGAGGGACGTGCACCTAATCAGGGACCGTCATCTTGTACAAACCTTTCTGGCATTTTCTCTAGGGATTCACTCAATTCATTCTTTCAAAACTTTGAAGACTATTTTTCCTCTGAAGTTTAATTAAGGAAAGTTTGAAGGAATTTTCGCACAAAAATATAGGCCTTACACTTAGAAGGCTTATGGTGCGACTTAAGAAAGGTACTAGATCTATTAATACAGTTATTGTATAAGTGAAATAATGTTGTGATATATAAATATGAACGTTTAAGTTCTTCTCGCGGAGAAACCTCTGAGAAATCCCTTTAATGACCTTAAATAGTTAGCTTAATATCAAAGCACCAAAATGTGGGGTTCAGAATTATCTAAGTAAGATCCATTAATATGGTAGTTGATACTTAATTAATTTTAATTGATACTTAATTGTCTTCATAAGCTTAGCACCAATTTATTACGGGCAATTTAATAAAAGTGTAGTGTAATCGCGATTAGTTATCATTTGTTGAAACATTAAAAGGCATGTGTTTAGAGACTTTTATAATGTAATTTGTATACTGTTTAGGATGTTGTTTCATATAAAATAAAATAAATAATATTCTTAAATACAACACAATAAAAAAAGTCTATAAAAAAAAAAAAAAAAAAAAACACAACGCAACGCAACACAACACAAGATAACATACGTAATATAACATAATATTCTACTTAAAATTGATATTTTAAGATTCATTCGACAACTAGAGGAAAAAAAAATAATGAACAGATTTTTTCAAAGTCGTTAGATAATTAGGTGGATATCACACTATTTGAGGTGGGACCTGTCATTGTCTCGATCAATCTCACGTAGATTGACACTACTATGTTTTTAAATCCATTATCACAGTGACGCAGTCATATGGTAACCTGTGATTTTCACAAGTTAGCCAGGCACGGATCGATTCTTAGTATATCGTACCATCAGCCTATGTATCCACTGCTGGATATAGGCTTTTCCCAGGGCTCGTTACCACACACGATCTTCGGTTCTTTTTATCCAACTACCACCGGCAAACTTCTTCAAGTCTCCTATTCACTTAGCGGTAGGACGTCCCACACTGCGCTTACCGATACGTGGCGTCCATTCGAGCACTCATCTACCCCATGGGTTATCAGTGCTGCGGCAAATATCACCTGTCCACTGCCACTTTAATATTTCACGTTGTCACTTTTTTAGAATCAACATTCTACGAGATATGTCAGTGACTTTAGTCGTTTGGCGAATGTCTTCATTTCGAATTAGAATTAGGCAGGATAGGTCTTGCAAAGAAACTCCGAGCATGGTTCTCTCCATAGTTAGCTTTCTAGTATCTTCAGTTATCTAATTATAAAATTGTTTAATTTAAAATGACTATAAACTGTATTTTTAAACGAATGTTCTATGAGGACTTTACTTAACTCAGTCATGTTGCTTCACGCTTCGGCGTACACCAAGGTCCTACTAATTTTACCACTCTTTGGCAGTGTTCCATCAGCTACCTCGGTACTCTAAGTCGATTACGTAAAGCAACATCAGGTTGGATTAATCAAATTTTACGACACCGCGGCGGCGGCGACTGACGAAATATATTAGATATTCCTTTATATTTATTGTACCTACATATTTATATACATAATCCAATATTTAATAAAAATTGTGTACATGAAATATTTTCAGAATTTTAAGGGTTTTTTCAAGAGTAATACAAATGGATCAGAGTAGAAAATAAATCTTTGTTCGCGTAAGAATAGATTCTCATAAAGACGAATTATTGGAATATTAAAGATTCCCAAAAGGACAGAGAGTGTGACGAAATAGTGTAACTAGGAGTATAATTTATTTGTGAACTAATCATACAAAACTACTTGACAAATTATAATTAAACTAAGCATAGTCATAGTTAATTTCAGGGATCAAATCAATGGCTTTGAAGCGAAATATCATAAAATCCACGCGAGCGATAACACGCACTAACCGTAGGAGCATAGTGAGTTTATATCCTGGAATCCCAATTCGTTATAAAACAACAATTATATAATCGCTATCCGTTACGATGTTCCCACGGGAATCACAACAAAAAACTACATCAGACTTACCGGGCATTTTTTAAATTATTTTGTTTTTATTGCTTTGTTTTTAGTGCTATATGACCTAGCAACACAAGTTTGTTGGTAATGTCGATGATACAATACATATACCTAAAATTCATGCAGACTTGCCTAGTTTTAGGATATACGCGCAATTAAAAAATAGGTATTTGGCCGTGTGGTGTCTGCTTGGTTTAGAATACGACTACCGCATTTCTTCCCGTGAGTGACGTAAAAAGCGACTAGTATTCTCCTACGACGTAGATAAAGATATACTAAGCTAAGATTTCTCGAAATTCAACCCCGAAAGGATGAAAAGGGGTGCCGAAGTTTGTATTGAAAAAATAATTAATAGTTCCATATATGGACTTGAAACTTGGTATAAATATTCCACAATACAAATTAGACACGTTTTTCAATGACAGGGACTAAGATTCACGTAGTCAAATTTTGTGTGGAATGACTTTAATGTAGAATGTCCAAAGCTTCGTGTACTGTTAGTTATATTATACTTGTAAATGTAGGATTATAATTATACTCGTAATACTCGCGCATTGTAGGACGCTTCTTGGCCAGGTGGACCGACGACTTGAAGAGATTTGGCGGTGGTGGTTGGATGAGTAAATCCGAGGATCGCGTGTGCTGATGAGCTTTGGGAGAGGCCTATATCCAGCAGTGGACAGACATAGACTGATGGTATGGTATAGTATACTATTAAATACACTTTATTATGTATGAATTAACAATAAATGAAATTAAGTTAATATTAATTCATTCGCATGTACGAATGAGCTTAGATATTCAGTGATTCAGACAGAACGCCAAATTTAGCCGCTACACGCGGTATGTTCGATTCGTAGCCGAACCAATCGGAAACTAACGGAGTAGACATAATCGAATTACATATCAAAGAATTCACTTGGTAAAAATACGGTTTTGGAAAGTAGGTACAAAGAAAATCGTAACAAAACCGGATTTGTGTACATAAAATATTTTTTGAAAAATCTTTGCACTGTAAAGTGCGAATGATACCAGGACCAAAACAACAGTTTTTAGAATATATTTCTGTCTGTTCGTTTGTCTGTCTGAATACGGAAAACGTGAAAACCACAAAACGGATTTTAATGATACTTGTTATATATTTAGGGTATTTTTTATCCAGATCCATCATAGTTCCCATTAGAATCACACCGTGATTCTTACCGTAAGACCGAAGTACGATATCAGATCTTACATAAAGACTCCGTGATTTTTTATAAAATTTAGTACAATGACAGTTTATATCCTGGAATAACTTATAGGACACTTTTTATTCCGAAATGTTATGAGTTCCTGCGATAATCATTGAAAAGTTTTCATGGGGAATATGAAAAGAAATTTGGTGCTGCTCTCTATATTTGATGGGATGGGGTTATGGGATTGGATGAGATGTGGCAGCATGGGATGGCACTGAAATGTGTCTGGTAATATTATGTAAAAGGGCGATATGGATTTGGACGGAATGGGACTGGGTGAGAATGGAATGGGATCTGATGGAATGACGGAGATCGAGGTAGGAGTACCAGTACTGCTAGTTGATTCTTCGAGAAATATTATTATACGTGTCATCAGGCTGAAACAAAAACATGTCCAAACTTGTAAACGTGCTCAAAAAGGAAACGTGTCAAATTGAAGTTGAAAGTAAGTAAATCCTTAGCTGATAATATTTAAGAGAAACTTCGGGTATCGGGAGCCGGAGCAGGATATGCCCTCAACAATGACGTAAGGCTTACTAAACTAGTAAGATACTCGTGTCAAAGTTGCCTGCCTCAGACACTGCGCTCGACATAAGTACTTTACTTAACCCAACTTATTTAGTACGAATAAGTTGATGTTATACATGAAAAAATTAAATATTTTAGATAAATATATAAATATATATACTTTATTGTACAACAAAACATACAGATAAACACAAAATACAAGTAATTAGAAGTACAACCGGCGGCCTTGTCACTAAATAGATTTCTTCTATTCAACCTTTGGGTGGAAATTTGTAGACGAAACAGATGCAGATGGCGCAATCAAGGAATAATGCTTTATATATATACATAAATGCAGAAAGAACTAAGGAACTGAACTACTACAAGTATTTTGATTTATTCCTATTATTTTACAAAGGTCACTGATATAATGCACAGACAGACTAGGTTAACAATGTTTCTTACATTTAAGTCAATTATGAACTAATGTTATGACAATCAATTAAACACTAATTGAGGAGCATCTGTTCAAAAGGTCGTATTTTCAACCTTTTTACACCCAGTTGTTTCGATATATGATATACCCTCAGAGATTGCAATGAGTTCTACTGACATATTAGAAACATTTAACGTCACTTTGGAACACCCCTTCGGATCGAGTTTTTTGGTCACATTCAGTGGCTTATAATAAGCGACTCCTTTTCCATTCGAGCTCTTCGATCCATCTGTGTATATTATATACCACCCAGAATATTTTATTTAAATTAAATAATTTAATATGAGCTTCTCTTGAATAGATACAAAATATGTCATTCAAATTCCTTTCTATTTATAATAAATTTTTACATCGTAGTCGTGTTTCAGAAAAAAATCTTTAACAAAAGAAAACTATATTGTTAAATATTTGTTTGTATTTGTTATATAGGAGGGCTGTATAATGATTTTTGGGTGTAAAGTCTCCACGGATGAGTTTGTTGTCGAGGATTGATCAAGTGCTATCGTTGCGCGAGAATTGCGAGTCCTGTGCCAAGTTAAAGAGCAGTAAGGTTGTGTGGTGTGGAGTGCATAGCCACAGGTCTGATGCAACAGCACTTTAGAAAAATCGAAAATATTTATATTTTGTTCTCCTTATATTTTATAACTTACGGTGTTCATAATCATGTATACTTAGTGTCAACTGCCTGCTCGTGCAATTCTAAATTTTACTTGGTAATATTTTAGCAGTTAATTTTATGATTGAATCTGTGTATATGACTGAGTATCTTAAACATGTAGGTTCAAGATCCAAATGTTCTTAAATCTTGAGACCGAGGTACGGATATAGACAATTCTAGCACTGTTATATGTAAATATTTTAGATCGAATGATGTGAAATTAACCTCTATGTAACTCTATTTATAAAACACGATTCGAACTATTTCTATGACCGAGAAACTATCATGCATCTATTTTATCTGGTACTAAGTACAAAGCGGACTATTATATTATGTAGCGTAGCGCGTCTACACACGTAGCTGTTACCCGTAGCACGTAGCAGTATCGTAGCTCGTAGCTGTAGTGCTACGAATCTCCAGAGTATGACTATAACAATGGTTAATTTTATTAAACTATGATTATCGCCAAGTATTAATCATTATTATTATATAATTTTGTTTTCTAAGTATAAATTTAGTTTGTTGTTAATATGGTCTTACTTCAAGTAGTTGAAGTTAAATAATGTACCACAAAAGATAAGTTAATAAACTCCGTCGATTACCGTTGTGTTGTAATGATATTGCATACTTATTATTGTGCTCTTTTGGCAATTACTTTGAAAAGAATATTAACAGAAAGATTAGTGTATTAAATGTACGCTTTCATTAGTCAGAATTAGAAAAAAGATAATTATATTTCCAATGACAAATATCAACTATCAAATATCAACCAAGCATTAAGGTTGTACTTAAAGAGTATATAAATTATTTTACTTAGAGTAGTATTGCGTTGCAAATAATCTTTGTTACAACTTGAAATTTAAACTTACTAGTTATTTACTTAGCACGAAGTTTCATACGGCTTTCAGTGACCTTTAGAATTAAATTTATTGTAATTAGGTATTGTATGAGAATTAAACAATACATAAGTTAATGAAACGATGTTGTTGGCATTTAACCCATTAACGACAAAATGAAAATTACGGACAAATATTTGGGAAAATCTTAATTAATAGAACAAAAATATGTTATTTAGAAATAAACAAAAATAAAATTTGGACAAAATATTTTTTCCTAGAAAAAATTTCGTCCTTGTTTGGGACAGTGGGTGTGTGGAAAAACCATGTGTTGTGAAAATAGTAATTTACATTTGAACAAAAAATTACTTAAGTACCTACCTATTAATTTTATACGTGCGTGTATACCTAATAGGTTAGGTGATATTCGTATTCGCGAATAGTGTTTTTTGGTATTCGAAAAATGCCCAATATAAACCTAAATAAACATTGGAATACCCACTCAAAGTTTTGTTTACAACAAAGGTTACGAAGAGCTATTGTTCCCACGCGTTACCAAATTCAGAATGCAACTAAATGCAATGTGGGATCGCCATAAATTTCACTCTGCCTCGTGGTCAACTAGATTTGCATTTGAAATGGCACGTGAGACGCAAAGTTACATAGCAACCGCCTAAATGTAAGCTCTCTAAGACGGGACAGTCCTTTGTCTGACAATGAAGACTGTGAGGAAGAAATTAGTGCCGGTGGAGAAGCCCGTGTGCAATGTTGTCACTGTATACAGAGAGAGGGGGTGAGTAGATACTACAACTTCGTTGTGGGTGTAACACGCTCCAAGGCTGTAATTTCAGCGGTAACATAGAACAAAGATGTAAATGTACTGTCGAACAAGTTCTTGGGTACGAATTTTGTGATGAAAATTCAAACTGATATGTATCATGTAGCACATTTCTTCAATGGATCTCTGTCACGATTCAAATAACACAACATTAGCATCAGTAACACATATATTTCGTCACGTTGACGAACACATACTCAGGGGACGTTATAAATAAAAATAAATAATACTAGTGTTTCAAAACATTTTATATTTGTGTATTTGACAGCCAAGTATCATCTATCGGCGGATCTCATAATTATCGGCTCAACGGGCCATAAGCAAGATGTTGAGGAATGTAAATTGCTTCAAAGTATAAGGTGACAAAATTAAAAAGAGATAATAGCAAAGTACAATGTATGACATACATTCATAACATAGCAATGTTAATGTATTGTAGAATAATTTGTTTTCAATAACTTAGGAAAATAAATATACCTAAAAGCATAGGTAGGTCAAAAAGGGGAGAATTCTGTCTCACTTTCGATTTGTTTTAACGAAACAATTTACCGTTCGTGTCAAATATTTAATGTCTTATTTTAGGAAAGTTTGGTTTGAAGTGTTTACTTGATAATAAAGCTAAAGGAAAATTAATTTATTTTATCAATTCTCAGAATTATTAACGATTGTTAATCGTTTATGTACCAACAACAAGTTTTAGCTTTATTTCCCTTTCACCTGCCTTTACACATAGACCTCCATTTTAAAGGCTTGTATTTAAACGAGTAACAAACAAATACTAAATGAGCAGCAAACAACAGAACAACCAGTTTTTTAATAAGTGAAGTAAATAATTTAAAATTATTAAGAATATCAATTTTCATTTCCATCGACTTGAAATAGGAGAATAAAGAATAAATATTTAATAAAAAAATATAGTCCAGTCAATTTACACATCGTACCGTGCAAATGGTCGGGTAGCTTTGATTTTTGGGTATATTATTCGTACCAGAACTTTATTTAAAAATCCAAATTTACGACCTCGGCAAACGGCTGCGGATATGATGAAGGAAAATCGCTCACTTTGTAGAAAATTTACTCTAGTTTATTAAATTTATGAAAGTATAACTTTTTACACTAAACTCACTGTTTAACAGATATTTCGCAAAAATCAAAACATTTTTTTCAACAAAAAGCTTTTTCTAGGTGACAGTCCCCGCGGTTGTTTACCGAGGTCGACAACTTGGATTTTTAAATAGGGTCCCGGTACGATTAACACCCCCAAAAATCAAAACTATCCGACCCTTTGTACAGAGTCATCTTGTACAGAGTCTATTACTATTTGACTTGACTAATAGGTGATAGCCTAGGGGTAACTGCGTTTCTACTGAAATACGGAGTTTTCATTGTCACTAGCTCGGCGGTGAGAGGAAAACATCATTAGGAAACCCGTGTGCTCCAGAAATAAAAAAAAACTGCTATATGTTTATCCACCAATCTCCACTGGGTCCGTATGGTGGATTACTTATGATTACCCAGTTATTTACTTAGGGGAGGCCTGTGCCCTACAGTGGGACATTAAAGGCTGATACAATTTCAAGTACAATAGGTGTCCTGCTTCGCTGCACTATTATTTATTTATTATCATTAGAGAACCTAAAAGTAACCCACCATTACATTAAATACAATAGATTTACTGCTCATTGAATTAATTGCATTTTCAATTCTCCACATTTGTCTGTACCCAGCAATCATAATATTATAAAGAAGAAACACTTATTCTTCGATATCAAACTATAACAAGGGTGCTTCAAAAACCCTTTTTTAAGCAGAAACTCGCTTGTAAGTGCGAATTCACGAATACAAGTGAAGCAAAGCTACGCTTAAGCAGTCATCGCTCACTATATTTTTCTATACACTGTAAGCGGATAATTTCTATAGGAAGAAGAAAGCAGACGAGCATACAGTCCACATGGTGGTAAGTGGCAACGGTCACCCATGGACATCCACGGTACATGCCAACATAAAATATATATGTAATTGATATAAAATAAGCAAAAATGTGTATTGTTTTTTTTATAAAAATATTGATTTTTTGACCTTTGAATTCAACAAACAAGGTAAAGTGGAACCTACCATCGTGGTATTTAGCCGTGGTCACGAGTTGACTGAAGAGGCGGGTAGTCCAGAATTGGAGCTGCGAGCATTTTCATCAACTACCCACATTTGATCTTCACATTCGGTAAGGCTGTGACACACTGCACTAACAATGTCCGCGGACGTATTCGACTGTGACGTATTCAGGTGCGCTGTGTTCCTCGATCCTTTCCGCAACTGAACGCTTAGTTTGGCCTATGTAGGAACTATCACAGCTGCAATATATCCTATAGACACCTGGCGTCTGGTAAGGTATAACATTCTTGAGTGTACGTAGATTTTCCGCTAGTTTAGAGGACGGAGTATATACAGTTTTAATGTAGTATTTTCTAAATATTGTTCCAACTTTGTCCGTCACTCCTTTCACGTATGACATAAATGCTGGCTCTCTGTTAACCTTAGGATGTTTCTCCCTCCTATTGCGCCTTGGTTGCCTTCCACTAGCTTTGTGCCCACTCCGTTTGAATACCTCTTAAACATGTGATAGTTCTTCCTTTATATGTTCAGGGTCACAGAGGTCATGCGCTCGGTTGTTTACCCACTCACCTGCAATCCGTCGTTGCTACATTAAACAATTAACATTACATAACAAGTACATTATTAGTGTAGTGTGTCGCATCTGTGGGTAGTTGATGAAACTGCTCGCAGCTCCCATCCTGCACTACCCGCCTCTTCAGCCAACTCGTGACCACGGCTGGTGTAACCCATGCTGAAACGTCGGGTGGGAATAAAAGGTACACAAATACCATAATTATACGCGTTCAGACCCGATTTAGAATACAAAATCTGTAAAATTCAACTAATTAATATTTTTTAAAACCCATACATAAGTTGAAATTCGACGAGGTATGTAAACTGTACGGGCCGAGGATTTGAACTCACAACCTCACGATGAGATTCTAGAGTAGACACGCCTAGGCTATCACTGCTCAAATTTTAGAAATACTGAATCGATTTGGAGCATCTATGAGTTTAACCCACTCTATTTTCGTGCCTAATTCCATTTCTATCGATTAATAAATATGCTCAGTTTAATAATGCGCCTCTAAGCATTTAGTACAGTTGTACACGTTAAGAAGATTAGGTAGATTCCTTCTTCGGAATCTTCCTAGAGCAGCTTGAGTTGTTTTTCACTAACAAATGCAAATCACCGTTTCTAAACAAAGTGACTATTTTGTTTACAAAGCATTACGTTACAGAAATTACTTACAACGCTTGGAGCAATTCGAGAAAGCAATCCAGACATACAACGAGGCGCTGCGATGGAATGTAGGTAAAAACAAACAGGCCCGATTCGATTTCCGCGTCGTAAACAAGCAATTAGACGGTAGCCTAGCGTTGGTATTGTTTGTGTTGTTTACTATATACTCCTTATACGGCAATGAGGTAAATTAAAAGCATCTTAATTACATTATATCAGGTTGCACTGAGAAGTAAATGTAAATGAGAGAAATTATAAAGGGCGCAGGCTAGGTAACCTGTAGGTAGGAACCTATAAACCTCATTGAAACGTACAGAGCATTTGATAATGAAAGAGAATTCTTGCCGACAAGCGCGCTCGGAAAGCATGAGTGAAATCAAGGTTTTTTGCTTTGGATTATATGGCGTAATTATAATTTGAAATCAGAGAACCATCATAGTCCTTGTTCGGACTTTATGGGAGAGAAAAACGAGCAGACAGTCAACCTGGTGATAAATTAATACAATACATGATAAATGTGATAAAATGCTGTCGTGCGATATCCGCGATACATGTCAAAATCAGTCAAATGTCAAACGTTGGCAAGTTTGTCATTTGGATGCGTTGTCTACCTTTGGAGATTTAGGAATGAATTTGGAGAAAGATTGTGGATATGAGGAGGGATAGGATAGGATGGGATGGGAATGGGCTCTGGCGTAACTCACTACCGAAACGCTTAAGATTGGGGGAATAGGATAAAGTGAAGCACTTGTCACGATTCAAAACTATATTCCACATTTCGTGTGTTAACGCTAACTACCGGATAAATAGTTTTATAATCAGACCTAACGCTGCATTTAATCTTATATGTGATGACGAACGCATAGACTTTCTTTTATAGTATAAAGTCAGTTAAATATTTACTAAATAACAATTATGTGTTAGAGACTAATGCTTCAGAATTTTAAACTCGAAGTTTTATCTTCCCTCCCTTTTCATCCATTCTATCCTTTTAAATATAAGTTTCTACGTGTGGTAGCTGGCAAATAGCCTTTAAATATGTATTTAAATATGTTATATTTTAAATACCATAGCTATAAGCTCCCCAAACAAATAATTTTTACGGTAGGTTTTTTACGAAAGGCGCCCAGCGGCTGTGGGATTGCAACATGTACAATGTATATTCTTGGCAATGTATATTCAACGTTTTGTAAAACATTTTAGCTCTATAAAAAGAAAGGGCAGACTTATTTGACGGTAAGTTGCACCGATTAAGGGTATCGATTTTAATCATCCTATAAACGTGCCTACGTTATGTAAGCTGTATGTAAAAGTTGTAATCAGATTGTTTATTCTATTACTTCACATTGAATTTATCTCAACCTACTTCGTAGAATGTTGACTACGGACTGTTGGTGGTTTTAACAAGAGATTAATCCTGCTAACCTCATTTAATCAATCTGTGTAATTGGAAACGGCGGTAATTGACAATTTGCTTTAATTCATTATAGAACCATGTTTTTTCTTTAAAGAATATAAAATATGTAGAAAGCTATATATTCACCTATATCCACATACCTACCCTGATTGACTTTATGAGACGTGGAAATCACTCTCACATTACCTAGGTACACCGTTCCCGCCGTCGGAGACGAGGACTTTCCCCGTGACACCGTTAACATACTCTGGCCTTTAGCCAACACTATTACTAGGTACCTGAGCGCAACTCCGCAACTCGCGATCCCGCGCTGCCCTCTCAAAGCAACGCCCTAAGTCGAGGTTCATTCCTTCCGCCGGTTAGCCGGCGTGAGAGCCCTTTGGCTCGTTGCACAACGTACTTCTTTCTGGCTGAGCCCTTTCTACGCTCGCCCTAATCTAAACAAGTCCATTGACTCTTGAAAGGCCACTAAGACCACAAGAATTTAAGCATTCCGAAAAAAATTAGAGATGTGAAAAGGTCTGGGACAGTATGGTTAACTAGACTGCAGCATTTTATTTTACTTACTTGCTTGACCAAATATTTCGGTGTACAACTAAGACTCGTTCACATCCACCGCATGGAGTCAGGCAGTGAGGAACCCAAGCACGTATTCGGAGGACGGGTCCATCGGAGTTTAAATATCCCTCCTTAAACCTTTCAAACTTACACTAAGCAATATATATTAAAGACAGATATATATCAAAATATTATCCGAAAATAAATTCGAGCGACAATAAAATATCGAAAAGAACAATCCGAGTAAAATTCATCAAAGAAATAATGGAATAATAAACGAAAGACAAATTTCAAAACCTTCTGTTCTTCTTTATTTTTAATTTTGTACTAAAATCTGAAGTCTCCCGGGATAAAATTCTAGGAAGATATTTTCTTGTCGCCGGCATTTTTGCAGATCTCAAGGGCGATGATATAAGCAACGCTAGTTTAAGACATGTAATCGTGGGTATTATTTATTTTTACCTGAGCAAGCTTTACATGGTTGCCCACCAATTCACGTACTCAGAACAGATTACGATTGAAAACAGACAAACAAACATTATATGTAAATCACTGACGAATTCCTACTGCCGCCCTGCGAAAATTTTCATAATCTTGTCAATACTAAGATAGAGAATCTTATTTATAGAACTCTGACGTCCGTTCACTTCTTGGGCGAAGTTTGGCTGGAGTCAAAGCGACCTACTATATCGGTGCATTGGAGGATGCCGCCAAAGCAGCTGGTAAAAATAATCCTGCAGTTATACATCTAACTTCTACATCACAAGTGCCAAAGGTTACAGCAGCACCGAAATTATGAGAAATTGAATAGAAGAGGACGAAAAGAGCTCTATGCTCGAAGTTTCTTCAATGAATAGGGTCTGTAAAGAAGTAAATCGTAGATCATAAAGCCATCGACGTAGCGCAAATGACCAGTAGCTGAAGTGGTAATTTACATTCTTGCAAGTCTGATAACCAATGATGTAGACAAGTCTTTGAGTGGAAACCGCGTATGGTTAACATGGGACGTCCTACGGCTAGGGGGACCGATGCAGTGGCGAGCCTCGGGAGAGGCCTATATCCAACAACGACGAAACATAGGCAGATAGTAAATAAGTCTCTGATGCAAAGGTTTGAATATAGTCATTAAAAAATCATGCAAGATTAATTAAAAAAATATCTGCACTCTCTTAACACTGAATTTCTACTATCAATATAACTTACAACTTTTGTCCTACGCTTTTTTCTGAACTTGATAATATATTAATTTTTAATAATATATATTTTTTTAATGATCTGATTTCGATACTTTTCGTTGCTAGGACCAGCAACGCCACACATTCCATAAACAGCTACCAATCAAACCACTACTATTAGACAACTTGTAGGGGAGAGTGCACGCTGCATTCCCACAGCCGCTGGGCGCATTCGACTGGCCACGTTACCCCTCTCTCACAGAAGACTACCTTGAAATGTACTGCATTTCCTAGTTTATCGCATTTCCTCATGTACCTACGTGTTTCGGTAGTGGGTAAGAGTCCATACCCATCCCATCCTATCCTATCCCTCCCCATTTTCCCAACCTTTTCTCCCAATCCATTCCTTAATCCAAAAAGGTAGTCAGCGCATCCGGGGGTTTGCCAACGTTTGTCATTCTGGACTGATGTTGGCATGTATCGCGGATGTCCATGGGCTACAGTATCCAATTATCATCAGGCGGACTATATGCTCGTCTGCCGTCTTTTATATCTATATATAAAAATAAAATACACCTACATCTATAGAAATCGGCGCCAGTGTACCTACGCGGTGCGAGTGAGCTAGTGGTGCCGCGAATGAAAAAAAAGTGCTCAATTTCAAAAAGTCCTCGCACAAGAACTGTTTCATTTTCACGAAAGAAATTCAGTGTTAAGAGGGTGCAGGGTTTTCTCTTAACCTTGTATACGAGATATTCAAAATCTGGGCATAATAAACTTCCGTTGAATTTAATATAACCTCTTTAGAAATCAATGAAAATGCTGAATCACTGCTATTACTATTCTGCGAAATGTGGGTACACCCCTAGGAACAGTGTAATGGGTGTATATTATTCCAGTACACTACACGGTAGGTATACAATGAACCTATCTTACTACGTTAGCATACAACTATTCAAAACTAAAACCATTACGTTAATGCACCAAATGAAAGCATTTCTCCACAGATATATATTAAGTAGAAGTGACATAGTATTTGTTTTTGTGCGTGCCAAATCTTTCCAATTTGTTAAACCTTAGACTGTTACTCATTTTAACGAGAAAAAATGAATTTAATACTATATATTTTCTGTTCTCAAACAGTATGAAACTGAAAAAAACAAATACGGAAAGAATTATCGTAATAATAGATAATAATACCTATTAGATATTATGGCAGAGTTATTTTAAACTTATTAGCGTGTTTTTAAAATCGCTTTTGTAATAGTTTATTTTTATTCTGTAAATTCATGGGGGAGAGTGCACGCTGCAATCCAACAGCCGCTGGGCGCGCTCGACTGGCCACGTTACCCCTCTCTCACAGTAGACTACGTTGAAGTGTACTGCATTTCCCACTTTATCGTATTTCCCTAATGTACGTACGTGTTTCGGTAGTGAGTGAGATATGCCAGAGTCCATTCCCATCCCATCCTATCCCTCCCCATTTTCCTAACCCTTTCTCCAAATCCATTCCTATATCTCCAAAGGTAGGCAGCGCATCCGGGGGCGTGCCAATATTTGTCATTTTGGACTAATGTTGGCATGTATCGCGGATGTCTATGGGCGACAGTATCTACTTACCATCAGGTCGACTGTATGCTCGTCTGCCGCCTTCGAACATAAAAAAAAAAAAAAAAACTGTAACCAATAAGTTTCTGTTTAATTACTCCGTAGTATGCTTTAATTTCCATAAATTCAACATTTATTACGCGTTACGTGCAATATTAAACTTATATACCCAATGATTACATTCTTTACATCGACATACAAAAGAAACAACAAGTATTAAGATGTTGTGCCATGTTTAATGTAACTATTTATTTTGAATACATTATAACACTACTTGGTAACTTGGCACTAATAAAACATTCTTGGGTACGTCGTAGGTCTAAGTCCTCTCTAACCACACCATCTGCCTGTATCTCTTCACAGGCCTCTATATCCAGCAGTTACCTTACCACACTTCTTTACCCACACATTTACCTTATGGTAGTGTATGAATAGTATTTGTCAATTGACATGCAAAATATGCCAAATTGATGTTTTATGAGAATCAACAGTAGATATAATACCCAAATCTTATTTTTTTAATACTTTTACAGCTGATAATAAATTCTGTCTATATAACACATCGTAGTACTGTCTGATATTGACATTTTTTGTATCTCCTTTGGTAACCTTGTGTATAAAGAAAATGTGTGGGTAAAGAAATGCTTGGGAAAAAGGTCACTATAGTATTTCCATTTCTTTATTTTCTCGATGACAGTTCTAATTTGATAGTTGTAGTGTTGTGTGACCAAATAAGTAATGATATCGATCGCATATATTTATTATATTTTGAACAAAGACAAATACAACAAAAACATTCAAATATATTTTTTCAAGGTGGGAACACTCAATGGCCCACCGCCATTTTGTGTTTGTTTTAATCTGTCACTCGCAACAAGACGGTCGTGCTAGTCACTACATTTCTGTTCGCTGAGTTTTTTCACATTATCCATACGTTACGTTGTGTATTTTGTGTTCCTCCGTGTTGATTGCTGCCCAGCTGTCAAATATCAAAATGCCGAAAGGATCTGTTCTGAAAAGGCAGGCGAGAGAACTGGTGATCAAGGTTCGTAATTACTTTGAAGCAGAGTATCAAAATGGTGGCCCGCTATTACCACTGTCGCAAGTGCGAGAGCGTGTTGCGGCCGCATTAGTAATTAGTGGACCTACTGTTTCAAAAATTACTACCGAAGCTTACGGTACAAGCGGCATGCAGGAAAATAAGCTTCGTACGCCGAAGAAAAAACGCCAACCACGTCGTGTGACATCGGTTGACAACTTCGACGCTGACGCTATTCGCCGTCATATATATGACTATTACTTGCGCAAAGAAATTCCAACACTTAAAAAACTTGTTGTTTCTTTACGTGAATGTGGTTTGTTCCATGGCCAAAAATCGTAATTAAGCTTGGTTTTGAAAGAAATTGGATTTTGTTATAAAAAATCGGACAAACGTAAAATATTGATGGAGCGTCACGACGTTGCTATGGCTCGCTGCGAATTTTTGAGCGAACTCAAAAAGATATCAGATTGGTCAAATGTTATTTTCACTGACGGGACTTGGTTAAATGCAAACCACACAGTATCTAAGAACTGGACTGACGACACCGTCGCTTCCACTAGTTCAGTGCCAATGGGAAAAGGTGAACGCCTCATCATATGCCATGCAGGGTCTACGAAAGGATTCATGTCAGATGCTTTACTGGCCTTTAAATCCAAGAAAACAGTGGACTACCACGAAGAAATGAACGCGGAGATTTACGAAGGATGGTTTAAAGAAATGATGCAATCTCTGGAAGAACCGTCGATAATTATTATGGACAACGCTACATATCACTCCAGACAAATTGATAAAATGCCGACGCAGGCCAATAAAAAACAAGAGATACTTGACTGGCTCCAACGTCATGGCGAAAATGTGGATAATACTTTATTAAAAGTACAATTAGTGAATATTTTAAAATCGAATAAAAGCCATCCTAAAAGATATGTTATCGACGAAATAGCTGCCGAATGTGGTCATTGCCGATTGCTTATTTCTGAATTTCTGTTAATTCAGTTAAACCAGATTTTTATTTTAAATTATCTGTGTCATTAATTTTCTTAATTTAGAAATTTGTCTTTGGTCTAATCATTTATTTTTTTATTTTTAAAAGTATTATTTTTATAAACGCAGAGTATATCGCCAGTGTCCTTTGAGCAACTATTCTTTCTTAATTTTAAATCTTTAAATACTGTCTTGTATCCTGCTGCACTTATGATTAAATTTATTGTTATGTGTTTATAAATGCATTTTATAAATGCTGTTGAATAAAAATATTGTTGAAAAGTTTAACTAAAAATGTAAACTACATTTATGTACTTAGAGCTTTTTATACACGGAATATTAAAAAAATATAAATAATATAATATCGTGCCTACTATATTTACATTCTAATAAACTCAAAGGAAGTACGTACACATGGACCCATTTTATCTCAATTTTAATTCCGTGTTTTTCACAGCATTGGAGCCAGATAACATACGAACGCTGGAAATTCGTGCGCAAACAGAGTACGAGAAGTGCGCTTTCGAGCGTTCGCTGATGTTAGCACATAGAGGGATGCGACAGAGACGGTGCCCGACGGATCTCGCTGAGTGTGTTCGTCATGCGGAGGAAACCGTAATTATCCTGATCTCATTCGTTCTGTATAGATTTGGGTAGACAGGTTGTACTTGTAAGAATTAATAATCTTTAAATGCATAATTGTTATATAAACATGAGGCCACTAATATAAAACTGACTGAACGTAAGCTGTACCGCAGCGGAAAATGTATCAAATGTCAAACCGCCCTCGTACTTTTATTATCATTCTCGCAACGACTTTAGCGACAGATTACTTTGGAATATTGTTTAAGTTTAAGATCTGTATGTACCGTTTTCTAGAGAAATAAATGATATTCTTATTTTTATTACATGATATTATTACACAACACAATAGGAACAAAGTCCACTATTTCTGAGATTTGCACAAATGGACATAGTGACATAGATATTGTCCTTAATAAATAGGTATATGTTGAGAATGAAAGTTATAGACAGGGCACGTGAAGGCAAAATACTCGCTGGGGCTCACTCATAGTATTAATTTAGCGTCCTATAATTGAATAATCTATAATATAGCCTCTGTTAGCTCCCTGAAGCACTTAAAGCCACTGAAGCCACTTAATCTTTTTATTTAACCTTGAGAAATAACTTATAGGTATTCAATACCTACACGAAAAGTTGTTCTCGTCAGAACACGTAGTCAAACACTAGTCATTATTAATAAATAGGCACATGAGTATTGTTCTTGCAAGCGTGCGTATTTGCTCACACGCGAAAACTAATTTTCGCATCAATTACCTTTAAATATACCTTTAAGTATATATAGAAATACCACACAGGTATATTCTTTAAAAATATTTTTTTTTATGTGCATTAGATTCGAGATTGCACTGGAAAAGGCGCTCTTAAAGTTCTATCAAACTCCATGAAAGTGGAACTGAAGCATGCAACTTTGGAGGACGATCATTTACTGAAGAGACCGACTCATCACAGGCGGATGCTGCCACAACCTACGCACCAGGTCACAAAGATATATAGTAAAGAAATGTGCTTTGTTCTTTTATGGACCAAATGACAGGTGGTAAATTTGCTATGCTATTAGCCGTTACATATGACTGTGTAAGCATAAACGCCAATGTAGATAAGTCTGTATGCAGTAGACTTTCTTCATAGACTAGACGCTCAATGAACTGAGCTACGGAAGCTATGAGAGCTCTAAATTATCCAAATCACTAAAATTATGTTACACATTCAGTGGATCAGACAACTTCGTATCTATCTATGTGTGTGTGTGTATTGTTGTCTGTTGTGAACAAGGTCAGTTGCCTGCACACTTATCTATTTTGTCATCTCTACGTAAGTGCTGTCGACCGTTAATAATATTAGTCTAACTTAAATAAATAATACGAATATAGCATAGTAAAAAATAAATAATATTAAAAAATTTAATAAGCCCTTGACCACGATTTGAAACCTTTAATTGAAAATCAAAATACTGTTGAAAAGTTTAACTAAAAACGTAAACGACATAAATGTACTTAGTTTTTTATTAATGAAATCTTAAAAAATTATAGAGAATATAATATCGTGCCTACTAATTTTTACGATTTCAGGTACCATTTTGGTACAGTCGTGTTTAAAAAAGAAAGAAATATTCTAATATGTTATATTATTAGCAAAAAGAGTATAGGAGAAATATATTCGGTACTAGTCGCTTTCTAGAACAGTTTCATATTTTTGTATCCTTTTGCTTTTAAAAATATAAACAAAAAAGTTTATTGATTACCATCTGGTTGGTGTGATTCCCGGTTCACAGGAGATTTTTCAAAAATCTTTGATTGCAGTTCTACTTATTTATAAAATTAAACGAAATCTCCATTAAGTGAAATTTTCTATCTTCAATATATATTTAAAGTACTTTCCCTTCATGTTGCATCGAATTGGGACGCCCTGTATCTTTAATCTTTTAATACATATGATAGATCTTTATACATAAATAAATCTTTCTGATTGTCTTACTTCACTCAAAAAATCCAAACAGTTCAAATTACGTTAAATTTTATATAATACTAGCAAAACCCGGCAGATGTTGTCCTGCCATAATAAAAATTGATGTACTGCAGCGCCATCTAGTGGCGAATTACAACAAAAATCGATAGTTCAAAAATATTGTCCGTGCTCAAATACCTATGTATACCAATTTTCATGGCGATCGGTTGAACGGTATAGAAGTTGATGTGCTGCAGCGCCATCTAGTGGCGTGTTACAAAAAGTCAATAGCATAAAAATCTTCTCCATGAAAAGATACATATATGTACCAATTTTCATGGTGATCAGTCCAACGGTGTCGAAGTCTATTTAATCGAACATCAGACCTTATACAATACCAACATCCTCTTTTATATTATATACATATATAGATGTATTCAAACTTAAAACTGTACTAGCAATCCCTTTTCTGTGTCATTTGGTTGTTGAGTGGTAGAAACTATTTTAAGGCGCCTCTTATATTAACCATTTGCACTGTAAAGTTGAAATACCAATCCAGCAATTAATATTTTACATTGTAATTAGTTTGTATACGAACGTGCAGTGGCTGCAAACACAAAGTTTTTGTGATATACTTAAATAAATAAAAAATATAGACATGCATGTAGGTTACTATTACAGGTGCAAGACTCACGTCTTGCACACAAGTGTACAGTATACACACAACTACCCAAATCTCGTTGGTTTTCACTTAAATAATGTATATAATATTATCATTATTTATATTTAAAATTCATTTCCTATTTCAACATCGTAGGTAGAGGAAATGTCGCGAATCGAAAACCAGAGGGCGAAACAAATTTCCCGGCTAATGGCTTCCAAATACTTGGAGAGAATGGCTCACGACAAATATTTCCTTATTGGCCTCTGCAAGGACGAGAGGCTGGCGTCGGCTAACGTACAAGGATCGAAAATATTGCAAGAAATGGCCGATAAGGCCCTTGCGGATTTGGAGAAACGACAGGCGGGTATTAACAGTAATATCGTATTATCAGGATGAGTGAAGAACACGCGAATGCAATGGCTGCCAATATTGCACACATTTTGTTTCAACCACATGTAGAAATATACAGCTGTATAAACGTTTAATTCGTAGTTTAATTTTATTTAATTCGGGGCCCAATAGCAACTCTGTGTATCTAGTATAATTGGATTTTTATTAAAATGTGTTTAAGCTATGCTACATGCATCACGGCGCAACTCAATTTAATATTGTTTTGTTCGGTGTTTTGTTCAACTGTGCTGCATGGCAACCATACAAAGCATATTAAGAAATCGCTCATCTATGCTGTTTTTACGACAGAGCATAGCTCGCGTTAATGCAGCGCAGTACGTTTCATGGCAAGATGCATATTATACTCGTAAATATATGGTAAGCGAATCATACTATACACAACACTGACGAGCGGAGCGAGATAAAGCACGGCTTCATGGCTCAGTTTCATGACAGTCTCACCCTAAGTTTCGCAATCGCCTCGCGTCCACCCCGCGCACAACGTTTCTATATTACATACATCACTTTGTCCCACCGACAGTCCTTTATACAAAGCATGGAAGTTGAGGAAACATCAGAACATGTACTGCTAAGGTGTGAGGGTGTAGCGGTATACCCGACAGACATCGTTGACACTCTCGATATTCGAAAGTCAGAAACATTCCTGGAGGGAGTTGGGGTGAAAATTCATACTGGTCAATGTTTATTCATACCGGGAATAGTTACTAATTCTTTAACCACTTGAGTATTGGTACGGAACTATTTGTCAATATGAGTGTTCAGTTCTCTCCTGTTGGTTTTGAGCAGAGACAATTCTCGGTACTCCTCAACCATGTCGAGTATTTTGGTTGACACTTATTGTATGAATCATTGTGGTAATAATCTCAAACCACCTTTGGTATTAATGAGCAGAGCCAACTTTTCGTGCTCCAGCTTGGCGAACTGGTTTATCTAGAAGAGACCTGACCCCCAAATAGTAAGCGCACAATAGTGCGTGCACTCAACTATGTTCAGAAATCGAACCACGATGTAGTTAAGGATGAAAGTTACGATGATGATCACTAAGTCCCTTCTGTTCTGTATATCCCGTAGTATACTCTTAATGAAATAACAACAAAATGAAATAAGTCTATATCCTTTACCCAGTGTAAATCGCTGACAGTTCGAGTCTTTACTCATCTTTATGAAACATGTAGGTAAACAAAGTGACGTCTTGACTTAAATAGTACCTTTTAAAAAACAAAATGTCACTATGAGGTTTGTGAATTAATTTACAAGTTAGGATAAAGGTGTCAAAAAAGTCTACGAAGTGAATCTAAAGCGATATGACTATATCTATATCTTCGGCTCTGTTGATGTCGACGTGACATCGTGTTGGTAGTGCTACTGTATAAAAGCGGGTCATGGGTCAATTCTCGGTTGGATAAACTTTTGTTTAAGGAATCTCAATTTTGGGATCTGGTCTACGCACCAGAAATTCTTGTTGGGGCTATTGCCCAAACTAGGATAACAAATAACGCCAAACCAGATTAGGTTTGGCGTTATTTGTTTAGTTGTACATGGTGAGAGATATAATCATATGCTAGAACAAAATATATAAACTGATGTCCGAACAACTGTTACACAATATCCTGAAGTAAATCGAAACTGAATATACCAGAAATTACCAATGCCCAATAATTTCTAATATCCTATCTATTCTCCAGTAGATATTCCACTAGGTATCATCCGGTATTTAGGTATTTTCATACGATATAAGAACAAACAATAAGCCTTTGATGCTAAAGAAAAATCATCCATTATATATTAACCGTATTTTCTTCAATGTTATAATTTAAGACAATTTCTATTTAAACATTCTAGGCAGTTCTCCGAGAACGACGCCCTCTTTACGCTGCACGCGCTTCCGAAAAAGAAGCGGTCGCGAGACTTTCACGAGCACGCAAAGAACGCTTGACACATTCTCAAAAACAGCACGAAATCAACGCCCGACGACTCGTCCAGGCTGCTGCCGACATGTATGAGAAACACGACACGATTAAATGTTTGGAACACGCCGAATTTGCTATGGAGCAGATAGTAAAGATTTCGACTAAACTACTCCCGAAGAAGGAGAAATTTTTCCAAGAATTATATGATATTGTGGCGAATGCTTTTCTTGACCAGGTTGGTTATATTTTTACACGAAAATCTAAATCTAACAATTAGCTAACTAGTAATCAGTCAGAAGGGGACCAGATGGAGCGATGACTTAAAATAAAATAAAGCGTCAAAAGTGGTTATATGAGAATAGCATATTACCGTGTGTGTTCATACTAGCATATTGTGGTAGCGAGCTTTGGGCCTATATCCAGCAGTGTAATTACGGCTGATGAAATTGTATGGTAATTAGATTAGGAATATAATTAAAAGTTGCTATAACATTACACTGATGATAATGCTATTGCCAATAGCATTATCATCAATAGCATAGCCAATAGCACCCAATAGCCTATTGGGTGATCTAAAAGCAATGACTTAGTGCCTGCCTTTTGATACCTTAAACTTACAATACCGAAAATAAAAGTAAAGCCAATATTAGTCTTCTCTCAGCATCGTTTACTTACACCACAAAGTAAAATTGCTAACAAATATTTTGATGTTTTATTTCATATTTCAAATATTTAGTTGCAATTTAAACAGGACAAATGTATCGAATAAAATATCCGCAGCCTACAACATAATTTAAATACACAAATTGTTATTTTACTTTATGTTTTTCCTTATTTTCTTCATATTCACAGTTGATCGCATGCATTTCTTTTTTTGGTCTCGGCATCACTTCTTTAAACTTAAGTAACATCCATTAGACTGTAGTTACTGATGTGTTTGAAAGCTGCTACTCGAATTTAGCACTTAATATTTGCATCAAACAAAATTGTTACTCACTCGTAGATCTATTCCGCTAAACATAATCGACATTACTCGTATGTTGATATCGTTAAGAGTGTATTCTCATATCGATGTATATTGCATAGTCATACTTATGAGTAGGATCGAGTGGGTCGAATAGGATTGGATGAAACGTGGTTTTGTTAAAAGGACGCTACAGATTAGGCTGTACACAACTTAACTTCTGACTTGAAAATAAAAAAGTGAAATTATCTCTTGTTCATTACTAATAAACCGTTAACAAAATGTGTCCAGAAACGTGTTACCGAGGAAATGAGCGAATTTGATCGTGAGCTAAGAGCGATAGTGCTGCTTGGCATGTCGATATCGCGTGAGCCGAGCCGTGACTCCATACTGCGAGCTCGGCCCACGCCTCCGCTGGATTGCAGGTTATAGATTAGATTATTTTACTACAACTAAAGTTCGAAGCTTTCAGTAAATAAATACTTTCAATATTCTAATCATTAAGCTTTGTTCAAACCGGTGCGCCTGCGTGACGGGACGCTGGATTCGAATTCGGTTTTTGGTAATTAAACTTTGCAAACTGACAGGAATTCCCCCTGAGCATAAATACTCCGAATAGTGATCTATAAACATGTAATTTTCCCTCGAAACATATGTAGATTACTATTTTACTAGACATACTATTTAGTTTACTTTTTATTGTGTGCAAAAAGCAAATATTACGCCAACGGGTATTCACTTAATTTTAGTAACAAGTTAGTTACTATCAAATTATTAGTCTCAAGTTAATGCGGTTAATGTTAATGTTAATCAGGATTATTTAAATCGTCAACAATATAATGAACAATTTTTTCTATGAATAGTTCTACCGAAGACGACATATTGCAGCTTCCCTCCGTCGCGAGAACCGTCGCGCGTCGGTCTCATGCGACTAGTCGCATCAAAGCGAACGAGTCGATACATACTCGCTGGCAGAGTTCATGCGAACGAATCCGTATCCCGTGTTCTTCCATGCAGTCACATCAGTTTAAAGGTTGCTTTATACTTTCTATTCTCACAGGCGTCGCTTACGTACTTTGGAGCGCGCACTAGCGCTAAGCGTGCGCATTGGCGAACGTTGTTACATCCTGCACGAGCTGTCTCGACTACACGCTGACACAAAGCATGCGCATAGAGCGAGGTTCTACGCTTTCAAATGCCAGTCTGGTAATATCGAACCCATCTAATTTCATTCACTTTAAATAAAGAGCAAAGTGCGACCCAGCACCACATAGACTATGTAATTTAGGCACTAAGTAAAACTTATTCCTCCGGACGAGGCACTATGTCTAGACTGTGGAGGCACTTCATCTAGGACGTATTGAGCGAACTATAATTGGGATTCTAGAATTTGCATTTTCTGGATCTCGAATCAGTGCTATTCTGTAGCCACTATTCTGTTGTGCCATACTGAAAAAATCTGCGAAAATAAACGTTTTAAAATGCTCATTCGAATGTGAAATTTGCTTAGTGATCCGTGAAAGGATCACTTTAGATATATTTGGATGCCTATTCGTCTGAGTCATTTCACTGCCCGTTGATTGTGAAATCGTTTTGGCGATAAGGCTATCTATTACTTCCGTTAAAACAGGATTCTAATTTATTCACTCATTTGAAAGGTCTCGATCTGTAATTCTCTCCCTGACTTCGGACTCTTCATTATATACTAAAAGACAATAGTGTGAGACCTTATAGCTAAAAATAAACGAACAATGATATAACAAAAATATTTACAATCTGTAACGAAAGTTACAGATTGTGAGTACATTAAGCACGTATAGCGTGCAAGCGACGTATATTACTAAAAAAATGGCAACTAAGTTATCTCGAATAATAAGCTATACAACAGCGTGAATCCTAATTCATTACGTGTAATAGTTTTTGCACAAAGAGACACAGTATTTTTATAACTTTTTTTCAATCCACTCTTGATATAACACATTCAAAGATAAGATTTTTGCACTGTTATTAGACTGCATACTGAGCTACATTATAGTGAAAATCTCGTTAAAATCCGACCCGTAGTTTTTGAGTAATTCTATTAAAAATATTTTTTTTATTATCCTCTATATCTTAACTTCCGTGTTTCGTATAAAAGCGAACACATACACCAGTTTTCCTTCTGGACAATTAGCTACACACTAGTGAAAACCCATTCAAAATTCGTTCCGTAGTTTTTACGCGAGTGATACTCAAACAGACAGTTATACAGACAAAAATTTTAAAAACTTTTGTTTTGGATTCTGTAGCTTCTAAAAATACCCCTCAATTTCTTTATTTAAATTTACTCAATGTATATGTTTTTATTATTATACGTATAGATTTATATGAAAGTTATATATGAGCCCGTCATTTGATACATAACATCATCGTTTACATAACAGCAGTATGTTATACTGCCATATTATGTTGCTATTATGTAGGATTTAAAATAAAATATCTTAAAACAAAAGTAGGAATCTCATCTGTTTGGCCAGTTGTCTAGCACAGTTGGTTCTCTTTTTTCTCTACGCCGAAACAAGGATGGCATCATTACGTCACACATTAAGAGAACCGCCGCAGCTCGTAGTAGTAAGTCGCTTAAGTTGGGTCGCACAAAGCATGCAACCTAATGTTTCCCACGTGTAGGTGTAGATTGATATCTACGTCCCAGAAAAAGGTGAACTTTATTATATTGCGACTATTTTTAGATCAGTGGCTAAAAACACTTGGTGTACGCACTAAAAGCACTTTTCATTTGGTGTACGAAGGTTAATCCTTATGAAAAACAACGTCATAAGTTGCTTACTTATAATGCGTAATTTCGGACATTTCTATTAGAAATGGAGTCTATTAGAAATTAGAATGGAGTCATTAACCACCCAAATATAGAGATTATTTCGGAGAAATAGGAGAAATAGAAATATATATTATGTAACTGGCTTGTCAGCTTTGTTACTATGTGTGTGGCCCGGCAGCGTGATAACACGAAGATCTGCTATCGTAGGCATACGTCTTGGTTAAATATTTATATTCCGTATGATTAATATAGTTGGTATACTATATTAAAACTTACGTTTTTATACGCAGACGCCCGCGCAGCCAATCACCGAGTGTGGTTGCTGAACGCAACGTTCCTATTGGCCCGGTGCCACATCCTGCAGAACAACCGGGCGGAGGGCCGGGCGACGCTAATAGAAGGCCGAGCTTTGGCTCGTAATTTTGGATATGACGATATCGCAACATTCTTTGATACGGTAATTACCGAGCACTATTATTATTATTTTAATATTAATAATAATGCATGCATGTAATATTTTTATAGGTTTGTTCTAATAATCTAAATAACCCGGCCGCTAATATTATAAACTTACAGCTCAACTGTTTTGTTTTTTCCTATTACATATATGATTTAGTTAACTGAACGACGTCGATTTGGTTCGTTTCTGGTTAATAGTCAAGTTTTAAAATCTAGTGTATAAGTAGGATGACATTCTATAAAGATCGTCTGTAACGTGTTCATAATAAGAAAGTGCAAGGCAATTTATTTCCCAGCATACTTACGCCGTAAAATATTTTTTTGTGAAAAACACGTCTTATAAATTACATCTTATTGTCAATCACTTGATTGGCAATAAAGTGTAATACATCCCCTGCACTTGTATTACACTTTTTGTACTATTTTTTTAAGAATAGTTCAGTAATTATTCAAAAGTTCGATTGTAAAAGATAGTGTGTGTGTGGTGGCGAGCCTTGGTAGAGCCTATGCCTAGCAGTGGAAAGACATAGGCTGATGGTTATGGTATGGTAGTTACTTTTCCTTTAAAGTAGTTCTGAGCTGTATAAGCAAGGGTTTGAATTCACTTTGCGACGTACACCAACCTTAATACACAGGTAAGTACACTTAAGTTTTCTCAAACTTATTTCCTATTTTAAACTTCTGACGCTGTTCGTAAAAGATGGAATCTTGGTTTAAAAAGCATAGCGCGTATTCTAAAAGAAATATGTATTTTTTTGTACTTTTAAACATTATAGTATTTTTAAAATATCATATTGCTGTTAGAGCATTCCATAATAACGCAAAATGGACTTTACTCATATATATGTAACAAGTCATTCAATTTACGAGAAATGGCTAGAGATTCACACAGCCTCACAATATTTTCACTTTTATGTTTCTAACATCGATCAACCAAAATACATACACAGATTGATAATGTGACGTAACTATATTCATGACTGATGCCAGTGGTGTTAATAAAATGTTACTGTCACGATACGATAAAATAGTAGTAATTTATGTAGAAAAGTATTCTTTTTTAATTGTTTCTATATTTCACGTCACATTTCATAAATTATTCACAACATATTTCACATATTCACAACACCGTTATGTTTAAAAAAATGCAGTTATTGTAAAAAGGAAAACTATCAATAAATACGTTCTTGGTAGTTTTTTGCCGCCAAATGATAAACTGAATTGGCAGAAGGTAACTTTGACCGCCTTGCAGATGCTTTACATTTAGGGGCGTAATGCTACATTTATGTATTTTGTATATTCAGTTTATTGAGTCAATTAAGTTAATAGTCTCTGTATATTAAGTTAGTTAACAATTGCACATAGCGCAATTAACTTAATATAAGTAGTAACAGATACGTGCACCTATTGTCGTGCACCTATTGAAATACTCTTAATATCTTACTTGTTTGAAGTTTTAAATGTTTAATTTAATTGTCTCTTACATTATTACATTTTGGATATTGTCGAAAGTTTCGTGTTAAATATAAATTTCATAAAGATAAAGACAGACACGAGATAAAGATAAAATTTACTTTTAATAGTGTAGTTGACTATGTTGGAAACAGTTATTTTCCATATAAAAAAGAAAAAGCCATATTTAAAAGATGTTCAAATTCATGAGAAGATTTAGTATATTGGAGCTTGAAAATATTTGTTTTGCGAACTATCGCTATCTTACGCTATCTATCGCTAGCTATGTCGTAATGGCATTATAGTGTTAGTGACGTCATTAAAAACAGAGTGTCGTCCTTTTCTAACTTGTTACTTTTAAGCCCTGTAATTCAATTTCATTTCACGTACCAATTTCTAGTATATGTCATTAAAATTAATAACGGAGAAATGCTCTACTCAGTTCTCCGTCAGGTGTGACCTAACCTTAAAGCTTAACGACTTGAATTAGAGGTAGGTACTTTTACGCAAAGTAGTTCGCGTTTTGCTGAGTGAAACTAACCATAACAATATACAATTTATTTTAATGTCAGTGCCGGCTTTTGGGATTGTACTACGTCTCCAACGTTTCGTACCCGTACATAAGTACTCGTATATTCGTAAAATTCCTTATTATACTCCTAATATTGGCACCACTTATTTTGATGTTTCGTTATGTTGTTCCTATAGTTTTTATAAATTACATTTAACCAAATAACCTACGAGCACATAGTACATATTATATTATAGATATTTATATAATTATGGTATTCCGATATTTTTTATGTAAAGGAGATTATCAATTATAGAGATTGCACTATGGTACACGTAATTACCATTGATATGGTACATTGAATCTGGATGACTTGAAACGCTCACGACGCGAAAATAATGTAGTAACTCGTCAGTCAGCGAATTAACTGATTTATAGAAATAGGCGAAAATAATAAAACAGGATTGAAATTTAGTGTAGTGTTATTATAACTCGGAAGTCTTTCCTACTCAGAAGCGATTCGGCTCGTTTGGGTTAGAAGTCTGAAGCGATCAAGCGATGAGGCGAAGTCTGAGGTTTTTAAAATCCTTCCTACCCACCTACTACAGAAACCAGAACACGTTGTGGAGGATTTTTAATTGCTACATCGCGTTGCGGATAATTAAAACCATCCACACACCGAAATATGTCATTCCACAATGCGTTAGAGATATTTTTTTCGGATGTACATGTTAGAGCGTAACACAATAGATATAGATAATTTAAAAGTACTTCATCATTTCCCAGTGTGCAAGCGTATCAATGGATGTCGAAATTTCTATTGAGATGGAAACCCTAGAGAAGAGAGAACAAGCTATGGTGAGCTTGATGCAGGATGACGACATGAAGTCTGCCGCCAAACATCTGTTCAGGAGGATGTCGGCTGTCCCTGCTTCTAGGTATTTACATTCTTGTAATGCTTAAAGATTTGTTTTTATAAAAAGACGGCGAGAGACGAACTTACTATTAACCTAGTGGTCAATGGATACAAATAACCCATGAACATCAGCGATACACGCCAACATCAGTTCAGAATGAGATCTTTGGAGGTTTAAGGCTGGGTTTGGAAAAAAGAGTTTACATATTCATAAAATAATGGGCGGGGAGGGATAGGATGAGATGTGACAAGGCTTTTTCCTAAGGGAAAAATGACAAAATGTAAATTTTCCACTCTAGTCATCTCGAAAGTGACGGGGAGAAGTTACTATCACGTTGAACTCGATTAATTATGGTAATTTCTGATCATGTTAAATTGTGTATGTATAGCTATTCAACAGCAAAGCAAATATTGGAAAAGAGAAGACAAAATTTATAAAAGAAAAAAGTAAAACGGTATTGAGGAGAGACATTGTTTGCGGGTCCACCTACTTACGAGTCCATACGGCATTTGAACAAACCAGCAATACAATAAAATTGACAAAAGCACTCTTCTCTTGCCGCAATCAATGCATCTCTATAGCAACCATATATCAAGTCAAATAAACAATCAGTTACGAAATCAGAGTGCCACTATTGTAACGTTAAAGATGTCGCTACACTTATGTTTTCCTTCACCCCTGAGCTAGCGTTGAAAACTTCATCTACAAAAAGATGTGAATTCCAACAAAAACATATCTGTAAATTACATTTTATTCGTACATCTCTAGCATTAATAAATTAATGGCTCTCTTATGTGAAATGTCCAAGCCACAAAAAATAAAATTCCATTGAATAAGTCTTGGAGAATTTTAGATTTCATAACTTTTATCGCCCAAACAGTTGCAAGGAATGGCAACATTATACAAAAATGTTTTTGTTGGGATATTATTATATAGGATCCACAGGCCATTGAATGAATGTTTCGTTTAAAATTATTTATTTCCTCGAATAACATGACTTGCTCTTTATTTCGGATACGTTATTAATGATTCAAGCGTATCACGTCACTGAGTGAATGCAGGTGGGCTTGTTTTCGTTACAAAAATATGAATAACAACTCATGTTTACTCGGAGTGGTGTTAAAAATACCGTGTGGAGAACATTTGCATATTACGTATTTCACTTTACATGTCTATATTACATGCCACATTATTACCTATCGCTTGCGTACATACACTTTGAGAAACTCAGTTATAAATTACTTTGTTCTTTGTGAAAAATTATGACAGCCTAGTTTTTGTCCGCGATTTCGTTACGTAATTTACGTAGCATTGTGTCGATTCAAATTACAATCTATCTATTTGACAAGTCCTAACGAAATCGTCTTTCACAAGTTTTAATGAAGTTTATGACGTGTTTAAGTAATAATCTAAACATCCAAAGTTTTGTATTTATAATATTAATTATGACAGATTATAATTTATGTAGTACCTACTATTAAATTGATAGTATATGATGAGATTTATTAATATTTACTTTCACACAATTAAACACACAATCCATAAATGATAAATCTTATCAATTAAGTTTGCGAGTTGTAATTGTGATAACGTAAAAATAGCAACTTTTATAGATTTGTACACCTAATGGACAAATCATAGCTCGGAACTCATTAAATTCTGTCTATTTTTCTAAGATCTTTCCATTAAGATACGATATGGGGTTCTTCAAGAGAGCTGTGAATAGGATTTTGCAAGGTCGGCGGCGCGCCCGCATACCCCCTGGTGTTGCAGGTGTCCATGGGCGGCGGTAACACTTACCATCACGTGAGACCGCCTGCTCGTCCGCCCACTAGTATATAAAAAAAAAAAAAAAACTACGATTAATAAATTATGTTGATATTCACAGGCAAATTACAATTAATCATATTATATTGACATAATTCAAAGTTCGTGCAATCTCATGAAGTGAAATTATTCACGGAAATAGGATGAATTTCCGATCGCCACGGATCGGAAATACGCCACTTTTAATACGTGGAATGAAACTTTTGAATGACGGGCTTCTCCGCCACTCTTTCATATCCTATTGTTTACAGGAGATTCTCGGTGATGCCAGGCGTGCGTGTGGAGTCAGCACCGCCATCTGCTACTGGACGTCGTATGTCCATCATGCCTCGAAACGAACAGCCCACCCGCATCACGCAAAAGACACGACACCCACTCGGCTTACAAGATTTTGATATTATTTAATGTTTTATATGTTATACGTTCAGTTTGATACGTCCGGAATGATTGGTTAATCAAATGTGAATGGAAAATTCTAAATCAGAAATCGGAAAGTCATTAAATGATCACAAATTTATTTCAAAGTAATGTGAATATTGTTGTAATACTACTATTGTTGTAGGACTAGTGTTTATTTTTTTATAAATTTACAACATGAAATTATATTGTATTAGTTTACAAATAAATTTTATTAATTACATTCGATATCGAATACGTATCATTCCGTAGTAGAATTGCATGAACCACGTCTTCTCCAGGTAAGATGAACTTTATTTTATAGTGCATAAAAGACACAAAGATTATACCTATCTACTATAGTCGTTATAATTTTATCAAGAAAAATAACATTCTTTAGCAGTCTGAATAGTCAATCGAAGATTTTGCCATTACGAGTGTACTTACGAGTATTTCTCAAAAAGGCAAATGATTTGGCGATTATTTTAGGCAAATACTTGGTTAAAAGTCAAATTTTGTATGTTTGTGTGTTTAAAGTTTAAAACTGATATAAATAAAATGATTATGTCATATAAATGTTTAGGGTCAATGTTAGGGAAAATTTTAATATCTTCTATAGAATATTTTCTGTGAATAGAAAAATACAGGTGACATTGAAAATTAAGCCAAATTTTCAAGCGGTGTTTAATCGCAATAACACAAACTCGATTCAAAGCTAAATACTGTGAAATGAAGTGACACAGTGGAATCGCATAAGGCTCTAAATCATACATAATCCCCCGCTTGACGGGAACACGCAATTAACTTCCGGCCACAGTCGCAATAATACCCCAAACAATATGTTTACGTACTGTTACGTTATTCATATATGTTGTTATTCGTTATACCCCTATAGGTTTACCCCTATTCGTTATAGGACTTCTTGTCTGTCTGTCTGAACGTGTATCATACAAAAATCAAGGGACGAATTTTAATAAAACTTTATATATTATAGTTTAATAGAAAGAAACTAAAATCACACGGATCCGAACAAACATTTGTCTTTAAGTGACTGACCGAGAATCACTATAGAACCTTTGGTGTAGCAGGCAGGAACACTATCAACTAGGCAATTTGGTTGTCACATGTGATCAAACATAACTATTGTTTTTCTCACCGTCTTAACAAAAGTTACTCGTGCATCACAGCGCTGCGGAGCCGAAACTGTATCCAAATCAGCATAATTCTGAGTACTGATACTCAGCGCTGATTTTGAGCTGGCACCCTCTGCATAACTCACGGAGAAAATCATTTATTGGTATAATAGGAACATGATGGAACAAAGTCATTTAAATATAGTTTCCAATTTAAATATAGCGAACAAACCAATTAGAAGTTCATGGAATATAAAGTTTATTTTGTGTAGACTGTAATAACATAATCTGACTTAGACTTACTTATAAATTAAAATAAATAAATTAATTGATTTAGTTTACTCTCATATTTTAATCATTAACTTCAGAATTCTTAATATTCATACAATAGACTTACGTAAGTAAAACTTCTTCATCTCCAAAATTTAATTAAGGAAGTAATATAAATACATTAACCATACCGTAACCGTACAGTATCGTAACCATATCGTACCGTAACTAGTCCTTAGTCGTCCACTGCTGGACACGGGCCTCCTATTGCACATTGTTTTGTGCATTTGTGCATATATCCATATGGCATTAAAGTTTGTGGTTACGGATATGTTATCCCTTATAATTGGGCCGTTCTAATAGGTCGGATTTGACATATCGTCGGCTTAGAGTGTAAACCTGCTAACAGCATATTAAGTAAATTGTCAGGAGAGACAAAAAACATTCTTAAAAAAATATGAATTTATTATAAGAAAAGGTTTTTACATTTTTGAATATTTATTTGTATTCCGTACAATATAAAATAAAAGAAAGGTTATTAAATTCAGTATTTATTTATTTATAACCACTTTTGTAACTTAGCAGGTTTTGTAATCAAATACAATTTTTAATATAGGATTTAGCAGGTTTTCCGTAAACAAAAATATTTTTTCCTTGACTAATGCAAAATTATAAATTTAGTTTTAATAACAATTATAAAACAAAACTCTTTTTTACAGTTATAAAGTTATTGTATCTTAATTAAATTCAACATTTCACATTTTAGAATATTTTTTTCAGTTTTTGAAATTGACAAAAACTTAATTATGGTTATATTATGTTATTATATTATGACGAACCATATAATCCACCGATGTGAAATATTAATTGTCATAGATGCAACGCTTCCAAGAAAATGACGCTTAAAATTAATCGAGTTATATTAGTATCGTGTGGTGGTATATAACTCGATCAATTTTAAGCGTCGTTTTCTTGGAAGCGTTGCGTCTATGACAATTAATATTTCACATCAGAACGGCCCAATTCTAGTCGCCTTTTTTACGACACCAGCAAAAAGAAATGAAGTGTTGTTATTCTACAGCCGGCCGGGCCGACACAACACGGCCAGATATCTATATCAAGTAAGAAGTGCTAAAAATTATCTCGAAAGAAGAAATCCAAGAAAATTAATACTTTATATCGAAATCCAATAGCAACAGTTAAAGTTTAAATCAGTATAAATTAACTACATTTATTTTATTTGCCCGACGTATGTGTATAAGTATGCGACCGTAACCCCAAGTTACATAACTTAATTCGTCAGCTAATACGAGAGACACCTTCGTGCGACTGCTGGCATTAAACTAAACCCAATATCTAAAACCTAGCTTATGCGCCTGCTATCTTGACATTAAACCTTGAACCTCTGGTTGAACGGGGTTACATATACGTGCAGGTACCGTTCTCAATCTTAATTACTGTAGACTTGCCTATGCTTAGGAAGAAACCGCTGTTTAGCTTTTATTACCTTACATATAGTACATTACATATACCTACTACTAACATTGACATTGTGGTGTTGGCTGCCTTTAGAATGGCGCCGCCTGATTTCTTCCCTTGGGTGTTGTAAAAGGCGAGTAGGGGATAAACGCGGCTACCACAAGTTTACACCACACTACACCACATCTAAAAAAGTGGACTCGTCAACCTGCTTGGTCAGCGTGGAGTTTACGGGCTATGCATACCTAGTGGACAAGACAATGTGCATGAGAAGTCCCAGCATCGGTGACGCTGCTGCAGTAACCGCTTGCAGTAACCGCAGTAGTGGCTTACGGGCCTCAGATATTTTAGATCTAACGACTATAATGATTAGTCAGTTGTCCAGCAGGTGCGCCGTTTATATTATAGGAGGGGTCAGTTTGGACCCCATTAAATGTAGAGTGGGACCTCATACACCTCATTTTACATATCTGTCTTTTTCATACCTTAAAAATGTGTCCTTCTACTGAGTAAATAAATATTTTCCAATGAAAGGAATAAAAGATAAGAAGAACCTACCAATATTTTTGACCTTTTGATCCAATAGGAACTGTAATCACTACAATTTATAGAATTTAATAAGTAAATGAAGTAATTAATAATTATTGCCTAATTATAAATAGTGGTGGGGTAGCTGAAGCGATTCAAGTTTGTCATAAAATTTGACAAAATAAAATAACTCATAAAATATTTTAATAATATATTTCATTATAGCCAATCTACATTTATAAAGCACTAGTCTTTTAAGTACTGCACCTATTCGTAGGGGTTACAAAACTGTTGTTTTATTGATAATATAATTTAATAATCAATATTCTGGGTTCATGTGAAAATGAAAACATAGAATAAACAAAGAGAATAAACGACATAGCTACGTAAAACTGTCATTCCCATGACGAAAGTAATTGGTCATTTGTGTGACAACATTTGCTGATGTTATGATACCAACACGGCAATAACAATTCTCTATAGTAAGATTCATATTTTAATCCATCATGGAATGAAATATTCACGATAGCTCATTGTGTCACTACGGTTGTTCGTTGTAATGTCACGCGCTTGAACGAACAACCGTACAGACATAACAAATGTAAAATCAATGGTGATGTTTAAATGTCTATTACAGAGAATTTGGAATATGGAACCACCTGTTTGTGTAGGCCATTCTAAGGTCTTTGTTAACGTGGAGAGCGGCGAGCGGTAGCGGGCTGCGCCTCGAGCGACGACATGAGTCTATGAGTTTATATGGAAGTGGCAAGCGTGCACAGCGGTAAGCGGGGCGGCACCCCTTCCATATAAACCTATAGACTTATGTAACCGCTTGCCGCTCTCCACACTAACAAAGGTCTAAGGGACTAATAGTAACAACAAGTTATACAATTTATAAAGTGGAAACAAAAAGTATATTTTTATGATCTTTACTACGTCTTGCTACTTGTCAAACAAAGGGCATTTCCCAGTCTCTCGTCGATATACTCGTATTCGTCAGAGTTCATTTACCTCTTTTTCTACATGCATATTCAAAAAGATATTAAACTCAGACGGAAGCTCACATCACATGCTCATATTCTCGTCACTTTGCGTCGAGAATTCTAGAACAACTTTGTAAATGTAACATCCGTTACATCCAATTGAACGCGTCTCGCTGCACTCTCTCGAAGGATTTAATAACGGGAGATACGTCGCACCTGTCCGAGCACCTCGTCTGCCACGAATACCTTTATGAAATACTTGGAAACATTTGCGACAGATCTGCGACAGCACTATAGTGATTTTAATAGAAACTTCAAAGACGGACCAAAGAAAACGAAGCGTAGAACAGCAAACGGCCGGCTTTAATATACCACCACCTAAGGGATAACAAAGCCGCTATCACAAGCCCTGAAGAACTACACTACCTCTAAAAGAGTTTACTCGTCAACCCACTTGGTTAACGTGGCGTTTTAAGGTTATACATCCGTCATGCAGAAAACAACGTACGTATGCAGGCCCATGTCCAGCAGTGGAGGATAAAAGTGCTGGTTACGATTTACGGTTATAAATGTCAGGTATAAATTTCATACGGAAAAATTTTGGCGAGAAATCATTGTAAAAATTTGTGGGATTTGTGGTTTAATAGTGATAGTTAATTAAAATTAATTGACTGATAATTAAATAAAGGCGTCAGACTATATTTTTCGTGTTTTTCCAAGTAGTTCAACTCTGTCCTCAGTAAATAACACTTTACTTAGTGACTAATACTTCAACGGGACTGGACAATGACGTGTAAAACAATTATGTTTTATTATTTGCTACGTGTGTGGACTAATGGCTATGCCAATGTCCAAATAAATCATATGTAAAAAAAATACGCGACAGGTTCATTACGCAATCATTCATAGTTGCAACATTAAACTTCAGCGAATATAAATTTTTAGTCATTAATATAAATTCAATATCCGAACAGTAAAGTGGTTGATATAACACACGGTCGGGAATTGTGACATTAATTAGCCACTGTGTGACGCATGGAAGCGTGCTCCCGATTTACACGCCATCATTAATTTATTTAAGAGAAATGGATTGGAAAATGGAACCCATTACTTTATTAACGAACTTAATACTTTCAATTACAGGCGTCTGCGATGATAATATTTTACATAGAGAGAGCGTGAGGCAGATAATGTCATTACTGACAACAGTCACTCCCATCGTGTCATCGAGCTCACTACTTACGTAGTCATTAAGATGGCTTTACTTATATTGGCTTTAACAATTTAGCGTTGTTTGCACTTATTCATTTTTATTTTACTCGACCTTTCTTCTGTGTTAAAAATTATAAATATTATGCGTTTAAGATCCGAGTCGTCTTTAATAGTTGCATGTCGTATCGTATCGCTTTGCGTATTCTACCGCGTATAAAACGGGGAGAATATTCTGGAAAAATGTTCGACACAATTCCCATCTCGGGTTTCCATAATCACATCTTCCGTCATAGAAGTGCGCGGTGCATCCTCATTCTTTCGATACGGAAGTGTCGCGTAATGTAAAGTCCAAAAACCGTTTTATACCGCAACCCCGTAGGCTGTGGAATGAACTACCTCAAGAGGTCTTTCCATTACGCTACGATATGGGGTTTATCAAGAAAGCTGTGAATATGATTTTGTAAGGACGGCGGCGTATCCACGTACCTCCTGGTGTCCGTGGGTGGTGGCGGCAGCCACTTACCAACACGTGAGCCGCTTGCCCGTCCGCCTACGATTATATAAAAAAAAATTAAGTGGGAAAACGTTCATACCTTTGTAAACGTTAAATAATTTATAAAGTAGGTGCGGTAGTTTTTGAGTTTAACTTTTACATAAAAACAACAAAAAATAATCAGTGTTTTTATATCCATTTATAGGTTAGTACCTAAGTAACAAATAAAAAACGGTATATATTATAACAACAACAACGACACCGCCAATTAAAAAAGGACAAGTAGGTAACTGACGATTATTTTTGTTAGCCTACTTTATATTATAGGCATTATTCTCACTTATGACCACCGTAATAACCTAATTGACTTGACGGCCTAATCCGACAACAACCTGGACGAGTCACCAGTTGCTAGTTAATTAAATTCAACACTTCTCCTAATGTAAACACATTTAGTAACATTGTGCGCTCAATATATACATCTTGTACCATTGGGTATCCAGTCTTGTGCGAGGAACGTGGGAAATAGTTCGTATACCAAACCAAATTGTATCCATCTACAAATATGTGTCCTGAATCCTAGTGAACTGCGATGATCCTAGTATTTCAATCGGAAATGCTTTTGAAGTCCACAGGAGTTTGAACTTTATAACTCTTTTGCCTTCTACGAGGAACTTGAGTAATGGCTCGCGTATCTTAACAAATGGACCAATCTATTCCCTCCAGCTCATATGAACAGATTCTCAATAGAACGGAATCTCAAGTGAACGGATTCTGATATGGACGGAGTCTCAGGTGGATAGGATAGAGTCATAAGTGACCCGAATTCTAGACTACAAAAGTGAGTATGATTGAAAAGTTTCTAAATCAATATTAAATCGCTTTAATCTTCTTATACTTATATATATATATATATATATATATATAAAAGAGGATGTTGGTTTATCTGATGTTAATAGACTTCGACATCGTTTGACCGATCACCATGAAAGTTGGCACATATATGTATCTTTTCATGGAGAAGGTTTTTGTGCTATCGACTTTGTTGTAACTCGCCACTAGATGGCGCTGCAACACATCAACTTTTATGGCAGGACAATGTCTGCGGGGTTTTGTTAGTTTAATATATAATTATTCGTCTTCTATGCGTTCCCAAACTATTCATCCGATTTCGATGAAACTTTGGTGAGTTGTTGTGCGCACGCCCGCTCTTTCTGACAAAAAAAAATCTAATGCGTGCCGGGCAAAGCTAGTATTTAATAAGGATATTTCTATTTTAAAGCGTATGACTTTTATCCGCCTTTGTAATAAAATCTACCTACATATTATATTACATATTTGTTATTTTATGTAACGACAACATAGAAAAAAATGTAAAGAGAGAATAGATTGAAATGCGGAACTCCAATAACTAATAAAAATTTAAAACCTAAATAAAGCCCGAAATAAGGACAAAAATGAAACTGATGTCAGGCATCTAACATTGTCACTATATTCTATATCAAATAGCAATATTTCACAATTTAAAACCACTGTACTTTTATAATGGCATCATTAACTTGAGAATACAAAATACATTTTATAAAAAATAGGAAACATTTCTCTCGGCACCAGAAGCTGGTTACGTCACCATTAGAAATCGCGCTCGCAGGAGCCAACGTTTAAATAAACACAATCCAACGAACAAACAGCTAGAAATTATGACAATGGTTTTCATCACAGCTTCTTTTGTTATTCTTTATTGTCTTTTTATGTAAATGGATGTCTACACAAGCGTAGCCATATTTGAATTCAAGAGAAGTGAAAATGGCAAAAAATATAATGGGATAAATTTTGTAAACCACTTTGAGAGCTTGAAGTATATTTTGTGGCGACAAAAATAAATATGTTTTTGATGTGTTAAGAAGTAATTATTATTAGAATTTATTATAAAACATGTTCAATGATACTCAATATTGTCTATGTATTTTGTCCATGTTCTGCGAGAATATCTAAAATGCATACTAGATATTAATATTATAGTTTTATTTTTGATACTAAAAAATCAGTTATGCGATTTTAATAAACAGCTACTATCGACGACAATGTCCACCTGGTAGGAGCAGGTTCAACTCTCGGTTTCCCGGTACGTGGTTTTCAATGACGTAATTGTCTTGTCGGTTCAACTGTCGGTCGTGCGACAGATGTGGCCAGCCAGCCTACTGTGAATTTAGCTTGCTGATCAAATAAAAATAGAAAGGCGCTACCTGAGCGATTTAAAACTTTTCGACCAGGCTCATTGCCTGAAATCATATTTCAGCACGACATTGCAGAAAACGTTGTCTTCAATTATGAAACATCTCCATGGCACAATACAAAGTGAGACTATGTATTTGTATACATATATATAAATTTAATATACATATATACATATTCAATCAACCAAAATAGAGAGATGTAGCAATATGGCCATATAAATGTGACAATTGCAAGGCGGACATTTTGATCACCTTTCAGTTCACACTATCATTTGGTGGTAAAAAACTATATAGAACGTTCTATGGTATTGACAGTTTTCCTTATTTACATTATCTGCGATATTTTTGAAGTATCGGTGTGATAAATGTAAAAAAATATAAGAAATATGAAAATAAGCGAAAAGCAATACTCTTTATTGTAGAATATAAGTTTAGTGTACAATGGAACTGACATGTTCCTTAAATAGAAGATTATATATATATATATATATATATATATATATATTAACGAAATTAATTTTAAATAAATAAATAAATACAGAAAAGACTTAAAAATGCAATTATGACAAGTCGTGTTTGGTAATAGTAATATTTTTTTATGTCACTTGTATCAATCACTCATGTCAATCACTTTTGTCACAAGGAGTTATCCATCTCTGCATATTGGTTCTGCATATCGATGATATAAATGTATTTATAATTACCGGTAGTGGTTCAATGAAAAGAGCGGAAGATCGTGTGATGGCAGACCTTGGGTGAGGCCTTTATCCATCAGAGGAGAGACATACTGGGTAAATAATAAAATACTTGCACCCTCTTAAAAAATCTGACATTGAAGCTAACAACTTTTGTTCTAGGACTTTTTGGCGGCAACTCGGCTAGTGGAGCTGAATTTTTGTTTGATCGATATAAAAATTGTGTAACGTGCGTTTATTATTTATTTATTTTTGTATCCCAAACAAGATAACAACATATCAAAGCACAATTGAATATAGTGTGTACTGAAGTGTTAACTCTAATTTACTCCTCAATAATGATTGACATTTTAACAATAAGATTTATATAAGCTAGTGGCTAAAAGTAAATAAAAAAAAGTAAAATGATTGAGAACAAAACAGAAGGAGACCTAATTTTTGTTACTAGTTTTTATAATCTAATTTTTTTGAATTTAAATTAATTTTGTTTTTTGTTCATCGGTCCGAATGTACACATACGCGGTGCGTTTGAGTAAGTGGTTTGTATAAATAAAGTGCTGGGTTTTTAAAAGTCGTAGAACAACAAAAGTTATTATTGTTTTATGAAAGAGATAAAATTAGTAGCGAGGCTTATCGCGTTGAATGTTATACTGTGGACCGCACCGCAGCGCAAAAAATTGCAAAAATCCTCCTGAATCACTTTCATATTTTGTGTACACCATCGTACACTTCAGGCGGGCCGCACTGGATGGTGGATCGCTTGCCAGTCGTGTTTATGGGCCGATGTTATGCGCTGCGACGCGGCTCTCCTCAATTTGTGTTGAACAGACGCAATTAACAGACGTAATTCGGGAGTTATTCGCTGTGCGATGACGTGAAGAATTGAATGTCAATAGCTATCTGACTTAAATTATGGCGTTGAGCTACTGCCCATCGCATCATAATGTGTGTTGTCGCAGTTTTGCAGTGCGACGTGGAGCCTTAAGAGGGTGCAAGTATTTTTTAATTAATCCTGTAAGAAAATATCAATTCTATAACTATAATTCCTTCGGATCCCTAAAAATGACAATAACCTTGTTCAATAAATGACAATAAAGGTCGCAAGCATATTCCCGGCTCTTAATTACTTGTTCCACAAATAGGTTCATTAATTATTATTGCGTACCAGAACACGACCACGCGGCCAGGGGCTGACAAATTTGTAACGCTTCCACGGTGATTAATGAGCAATTTGAAATTTTCATTATTGTTGTCACACAATAAGAAGATTCCTCCGAATGTGGCAATGATGAATAATCCATTTTCAATGTAAATTAAAACGTGCCCCTCATTTATTTATCTTGTAATAAATTCGCAGATGTTTCAAATTACCTATTAATAACTTTCATATTCTTACTTTCGTTTCATATTTAACAACTTAATATGTCACGGATTTCAAACGGCCAGCGTGAGAGCATAGTAAGAGTACTTAACTAGGTATTCTTCGTCCGTTCAGTTACTACTATCCCTACTAACCTACTATAACTAATTTGCCTGAAGTGTCATCGGTTGAGAATCCAATTTTTCACCGAACATGGTTAATTTTTAGTCTTTAATGAATTTGGAGAATAGGTTGGTAAATGAGGAGGGATAGGAATAAAATTTATAAAGTAACATATTTTTCATAACTTTATCTTAAAAATAATACGTTAGAGAATGTTCTTATTTAAACAGAATCTCGACACAACGGAACATGCCTTTTGAGACTTGACCAAAATCAATAAGTCCACACTGATAATAAGGTTTCTTCCTCAGATTAAACATTAATAATGATAGAAGAACTGCTTAAATGGTACGCGTGTGGTTCTGATATCGAGAAACATAATATTCTCACTATAAACTGTAAACTCCTGTCGTAGTATTTAAATTCGCATCGTTTGCCCTGAAGCATCGGGCTGTGCCTTCAATATACCTAAGCGCATAACGAATAGTGGATGTTAACATGTATTTAGTTACTATGAATATGACCGCATAAACGCACAAAAATCCGTATCTGCCTGTTGTCTGTATATACACTTATTAGGTAAGTCACTTGGAGAATAAAGAAAAATTCAAGGTAAAAGTAGATGATGACAGAGATATGACATGACAGAGAGATAAAAATAACAATATACCCGTAAGCCGTTGTTAGCTAGCACTTCGGTTCAAAGAAATATACTTATTTCTCAAAGAATATTAAATATTTCACTTAAATAGAAAACTTGTGATTAACTTAAGTTTAAAATACTCCAGTATATAAAACAAAGGCACTAATGATTAAAATACTACAATGATATATATTAGGTTATTAGAAAAATGTGGGAAGTTATATTATCTGCTTAATAAAAATCTATCACTGACTGACGGACAGACAACGCACAGACTGAACTGGTGGGTCTCGAAGCATGAAATTTTGTACAGGAGTTCCTTATATAACGTAGGTGAGCACTAAGAAAGGATTTTTGAAAATTCATCCCCTAAGGGTGTAAAATAAGGGACGAAAGTTTGTATGGGAGAAAAGTCGGATGGTCCCTGAGATGTTGCCGATGAAGAATCTCATCGGGCAGCCCCTGTGTAGTCCCGTAAACGATTTTTATAATGTTTAGAAACTCAATTTGTATAATGTTGTTAGGCAAATTCCCCCATAAGTTCTTTTACCATAATTAGTTTTAGGTGTGCTTTGTTGCTGCTTATGTTTTGTGTGTTCGTTGATTAAGAGTAATGTTTGAATGAATGTTATTTTTCTAATATTTTTCGTATGAGTATGCATCTGTTGTCTGTATGTAGCTGTTTAATATTGTTGTATTGTTCGCGAGTTGGAGTTAGGCAGTCTAAATTGAATAAAATTTTACTAGACTTACACATTTTATTTACATTTTACACTTACAAGCACCTTTCTTACCTAACTTCCATATCAACATAGTATTACAGGATACTTTCGATTGTTAGAGAAGGACTTTCTTGCTAGTAGAATATTGGAAGAACAAATATTTTTACTTAAATACTTGCCTCAAATATTATGTCTAGACTAATTTACGAATAAACCGTAAATCGTAACCAACCCGTTTACCGTCCACTATGGGACGGTAAAAGCCCCCACCCCCCTCATGCACATTGTGTTGCATATGAGGGATGCAAACCTTAAAATACTACACTGGCCACGCGGGTTGGCGAGTTCACTCTTTTAGAGGTGATGTAGTTCCTCAGGTCTCGTCGTAGCGGTTTTGTTATCCCTTAGTAGCCTTTTAAGACACTCAAAGGGAGAAATGGGAAGCGATGGGGTGTGGTGATATTCTAAAACCGGCTGACACCACATTATTCACTTATTATTGTGATTTATTACAAGATTTTTATTACGAATAGTTATTATTAAAAATTTAGCAACATCATATTTTTTCTTCTATTTTTTGTTTAATCCTATGTGAATTGAAAATCTATATCTTCTTTGATAACTTGATTTGTCTCAGTTTAAAGTGACATCACTCTAAACCGAAGTAAATCATTATTTTCTTAATCTCAGTTACCTTTCAACCACTTTGAACATGCCCGATACAAACATGATGTTGCGAAGTGCGGTTACCGGAATTCCCAGCACTAACTGTGGGAGTAACTGCACAACTTTCTTAGTGAAACTACCCGTTGTAACCTAACAATGACGCAAGTCGAATTAATGCGCATTCTAACGCGACAATGTGTCTTAAGCTATAATATGCTCGAATGAAAGGAATTATGTTGTGTGATATATCACGTTCTTTTATTATAATAATTATTTAACGTGAGTAACATGTAAAAGAATATTATTTAATGTTCAATTTGATACATGTTACACCATAAACATAGACAATGCAAGTTCGTGTAATTGTATGGAAACCAAGCGTGTCACTTTAGTAAGCCAATTTTGATGATAAGATATCAATCGCCAATGAAAAAAAGATCTCCCTTGACTCGGTTCATTACTTTTAACGAAGTTTTAGAATTAATTGTAGTGCAAATAAGCATTTTTGTGTTTTGTAATAACTTAACAGCGACACGGGTCGGAACATACTCGGATCGAGAAGTAGGCGCTTAGCGCCAACTTCGGGCACGCAGAGATGGATTATTTGTATTATCTATTCCTCTATATCTGTGTGTGTTACGTTACACTCATAGTGGAAAATAGTGTCTTTGTCACATTGTACGTATAACAATGTAATCTTTTTTATATATATATTTTTCTTTACATATACAACATGTCACTGAAATAATGCAAAAGACTGAAAATAAGTTGTGCAGAATCGAGAGTATTTTTTTCATGATTTATAGTACAATTCTAGTATATTATCATTTATTCTACATGCGTCGCTCAAGTCGCGACCGCTCAAGTTTTTCATTTCGTTGACCCGTTGTACCTATAACTGCAAAATAATACATTTTAAATATAATAACAAACAGTCTTCCTGTCATTTGCAATAAATACTTGCCTGAAAAGATAAGAGGTCTAACAAGAGATTTATATTTTTTAATACCTTTATTTCTACTTGTAAATAATTTCGAGACATTACCTAATTTTCATTTATTCACTTTTAACTGACATTTGTAAAATAAATTCACAAGAACCTTAATAAAATCCTTGGGTAAATTCTTAATAATCATACTCTCACAGTTAATCTCGGTACTTATGTTTTATTTAACATTTGTGTAGAACTGAGCCAGGGAGACGGAAATTTACGTTAATCAAGGCACACAAATGGTAAACGTTAAAACTTTACTTTCGAGAGCTCTTGCGAAAACGTATGTAATTAACATGATTTTTGCATGACATAATGTCATAATACATATCAGTATATCTACATTGCGTATTTACATACATTCTATATGTGAGAAATTGTAAAGCCTTGTAAGTTTTTGGTACTTTGCCGCAGCGACGAATCTTGTACAATATTTTCAATATAAGACCTATGTAGGTATTACTCACCTATACTATACTGAATATGCCGTATATTTTATCTAGCATTAAATCTATTTCGTTTCTAAAACATTTTTTTATTATTAGTATACATAATATAAAATTTTACTCCATGAAGACTTACAGACTTTAAAGAAGTACATAAATGCCTACAAAGCTGTGCTAGACAGATATATTTCGATTTATTTCCTCTTTTACTTCCTTCATTCAGAAATATTAGAGGATCGCCGATACAAGTATGTAGTTATTTTATTAAAATTCTTTTCATTTCTATAAATGATGTAAATGTGTTTGAAAACTTATGTACCTACATTATATGACGGGGCGGTCCTTTTCATGGACTTCGTTGAGACTGCAAAATATTTTCCAAATAGTATGAAGCCGATATGTAACGTTCAAAGAACGCAATGGAGCGGATATAAATTTATATTAAAATATCCATTGTAGTGTTGTAGAGCGAGAGATTTGCGATATAATGCAATATAAAGAATCTAGAAATATTTTTGTAATAGGTTTGAAAACCAGGATAATTATAAGTAACTAGGCATTGTTACAATTATCCCTGTTTTCACTTACCCTGGTAAACGCACTAGATCTAGGAATATATACAATTCTTGCTAAATTAATGAAATACTTAAAACCTATTGAACAGGAAACAAAATTAAAATATACGAGTACAAACAAAATAAAGTTCTCAAAACAAACAAGAAAATATCCATAGCGCAAGAGTAGCAAGAGTAGCAAGAGTAGCAAGAGTAGCAAGAGTAGCAAGAGTAGCAAGAGTAGCAAGAGTAGCAAGAGTACCAAGAGTAGCAAGAGTAGCAAGAGTAGCAAGAGTAGCAAGAGTAGCAAGAGTAGCAAGAGTAGCAAGAGTAGCAAGAGTAGCAAGAGTAGCAAGAGTAGCAAGAGTAGCAAGAGTAGCAAGAGTAGCAAGAGTAGCAAGAGTAGCAAGAGTAGCAAGAGTAGCAAGAGTAGCAAGAGTAGCAAGAGTAGCAAGAGTAGCAAGAGTAGCAAGAGTAGCAAGAGTAGCAAGAGTAGCAAGAGTAGCAAGAGTAGCAAGAGTAGCAAGAGTAGCAAGAGTAGCAAGAGTAGCAAGAGAAGCAAGAGAAAAATAGGTGAACAGAAATATCAGTAGCAGTATAGGATATCAGTGTAGGAACTTTGTGGAATATAATATTTTATATGCAACAAGATGTAACAACGATGTGGAAACTGGCCCTACTTAACGTATGTGTCGTAGGTACGTTTATGCTAAGAAATTTGAAACCGATGTAACTACGGGGAAATTTATTGATTAATGGTCACACTGATAATATAGATTTCCTGCTTAACCACAATAGGGATGATCGCCTGCCGGACGCGCATTTTTTCCCATGGTACCATAAATTTGTACCTCCTGTGAGTACCACTAAAGTGACACGGTACTACGGGAAAATTAAATTGTCATAGTACCACTAATCCGTAGTACATTATCTCTGTACATGCGATGCAAATTCAAGCGTTTGGACAGAAATTCTACACTGGTTTCTCTATTCGCTGTGTTTACAATTCTAAAAAAATAGGCACAGAAGCGGATTTATAAATAGCACTCATTTTTTAAGCAAATCCACTTTCATATTAAGGTATTCCAAAGTTAAATAAGTTACTAAATAAACCGAGTCGAGTGGAATTTTGCCAAATAGAGTCTAGCGGACAAATTGCGAGCCGCCTTTGTTGTACTTTTTAATAAATTGTAATTTCATTGAATCGCTACATTCAAGAAGGATTTTCGTGATTACCATAATGGTTATAACAGAGACGAAAGTTTATGAAAAATGCATGAAGCTCGTACGTTGCACCACTCTATATTACCTATTAGGCTATAAAGGCTAAGAAGTTCTTATTTACTGATAGAAATAAATGTACATGTTCTAGCTTTATTTGATAAGTTGAAATGGAATTTTGTAGATTCTTATAGTTTTGTATATACTGAGCATACATCGCAGTTATCTGAAAAGTTATGATAGGTAATTACGGAACATGAATTTATGAATATGAATAACTATAAAATTAAGCATAAAATTTGTCTACATATAGTTATTTTATCTTTCAAATATACATGATTACATTAAACGTGTATGGAAATGGACGTGTGCATACACGTGCATAAATCAAATAGATATATTTGAATAAAAAAATAAACTGGTATCAAGAATGTTAAAAGGCCAGTATCATATAGGTTATTTATTTTATTAATACTCTAAAACTTGATTTATTTTTTAGAGTATTAATAAAAAAAATAAACTTTACTTTCAACATAAAAAGGTATGACTTTTTAATCTTTCGCGTTTTGTACACATTTTATATTGTAAATCGGTCTAAACGCGTAAAATTAAAGGCTTTTGAATGCCTACTTTGATGACCAATTCAGGTTTCATCAGTCAACTCGTCGTTTTTTAATATTTACAATATAAAGATATATTACGTAGTAGCTTACCTTTAAACATGCACGGACAACATGTTTCTCCAAACGCAGCTATATCTTGAACTAAACCTACATACTTTTGTATATTTATCCTACCTTATTTGTTCAACGAATACAAAGTACAAATTTCTGAGAGCCAGACAGTGCTTCATTTTAATACTATGCTAACATACTAGAGATACCTTTATTTGATAACACGTATAATAGGAGCTCAGCCAAAGGCAAATTTACGCAGCTCTCGCAAACCGGTAAATCTGCATGAACTTTTAAGTACGGATTTTACGATAAAACTAAAGTGATTGGTTATTTGCTCGCACTGCGTCGCTACATCAAAAATGAGTCGGAATATATTCATTGACACAACAATATTGTAAATTTCCATGACACTTGTATTTAGGAACTTATAAAAAAATATTACTTTATAAGAAAAATCATAAAAAAATATTTCGACATTAAAGGGATATTTCGATATTCAAAGCAAAAACAAGAATATTAAACATTTAAAGTGTGTCCTCCATAATCAAATTATTTTGACTTACCAAGTTATTCCCGCCATACACGGATATATGCGTAGATGCTCATACAAGTGTCTGCCTACTTATGGTATTCGTAGTTTAAAATGCAAGAACGAGTTTGAAGATTTAGAGAAATTTCAATTTGACATACGCTAAATACGCCTAAATGTTTGTGCGTAGCGTTAAAAGCAATATATATTTTTCATATGCACTATTGTGAAGCGGAAATATCTGCCGAATAGGTATAGACCTTTCCCTCGAGCTGTTCTTATCCTATAACTACTGAAGTCATAGGCTCACCTAGACATAGGGTCAATTTCATAGAAGTTGGCACGCCCGACCGGCGCGTGCGACCGGCGCCGGTTAAGCTATGTGATTGACCTTATTGACAGTTGGTAGGTACTTGGCAGTTGGTTATTTATTTGTAGTTGTAAAGATCCTAAATTAATCTGTACAACTACAATTTTTGTAGCAAAACCTCATCCAGACTGATGGCATGTGATGCTGGGCAACTTATTTTTACATTTGTTCTTTTTATTCATTTCGTTTTTCTATTGATTGCTTGCTACCTTCTGTCATTGTCTTTGCTAGTTATTATAGCGATTTAAAAATAACCTTTATAAAGCATTTCCTTTAAAAGGGGAGATAATATGTTAATTTGGGCAATCGCCAGCTTGAGTAAATAAACATTATAATTTAACATTTTATTTGAAAAGCACGGTTATTAAAATTAATATAAATGCGTGAATTTTGCTAATTGTTTACTCTAGCCTGCTTGCTGTATGCCATTTTTCCTAAAGAATTAATCAGAAACCAAAAATTGTATATAAATATGAAAGTTATTCATATGTATATCTTATAACTCAATATATCCAGTATGCGAAGGGCAACAATTTTATATAAAAATAAATATATCTCCAAAAGTGCTATAGCCTATATTATCCTCAACCATATTCATATATCTATTATAGCAGTGTTTGTTTGACGGTACATGAAAAATATTTCATAATTGGAAGTGCCAAAATACTTTTTTCCATCTTATACGGGATTCATTTTTAAATTTACAAATATGTATCTGTGTAGATGAAAACATAATGGGAATTGTTTATTGTTAATATATTTAAGGGGGTGTATGCACTCTTAAAATATTAAATAAGTGTTCATAAAAGACTGATACCGTAGTACCGCAGGCAGTCTATCTAGCATCTACGTCTAGTCAATTTTCTTGATTTCTTTATTTAATCCCATCCTGTCCCATCCCTCTCATCTCCTATTTCAATTTTTCTTCCAAATTAATTCCTAAATCTCCAAAGATAGGAATCGCACCCATGGGCGTGCCGACTTTTGTCATTCTGGACTGATGTTGTCATTATCGTGAATGTTCATGGACTACAGTATACACTTAGCCACTAGGTGGACTGTCTGCTCGTATACCACCATCTTTAATTTAAAAAAAAAAACTGATTGGAAGAATTTCGTGCAGGACTCCTGTCCTGCGCGAAATCCTTCCTCTCAGCTTCCTAGCTGTAGCATCTTTTCTTTGCAAAGACTAAAATAGCTGACCCAGCGGAGTAAATAGGTTACATTCTACAGTAAATAGCCATGTAAATGACAAAATCACACCTACTCAATTTAGACTTGACCAAAACAAAAAAGCGATGACCCTATTACCATAAATAAAAGGATCTACGGTCGTATAACATTCCGAAATTGAATCCCGAAGAGAATTACATTTCACTTTTTTGTTTTATTTCCGCTGTATTGGCTTAAAGCCAAGCGCCATAAAAAATATGCGCCTTTAAAATCGCTGCGATGAGGCAGTTTTTTGTTCTTAATGAAATTGGGGGATTCACGAGATAGCCCGTTTTGGTTTTCGGACAAATGAGTTAGTGTACCGGCTTCTTTGTTAGGAAAATGTTTCTTGCGAATAATGAAAATTATGAGAGGTTTTACCTGGATCTAAAATACTTATATCGCTACTGCTTTGCTGTACGTCATTTCTAATTAATGATTTATTTTTGTTATGAAGTATTTTTTGGAGTATAATTGGGATGTTTTAAATCAATTCCATATTTTAGTTTCTTGGCTTCTTTATTGCTGCTAGGTAATAACTGCTGCTAGAGGGAAGTAATAACTTTTCTCGGGGTTTTTCTCGATATCAGTCTATAACGTCCCACTGTAGGACATAGACCTCTAATTTCGGGCCATAAACCGCCAGTACAGTACGGATTTTTTAAAATTCGAAACAAGTGCGTAATAAATATATAAGAAATACCTATAACATGTAACGTCCCACTGTATAGCACGGGCCTACCCTAGTAAATATAAGTTGAGGGCCATAATCGACCACGCGGACTTAGTGCGGATTGGTGGATACACAGCCTCCCGATTTTATTAAATCTTGACAACGGGTTTTTTTACGACTTTTCCTTCTAACGCGGAGCTAATGCTAATTTAGAAAATTTGTACAGTAGAAATTTAGCGAGGATTTTCCGACTGAACGACGAGATTTTTTTTTATAGAAGGAAGGAGGTAGACGAGTATACAGTCCACCTGATGGTAAGTCATATTATAATGTCGTACATAGACATCCGCAATACTTGCCAACATAAGTCCAGAATGCCCCCGGACGCGCCGTCTTCATTTGCAGAATCCTATGCGCTCTCTAAGGAATAGATTGGGAGAAAGGGTTGGTAAAATGGGGAGGGATATGATAGGATGGAATAGGAATGCGCACTTGCATATCTTACTCAGTATCGAAATACGTACGTACATTCGGGAAATACGATAAAGTGGGGAATTCAGTACATTTCAAGGTAAGTCTTCTATGAGAGAGGGGGTAACGTAGCCAGTCGAGTGCGTCCAGCAGCTGTGGGAATGCAGCGTGCATTCTCCCCTTACAAAAATGGATCGATACCACTGGGCTATTACCACTTTAATACCATTTATTTATTTATTTCCTCTTTTTGTACTATCGCACCTTTTTGCAGATTCAATGCCTTGAGGCATTCTCTATCAGTCGACGATTGGTTAAATGTGAAAATTAACGAGTGCAAAAAAAATAAACAATAACCTTTAATATATCTGTATATTCAGACCTATAATCTTATAAAATAGTATTTTTATTTAACCAAAAAGTTAACCCATGATAATTTATATATTCTGTTATGTTTATCATTTATTTATAATTGTAATTATAATTTAGAATGGGATAAATCCCATAAGAAATCCACATGGTCATGAATGGGTTCTACGTATCACGAAAGGTTTTTCTACAAATAAAACCTAATTACTTATTCATGAAGTCAGTAAACGTCGGGTAACGTGTGACGTACAGCTCCCTCGCCTACAATTGTACTGACGCCCGATCCATCCAATCTGCTGAGAACACGCCGCCTGACGAGTAATGTGGCCCGCAAACCTTCGGGGACAGATTGACGGGACAGCGTTCCGGTTTAATTTGAGTTGAGATTTTACGAAAAATTCAGTGAAAATTATGCTTAAATATGATGATGGATAGATAAAACTCTATATTGCACACCAAAATAAAACGAGACAGTAGCAGACATTCAACATATTAAATGCTTAAAAGGCTGTATTATTACTAATAGCGATCTGTGCCAGACATCCATTGGGTAAAAAATCCATTGGGTGGGAGAGAGAGGAAAAATTACTTTAATCACAGGTAGATACAGTACAGTATACACACAAACTGTATACAACTTAGGACTTTTTGGCAGGAACTCGAGAAGAGAAGTTTGGTTTTTGTTTGAAAGCTAATTGGTCGTCAAATTATTTTGATGGTTTAGTATTTTTATTAAATTGATCATTTTATAACTACAATAAAATCGTAACAAAAGCCGTGTCTGTACATTTAATATTTTTTGTACAAAGTGATTGCAATATGAGTGATACGCAGCCCAAAATGATCTGTCTGTCTGAATGCGCATTATACAAAAATCACTGTATAGGTTTTAATAATAGGTTAACATTTAGTGTGTTTTTTAACCAGATTCACAGTTCCTCCAGTTCTCACGAGAATCACTCTAAATTCACGCGAACGAAGTCGCAGTCACTGCCAGTTTCAAATCAAATACATATTCCTGAAATATGAGACGAAATGATGATAAACATATTCCACCGAAATATTTTATGACTCTAAAACAAATTACTCTAAGAACTGTGATATGTAGCATATACGAATATATGCTACATAGTTTATGAAATATCTCTGTTTGTACATACAAAAAGAAATAGTTACTTTTCTCAAAAAAACACGTGAGGTTGGTATAATGAAAAAAACACTCCAGTACTTTTCTCATTGAAGAGCTCGGTCACGTCACAAAGTAACTTGTGTTTTATCCCTGATCTCTCAGAAATAGTTGTGAGTGCTCTTTACGTAGTGAGTTTTTTAATGTGTCATGTGTTTAATGTGTTTCTTTGCAGTCAGTCAGCATAGTATAGTGATGTGACTTGGGACGCAAGGAACGACTTTTTAAGTAGACTACAATAGACTGCAAAACAAAGACGGAACTTGCAAAGAAAATACCACTATTTTCAGAATATATTTTTATGTTATTGTGATGAAAATCTTTCACTGTAAGAAAGTGTGACAAAACAAAAGGAATTCAAACTAGATTAGCCAAATTAGATTAGTTTTGTTCAAAATTCTCACACTACTCACACAGAAGACTACCTTGAAATGTACTGAATTTCCTACTTTATCTTATTTCCTTAATGTACGTACGTGTTTCAGTAGTGAATGAGATGTGCCAGAGCCCATTTCTATCCTATCCCTCTCCATTTTCCCAACCTTTTCTCCAAATCCAATCCTATAGGTCCAAAGGTAGGCAGCGCATCCGGGGGCGTGCCAACGTTTGTCATTTTGGACTGATGTTGGCATGTATCGCGGATGTCTATGGGCGACAGTATCCACTTACCAGCAGGTGGACTGTATGCTCGTCTGCCGCCTTCGTACATAAAAAAATACTTTATCAGTTTTTTTTTATAAGTGGAAAGGGGAAAGTGCATGCTGGAATACCACAGCCGCGGGGCGCACTCAAATGGCCAAGTTACTCCTAAGTCACAGCAGATTACCGTAAAATGTACTGCATTTCCCACTTTAATCTATTCTCCCATGCGATGTTGCGATGTACGTACGTAGGTATATACGTACGTACGTACGTATGTGTTTCGGCAGTGAGTAAGATATGCTAGAGCCCTTTCCCATCTTTCCCCATTTTCCCAACTCTCATTCCAAACATTGACAGGGAATCCGACGTTTGTCATTCTGGACTGATGTTGGCATATATCACGCATGTCCATGGGCGACAGTACATACAAACATACAGTACAGTGGTACATACTACCACCACCAGGTTACCGCCATGTACTTGGTGTAATCTATAGGAGGTTCTTTCTAAAAAAAAATCAAATTGTTTAGTAAAGCAATCATTCACTAATGTACTTTTCACACAATTGAATGATTACCCCTGTTTGTCTCATTTCGTTATAAGTTTCAAGAGAATACTTATTGGAAAACTTGGATTGTTTTCTTACGACTTTTTCCTCTTTGGCAACAAACATCAGTCACCTACGTGTAAGAACTTCAGTATTTTCAAAGTGTAATATTCGCGACATTTTGGATATATCCATATAAAGGCTATAATCACAAAACATATAAAAATTTAGTCATCAAAAGTCATATTCATTCAAACATTTAGATCCATTAGACGTGTATTAGAACATGGATTTGATGGACCTATATATTCGCAGTATAAAACGGAGTCTATTTCGTCATGATATGATTAACCACTCATTTTAAAACAGATAGGGATGAAAAGTCTTCTATGACATTTAAGACAAAAACTAGTGGATTTTGTGTTCATCGGTGGTTTTTGTGTGAAATCGCTCGTGTGAACTTTATTAATATTATACTCAACTAGCGACCCGCCCTCACTTCGCTTCGGTTTATTAAATTTAAAACAATCGGAATAAGATAGAGCCTATATTTTAAGTGAGACCTCTAACAATACATCCGTGACAGCTGCATTGAATTCCATGCAGTAGTTTTTGCGTGATGCGTGTACAAACATACAGACAGACGGACAAAATTTCTAAAAACTGTTGTTTTGGCGTCTGTTGCTCTAAAAAAGACCCCCCCATATTAGGTTTTTTTCAATATCTATAATGTACAGACATCGGCCTGTTACAATTTTGTTATATGTATGTATAGATATTAATCTAGGGTATAAACTGTAAGTATAACAAGTCACATTAAATATTATTAAGTGTTCTTTATGAGTGTTCAAAACGATAGACAAACATTTGAAAGTTTGTTTGTTTTCTGCTCAATACCGTTCGTACTGTACATAACAATAATTATTATTTTCTTATTTCATGTTCAGACACTCCATTTACTAATGTAAATACATATCTTTGTACTAATGGCAGAATCCTTCTTATGAACCATTATCCCTTTTGTCGTCTCATGTATCATATATCTTACCTACTAAAATTCATGCTCAGAACTCGATATCACTGATGGATTATGATCAACTCTAATTTTAGTCTGTTTATATCACAGTATACACGACAAAAACTAAGTAAATATGTTATTTATTATCTACATAACATAGTAATAGCCTAGAGGTATCTACTCTCAGCTCGCAGTCATTAATTAACACTAGTGTGTTCGAGCCCTGGCTCGTATCACTGTTTTTACTTAAGTATGAATTTTTATCACTAGCTCGCGGGTCAAGTAAAATGTCTTAAAGAATGCTAGCTTAATCGAAAATCGTCTTAAACGTGTATTTACCGTTTTTACTTTACTGGGCTTGATTACAGCATCCGTGGTCGCGAGCTGAATGACTAATTTAAATCCTGTTTAATAGATAAATGTGCGAATAATTCGCAAATCTTAAAATATATACTTTGTATAATTAATTAAAGGATTGATTTAAATTCTTTCGAACTTTTTGTAAATTACCCCTACACAAAATATTTGGTTTGAAACACACTTTAATAATACTCATCAGCATTAAACCGACCAAATTACATATCTGGGTCGTGCTCAGAGTGATTGCCTAAAGCATGCATTTTATCAAGCTTAGCGGTTCGAGTAGTAAGGGCAAATTTGTTCTGCTATTAAATGCACTCCACTGTGTGGCAACCCTGTTTCTCTGACACTCAGTTACGTTACCACAGATCTTTAGTAATGTTTATAGTCTATTATATACGTTATCGATGAAAATTCTATAAGGGGAGAGTGCATGCTGCATTCCCACAGCCGCTGGGGCACTCGACTGGCCACGTTACCCCTCTCTCACAAAATACTACATTGAAATGTACTGCATTTTCTACTTTATCGTATTTTCCCAATGTACGTACGTGTTTTGGTAGTGAGTGAGATATGCCACAGCCCATTCCCATCCCTCCCCTTTTCTCCAAATCCATTTTTGAATACGCAAAGGTAGGCAGCGTATCCGGAAGCGTGCCAACGTTTGTCATTCTGGACTGAAGTTGGCATGTATCGCGGATGACCGTAGGCTACAGTATCCACATACCATCAGGTGGACTGTATGATCGTCTGCCGCCATTTTTGTATAAAAAAATAACTCGAGTAGATTAAATAACTTTGATAGGCGATAGAATAAGACTTACAATCTTTTAAATTTAGTTTGATTGGAATGACAGCTGTCAAAGTGCCTCGAATAGTACTGGGACAACATGTGTTTATGCTCTACAAATAAAAAAATACGTGCGTGAACCTATGGCAAAAATGTTTTGTGATTTTTCGGTTTTTATAGATTAATTACTTTTATAGTACTTTGACAGCTGTCATTCTAATCAAGCTAGATTTAAATGACTGTAGGAGACGGACGTAGTCCTTCTTTTTCATAAAAGATAGAAATGTTTTAGAACGTTTTGTTTTTTAGTAAGAAAAGGCTAACGAATCTGATTGTCTGAGAACTCGTTAGGCCAGCGTTAAATACTGTCAAGGGTTATTTATTACATATGGTACTTACTTAATATATATTATTATTAATAATTTATTTCCTAGTTTATTGGTATACATAGTACCTATATACATAAATATATTAATAACATATTCGTTCCTAGTAATTGTAATATGTGCACCATCCACCTACTATTCCTATGTTCGTATACATCTCCCGCCCAAAGGGTGCCTGGAAGAGTTCGGGTTAACTATAAGACCTACCTATTTATTTCAGCATTTTGTCACTTTCACTGCATTCTTCAGTCTATACTAATATAATAAAGAGGTAAAATTGTGTGTTTGTTTGTGGGTATGTTGGGGGTAATCTCTGGAACTACTGAACCGATTTCAAAAATTCATTCACAAATAGGAAGTTACATTATCCGTGTCTAATATAGGCTATATTTTATTTTGAAAAAAAAAATGAAACTTCTAAACCGAAGCGAAGCGAGTACGGGTGGCTAGTGTGCAATAAAGTGTACTTATTTATTATGTTTATTTTTTGTGGTAAGGTAACACATTCCGTGTTATACTTAGTAGTTATTTACTCAGATTATTTATTAGATTCATCATCGTCACCAACTCTTTTATTATCCACTGCCGGATATAGGTCTCTTCATGCACATTGGCATAAGCACGATGGACGTATAGCCTTAAAACGCTACGCTGGGGAAGTGGGTTGGCAAGTCCACTCTTTTAGTGGTGGTCTAGTTCCTCGACACTTGTTATAGCCGATTTATTGTTTCTTTCCTTTTGCGCCACCTGCTGGAGGAGATCGGGTGGTACTTTTCTAAAGCCAGCCCTCGCTACACGGCACAAGCTTGTGTAATATCCTCCAATTATAACTATCCTCCATTATAATTATCCTCCAATTAAGACTGGGTCCGCGTAGGAAATTATGGCCCTAATGTCCCTCGTAAATACAAAAGGATATCTATGTCTCCATCATAGGCTGACATCGACGTAGGTATAATTGTATAATGGCACAATGATGTGAACCCTACGAGTATTGCTAAAACATTTTTTATCCATTTTTGAAAATCTCTACGAGCTTTCTTTAGCGAAGATATTTATTCTGGGTAAAGTTTTCCAGAATTGTAGTTGTTTAATTTATTGCTTTAAGACTTCATTACTTTAATTAAGAGACCTAATTAATGTTGTGACTTGAACTAATCAGATATAAGAATTTCACTAATAACAATGGACGTTTTAGACTTATTACTTTGTAAGAACCTTGTTAGATTTCAATTAAAATAAATTAACTTATAACTTATTTTGCAAGAGCAAATTGAACACACTTTCATCAACAGTAATGAGATGACGCAAACACGACAGAGAGGGAGATTTCTTTTAAGAAAATTTCGTAATTTGATAATTTGTCATTCTTATTTAAAATGCTTTAGATTAATTTTAAATAACTGAACGAGGGCTATAGAATCGCACCAACCGATTTCTTCCAGTGAGTGTCGTAAAAGGCGACTAAAGGATAGCTGCCACAAGCCCTGAGGAACTACACCACCTCTAAGGGAGTGGACTCGCCAACCCGCTTGGCCAGCATGGCGTTTTAAGGGTCATACGTTTTTTTTCTTTTTAAATAGTAGAAAAAAGACGACAGACGAGCATACAGTCCACCTGATGGTAACTGGAGACTGTCGTCCATAGACATCCGCGATACATGCCAACATCACTCCAGAATGACAAACGTTGGCACGACCCCAGATGCGCTGCCTACCTTTGCAGATTAAGGAATGGATTGGGAAAATGGGGAGGAATAGCATGTGATGGGAATGGGGGGCTCTGGCATATGTCACTCATTACCGAAACACGTAGGTATATTGGGGAAATACTTAGTAGGAAATCCAGTAAATTTCAAAGTATTATTCTGTGAGAGAGGGGTAACGTGCCCAGTCAAGCGCGCCCAGCGGCTGTTGTATTGCAGCGTGCACTCTCCCCCTCAACAAATATTATATATAATGAATTGCTGAAAATGTTTGTGCCCGTGTGGCTGTACATATGTGTAGCCAAGAGTTAGGTATGCTGTTATTATCACAAACACAGAAACCAACACTCTGTAGATCGTTGACAAGCACAATATCCCATGAATAATTAAACCCAATTCAATGGTAGGTAGTGTAGGTACCTATGGTACGTTGTTATGACGAGAGTGTCTGTTACAATACAACGCGTTGATTACGTGCAATTACTACACGTGCAATTGAGATATCGGTTTGATATGTTATTAGGCAATAATTGGACATTCTAATTGATTATTTTGGTAGAAGAAATAGTTTATACATAGACGCAACTAATGTCTTTACAATTATTTACAATAATAATTCAATTTAAATATAAGAAATAGATGAAGTTACACTCCCTTTTTCTGGTCCTTCCCAATCATATCCAAAAATGGAATTGCATCCTAGGCTGTAGCAAACGTTTGTCATTCTTGAGTGATGGTGACATACGTCACAGATGACCACGTGTGACTGTTAATCTATTTACCACAAGGTGAATCAAAAAATTATTATATATTGCCACGAGTAATATTTTATCATATTAGTATCTAAGTTATTATAATATTTCCATGCTGAGTTATTATTATTATATTTCCATCCAGATGCTTTTGAATTTCAGTACAAAATCCGTCATACAATACAGTACCTTCGATACAATTTCTCGGGTGGACGTTTTTACAAAACACATCGTTTTCTAAAATTTGCATTCAGCATCATCCCTTTGGAACGCGATCTTGGATAAAATTAAAATTTGATAAAAATTACCCTATAATTTCACGGGATACAAAAGCCGGCTTTGTAGGTTATGAGACAAACAGACAAACTTATGCTGTTATATAAACACATTGTGTTTTATATGAAAACATTTAGAAATACATGTACCTATAAGGAGATCTGAATTATATTCTGAATTATATGAATCGTTGCGTATGGTTTGAAGACACTTTGCAAGGTCTCTAAACCACCGATGATTTAATATTTCCGTAACAAACATTGATGTATAGTATATCTATAAGTACTTAAATATTAATCATTTATCAGTTGCAATCCAATACAGAATTTATGAAAATAATAACATCGTTCGACTTTCCGAATTCGGTTTTTCTATATCGGTCCCAGATGTCATAGCGAGATGTCGTCCTACTTTTCCTGAGGAAATGAGCTATCGATTAGTAATAGAATTTCTCAGATGTGTGATGCCTGGCTCACTGAAACCGATAAACTGTTTCTTGAGACAGCTGCTCGTCTAGTAACCTAATTTAGGTAGACAGGAGTGCCTACTGCAAGTGATGCTAAATACTAGTTATTACAGACTCCTTGTCACGACCTACTTTATATATTTTATGTTTTAAAATATGAAATACACTATTTGGAGGGAGCTCAAGATGTGAAGTCAAGTTTTCGTTTGATTATTATATAAATTGTGTATTGTGGAATTTGTGGTTTAATAGTGATAGTTTATTAAACTACAAAGTGTTTTCTGTTCCTGATAACACAAACTTTTATTTAAAGAAATAATTATCTATTTATTTATTGCATATTGCACAAAGTAATAAAAAGCGGATTAATGTTTTGATGCATTATCTCCCAGTGAACCTTTGGGCTATGCAGAAACAGCGCTGTAGTTGTACAGTTAAAATTAAGTAAAACTATAAAAAATGTAAAAATTGTAAATAATTTATGTATTTTAATCATTGTGTGTGTTCTTGTGTGCGTATTCATGCCTTTCTACAGAAGCATTTTCGTTTATTTTAATAACTAAAAATTAATATCTGAAATACTTTGAATTGTAATAATCACTTTAAATTGTGAGATATGATATTTTAGCGTGTTATGACATAATATTGTATTGTAGTTGCATTTTATTGCATCGGGTTCCTCAGTTTGAGCAGGAACGAAGCAAGTTGAGCCCATACATAAATCACATACATACATAAATCATATAATGTCCCCATTACCAACTTACAGATAAAACACTCCACTCCAACTTACAACTTTACAACATACACTCCTCGTCCTAAATTTATTTATCCTTCCAACTATAAAGCATGTTATTGAAATGACGTATGTAACATTTATTTTGAAACAAACACTAATTTAAGCTTGCAATATATCAACACCTAATACTAAAATTAACTGAAACTGCTATAATAAACTCACAAACTCCTAACTAGCTCCAACAATTTGTGTTTCACCGCAAAACCCAACGGCATATTTCAGATACAGCATGCTCGGGAGGAAATCAAAAGATTTTGCCAAAAACCTCGTGAAGTTATTGTAAATAAAAATGTTTCGATCTTATTTGTTTTCTCATAAATACTTTTTTCATACATAAAGTATCTATAAAACAAATTGATTTTTTTCATTATTCTCCCTTTTATTTTTTTCATTTCTTTTTCATTTCATTACTTCATTGTCTCCTTGTATACAAGTCCTCGGATCGCGCACTATACCATTGTTTTTATAAGGAAACAAATACATAATCTTGCCTTTGTGTGCATACAAAAAGATTAAATTTAATTAAAATAATAGCTACGAAACGAGAAATTTGTAAAAAAAACTTAAAAGGTAATGTTAAGTAGATTTTGAAGAAAACCGTTTATTGTAACGATCATGACTTTCTCTAATTTCAAAATTACGACACATAAACATTGCAAAAAATATATAAAAATTTATCATTTAAGGGATATGTTGTAGGATAAGGCACATAAACCTCTACAAATTTTTCTTTTTTTTCCTATTAAAAACCACGAACAACAGCGAAATGCATCTTTTACTACTGGTGTGAGACATTAGCGCTTTTCTAATGCTTATATTTGAACGAACAGCAAAAAAAAACTAAATAGGCAGCAAATCATGATAAAAAACTTAAATTACTAAGAACGTCATCAGCAAGTGGACGCGGACGGTCTAATAGTAATAATACGACGACACCTGGCGAATTTGTATCATAGGAAGAGCGCTGTCGGTTCATTAATTTAATTTTATATAAATACCGTTCCTTAATAAATAAAACAAAATAAAATAAAACAAACAACAAAATAAAAAAAATATTTTTAAAGAATTATCGAGTTGTAAAATGATTTTTACGATTTATGCTTTAACATTTATGTCAGCTGTCATAGTTCTTCCTATATATCTATATACATATAATATAATGACCATACCAACGATATGTTGCCCATTCGGTTGTTTTATTTTCTTTTTTTTCTTTTCTTCGTATTTCATCAAAATAATATAAAACACATCTTGTCAATATCCAGTCACGTCGTAGCAAGTTAGGAGTCGCCCAGAACAGTGATAGTAGTTTTACTGAGGACAGTGTTGAACTCCTTGTTAGCACACAAAAAATGCAATTCAATTCTTTTATTTGATTAATCACAAACATTATACACAAACACTAGACACTTTGAAGTTTAATAAACTATCACTACAAAGCCACAAAACCCGCAGCACACAATTTTTGCACCAATCAAATAAAAAATGAATGTTTACTTCTCGAGTGCTCGCTCAGTATTTTTTTGTTACTCATTAAATTATTTTTCTTTTTTAGATCGTATAAAAGTGGTACGAAATATATCGAAATGTACCACTCCTAGTGGTATGTCCGTTTGCCATTAAGATTAATTTCGTTATACTTTGAATCATTTTACTATAATTCTTCAATTTCATCCCAAGCAGCCTGTATAAGTTGGAAAGAGCGCATTTGTTACTATTAGACCGCCATGTTCGTCCAAGGGTTGACCCGAATCTGTCCGAACCCGTGACTTGATTGTTAAAGAATTGCTTCAATGAAGACAGGGTAAAAGTTTTTAAAGCCACTCAGTAAAAGAGAGAAATTCGTAAGTAGTAAAAGTAAAAAGCCCTGCTGTTGCGGTGAAAGTTAGACATTTATTAATTATGGCTAAAAAGGGGTTTCTTATAGTAAATGACCGTTGAATAAAACTAATTTCAAGAAAATATATTTATTACCGGAATCAAAATCAATGTTATAGTCATCCAACATGGTCAATCATTTTAATTACACAGGCACCCGTATCCTGTGGTGTTGCAAGTATCCATCAATCACGTAAGTGGTAACCACTTTCCACTTACTTCCTTGTCGTCTGCCCCTTTTTTTATTAAAAAGATAATGATTGCGTGAGAGAATGATAACAAAATCAAAGATATATCACAGTATTATCAAATATAACAAAATCTCACTAACATTATAAATGCAAGAGTTAAATGTTTGGATGTTTGTTACTCAATCATATCGAAACGGCTGATCCGATTTCGTTGAAACTTGGCAAATAAGTTGTAATCCGGATTAACACATATATATTATTCATGTAGACCACGCAAACGAAATCGCAGGTAAAAGTGATTTATATTCAAAATCAGTTGACGAATTTTGACCAAAAATACGCATGTACAGAGAGAGCCTTTGATCGAATCGTCCTTTATTAGTAGTTCCCAGATTCCTGTGGTACTTTTCAATCTGCCCACCTCAAATGTATTCAATTGCAAAATAAGTACGAAAATATCGATATCAAAGTCCTCAATGGTGAGTCGATTGACTCTCTCGCGTTGTTAAATTTATACAAAAAGCCATTTGAAACGTCGGGAACGGTATGATTTCATATTGGAATATTCGGTACAGTCTGTTACAAGATTCATCCACATTGTATGGTACAGTTAACATATGTTCAGTGCAATAAAAAGTCGTTGCAATAAATTTAGGATCGCGGCGGTTGGCCAGCCATATTTCGGTTTATTACGTTTTTGTCCGGAGTTATGTGTTGTACGTAGGAAAAAGTATAGAGAATTTTGAACCGGCAGTTGTTAACAGGTTTTATCCTTTTGTGAAACATTCTTTGTTATAGATAACTTCCTCGATTACTATAAAAAAAAAGAAATTAACGAATACTACACGTTAGAAATAAATTCCATCTCAAATATTCTAGTTTTTTTTTTTTTTTTTTTTTTTTTTAAATCTCCGAGGGGAAATCCTCATTGGATTCCTTCCGCCTTAAAAGTGATCTGTTCCTGGCGGAAGGATATGCCGGACTTTTACCGGCTAAAAACCCCTCGTTTCGCAAGTGACCCCTGACGTAAAGTGTCAGGGTCTGTATTTGTCTGTTTTGGTTTCTTGCATTCTTCCTTATTTGTATACAGTATACAGTGTATTTGCGTATACAGTCAAATTTTTTCACCTTCCACTTCTGATGTATAAGGTCAGAAGTCTTGGTGTAATCTTATATTATTTGTTGGACCTGATGTAAAAGTCAGAGTCCCAGTCATATGTATTCAACTTCTGATGTATAAGGTCAGAAGTCTTAGTATATCTTATATTATTTGTTGGACCCTGATGTAAAGGTCAGAGTCCCAGTCATATTTTTAAAGTTCTTATCCTCTAGTTTGTGTCTTATACTCCTTTCGTTCTGTCTTTTACGCGGTTTTTGTTATTTATTTCTATTTATTGTTTTCTTTGCAACGTATCGACAGAACTCTAGGAGTATGTGTCTTGTTTGGTCGCTGTCCATTATGCGAGCGAGGTTCTCCTTTTTCAAACTAATTTCCATCTTCATTTCAGCCTCAAATCTCTTCTTGCCATATACAGGGCAATCAATGATTAGGTGCAATATGCCCTCAGCCGCGTCTGGGTCACAGATACACGCCGAACTCTCCTTGCACCGGAAGCGATTCAGGTACTCGGAGAATCCGCCGTGTCCCGTTAACACTTGAGCGAACACCGACTCCATTTGGATCTTTTTAATGATGCCATATGCCCTAATGGCGTCCGGAAAGAAGGTCTTAGTTATAGCCGCTGTCTCGCCCCCTTGGTAGCGCCGGTTCCACTTATATTTCCGCCGCCGGTATTCTAAAGTTTATATTTCACTAATTTGGAAAAATATTTTAGAAGTTATTTTACTGTATTCCTAGTCAATAAAGTCATGAAACATATAAACATATTTCAGGAATAGTCACTTTCATATGGTCTTACATTAAATAGTTCACACGTCATCAGTCTGAGTGTCTCCACTGCTGGATGTAGGCCTCTCCTAGGGCTCACCATGCTAGGAAGTTACATATTTTATGAGGAAGTATATAAAATCTGTAAACAGATAGAGACATACCGTGTAGTAGACCGTGAGTCCCCATTAACCGGTACAGTAAGTCTAAGTAACATCTAGATCTAAATTCGTACAGAGTTAAGACAGACAGTGTGGGCAAATATTTATCAACTAATGTAAAAAAATATAACGAATATTTTTTTCGGCTTGTGAGCCAATTATTAGGGTGACTTCGACACGAACTTTGTACTGTACCTGAAAAAATACGTATTTGCGATTAGAGTAAACCAGTGGTTTATCCAATACGTTGATATTAAATTACAAACTCGTTCGTAATCTTTACAAAAATAATGTCCAATATAGGGTACCTATTAATATTCCGTAAAAAACGACAAACGAATAGAACGATATTTCTCAATATTGTATGTAAATATTTTCATAAATCTTTAAATTTTGTAATTAATTGCTTGATTAAATCTATTGATTACATTCCCGCTTACGCTTGATTAATCTTTCGTCATTTATTCACGATCCAATAAACGAATTAATCCTAAGCTCGAAGCAATATTTCTAAATAATAATTCGGTTACTATAAGTAGATTTCTAAGAAGGGAGGAAACGTCGTCAGAAAATTATTGGAGTGCTTTGATCGTCGGGTGTAAACCGAAGGGTGCGTTAATAAGGGTGTGACATCTCTTTGACAGGGGTGACACGGGATATGAAGGCAAACTCGTTGAGTTGATCTACTTCAATTGCGTCTAGAACCAAGAGTGTGGAATGACCCTCAAGACTGCTATTTCGAGATAAGCCGAGTTGTCATGGATTTTTTACCACTTATGTATGAGTTTTGATATAATGAGGGTTTACTGTGATTGACATAAAAATTTCAGCATAAAAAAATGTACCTTAGAAAATTGTAATGTCCGAATAGTCCTGTCCGATATTTCTCGACAACTCGTATTTTTAACACTTAAGTATAACCTAAGTATTGTTTCACTCACTCACTGTTCACTCCGAATTGTTATTTATGTATTATAATGAGGTATAATTTATTTATTTCCATCTTGACTTAAGAAATGTTGAACAGAGCTTTATTATTTTGAAATCAAAATTTCACTAACGAGACATTGCCAGGTATCTTTTCAACTACCCTTTATTTATTTGTACAAGGCAAAAAAAATAAGGGAACACAGTTACATCCTTGTCAATAAATCTAAAAGGTACGTGAAAATATTTCTAGGCAGGTCACTATTGCTATAAATCGCTTTATAACTGACACTTTCATCCCGGTCGATTTGTTTTTATTTTGTCACTTCACGTATAGTTTTGTAGGCTAAAAGTGATGTACGGGTTGAGGTGGGTACGTCGTCAATTTACTACTGCCCAGAAGAAAAGCGAAACGACATTCGTAAAAAAAATATGAACAGTTTGGGAAATACTTATTTCGTCTAATCATATTAACTAACCCAAACGCAATTAAAATATAGGGCGTACTTATATTGATTGAAGGAGTCAAATCAATACAACAGAATATCTGCCGTCAGTGCAAGATAAAATATATTTTTAGTTTCTATTTCTTAATATATATTTTTTTATGGAAAGAAGGTGGCAAACGTGGGAAGTGTATGCTGTCGTCCATGGACACCCGCGGTACATGACAACTTTAGTCCGGAACGATAAACTTTGCCACACCCCCGGCTGAGCTGCCTACCTTTGTTGTGTAAGAATGGATTTGGAGAAAGGGTTGGGGAAGGATGGAATGGGATGGGAATGGGCTCTAACATATCTTACTCACTATTGGAACGGAACACATATCGACATTGGAGAATTTGGTAAAGAGAGAAATGCAGTACATTGCTATGATAGAGGGGTAACGAGGCCAGTCGAGTGCGCCCAGCGGCTATTGGATTGCAGCGTGCGTGAAAATTACACTGTCATCAGCTGTGCCTTTTGTTCTAGGCCCTAAACAGGCGGATCATAATTTATAACTATCTGAAATTCTCCTTTAATTTATATTATTTTATGCTAAATACTTCTAAAAGTAAAAAAAAAATTCAGTAACTTATCTAATTAAACGAGTCTTCCTAATTATTTAACGTATCTGCCTAAAGTATTACCAAAACATTGTATTTTTTGTTGATATTTCAAAATGCACGAATTGCGTCACAGATAAGGCTCAGTTCCACCAAGAAAGTATTTTAATGACTTCATACAACTAGACTTATTTACGAACTTACTTTTTAAACTCCCGTTGCCCCATTTTTTAAAGGCAATACTTTAAAAATCTTAGGTAAAAACCTTTCGGGTTTAAATTAACTGTAATCGAGAATTTTAAAATGCCTTTCTCCAGTAATCCTATATAGATAGATTGACGTAATCGCAATATTTGATCGGTGATTAATTTCCGCCACCGCTCTTTTACTTCGACCGATCGCAGCTAAACGGATAAGCGCGGCCTCAGAATCCATCCATCCACATTACGCGTTCTCTAAGTCTGTGAAGCCGTCGCTGGCGGATTTCTAAACGATGTGGCTTTAAACATTTATAAATGTTAATGTACAGATGCACCAATTATAAAAAAGTGTACATTTTACACTTTTTCATAGACATAGCCACCTGCAACACCAGGGTATGTATAGGTGCGCTGCCGACATTGCGCAATCTTATTCAGAGCCAATGTCGTAGCATACCGGAAAGACCTCTTGAAGTAGTTCATTTCATAACCTTCGGGTTCGAGGTATGTAACTATTTTTAACATGCAACACCTAAATAAGAAAATGTGGTGTTACGAAGCTGTGACACTGTGAGGCAGCTACATAGGTTATTTACAAGTAATTGTTCAGACGATTCTTCACGGGGAGCAGACTCTCTATATAGGATGTTTCGGGATTATTCCTGAAACCTGAAGCCTGATTCTATGGATTCTGAGGTCAAACAATCTCAAACAATCTTTTTCAATTCATGAAGCATCAAAATACAAGTTGGAATGATAACGTGGAATATAATAGTAGAGCTGAAATAATACAGATAATGAATAGAGATTTTAACAAATACTAATGATAATTAGTTTATTTGTAACTAGAAAATGAGAAGTCTTACTATCAACGCATAATAATCAACGCACAGTGAGAACTCCAATTCACCAACTGGTGGAGTATTAGGGTAACACTAGCTTAACGCGGGAGTATTTTGTTATAATAAACTAATTAATTCCCAAAACATTTTCAAAACAGTAAAAAGAACTAAGAGACTTATAAATTAGTTAACTTCGACGATAGTAAAATGACATTTTGTTCACATTTATTTCAGACATATGATTTGGCATGTAAAAACTATACGTTCAATTTCAATTTTGAATCAAACATCGTTTTAAAATTCTGCACGCAAGGGTACTCGTTGAATAAAATTGAATTATACCACTAAACTATTTGAAAACAAGTACCTAATGGAATATTAATGGAATACTTTAAAAACCAACAGAAAATACGCTTTCGTTTTAGCATTAGCCCTAACTAACAAAACAATCCTTTAAAATAATTCCTACCTCTATAGTGCTCTTTCAAAAGATAACAAAGTGAGTCCCTCAGGTTTAAAATTATTATAATGTAGTTTTCCCACGGGTATGATAACGCACGTGACCGTGCTATGAAAGAGGTCACAAAGGCCCTCCCTTAGATTAAATTATTTTATTATCGTATTATTTCAGCTCGTAAAACATGTTTCTTGTTTCAGATAACGTTGCCGACGAGTTTCGGTGTCAGTGACTGCGGTAGGAAGAGACACGTGTTTTAATTAAGCCTTATGTTGTAACTCCTATTGCGTAGATATTTGTCCACTATTCTCACGAAAGGTATAAAAGAATTCTTTGAGTATGGCAGCGAATCCTCAAAACCCTTGCTGTTGCAAAAGCTCATGGACAGCTGTGACCATTTACCACCACCATGCCGCATGCCTCCTTTACAGTCAATAAAAATAGCGATATAAAAATAATGATCATGAATATTGTCAGTGTAATTAGCCTGTGTGTTTACTTGCGCCAAGATTCAGTAACTAAGTAAAAAGTAAGTAAGTAGTAAAGTTTAGACTTCATCCAACGCGAAGTAAAAAGATGAACTTTTACTCGTAGAGATCGGTAATGACCGGGAACATTTGCATGTAATGTAACATTTCGGATTCGAGCAATACATCAATGAGTATTACAGTGCTTACATTAATTGTAATGATACAACTGCGAACATTGCGGTAGTGAGTGTGGTGAGCCGAAGGTGCGAGTACGCACACTTGTAACACGATACAATGCTAGTTTTCTCGATAACAAACATGAGTCATTTTGTCCTCATGATGAGCACAAATGATGAGCACTGTCACATCGCCTACTCAAAGACGAACTCACATACACGAATGTGTTTCAGTCAGTACCTTGTATCAGGCGTGTGTAATAATCAAAGTCGATCTATTTTAAAGCTAATGTTCCTCCGGTCAGTATCTTGAGCTCGGGCACCAACTACAATGTAATCCTCGATATCAAATTCTAAACTGCTACATTACATGCAATCATTTTGTATGAAATCGGATTTTAACCTTATAACCTAATAAATAAAAATCATATCACGCTAAAAGGTCAGAGTGTATCTCTCTTGCTGTTTGATTAAGAAGAATTTTAAATGCTGCATACTTCACCGAAGTGCGACATCACTATTTGCCGCGCATACGTGATCCTTGTCGCGAACAACGGAACTCGACCTTTATGTACGTTAACATTCAGAGACGGACCTTTATTTCTATTACAATAGTAATTACCATAGCGTCGACTGACCAATGTGTGTAGTGTTTCATAATTACCGGAACCCTTATAATTTTAAAGCCTTTAATATACAATTTTACTTTAATATACAGTCTATACAATTTTGACGGACAGCCATAACTCGTAACAAAATGTACCTTTATCATGGTATGCATACACAGAATAAAATTATATATTCGCAATGTCGTGTGTGGTGTATCTAAGATACAATGTGTGACGAGAATATGGTACTTTTTGTAGACACTTTTTCTCATAAACTTACAAAGATAAAACTGCCAAAATCACTTCTCTTTCATCACATTCCATGCATTTCGACTAAATGTGGTGTATTAAGGATTAGAGATTAGGAAAGTGTCTTATTCATTTATACTCCTTATATCCCATTCTCCCCAATTCTTTCTCCAAATTCACTCTTAAATCTTCAGTAGTATGCGGTGCGGATGCACCGCATGCATACTACTGAAGAGCACTACTGAGAGCATACCAACGTTGGTTATTCTTGACTGATGTGTCGACATGTATCGTAGATGTCATGGGCGACAATACCACCAAGTGGACTGGTTGCTTCTCTGCTATTATTTTTATACAAAAAAGACAAATTGAACATGGTATAAAAATCACGTTCTTGAAAGTGGGTGATTTATCAATACTTGCAAAAACATGAGCCCTCCGTAAGACACCTTAAGTCTCCCAGCCACCCAGACTAGTTGAAAAAATGTCCACTAACTTGACAATTGATATTGACTCTTACCGCTTATGGTGAACGTATAATAGTTTAATGTTTTCTCTCGCATGCAAATGATTAATGCAATTGTTTTATATCATATTACGTGCCTATGGATCCATGTGAACGAAAGCGGTTGAATGAAACCATACAAGGGCTCACCGATGCGAAACGTTTACGAATAATTATCGGCTTAAACCGTCAAACACGGGGATTAACAAAGGATTACGACTATACTGAATGTTATTGGACGTTGTAATTCAAAGATCCGTATAACCGAAATAATCAATAAATATTTTCTGATATTTATTTATATACCATACCATCAACCTATGTCTCTCCGTATATGTCTATGCTGGATATAGGCCTCTTCCAAGTCTCGCTACTAAACGCGATCTTCTGTTCTTTTCATCCAGCCGTCACCGGCGAACTTCTTGAAGTCGCGGTCCACCTGGCCGTAAGGAGACCCACACTGCGCTTCCCAGTACGTCTCCCCCATTTGAAAATTCATTTACCCCATCAGTTATAGGTCCTGCGGTAAATATCACTTATAGCCTATTGCCAATTCGAACTTCTTCTGCGTTTCGGCACCGTATGCAGGACTGGTAGGACGCACTTTAGAGGCTTTCATCATCGAACGTTGTCGTATAGATGACGAGAAGAACCGACGCATTTTTCCAAATGCATCAAAGCCGAGATCAATGCGTCTATCGGGCTCTTGCTGAAGTTGGATATTTAAATACCCTATTCAAATTCAATCATTATGACTCCATGCTTATTACAGGTATTATAAACGAGAAAGTTTTGTTACAAAAACAAAATCAGTCGTGGTAAAGATGTTCCTTAACAAAATATCACTACACAGATGCAGATATCGCACTTGTGCATGTTGTTCCATTTTCTTTGTACTCGCTACTTTATTTTGTCAGTCAAGTACCGTATGTGGCTCGTGTGTTTACCCACATTTCGTCTACTCACGATATTGCGAAAACAAAACCTATCTAAACAACTTGCATGGGGCAATTTCGAGTTTGTTTTTCGTAGAGTTAAAAACAACAACAATATGCTATATTGATTAAGACTTTTTATAAATATAAAACTATAGTATATTTCTGTCCATCGATTTAAATAGGTGTTTTATATACGAGTACTACATATAATTAGATTATGTGTGTAAATGTACCTTTGTAATTAATAATTATTGTAACTATTTAACTAGTCCGTTTCTGGACATGGGCTAGACCATTGTCTAGTACATGAGAGATGTATAGAATTAAAACGCAACCAGCTCTTTTAGAGGTGGTGAACTATGTTATGCCTTAGTCACCTTTTACAATACTCACTGAAATAAATGAGATGGTGTCATTCTGTAGCCGCCGACACCATACCGACAGATTCATGATTATTACGTGCAATATAATCATATATTTATTACTTTAAATATGTCGATATCCAACTGTCGATTAACCTCATCCTATTATATTATAATAGATAAACGTAACAAACGGATCTTAACGGGATTATGGGATAATAATGGAGGGAATGGTTGGCGGTGAGGCAGTTTAGGATAAGATAGAATGGCGTTTTCGGCATTCGAGTTTGGCCCACTTTCAGTCACTTCCAAATCACGTTGATTGCAACAGACTTCTAAGAGAGTAAAGTAATTCGGCCATTATCACACACCCGCCGCGGTACCCGGTTTGACTCGTTTAACTTGTTAGTCGATTATGTTAATAATACAATGAATTAACATATGTATATACATATGTGAAAACATGACAGTAATTAAATGCTATAAAAATACGTGACGTGACAATTACGCAGTTAATATTAGTGTAACTCCAGCAGTAAGTGTAAAATGCTGCAATCTCAAATTCGAAAATGTGCTACGATATAACGTAGCAGCATGCTACGACTCGTAACGGATCGCTACAATTTCGTAGCTATGCTACATACATTTTTCTCTGCCTAATTTGAGGTATTTTTAAATGTCTTTATTCTTAAATATCATACACCAACTTCAAACTTATTATTACCTAAATTGTGTATACATTTTAACTACGGTTAATATACTTTACGTTACTTTTAACAAATGAATAGAGCTGACTACAGTAGATGACTCACAAAGCAACAATGCAATGCGGGCTAGTTTCAATATTAATTTCTAGATATGGGCCGGGCCGCCTTTTTCACATTAATTTGTGTATGAAGGAAGTATTTCCTTAAAACGCTACGCTGGCTAAGCGGCTTGGCGAGTTCACTTTTAAAGCCGTTGTAGTTCCTTAGGACTTGTGGTAGCCTCAAACATTTCGCCTCAATAGGTAACTAAACAATAATAAACGGTATCCTACTTAACTATGGAACGCTATAAAATTAGTCATATTCTCGTATGTATACTCCCAACCATTATCTACTTTAGTTCGTGGATCTATGTGAAATAAAATTACTGATTCGCGCTCTGCAACAAAGCACTAGGATCAAGTAGGATAAAACCCAAGACGTTTGGCACACGGCGTATCCCGTAAACTGAAGTCACAAGGACAGAACAATAAGCGGTCTAGAGCTAGCTGATCTAGAAATCTTAAGTCAACATACGTTTATTTATATTTCTATCGGGGTTAGTTTTGTGTATTTTCGTGAATGTTTTTTTATATATACTAGTGAGCGGACGAGCAGGCGGTCTCACGTGATGGTAAGTGTTACCGCCGCCCATGGACACCTGCAACACCAGGGGGTATGCGGGTGCGCCGCCGACCTTGCAAAATCCTATTCACAGTTATATTTTCGCATGTTATATTATTTTCGAAATTACGTGTGTGTTTTTAAAATGTTTCTTAACGTATAATTTTCTCTCACAAATTATACGTTTACACTTTATAATTAGCGTTCCTTATCACTAGTTCGGCGATGAAGAAAAGCATTGTCAGGAACCGAGAATTTTTAAAAAGAAAAAAATTAAGAAAGAAAAAAATTGCTAGACGTATACACAATCTTGGTTGTAATGAATACCGTCGCTTATGAACATTCGCGATACATGCTAACATCAGTGCATAATGATTAACGTCGGTGCTCTGCCTACCTTTAACATTTTCCAATGGATTATGATGGGGAATATGGAGTTACATTCCCCGTTAAATTCTCCCTGTGGTAGGAACATGAATTGGGGAGACTAGAAAATATATGTGTGTCCATCGAAACGCACTGGGCTCGTGTGGTGGATTATAGCCCGAATCTTACGTTGTGAATGCAAGGAGAAGTCTGTAGGTACCTTGTAATGAGACGTTATAAGCTGATATTATCATCATCGTATTACCCACTTTACCCATCGTATTTCGTGACTTGGTTTATTGTATATTATGTCAGTCCTATTGTCCATTATTGAAAGGTAATCGCTAACACTAAACATCTCATCAATACATAACAAAGTCACACCGTGATCTATAAAATCGTGATAAAACAAATAAGGTGCAGAGTAAAGGTGTCGGGTCAGCGCTGAGTCGGATCGCACCCATCCGTCTAAGTCAGCCGGCAGGTAGGCACATTAATATGGCACACGGACACCCTGCGATACAGGAGGGATTACTAACTAATGGCTCTCGGGTGGCAGCGATACAGGTACCAATGATTTTACGAGACTTAACTTGTCTCCTTGCCTTACCTTGAAATATCAATGTGGGTCATGTTGTGTTGTTTAGAACCATTTAGCAAAGGTAATTAAGTTTAAGTAACTTTTGCGAATAATAGAGTTAATTAAAATAATTAGAGTACAAGATTCCTTTAGCCCTGATTCAGAAATCGTTCAGTTAACATTTCATCTGTATAATAATATCACCAATATTGTATTCTACCACTGTTGTGTGTGCTGGGATTGTGAAGAAGAAAAATACAGTGAACCACTCTTGAGACTTGTATTCGGTGCAGACTTAACTATTTGACGTGTGTCTACTGTGGTGACTGAGAGTTGAGAGTTTCTACAATGAGAGGCGCTGGAGTTGGGCGTTCCGATTCTTACGACCAATAGCGCGCTGTCTGATTTTGGGTTACGTGCCCGCTGTGGTACACATGTGCAGGCCGTTTGCCTGGTATACGATTTCTTTTCTTTTGTCTGTTCAATGTCAATGGCGCACATGTACAAACCCTTTGTTTGGTGGCGCGCTTTCTCTTCCCGTTCCACTCCCACGTCCCTTAAAATGAGCTTACAAATAAAATGAAAAACTATCTATACGGAATGAACGAACAAAGACAATTTAACTATAGTATCCTACCTTAACCTACTGTTTTAAATGAACTGTTTTTGTACTACCTATATACTTATAGGCTTATATGCTAATTATTTGGAGCCGGTCGTCGCGAACAACAGTAGTACAGGATTAGACTAAATGATAATAATCACTCTACAGACAATATATAAAAAGACATTTCGAACCATTATAATCGTGAATCACTTAGGCCAGGCTCCAGAAATAGTTTTATACACTATTAAATTGCACGCCTGATAGAAATTAATGGCTCTTGAATGGATTCCGTATGTGGTGACAGACTCTGCAACACATGGCGGGTGGCAGCGCCAGTCAGAAACATAGACTTCGCTAGAAAAAAAGTGTTTAGACAAAAGTTATAGAGCCTACGAGACCTATCCAACGACATACCTGCGTTTATATTATAGATGTAATTATTTTATTTATTTTTTGTAAAACTTACACCGTCATAATTTTGAAACCACTGAACCATTAGTTGAAATATAGTGAATTTTTTTAGAAAAATCAGAAGTCGTGTTTCTTTGAAATCTACCTAATATCCAGTTCAGTGTTCAATTTCCGAGAACAAACATTCGTCTATAAACAAAAGAGCAGTCAAACAAACCCTTCTACTTTATGACAAATAAAGGATATAGGTATTAAAAGCTACTCGCAATAAAGAAGTACCGATCTTCTTGTAACTACCTATAAATTTATGTAATGGACAAACTTTGTTAGTCTGGTCTAGCCAAGACATAAAATGAGATATACCCACTTACTGAGATTTGATTTAATTTCTAGACGCTGCGGAAATGAATTTACATCCTTAATAAATAGAATTGTTTAGAGAAAAGTTGTTCGTAGACAGAATAAAGATTGTCTGTAACTTACTGCTTTACAACTTATGCGACTCGGCTTCATTGTTTAGGTTAGGTTAGGTGCAGACCAGCGGACAGTCCACCTTGATAGTAAGCGGATACTGTCGTTCATAGACATCCATGCCAACATGAGTTCAGATTGACGTACGTTGACATGCTCCGGAAGCGCTGCCTAGGATGGAATGAATTTGAAGGAACAGTTGCGATTCTTGCGGTGTCATCGTTGAGTGAAACATTCTCTTGACATCGTATTAGGTCTTTTTGTACTATTTTTCGGTCGAGAAGCTAATTTTTTGTGGTGGTGGAGATTCATTTGTGTTTATTATCTGGTAAGAGGTAAAATAACATTCGATAAGAGGGCAAATTAAATAAAATGGACTCCGAGGTTGACCCTCCCCGTGGGGAGGGTCGGTCTCAGGTAGATGTGGAAATGTCTGAAATGTCTCAAAGTTCTCAAATAAACCATCCTACTCTCAATAAGTCAGCGGTAAAGCGCGTGGCAGAGCGTGACCCTGTTGAAGAGAACGCCAAAAAGACTATTTCTCCATCTGCCTCAGTGCAGGAAACTTACACGAAACCAGAATTTGAATCCTTCAAAAAATTAAAGTATACGGGATTAGACAAAGGTCCTTTCATCGTCCATATTACCAAAACAGATCCTGCTTCTAGTGCACCCCTAAGGACACTAAAACTGGCCCAATTTATCCACAGAAATAACATCGAGGGTATAACAATTGGAGGTATCAAGTCGGCTGGGAGGAACAAAGTGGCAATAGAATTTAAAAATGCAGAAGCAGCCAACAAAGTACTTGATAATGAGAAATTTAAGAATAACGACTATGAAGTATTTGTTCCTGCTTTTCATATTACCCGATTAGGTTTAGTCAGACAGGTCCCTACTGACTGGACCTTAGAGGAGTTCGTACAAAGTTTAACTTTCCCTCCGAATTGTGGCCCGGTCATTAAGGCCAGACGTCTGAATAGGAGGTCTACTGCTGATGGTGTGAGAACGTGGATTCCCTCTACAACAGTAGTTATTACATTCCTGGGGCAGATTCTACCTGATAGAATCTACACCTTCAATTCATCCATACCTGTTTCCTTATACCACCTCCCTACCATACAGTGCCGCAATTGTTGCAGATTCGGCCATACTGCTGTACAATGTAGGTCTACCCCAAGGTGCTACAAGTGTGCACAACCCCACAGGGGCGACTCTTGTAAGGTTGTGGAAGCAGATTCCACTTGCCTGTTTTGTTTGGGCAAGCATACTGCCACATACAATTTATGTCCGGAGCACTCGCGCCAGAAATCCATCAAAGTAGTTATGTCTGAAGAAAACATTCCATATTCTGAGGCATCTCAACGTTTTCGCGCAGTCAGGACTCCTTATGCAGATGTTGCCGCCTCCCCCATAATGTCTAATGGGCCCACTTTGCCCTCTCCTAACCCTCACTCCTCTCGAGTCAACGTCCCCACACCTCTTAACCAATCTTCGTACAGGAAAACAGTTCATGTCAATCGTCGCCCACACCAAAACTTTGATAAACCATACGATGCACACGCTCACAATTCCATCACAAAAACTCCCCAGTCCTCCCTTCCGAATGGTTGTGCATTATCAGATCCTAGTGACTTTTCCCCCAACGACAATCTCATAGAAACACTTGTCTCTCTCTTAATAAACTTCCTGTCTAAATTCAGTGACTCCATTCCTCTTAATACTATCCAAACGCTTCAGCCATTGCTCTCCCTTCTAAAAAACTCTCTTCACAGTGAAAGCAACCCTCCTACAGTGGAACTGTAGGAATATTCGTACCCAAAAACCTGACTTAATATTGCTAATGAACCAGCATAAGCCAATATTGGCCGCCATCGCGGAGACATGGCTTAAGCCTGGTTTCCGTTTTAGGTTACCAGGGTACTCATGTCTCCGAGATGACCGTGCTGATGGTTATGCGGGTTGTGCTTTACTCATTAATAATTCTCTGTCGTTCTCCCAAATTCCATTTCCACCTCACAGCCCTGACTTCCATGCAGTGGCTGCAAAAGCTTCAAATATTACTTTCATTTCAGTTTATATTCCCCACCCCAATCCTAATATAATATCCGAGCTTAATTCCTTACTGTCTCTTATTACGGGCCCATTGGTCATCATGGGAGATTTCAACTGCCACCATACCCTGTGGGGCTCCCACACTTGTGACACTCTCTCTGCCACCTTTCTTGACCTTCTGGACGACCAAAATCTTTGCATTTTAAATGACGGCGCTGGCACTCGTAGGGTATCACCAACACAGAACATTAGTGCTGTTGATCTTACCCTTGCTTCCCCTAGCCTAGTCCCTTCTCTTTCTTGGAGAGTTCTACCTAACTCCCACGGCAGTGATCACTTTCCTATTTTAACTACCATACACCATTCTGTCTCACTCTCTAAAGACCCTCCCCCTCTTCTTAAATATAGATTATCTATGGCAGACTGGGACAAATTCTCCCAGCTAGTAGATTCCAAAATCGCCTTATTGCCTCCAGTTAATATGTCCAATTTTCGTAGTATCTATCTTCAATATACATCGGCTCTCTTAGCTGCGGCGGACGAATCTATCCCTTTAAAAAATTCCTCTCGTAATAAAATTTCTTCCCCTCCATGGTGGGATGCTGATTGCACTGCCAGTATTCGACAAAGAAATGAAGCTGAATCCATTTTTGCTAGAGATTCAAATATGGATTCCTATATTAACTACAAAAGAATTCTGGCTCAGTCCAAAAGATTGCTCTCTAAAAAGAAAAAGCAAGGATGGCGTACATTTTGCGAATCCCTGTCTCCTAGATCTCCTGCCTCTCTAGTGTGGAAACGGGTAAGAGCTTTCCGCCAATCCTATTCCAATAACCGTAATATTTCCTCTAATGGTGTAGATTCCTGGCTCCCTGACTTTCTAAATAAATTAGCTTTTGTTCCTTCTGCAGATAGCCTGCCACTTCCTACGCTTACCTCTTTCCATTCTGTTGATAGAATGGATGAACCATTTTCTCTTACTGAACTTCACTGTGCCGTTGATCACCTTAGAGATTCTAGCCCTGGGGTAGATGGGATCCCTTACTCTTTTGTCACCAAGTCATCTATTTTGGCTAAAACTTTTCTTTTAAATTTAGTCAATCACATTTATAGTTCTGGCTTGATCCCAGACTCTTGGAAAACTCAAATTGTGATCCCCATTCTTAAGCCTGGTAAAGACCCAGACGACTGCTCCTCTTACAGACCTATTGCATTGTCATCAGTTTTATCCAAAATTCTTGAACACCTGGTCAAGAATCGACTAGAGTGGATGGTAGAAAATAGAGGTATGCTTCCAAAAACCCAATTTGGATTCCGAAAAGGTATGGGTACCATGGACAGCCTTAGTACTTTTACTTCAGATGTCCGCATTTCTTTTTCTCGTGGAGAACACTTGATTGGTGTCTTCCTTGACATATCCTCGGCCTATGATAATGTCCAGCTTCCAATCCTCAGGCAGAAGTTGCTACAGCTGAGTATCCCTGTGAGGATGGTCAACATCATCTGCAACCTGTTTATGGCACGCTCCATATCCGTTAGATACCGAGGCTCACTATCTCCTTCTAGGTATGTATGGAAGGGACTTCCACAGGGCTCTGTCCTTAGTCCTCTGCTTTATAATATCTATACCCACGACCTGGATAAAACTATAGACAGCTTTTGCAACATTCTTCAATACGCAGATGACATCGCCCTCTACGTATCCTCAAAATTAATCACTGACGCTACTAACCGCTTAAACTCAGCCTTATCCTATTTAGACGTCTGGCTCAATGATCATGGTCTAACTCTGTCTGTCTCTAAATGTAAGGCAGTCGTCTTTTCTCGTAAACGTACAGCTCCTACTATTAATTTGTCAGTCGGTGGACAAAACATTTGCATTCAGGATACAGTGAAATTTTTAGGGGTCATATTTGACTCCCGCATGACGGGTATTCACCACATGAATCACATTGTTAGAAAATGCGAAAGTAACATCAACGTGTTACGTGCTCTTTCGGGGGTACGTTGGGGCTCCCACCCCTACAGTCAGAAGCTGTTGTATAATGCCATTATCAGAAGCCACTTTGACTATGGATGTTTCTTGTTGGAACCATGCAGGAAGATGGCACTTTGCAAGCTGGAGAGGATTCAGGCTAAATGTTTGCGCATCATTACTGGTGCCATGAAATCTTCCCCCATTAACGCCCTCCAAGTAGAGTGTTTAGAACCTCCTTTAAATCTCCGTCGACAATTTTTAGCTGATAGATTCTTTTTCAATATTATTCAATTCTCCTCCCATCCGCTTCTTCAAAGACTTCGATTATTGTCTCAGCTACTGACCTCATCTAGTTACTGGTCTCATAAAGAGACCCCTCTTTTACTCAAAAGTCTCTCAAAATTTTCTGAGCTCCCTTCCCCTACTTTCCAACTTGATAAGAATCCTCTGTTCCACTTTAGTTTTGAATCTCTGCTCTATAACCCAAGAGTGATTCTTAATTTTGGCATTGTAAAAAAAAATCCTGAGGCAAATACTGCATTCAATAGCATATTAGATGAGAAATGGCCCGGCTGGTTAACAGTTTATACAGATTCATCTAAGCTAACTGGAGGTGATAATGTAGGTTCTGCAGTATGGATTCCCAAATATAAAATTATTCTTAACTATAAATGTCCCCCTCAAACTTCTATATTTACTGGGGAGTCTTTAGCTCTCTTGGAGGCAGTATTGTTTATAAAGTCGCATAAGTTAAATAGGTCCATCGTCTTCTCCGACTCATTGAGTTGTCTTCAGGACATTAGCAAGTCTCCTTTTCATGCTAGAGACAACTTCTATGTAACCCTAAAGATTAAAGAGGTGCTTTATAAATGCCGCCTATCAGGCATAGAGGTCGTACTTGCGTGGATCCCTAGTCATTCTGGCATCTCTGGTAATGAGACAGTGGATCTATTGGCAAAGGACGCCATGCGTGTGGGATGTGATTCATATCCAAATTATTTTTCTCGCGATCTACGGGCTCTGGCTAAACCTTACTTGGATAAATCCTGGAATGATCTGTGGCAGTCGTCTAGACTAACTAAAGCTAGACACTATGGTTCCATCCAGCCGACTATACCCCCAAGACCCTGGTTTTTTAAGCATCAGAACATCAATAAAGGTCATCATTCGGTTAAGATTGGGACACGTATGCTCGCCGGCCTTCCTGGCTAAGCTAAGGATTCGGGATCATTCCTTGTGCGAGTGTGGACTTGAAGAAGGCACTCTGGAGCACATTTCTTTAATTGTCCCCGCCTTGCAATACCTCTTTACGATATACTTCCTCCTTCTCTTCCTCGCCCTGTAAATGTGAATTATATACTAACCCTTGTCTTCTCCCCTCATATTAATATCCTTCACAAATTCATTAGAGTTAATAACATTGTTCTTTAATCATTTTTTAACTATTACATCATATTCATCATCACTATTCTATGTTAGGTATATTGTTATTAACCAAAAATACTTTCTCTCTGTCTTCATACTTCTATAAAACTAACATCTAATTTGATCTTATATTCTTATGTATTATACTATATATTTATATATAAAGTTAAGTATTCTTTGTTTTAGTGAGCTCAATTGGAACCAGCATAATCTCTGCGCGTTTTATCTTTTGCTAAATATTTTTTACTGTTTCATTCAACCTTGACATTGGCAGAATCATCGAAGTCTCGATGGGGCCATATTAAGAAATTGGAATTGGAATTGGAATTGAAGGAACAGTTGGGAAAATGGGGAGGGATAGGATAGGATGGAATGGGAATGGGCTTACTCGCTACCGAAACACGTGCGTACAGTGGGGAAATACGATAAAGTAGGAAATGTAGTACATTACAAGGCAGTATTCTGTGAGAGAGGGTAACGTGGCCAGTCGAGTGCGCCAGCGGCTGTGGGAATGTAGCATGCACACTCCTCCTGCTTCTGACTAGACAAGATACCCCAGTTTCTCACTGTGTTGTGAACCTTACAGACTGTTGTGAAATGTAAAAACCTGTTTCAAGTGTGCATGAAAGTTGTAAAATTGATTTTGTCAAGTTTAATTATAATCATTCGAGTAAATTTTGCATGATATGCGTCGAAACAGACAAACTTAATATTATTTATTGTTTTGTCCCCTGGATAATTCCTAATGTAGGCACCAATACCTGTTCAAAACATATTTTATTTCAAACTATAGGTATTTTATTACGATTTCATTATATGTATAGACAGACAGATATTATTCTTATAAATTCAATTAACGTTTACGACAGTTTCAGGCATAGCATAAATATTCAATTAACCTAAATTCTAGATTTATTAACGTCAAATTAAGTACAGGAAAATGAGTATATAAGGGTGGTCTAATCAGTAGAATATAAAGTACATATCTATTTACACAAAGGTTAAGCGCATGAGCCTTCGTAGGTGCCCCGTAAGCTGTCGGTAATGTAAGAGGTTAACGACGGATACAACAGTGAAGTAAAACAGTAGCGAATCTTTGTAAAAATGTTCAAAGACTGGTTGGATCGTAAAATAGATACAGCACGTCTGAATCTTTCGGTCGGACTAGTGTTACTCCCATTTTGTGGTAACAAATATTTGGTTTTGTTAATATAGTGCAAGACCATTATACATATATTTATTCGTCAAAAACGGCAAAGTTAAATCTAGGTTTGAAAACCAAGTACATATATATCTCCAATTCGCTTGGCCAGCGTGGCGTTTAACGGCAATACGGGATGTATTGCCGTTAAACGTCATGTACAGGACAATATTCTTTAGGCGGCCCATGTCCAACAGTGGAGTATAAAAGTGTCGGTTACAGTTACTGTTCATTGTATATGTTGTTCGGATACAATGAAATAACGGATAATGGTAAACAACCGCCCTCGCCCGGGTTAATCGCAGTAATCCACAGCTTACACACAAGTACCCAATATAAAACCAGACGTTCGAAAATTATGTTTTGTTTATTAAATTACTGAAGGAAGTAATTTTGGGAACGGTTTTTTTTTTCTATATAGGAAGAACTGGGGTACAGATAATTGCAATCGTCTTCGCAATGCGGTTCCATTTGTTATCGTCAATACTATCTGTCTTGATTTTCTTACAATTTATGATTCTCTTATCTTAATACGAATAATTTGACTTGACGAATACAGTCTACTGTATTTATAAGCAAGCTATGTTTTAGTGTAGGGTCGTATGGGGCTCACTGTGACACGGGGCACAGTGTGACAGTATCATTATCTCCGTCTCTTTCTAAAATTCTTCTAGCGCTAAGACGTTGTTCAGTCAAGCACAACCAGCCGCCATTTTAAACGCTTACAATTTGCTTTGTTCATAACTCGCGGGAAAGAAATTTCCAAAAAATTGTTTATTTGGTGGTTTTTTCTTTAAAAAGACCTGTGTTGTTTTTGTTTTTAAATCTTGCAAGGAGGACTTAGGTAAGCGTTGTTTTATATATATAAAAATACTTGTACTACTGGTTTATTACACATAAATACTTTACCGGTATTCCTAACCTATAATTAATTGAATTATTTTTTTTTATTTCGGATTGTATGGGGCACTGTGTGACGGGGTACATTGTGACAGTGTCACAGTGTACCCCAATATTGAGTTTAGTAGTTCCATAACATTATATTTGCTAAATAACCCTTATAGCGTTATTCATCTTCTGTCTGTTCATAAGCCAATGTAATAAATGTTAATATTTGGTAACTAGATGTAAAATGATAACGTTAATTCGATTTTTGTTTGTTTTAGATCCATTTCAAAATGGTTCCAAATCGGGTTCGCAAGACGTCAATGGGCCAGCACAGTGAACAAAATATGCGAGAAGCTATTGCACTCGTCGAAAGTGGTTCGAGCTTGAGAAGTGCCGCTGACCAAAAACATGTAAACTATATGACATTAAGTCGCTATGTCAAGAAAGTGAAAAGTAATGTTGAATCTGAACTCGTAAATCTCACTCCTAATTATGCCAATAGAAAAGTATTTTCAAATGATCAAGAAAAAGGATTAAAAGAATATATTTTAACATGTTCTAAAATGAGTTATGGTCTCGATACAGTGGAATGCCGAAAGCTTGCTTATGAAATGGCTGTCTTTCACCGATTAGAGATGCCTAAAAATTGGGTTGCAAAGAAAATAGCAGGCATTGACTGGCTTTATGGTTTTAGACAAAGACATCCGGACCTGACGTTAAGGAAACCAGAGCCATGTAGTTTGACAAGGGCTACTTCATTTAATAGACATAATGTTAATACATTCTTCAATAATTTACAAGAAGTGATGAGTCGTGCCCCGAGTTTTTCTGACGGAACAAGAGTTTTCTGCTTAGATGAAACCGGGACTACAACTGTCCAAAAACCAAAAAAGATACTTGCTGCGAAGGGGGCTAAGCAACTCAACAAAGTCACTAGTGCAGAACGAGGCACCCATGTGACAACTTGTTGTGCTGTATCTGCAACGGGATCCGCTCTGGCTCCAGCAATGGTTTTCCCTCGAAAGGTTTTCAAACCGTTTATGTTAAAAGGTGCACCTGTGAGTACTCTAGGCCTTGCGCAGCCTACTGGGTGGATGACGGGCGAACTTTTTCAAGAAGTGATGAAGCATTTTATAAAGGTGACTTCATCTTCAAAAGACAACCCATCTCTACTGATTGTTGACAATCATGAGAGCCATCTTGCTCCAGCAGTTCTCAATATAGCAAAGAATAATGGGGTCACTTTGTTGACTATACCACCACACACGAGCCACAGACTGCAGCCACTGGACGTATCGGTTTTTGGTCCTTTTCAGACTTATTACAATGCTGCCGGTGATTCATGGATGATGCGGCACCCGGGAAAAATTCTTTCAATATATGATGTCGCAGCATTAGTAGGTCAAGCTTTTGACAAAGCTATGACCCCTGTCAACATAAAATCCGGATTCAAAAAAACTGGCATCTTTCCTTTTGATAAGGATGTTTTTTCTGAGGATGATTTCATGCCCAGTGAAATAACAAACCGACCAGTACAGAATAATGGAGTTGAAGAGACGAGGCCGAGTGGGAGTTCACAATCAGATTTTTCCTCTGAGCGTCCTGTAGAATCCGAAATTAATGTGACACCGTCTTGTTCAAATACATGCCGAGAAACTGTTCCACAAGTCATTCTACCTGATGATGATGAGGTCGAGTCAGGCCAATTGAGCCCTTCTATACTAATAGAGACTATTGACCCCGAAGAGTCAGAAGGCTATAAATTGCTTGCTAGAGATCAGCTTTCAAAAGATCAGTCAAATAATCTGATGAATTGTCAACCTAAACACCTTACTCCTACCAAGAACAATCAATTAAAAAGCCCCATAAGATGTCGCGGTTATCCTAAAGCTCAACCAAGACTTAAGTCTAACAAGGGAAGAAAAAGAGGAAGAAGCTGTATTGCGACAGACACCTATAAAACAAGAATTTGAAGAAGCGGCTTTAAAAAGAATTAAAAATGTAAAAACCAAAGAAAAAAAATTGATAGACAAAAAAAAGAAATTGAGAGCCAAAGAAATAACTAAAAAATCAAAGCAGTCGCAAGTGCAAGTGAAAAAAGTTCTTTTCGAAGGATCAGATGACACTGTATCCATCTCGTCTGATAATTCTTGTGATATTCCCCTATCCTGCCATAAGAAACCAGAACGAGAGGATTTTGTTATTGTTAAATTTACTACCAAACAGCAGAAAGTCAAGCATTATATTGGGAAACTCGTAGCAGACAATGAAGAAAATGCTTACGACATAAGTTATTTACGTAAAAGTAGCAAGGTAGATAACAATTTTTATTTCCCACTCGAGCCAGATATGGCGACAGTTGGTTTGGAAGACATAGAAATTGTTTTACCTTTGCTTGAAAAAAAAAAAAAATTTACCAAACGTCAAGCTGATTCGTACGTTTTTCCTAAAAATATTTTGAAGAAGTTTAATTTACAATAAACACTGTTTTTATTATTTTCTTACAATTAGTAGTGTTTCACAGACCGTCCCATGATATGTCACATAGTACCCCAGAGTGTGTCACATAGTACCCCAGATATGGGGCTGTCTGTGACAATCGACGGATCTCTTAAATGTGCCATTTAGAAGTATTTTTTGTTATATTTGATACGATTTTTATTTGTTTAATGAGAGTAGAGAAACTGTTGATTATTTTAAGACCAAACAAAAGATAATTTATTAAATATATTTGATTTTAGAACACAATTTGTCTTTTTTGTCACACTGTGCCCCACCTTACCCTACGTATTGAACTGTCACATGTATCTACAATTTGTGATATCTATCAAGCTTCTTTTTGTTTATGGATCATAATATGGGTTACGTTTACATTTTATTTATAGAGATCTTATCTGAGCACCAACAGGGTTGGTCTTAAGCCGATTTTAATGAATAAAATTTAAACATAACGTTAATGTCATGTTGCGTGACTTCGTTACAGACTGAATGCTCAACACGGATCGAAATTATTAGACGAGACTGTCACAAAATTCCGCATATTTACTCCAACTGCGTATCTGTGTAACTTTTTTTATAGAAAAGGGATGGCAGACGTGCAGACAGTGCACCTGGTGGTACGTTAATACTGTCGCCCGTAGACATCCGTGGTATATGCTAATATCAATCCAGAATGACAAACGTTGGCATGCTTTTAGACATGCTTGTATTTCGTTGGAGATTTAGGAATGGTTTTGGAGAAAGGATTGGGAAAATGAGGAAGTATAGGATAGGGTGGGTTGGGAATAGGCTGTGTAATATGTCACTAAGCTCCGGCCTACCTAGGCCGGAGCTTAGTGAGATATTCCACAGCCTAAATATAGATATTGGAAATTGGAAAATTGGAATATAATTGGATAATAGGAAATATTGGAAAAATAATTGAGAAGGATGGAAAGTACCTACTTTCCATCCTTCTCAATTATTTTTCCAAATCCACCCCTTAAATCTAATCTTCAATCTCCAAAGACGTGGAAACATTTGTCAGTCTTGATTGATATATCACGGATGTCCATGGGAGAAAATATCCACTTACCACCACAGGTGGACTGTTTGCTCACCTGTCATCTTCTATATTTCTTGTTTATAATATTTTTGTTTATATAATTAAACAAAAAAGGAATATAATTCATATGCAATTTAATTAACAATAAGGGCATTAACACATCAAGAACTTTGTCTGGTACGTTGGTTAGATTATAAGTTAACGTACGGTTAAGTTACTCGTTCAAAGTAGGTAGGTACCTATTTTGTATCAACTTTACGCAACTTTTTTACCTGTTCGTTATATCGAGTTGCATACACCGTCAAACTGTAAATGTAAGAAACGTTTGAAAAAAAAACATTTTTCTTTGTTATGTGGTGCTGTCGTCAAGTACAACAGTACAAGGTTATAATAGACTAGCGAACCACCCTCGCTTCGCTTAGGTTAATAATATATATATATATTTTAATTTCAAAATAAAATATAGCCTATGTTAGACAAAGATAACGTAGCTTCCTATTTTTGAAATAATTTTTGATATCGGTTCAGTAGTTCCAAAGATTACCCCCAACCTTACCCACAAACAAACACACAATTTTACCTCTTTATTATATTAGTATAGATTCATAGAATGTATTTTTAGTATAATTTCTCAAGGGGAAAAATCGATCCACAATGTCTTTCCTGCAAAAGTTAGGCCTCGTCTATATTTATTCCCAAATCGAGTGACAGTATCGAACTCAACTTGCAACGTTTGCTTAGTCGGTATTGCTTCTTCAATAATAACAACCAGTCCTCACTTAAGCAATTTATTTATGCGTAAATGTAATAAAATAAAAAATAAGATGTTATTTGTATATAAATAGTTGTACAGACGAGATAAACAGCACGCGCAAACAAACGATGTGTGTGATATTCACAGACATACATTCATTGTAGTCCAGTAGGCACGTTCTCATGTATAAAAATACATATAGCAGTAAGCATTTAATGTTAGAAGCAAATTTGAAGTTAGGTTTGCGTCTACGGCCAGTTATCAAAAATTTGCTAAAGGACAATACTCGAAAGACTATTGTTACTATCTGTCAACTAAATGGATTTATCAGAAAATGAGAAAAATAAGCGTAAAAAAACATCCTACTGTCGAAAATTCCTTTATTCGGTTTTTAAACTGTAGAGTTGTACAGTAACCACATAGTAACTCTTCTCGTGTCGCGCTCAATGACAGTGACAAATTACATCTACATGAAAGCACGTTCAAACCAAGAAAGAATGTACTAGAAAACCTGGGTCATTTTTCCAGCCGTTCCTGTAATTCCCTTTGCTAAATTGAAATATAATGCCTTTAAAAGGTTGAAGGCGGTATTTCTCAAAGAACTGCGTCCTGCAGCGATGATACTTTTGTCTTTAAACATCATGACGAGATTAATTTGTAATTACTATTCATCAGAACAGATGTACGAAATGAACTCACAGGTTTTTTTTTTATAGAACACAGGCGACAGACAAGCATACAGGAAAGGTCCTGAGGTCTAGGATTTTTGGGGTATATGACTATATTGTAATGTACCAATGGTCGACTCGTAGAGAATGGCTTAAGGCATTAAGTCCGCTTCTGTACAATATAATTACAATACAATGCAAAAATAAATAAATGTATTGTGAAAAAAAATAGTAAGTGATACAAATGTACTTATGCATATTTTTCAAAAAATTCTTATAAATTACAGTACCTAAACTTTGAATAGTCAAACTAAATTTAAACTACGAATTGCGTCATACCTGCCTTAGGCAACATACGAATACGAGTACTTACACCATATACAGAATGAAACTAGAGAGGAATCTCTATACAAATGCATGCAAATGCGCCTCACAGTTATACAGACGTGAAGCTAAAAGAGCGTAATAGCATAGTCATCACATCAACATTCCTTATGATTAAAAGTAGTATAGCAAAGTCCAGCAAGACAGTCCTGTATGTCCAGAAGGACATACAGGCATCTCCTTGATCTTATGATCTAATTTCTTGATCTAAGGAAGGAGAAATTATTAAGCTTTAAATTTATTATTATTATTAAATTAAGTGTTCCATTCTAATATGTTAAACTTTTTATTTAATACGTTGAAAATTTTAGATTATAATCTTTTCCAGATATTTTATCTTTTCAATTATTCAAAACTAGCTGAACAGTTTGGAAGAAACAGTTCATGTTGTTCAATTATCAGAATTTTATTAAAAGTTTGAACATATTGGACATTAAGTGTGTACGCGTGTCCGCAATTTTTGTAATCACACCATGATAATGCACTTGTTCCTTTGTATACTGTGCTCCAACGGAGCCGTAGATTCACCCGAGATTGCGCCATAATTTGCGGGTAGTCACTAATGTGTCGTGCGCATGCAATCTCCGCGTAAACATCATCGTCGCCACATGCGGATTTCCGCAATAAAATCCTTGTCATTAAGGCACCCTTATGGTAAGCTCGCCATAAAAATAACATACGCAAAATCCCTACATGGCATTAAAAAAATAATTATAGCTTTTTGTTTACGTTTTACCCGAGGAACCGTTAATTTTCAACGCTCTGTCTGTCTCTTTCTAACAAAACCATACCTTTCACAACTATTAGTATAATTTTAATATACCGCATAATACCTACCACTGCAATACTAATTACACTATGCTAAAATAACCGCTGTTATTTTAGCATAGTATAATAGGATACTGACAATTGTGGGTACCTTAATTTAATCAGTGTTAAATAGCTATCTGAAATGTGAAAACACTTTCATAAAACTGTAATTATCAGTATAGTAAAAATGTATGGCACAATGCAACCAGCTCCTTCAGTGTCCACTGCAGGACATGGGCCTGCTCATGTACATTGTTTCGTGCATCTTAGTGGAAAGAGAAGTATAATATGCAGACGGGAAGATTTTTATAATGATTTCACCATCGATAAGTATCAAAGTTACCAAAGTTACAAAGCTTCGACTGGAAACCCGCCGTATTCGCCAGACCTTGTCCCTATTGATGTCTATTTTTTTTTCCAGAATTTCATTAACTTTACAGGGAAAAAATGCAACTCCGATGATACACTGAAAAACGCCTTCAGAGAATTCATCGATTTCCGTCCCCGGGAGTTGCATAGCAGAGGCATCAATCAACTTCCATTAAAATGGCAGAAGTGCATTGATAATAATGGACAATATTTCGATTAACTAAATATATAATTTTCATACAAAAACAAATATAAAATGGCAATTTCATGAGTAAGGATTTAGTAAGTCAGATATCTCTCTATGATTTTTTAAACTATTTATTTTAAAATATCATTATATCTTTAGGGATTTTAAAACCAGGATTTGGAAAAAGGACTGGGAAAAATAGCGAATTGGGAGTGTCATTATCTAATCGCATAAAGTTCATAAAGTCGGTCCGAACGTTGTGAGACTGGATGCATCCAATTCCATCAGGACATTCCATTCTGGAAGAGAGAGACATAATGGGATAGGATATGATGAGTAGGGAATGGAAACTGCACACGCTAACGCAGCATAATTACCTTCAGACCCCTCGTGACCCCTCGTATACAGCGTTCGCACAATTAAGTAAGCAAACAAAGTAAGTTAATGTGATTAAAATGCAAAAAATGCATTCCGACAGCACCCGTATCTTCAAACAGGGGATTGAATGACCTCATTTCATAATGCACAAAGCGCAGCGCACACCGTCGTGCTGTTCATAGCAGAGCATGATTAAAAATTGCTTTAAGTAGATTATCTTCGTGTTGGTTTTATTTGCATATGTTGATGTGACTTTTCGGCCTCTTGTAACGTATTAGAAATTTATTCATTGCATGCTCAATAAATGGCCAATTTCTCGCCATGGTAAGTTTTAATTAAAAATGTAGACTGTTGAAATATTCCAAAACAAGCAAATGTTTAAATATCCTAAAGTGGTATCATTGTAATCAACTAAATTATCATGTTAATTACAGCAGCGTGTTTCTCGTAAAGGTATGTACAATCATGAGCGTGTATAGGGAAATATTCGGTTGAACAGAACACTTTTATGCAGTGTAATTGTCCAGCGGTATTTTCAGGAGTGACATCTGCATCTCGATCGTTAAATGCTTGAAGTTTAATTCGAATAACCTGGTTATAATAGATTATGTTCTATTTTCTGTTACCATAAAATTATCTATTTTGTACGCACCTTTTGCCACTAAACAATACACATATGAGGTTAGTGAAGTCACAGGTTAATCTAGTAAAATAAATAAAGTAGGTTAATCTAGCCTTGTCAACGATCTCGCCTAACATTCAATTAGATATTTGCTTATATCTCCACCACAAACAAAGCCTACAAATGTGTTTGATCAACAGATTTAAATTATCGAAAAATTACACTGTTTCATTTAGCTAGGATCGTATACGAGTACGTTTTAATTTGCAAAGTAAATGTTGACTGTGGCCGTATTTCCCGATTTCATTGCAACGCAAATAGATTGTAATACGATGCTTCGGATATTCATTGATTTTGAGTATTATTGCGCAGGAATTTTCAAGCTAATAGGTACTATATAGTGGCAGAATTAAGGCAATACAAATATACAAACGACAAGCTTTATATTTTGAGTTTTTCAAGCAAGGGACCGTGTCGTACACGAAAGATGCTGATATTTATCGTATCTCGTCTTAAATACATTATTACATAATTATTGTTGTGCTCGATATGTACAAACGAAATACTTTTAAAGGACTATCAAATTAAATCTGTTTCTACCGTAAACAAATGTGACTTCGTTTCTGTACTTATAGTCGGTGTTAATTTCACTCATAGAAATCAAGATTATCAGGAATATTTTATAAATTTTAATAGCGAACATTTAAGTGTTCACTATCAAGTTGAGGTCTACATATTTTTAGTGCTACTTGTAGTTAAAGTATTTTCCATTTATTTGTAAGTGAAAACGGTTACAGTTTGCTATACCTAATATAGATATATTTTTTTGAGATTTCAGGATGACTCAGAGCTTTATAATTTACAATATGTTAAATAAGACAGCAACATTGATGATTGTAATAATTAAGGAATGAGTAAACAATATTGTTTCTTTTGTTGTTATAGTTACTTTATGACTGAGTAATTGTTTTCTCTTCAAAGAGAGAAAATGCAATATAAAAAATATTATAATATACCATTTCAAGTTTTAGTCCACTTACTGTATTTTTCTATAGAAAAATGCGGTAGACGAGCATATAGTCCATCTGATGGTAAATGGATACTGTCATCCATAGACATCCGCGATATATACCAATATCAGTCCAAAATGAAAAACGTTGGCACGCGCCCGGATGTGCTGCCCACCTTTGCAGATTAAGGAATGGGTTGGGAGAAAGAGTTGGGAAAATGGGGAGGGATGGGATAGGATGGAATGGGAATGGGCTCTGCCATATCTCACTTACTACCGAAATACGTACGTACATTATGGAAATATGATAAAGTAGGAAATGCAGTACATTTCAAGGTAGTCTTCTGTGAGAGAAGGGTAACGTGGCCAATCGAGTGCGCCCAGCGACTATCAGAATGCAGCATGCACTCTCCCCCTACCAAAATTTATTTAACCTTGAATACTGTATTGGATAATGTTTTTTTATCTTTTTATATAACATACGATTGTTATTTGTAGAATGATCTGTTTGTTAATCTAATATATTAAAATTTAAATCAAAAAATATTGTTTCATTTTTACACGTACTTATTCAAAATAATATTTTCAGGAGGCAAATTCATACTAACGTGTACGTACGGGTTCATACTGTTAGGCGAAACGAGAAACCAAATTATATTTCGTGTTACATTTTTATAACACATTTATTGAAGGTGTGATAAATGAAATATACGGAAGATACAACGTGAGTAAGGGTGTATTTACACCGAGCACGAGAGAAGGTAAATGTTCAAAAGGTCAATTTTATTTTATTTGTATAGGTATTTTTTTCAGAGGTGACCAGTCAGGCGCTTTGACTGCCACTAATATAAAAAAGAACAATAGCATGCGAAGGATCATATAGCTTGATACTTAAGGTATCAAATTAGACTTAAATTTCATTTTCCCGTAAAATGAGCATTGCCACCCTAAAATTTGACACGAGAGCGCGCTACAGAGACGTTACATAACTAAGACATAGGTTATAAAGAAAATTTAAACCGTTAGTAAATTTACCTTGACATGTACCACATTTCCTACTTTATCATATTTCTCCAATGTACGTACGTATTTCGGTAGTGAGTAAGATATGCCAGAGCCCATTGCCATCCCATCCTATCCTATCCCTTCCCATTTTCCCAAATTGCTATCTTCCAATACATTGCTTAATCTGCAAAGGTAGGCAGCGTATCCGGAGGCGTGTATCGCAGAAGTCTATGGACAACAGTATGCACTTACCATCGGGTGGATTATAGGCTAGTCTGCCGCCTTAAATCCATAATAAAAAAAAACTAGCTCGAAGTACACGAATTCGTAATCTTGAATCTTGACTGCTACTACTTTCTGGTGACGTACCTCAGTGTTCTGGTGAAATAGTAGTAACGTCCAAATGTGCTCCAAGATATTAATTAGTATGGTGAAAATATCGTAAGTATGATAATAGTTTATCTTGGAATATATTGGATGAAACAAATTAATTAATTAATGCCCTCAATACACACAATATACAAAAAAAAACATTTAAAAATTTACGATTCATATAACCGGAATCGGAAACCATATAAGGACCACACTATGCAAATTAGTTAGCATCATTATTTTCAAGTTTAACTATATCTTAAGTTAAAGGTCAGCAAACCAAATTCATACACAATTGTTGTAAATTGCAGTTCAATTACTAAAAATATGTTTCTATTGTTCCGTCTGCAATACAGACTTTATCTTCACTTAAGTATACCTAATATTCATGTATACTGACATATGATGAAATTTACTCGCTACCGTATCCATTTTTCAACAACTTTCATTATTTTTCATGTCTGGTAGACGACTTGCTGGGTGCTGGATTTTTCATATTTTCTCGTGAAATATTATGTATGCGTACTGTACGCGTATTTCGTGTAGGTTTAACGATACCTTTGTTGTAAACGTGTAGGTATTTTGTGAATAAGATATATGACCTTTGACCTTCATTTTTTTCTCCCTCTTACTAGGGAACCTATCCGCCCAAGACGCTCTTAAAAAGAAATATAATTACTTAACTTTTTCAAACTTATTAGGTAAGTACCTAATACGTATTCGTTATTACATTCAAGGTACCTTATTCAAAGTACTGATCCTTTTACAAGGTATGAAACCATGAATTCTGTTCACGATTCGGAATTTATTGAAATGGAATTTGTACAAAAACATTAAATTGTTTTGAGTTTTTAACAAATTTTTCAAAAACAAAAAATTGGAAAAAGCCCAAAAAAAAATTTTTACAAAAAAATACGAATATTCTGTAACTATACGTATAATAAAATCGTAACAGTCATGTACATGAAATATTTTTTGAAAAAATTATTGCAAAAGATGGAATGACAGAGAGCCCAAACATCAATTTGTGGATTTTTTGTCAATCTGTCTGTTTGAACGCGCATCACACAGAAACCACTGAAAGAATTTTATTTTTTTGCTACAGTATGTCTCATTAAATTTGTATCTAATTGAAATCCCATATCACGAGTGCAGTAAACTCTTATGCAAATGAGATGTATTTAACGTTACACACAAAAAAGACAACGAGGCGCTTGAACCGTAACAAGAACAAAACTCCAACGAGCTCGTCCGTGAGCTACATACGAGCACGCACTCAGACTCGCCCAGACGTAGTCGGACGGGCTTTGAATACCAAGTAGCCTTTTGCCGCGTAAATATCGAACAAATGTGTATTATGATTCGGGGGGTATCTAGTGGTCGTATCTACATGCTTGTTGAAATTCAGTTAGAACGAACATTTTTGTCTCTCAACTAATATAACTGTTTATCAATTGTATCTACAAATGTACGTGATACCGTGACTATTTTTAAAGTAAATAGCAGGCTATCAACTGACTATTAAAAATAATATTTAATTATCTATCAAAATATCAGGAGATTTCGACGAAATCAACCAATCTAGAGAATCACAAATTTCGAGTTACGCTGAATCCAAAACACGAATCAGTTGCGGGTCATAGTGAAATATATGATATGGACAGTAGATAACGAAATTAGTAGATAAACTGCAAGGTGCATTCTTTAACTTATTGCAATAAAATTGCCTTTTCTCAGTTTATGAAATCTGATTTTTAAACAACCTCTCTGTTTTATCCTAAAACTCATCATTTTATTTTCCCACAAAATTAATTCGAATTCCATTAATATTTTAATTAATTAATAATATTTAATATTATTAATTAAAGTCCCCAATACAATTTCCCTCTGTAATAATATTACAGCGTTCCTACCCATTTTTAGCCGGAACAATGGCGTTGATCCGAAACGTTAATCCTTTGTGACTGTTTAAAGATTCATTCGTGTGAAAGGTATTACTTGAAGGAACCTTGTTCATTAAAATTCATGACAAGGTGTCTCTACAAACCCGTTACACAGAATACGGTAAGGTCACTTAAAACCCGCCTGATGGCCAAGATACACTTCACTCACATAAATCCAAAATCTGCGCCCTGTCCACTTCGAACAGAACCCTACAGATCCCCATCACGATATGTTACTACGTAAACTCTAGCCCGTGTGTGTGTGTGTGTGTGTAATACAAATTTCGCGCATTTGTATGAAGTTAGCTTCTTGTTCTATCCGCGTTCTGCTATTATTTGTCGAGTTAAGTTATCCCACGTAGTTCCGCGTAATCCTACGTGTCAACACGGAGCTTGGATTTGTTCTGATTCTAAATATTTTGGGTATTTACAAACTGGAGATTAGAACAACGGACTGCAACTGGCGGACCGCGATCCGCATCCAGACTGCAGAAGGTAGAAAACTGGACCGCGGAAAATTTTAAACTTTAATTAACTCATTCAATTTAAATAAATGATTATAAAAAAAACGTATGATTTGTGAACATATTTGCATCATGTGTCCATGTAATTTTATATTTAGTAATGCAGTGGCCCCTCCCTAAGATATACCTCTGTAAGATTTCACTTCCCCTCAATGGTAGGGGAATGTTTCACTTTGGCTGATTTTATAAAGTAAATCTGCGCATGCGTTTACATCGGAAGCCGATGTAAACTATTCGTGAAAAAGAGTGGACTCCCTCCGTAAGAAATCTTTCTTGGAATTTTAACGCCGAGTTTGATATGTTAGAGTGGGAACGCTGTAATAAAGCGCGACATTTATCTAAATTCTAAATCTAAAATAGAGATAGATAAAAAAATAGAAGACAAATTTGTTTGCGCGCCATCCTAATGGATATTTTCTTATTTCGCAAGTAATAGCGCAACTGATTTGATTTTTTGAATATGGTTTCTATGCTGTGTCGAGCAAGAGGGTGCGTTGCGATGCGGGAGCGGGCCGGCCCCGTCGGCTCATTATTTTATCATGTCAGGACATGACAAGACAGTCGTCGTTGCGATCTCGTGCGGCGCGAGCGTTCGTTCGTTTGTCTTGTTTTTGGTCGTATGCTAATAACTTTTGGTGCATAAATATGAATGCCAAAAAGCGTAAAGTTGACAGTGAAAATAGGAAGATTCTGACTGAGTGGATCGAATAATATTGATTTACGCTGCCTGATAGGGTAGAGGCATTCCAGTTTGTCTCATATGCAACAAAGCGGTCGCCATTGCTAAAAGTGGTAATTTAAAGCGACACTACGAAACAACTCATCAGCAGTTCCATAAAAACTTTCTGGTAGTGCAGCGCGTCAAGATAAACTCCGGGCATATTTAACGTTTTCCAAAAAAGCACGACCGTACTAGCTAGGTGCAGAATGGAATAAGAAATATCTACAGAAGCATCGTTGCGAGTATGTTGAACACTCAATAAGCACCAAAAGCCATTTTCAGACTCTGAGATAGTAAAATAATGCATGTTGGAAGTGGCCACGGCACTTTTTGAAGAGATTAAAGATATCGTCGCCGCTATTCAAGGCAGTCCATTGTCGGCGAGAAGCAATACAAGAACAGAAATTCTGGCTGCTGACAACAAAAGCAGCTTGGTGGAACTTTTACAGAAGGCACCTTGCTACGTTATTGCACTTGACGACTCACTTGACATTGTTAATAAGGAACAAATGTCCGTTTCGTGCGATTTTCGACATTGAAAGTAAAGTATTTAGGGATGAACTGCTAGCAATATTTCCGTTTAAAGGCAGGACTCGCGGAGAAGATTTTAAAGACTATTGATGACATCATGATAAAATCAAACATTAGGGATAAGAATGCTGGCTTACTGTCCAATCAGTGACTTATTCACCAGACAGACCTTGTTGCAAACTCAGTGCTATACTGCAAGGCGTAATGGATAGCTAAGTAAGGGTCAAGTACTTGAACGTATAAAAAAGTGCAAACGTTCAAGTACAAACAAACAAACATCACTTCATTTTTATATTATTATATTAGTGAGGATAAGGATGCTTGGGGCCCGAAGTGGCAAGCTCCATTGATTCTACTGGCTGTTGACAAAAAAATTTGGACAATCACTATTCTAAACGCTTCAGATAATATCAATACCTTTAACATTGTTTGCCTCGAACGGCTACTACTTTAAATATACTACGTAATATACTCGAATATTTAGGTATTCCTAAATCATAGCTGTAGAACGATCAACTGCATTATATATAATATCTATATAAAAAGCGCTTTACAATTAAAATTAATTGCGAAAATAGAGCTTCCTAAAACTTTTATAGGCGAACACAGAATAGTGAACATCAGAACTACATCCAATTAAAAGTTGTTAGCCTTTTGTGCTTAATAAAAGTGTGGGTGTACGTCGAAATGGTGCGCGCCAACTCGATTTTAATTATTAATTCATTTAAGAATTTCTGTGATAGAATTAGATTAAAACCTGTGTATTTATATCCAGTACTACCGTTACTTTTGAGATAGAATCATACTGAAGGGAATATATAGCCATAAAACGCCATACTGGCCAATGCCAGGTTGGCGAGTCCACTCGTTTTACTACGTACTACAATCAACCTACAGAAAGCCGTCAAAGACGGATAATCCTCCCGTGAGTGCAATTTACGGGGGTGAAGAGAGTGCAGATCAATTTTGACACGGGTAGTTTCCTACAGATTTCTTTAAAATATTTACGTTATTAAATTATTTACGTTATTAATTATTTAAGTTATTTATGTTATTTAAATATTAGTAAAATATAATTTATTTATAATGATAAAATAATCTTGTAAGTTTGCTATTTTGACGTCATGCTCCGAATTGAACAGTTGTTTCATTATTATGACGAAGTTATTTTTAAATTATTTTATATCACTTACAATTCGAGTATATTTACTTAATTATTATTTTGCCTGTTCCATAGAATTTTTATTTGGCATGATACAAACCCAACTCTATTTCCAATAACAATATGAAATCCAGTCTTTCTGCTACCTAGACATTCAAAGGTGTAGACTTTTTGTCTTTTTGAGATCTAGACATTATGATACCAACCAGTAATAGTGTTTATAATATGTAGTCAAATTCAAAAGAGTAGGATATTTTTGACTGTTGTCGGGTATGTCAATACAAAATTAATGAAATATTATCCCCACAACCAAATTGCGTAAATATTTCTTACAGTTTCCCTTAGAATATAACTAGAATTTCTATTATAGTTACCTTGCTTTCCATCATAAAATTAGGGGCCTACAAATGGCCCCTCTCCTTTGTATGAAAAACTTGATAAAACTCAAAGCTATTTGATAAAACTTCGTGTTTTCATAAAATCTTAAATTTTTTTTTATAAAATCTTCGTGTCAACCACAAGCGAAAGTCATGTTTTCAGGCTTCGGGAAAGGTTCACTTACGGCCCTGTATACAGAAGAAACATTAAAATGGAACTCTTTTAGGTATATTAGTTTTTGTCCATCTGATGGTCTTATCTGCTTCCACTATGTTTATAGTCAATAATATCTAACCTTCAGCGGCTAGCAACCCTAAAATAATCTTCCGTTTCTCAAAGTTATTTTCATCCAAGAAACCATATAAAGTCAATAATCCTGAACGGGGTCGCTTTTAATATAAGTGTGAAGCATACTTTTTCATATTTCTGGGTTTAAATATAATATTTCCACGAACAGCCACGTAAAATATATTTTTACCCTCCTATCAATGAAAGTGAAACCTTAATACGGCTTATATAATGGCTTCAATAATTTCTGTCTTTGTGCAAAAGTTCTGATTTTAAATATATTCGACAAGAATAGACCATTCAGTAGAAAAAACGTATGACCTATAAATAATGATTATTAGTCTATCAAACAATGTAACGTCAGTATAAGAATCTTATAAATCTTATAATTCAAGTAGTGAATGTCGCGTCTCGCTCGAGACGATGTTAAAGCTCTTTACCATAATCAAATAAACCAAGACGGGGAACCCTCAGATTGCAAAGACATCGACGACTATTTTAACATCACTCGTTATATTAATTAATTCGTGACAGTAAATAGCGAGTACCCTTCTGCACTGATACTGAATGTTTAACGCAAATTAAAATTAAATTTAATAATCCACACATATTTTATACATATAATAAGTGTTTTGTAAATGAAAACATAACTAGATCGGTGAGCTATTCAGGATTTTTATTATAGAATGAAGATGGCAAATGAGCAAATAGTCAATCTGGAGATAATTGGTTATGGCCCCTTATACCTAGTCATTTGCGATATATGCCGACATCACTCAAGATTGAGGAACGTTAGTATATATGCCCCGGATGCTCTGCCTGTCTCCGGAGATTTAGCAGTAGTTTTGGAAACAGGATGATGGAGATGAGAATTGTTAAAATAATTGAAAAGTAAAAACAATGTTAAATATAAGAAAATCAACTACGGTTTACGTCGAACTGTCTAAACCGAATCCACACATTTATTTATTTTAAGAATATTTCCGCAAATAAATATTTGACTCGTCGAATTGTTTCAAACGAATAAAATTTTAAAATTAGGTAACAATGTCAATAGCACTGCAAACAATTGCAATGTCACACTTGATATGCTCAAACCATTTAGTCAACTCGCACAGATTTAACGAATGATTCGAAAATACAGACCAGATGTTTTATGAATCAGAGTAACGAAGGAACAAAAAAATTAAAACGCAGTTGTACATAGACTTGATTCACGTACAAAACTTCCGCTTTGAATTGGATGTAAATTAGCAGACATTAATAAAATTAACCGAACAATTAAGAAAATAAGAGGAAATAGATTATTTAGAAGAATCGAATTGTGCGTGAAGAAATTGAGCTAAGACTTATCAGAAACAGACTTTTGGTCGCCTCGAATAGATTATCTTCCAATTAAATGGAAACGAAATCCATCAGTACGGTAGTTTAATTCCTATGTTAGCTGGTCGTACGGTGTCGATCGACTTTATGCAATAGCACCATGAATGAAGCAATGAAAAATGTTAAACCATATTTCAGAATCTTGAAACATTTAAATTTTATAAAAAAAAACTTAAGCAAAGTCCGTATGCTTAGATCATAACTAGGCCTTTTGTTGTCTTGTGAATCTAGTCAAGCGGATTGGCGTGTCCATTTTAGAGGTCTCCTTTATCCCTTAGTCGCCTTTTATAACACCCATAGGAAGATGCATAGCATGTATCGCAGATTTCCATAGCCTTAGTATTTACTTACACCGGGTAATTGCCTGCTTATCTGTCACCTTTCTAAGAAAAAAAACTTTAAAGAATAACTCTCTGTGCCTTAAAACTGACTGACATACTAGTGACGATGATGTTTTATGAAGACGTATATAAACTGATGCTTATAATCAAAACAATTTTCTTTTTCCAAATGACACTTAGTAGGGAAGCAATTTAATTTTTTCCTTCAGTAACACACCTCCCCTTCATGTAAATTGGTACGGCAACAGACAAGCTGGCAGCAAAAATGTTTACACAATAATTCTGGTAACACCGACGCTGCGGCACGAGTGTATTTACATAATGTGGGTATGTAATGCGGTGTTACTGCAAATGTTTATCATTCTAAATGTAGCGCTACACTTACCGTTTGTATTTTGTTGAATGGTTTATGCTATCAATTTTTTTTTATGGACAAATGCGGCAGTCTAGCATACAGTCCACCTGATGGTAAGTGGATACTGTCGCCCATGACATCCGCGGTATATACCAACATTAGTTCAAAAGTGACAAACGTTGGCACTACCCCGGATACGCTGCCTACCTTTGGAGATATGGGAATGGATTTGGAGAAAGGGTTAGGAAAATGGAGAGGGATAGGATGGGAATGAGCTCAGGCACATCTCACTCACTACCGAAACACGTACGTACATTAGGAGAATAAGATAAAGTGGGAAATGCCGTACATTTCAAGGTAGTCTTCTGTGAGAGAGGGGTAACGTGGCCAGTCGAGTGCGCCCAGCGGCTGTGGGAATGCGTGCATACGCAAAGTGCATAGTCTACCCCTCCCAAAACCCACTTGTGCTTGTATATGTACATTGTTTTCCTATACGCCGCAGCGTCGTCGTCGGGAACCCAACTGAGCGTTCTCAAGTTTTTCGCACACTAAAACAATGTTACATGTACGAGCACAACCACTAGTACACTACCAAGGGTAACCCGCCTTCGTGAGATGAAAGAACTATTTGTAGTCCCCACTCCAAAGTGCCTGATGATGATTAATGATTAAACCTCCAGTACCATTTACGACACGGGCCTCCTCATACACATACTCGTAGTCTTGTACCTACACGAGGGACATATGGCCTTAAAACGCCACGTCGGCCAAGCGGGTTGGCGAGTCCATTCTTTTAGCCCTTACCCCTTAGTAGCCTTTTACAACACCCACGTGAAGAGATGGTGTGGTACTATTATACTAGTACTTATATAGCCGGCCAATACCATACACAGCCATGTTCGGACGGTTGTCATTACGTTGTTCAAACATGTTTACAGTATGGAGCAAGGGAAGTTATTTTATACATAGAAAAGATGGCAGATGAGCAGCCCAATCACCTGACGGTAAGTGGTCGTCCTGTCCACAAGTTTCTTGAAGAGCCCCGTGTCGTAGCTCAATGAAAAAATCTCAGCTGGTAGTACATTTGCAACTTTCATGTTCACGGTAAATGGCGTCTTGAAGACCGCACATTACGCAACGGTTTTTTCTCAAGGAAGAACGTCGATGATGAGAAGTGTAATGCTAAAAATTCGAAGTTGGCATCAATTGAACATTCCCCATTTTGTAGTCAGTAGAAAACGCAGAGATGTACCTAATAGCTCTTCTGACGCTGAGTAATTTTAAACCGCACGAGCAGGGGACCGTCGATAATACGGACAGCATGCCAGATTGCGTGTTATGACCCAGATAGGGAATATATGACATTTCCCAAAGCCGTTCAACGTCCTGTGAAAGTCAATGCATAAACTTGTTCCAGGACATTTTCCGAGTGAATACAAGCCGGTGCGAAGTGAACGGGTTGCTACTGCAGCCCGCTCACATCGTTTGTGATATGTGATAATTGTGTTGCTTTCACATCTTGTCAACATCAAAAACGCAAATGTCATTTTCGTTATTATTTCATTTTAGCTATTAACTGAAAAGAGCTGGAATGCTCATTGTGACCTATCACAAACGTCACCTACTTTTGCCTATATCTATCTATACATATTTATAATAAAATTGTAACAGGCCGATGTCTGTACATTACAGATATTGAAAAAAAACTAATATGGGGGGTATTTATTAGAGCAACAGAAGCCAAAACAACAGTTTTTTGAAATTGTGTCTGTCTGTCTGTCTGTATGTTTGTACAAGCATCACGTAAAAACTACTGCATGGAATTGAATGCAGTTTTCACCGATGTATTGCTAGAGGTCGAACTTAAAATATAGGCTCCATTTTACCGCAGGAAAATATCTTATTCCGATTGTTTTAAATTTAATAAACCGAAGCGAATGAGGGCAGGTCGCTAGTCTATATGTAAAAATTTACTCGTAGGTACGAAATAAGTGACACACTAGGTTTCCTTGCAATTTCACGAACTTGTATTGTTTATTTACGAGTATGTATATGATCTCCTGATAACAAACAACAATAGTACTGGAATTCAACACAAATTTTAGAATCATACAAAGCTTCATATAATGCAGTGAGGGAGAGACTGTTCGTTCTTAAGGCTTAGTGGGATTCGTGTGAGAAATCCATTCGCACGCGCGAGTTCACACTTAAACCTTGTCACTTTTTATACTTCACCCCTGAGAGAAGAATAAAATGATTGGACTGGTCACTTAAAAAATATTCACTTTTATACAAAGTAGCTTTGTAAATAGCCCCCGTCATCATTAATGCCTACAATATTGCTTATAATTGTTCAATGCAATACTGATTTTTCGCTTCTGATTTTACAATACACACTGCCGTTTCCTAAGTACATGCGCTCAACCAAATGGAGATTGACTGAGAATGAGTAAGACATGAAATTCTCCTTTTGTACAATATTTTCTCTGTGTGAAAGTATTATTTAATTATATAATTGATGTAAAAAGAAGACAGAATATAAATAAGAAAACAAATAGGTAGGAAACAAGCAGATAAGAAAAGCGGTTTTATTCTCGACTCAAATTCTTGAGGTCGAGATTTTCCTGCCACATATAACTGAATGTTTACATAGGTGGTTTATTATAGTGGATTACAAACCGAAACCGCCAAGTGATTGCTAGGGAAGGCCTGTGCCTTTAATTGGTACGTTATAAGTTGATATCAAAACACATAAACTAAAGTGGAAAATGGGTAGTGATTTGTAGGCACCTACTTACCAGAAGGGCATTGAAGTCGCAATGCAGAATGGATGCAAAAATGTGACAGGCACCGCACTGGTCGACTAAACGAAATCACATACTTTCTGCTAGTAATTTGCATCCAATCGATATCACTACAAGACACAGACTTCTCCTTGTAATTAAGAGGAAGAATAAAGATCTTGAAACTCCGCACTGGCCAATGCGAGTTGGTGAATCTACACTTTTTGGGGGTTATTTGGAGCCCATGGGTTGTATCAGTACTAATAGCTAGTGCTCTTTAAACAAGTCTCCCGATTCTACTGCACACATGCGCGTCTGTGTACACACGCGACACACAATGCCAAAAGCCAAACAATAGCAATCCGTCTGTACGAGCTTGCATTACTCCGAGGCTTTACTTACATGTAGTAGGTATTTATCGCCGCCGCGGTGGCAAGGTCAACTAGCTGTTAGATACATAAGCTGTGCCAGGGGGTTAGGTTGTCACTGCTCGATATTCGTTGTGTACGTTGTGTTTTCGCTTATTTAGCACCATTTACGAGCAAAAACTTGTCCATTGATTTAATATTGTCCGTACCTTCACCCGACAGAAGGGCGGAAGGAAATTGTTTTCTGATTGGCGTAGGTGCCTTCAGACGCGATCAATGAGGAAGTTTTCGTGTTCTTTTACGTTCCTATCTTACATTTTTACGCAGGATTTTGATGGTGCGATGAACGTAAGAACAACTTTTATAGTCTTCTCTTAACAAAGTTTCTTCCGGCGTGAGGGCGTATATAGGGTAATGTCCGAAACGTGGCTATGTTGATTGCATAGGCAGCTGTAATAGGGTACTTGTCTGTCCTCAAAATTGAAACATCTGTTGAGGAAGTTGAGGAACAGCTGCTGTTCCTATAATTGCTGTTAAATAAAAAACAACAAGTATCAATAGTTCTCATTTAACACTACTAGTATAATTTAGAACTGATTCCTTATGATATTCTAATTTAAACAGACCAAAAAACGAGATTACATAATGAATTTATTAGTGATGGTCAAAACGGAAGGGGAAGAGCAATTTACAACAACATTTTATGACTCATTTGACCACCGAAAATAAAACAAAGCCATTTTAAAAATAATTTTCGAAATTGGTAATGTTACAGTAATTTATGTAAACATGTTTTTAAAACAAGTTTAAAGTATTAAAATAGTGATTTATCCCCTCTTACATTATGAACACTTATTAAGTTTGTATGTGTTAGAGTCCTGCTCACACGTTGCTTGAAATAAAACAGCATTTTACATTTAAATCACCCTTAATTTTTCTTCAAAACAATTATTATTGTTTATTATGTATGTTATAGTTTTTGGTTTGTTTCCGGTGTGCAATAAAGAGTTTTATCTATATATTATATATATCACTTGCAATAATTTCGCATATTATACTTCCAATGGTTGACATACACTGTCACCTGTTAAAAATGGCATCTGACAGCTGTTTGTCGGAAGCATTTATCAACATCTTTTTTTAAATAATTTAATCGATTTTTTTTTAATCACATCTTAATAACTATCCACATACCACCTACTGAATTAGGATTGTTTTAATTACATGACACTGGGACATAATTTTCGACTGTCTATTAATTGTATTTGTAGTAAAGCCAGAAGCATTAAACTACAGACGAAGTTGATACTTGCATATAACTTATGCCTATTTGCATTGGAATCTGCCGTAATGAAAGGCCTACAAATATGGGTGAATCAAGACGAAACTACGAGTAAATAAATGGCTTACTCAAATCGTTAGGGAGATTTCCTTTACTAAATACGTCAATGCAACTCTGTTTGACGACCTATATGAGTCAGCGTGTTGTGGATGTGAAATGCGAAGGGTGGCTGGCACACTTCAAATAGACTCAACTTCCATGTCATATTGATAAACGTTTACTCTATTTGCGCAACTTCTTCTTTACTTTAAATTACGATGCCTTTGCTTTCTAGTTTTGATTCCTTCACTTATAAGATTTGTTTTATTATTTTTAAAGCCTCACGCTTAAAAAATATTTTTTTCTTTATTGATCAATCATATAATAAATATATTATTATTGTTTTGAATTTGTCTATGGCAGATTTTTGCTAACCATATAGTTTAACACTTATGTTCGAGCGAGAATTCGAACCGGAACATATTCATATACAAAAAAGTATATGTACAAGTCAGGGATATGATATATAGAACTGTCAAACAGAGTGAAATTTGTACGGAGATGACAGTTCTACATGTCATATCCCTGACTCGAATAAATAATCATTAGCAGTCCGTATTGTAAATAATACGTATTAAATATATGTATATATTTATTATTTAGATGTGTATGTATATATGTATTGTATATGTATAGAAATATATATTTACGTATTTTATTAATATATTAAATTTTGTACTATTAAATTACAATATATATTATACAAATTTACCGTACAAACTACGCTTGCCTTTCTATCTTGACTTATATTTTACTATCCCAGGTCTGCTGGAAGAAATCTCCGCAGGAGATTGCGTGAGATTCCGCAGGAGGAGCGTGGGAACTCTTCAATTGACCTGGATTAACACTACCCGAAATGTTGACATGGCACATAAGCTATAACTTTACCAAGTATAATTAAAATCCGTTCCGTGGATTTTGAGTGATGCGCGTTCAGACAGACAGACAAAAATTCCAACAATTGTTGTTTTCGACCCTATACCATTCGTACTTTATATTGCTATGACTTTATTCAAAAATATTTCATGTGCAGACACAGCTTTGTTACGATGTTATTACATGTAAGTACCTTGTATACAGATAAAGCAACAAAAAATTGTGTTATTTTTAAACATTTCACTTAACCTCAATATCTAGATTCGAAAATTAAGTCTGTTTTCTCAGATAATGTCACAATTAGTATGTATTCACATGGACAATTAACAATGTGGCTAAATTATATAGAGCAGGTTAACTAGGGCACCGATTCCTTTGACCTCTGACAGCAATTTAACGCTTAAGTACCTAATAAATCGGTTAGAAACCACGATTTCAATAAAGATAGTCGGGGTGAATAGATTTATTCGAACGTAACTTGTAACTTATGAAGTAATTTAAAATATTTTTTTATTCTTTTTCATTTTTATTTGTGAAAAAGATGTTATTTTTCAAGCAACACATTTTTGTTCTGTAATGTCTGTTTAAGATTTTTTTAATAAAATCTATTATTTTGTCCTTTTGTAGCGACATTATAAAACATCGTCGTTTCATTCTCGCCCTCAACGAACAATCATAATTTGTGACAATGATTAATTGAGCGTCACAGTTTTTTAGTTCAATAGGCTATCATCATTGTAAATATACCTTATGTTTCTAGAAACATAATAAATTCATAATACATAATAATAATTCTAGAAATATTATGTTTCAGTGTAGGTAATTGAAAATAAAACAGGAATTTATTTTTGTGTTATTTATTATTTCGAAAAATGGTCGATTTTTTTACATTGAGTGTATATATTTGCAGACAATTTTTTTTCTATACAATTAAACAAGACTCCGTAAGCCTCAAGACACAATCACATCATTTGATACTTAATTATTTGCCATAAAAATATGTACCTACTGTGTAAACGTGTTTCTTATTAAAGAGTATTTCGCTTAGTAACTAAGCACTGGTTTAAAACTTAATAAAGAATACAAAACCAAATAAGCATAGCTTCACTTCCGTGTCATATCATGTAAGTAACTTACTCTCAATTTCAGCCCATTTAACTTGACCAGTTAAGCGCAGTTTGAAAATATATATGAGAACCATGGAAGTTCAAAGGTCCTTCCTTATCTATGAAATTGTCGTTTTTATTTTTTCTGTATGAAAATTATATAGCTACTTATTTAATTATTCGTAGTATTGTCCATTAATATCAATGCAATTTTGCCATTTTAATGGAAGTTGATTAATGCCTCTGCTATAAAACTTCCGGGGACGGGAATCAATGAATTAACTGAGGCGTTTTTCACTGCCTTATCAGAGTTATCCAAAGTTATCCAAATTCCGAAAAAAATGGAAATCAGTAGGGGCAAGGTCTGGCGATTACGGTGGGTGACAGATTAATGTATTAACCCCGTGACTACCTATAAATTGTACGTTATATGTCATGTTACGCCAATGTATTTGGTGCTTTATTTAAAACATTTTGGCTATGTCCCCTCTTGACATAATATGGACATTGAAACGGATGTAGGTAATTACTTGTTACTAACTTATGACGAAGTCTCGAGTAACCAAAGATAAAGATATGTAATAGAATGGTCAAATGCTTACCTATGAAATGACCGATTTGTATGAGAAACTGGAAAAAAAATATTGTAAAAATATTTATTATGTTAGTCAAAATATTGACCCATATTGTCTACACACTTTCGCCACCTCACGGGCAGTTGATTGATGTTACTACTGTAAAAGTCTCGTGAACGGATATCAATGAATTCTTCAAAAGCCCTAATCACAGCTACTTCAGAATAAAATTTTTTTCCTTGCAAAAAGTTATACAAATTTCGAATCAAATGGAAATCTATCCGGATAAGGCCACGTGAGTATGGTTGGTGAGGGAAAGTCTCCTGGTCCAGCTCTTGAAGTTTTAAAACTGTCGTATGAGAAGAGTGAGGGCGCGCATTGTCATGAAAAAGAAGCGTAGATGAGCGATTGACCAAACACGGTTGCTTTGTTGCCAGCTTTTCCATCATCGTCTGCAACTCCTTACAGTACACATCTGCATCAATCGTTTCACCGGGTCGTAAGAAACTATAGTGGAGAATACAGGCACAGGAGCACCAATCTCATATCAGTAGCTTTTTCTTAGTTATCTTGCGCTTTGGACATTGTTGGGCTGCAACTCCTGAATCCAGCCACTGGTACGAATGTTTGCGGTTATCGTACAGGATAATTGCAAATAACCGATAATATGCCGATAACGGCGGCTTTTTTTCAAGCTGCTGGAAAGAGATGATGTCTCTTTGCTCTCTTGAGGTTTTTAAATGCCTTATTATGAATTCCATTGACCGGTTTTTAATTTTGAGATTTTTAATGATGTAATGAATTTCAGTTTCCGTGATGTTCAATTCCGATGGGGGGATAGCAGCTCGGCGCTCCACCTCTCTGTCAACCAAGTCGACTTGTGACGCGTCGACCGGGTGACGGTTAGGCATTGGCTTTCAAATCTGTCGGCCAGGCATTCAGCCTTCCCAACATCGCCAAATGCGGGAGGACCGTTCGATCTAGGTAGTGGGGGCATGGAGGCATTATTATCTGCTTTCATAGATTGCGCCAACGGCCAGTAGGCTATGTGTGATGGCGAGATCTCTGACAACAGATCGTTCTAACTCTTGTTTTTGAATTCAGCGATGCGATTCTTTATGTCCCTCTGTAAAGCTCGCATCCTGCGCCTATTCTCTTTACAAGGGAAGGAGTCGTAAGCACGGATGGCTGCATTCTTGGCTCTTATCAGTTCCCTTATGTTAAATAAATATGGTTAAATAAATATGATGGTAAAAGTTGGCATATTGCATCAAATAAAATGTGCATTTGCCCGTTCTACTCTTTTTGCTTCTATGAGCATAATAATCCTGCGTCATGTGAACATCAAATAAATTATTCATAGGTAGCTGCCGTGCAAGATAAGGACTCGTTTTGATATTAATTACTTCACTCAGCGTTGGAATTTCACACACTAGTTGTCTCATAGGTGACGGTTCTTGACAGTTCGATTAAATACTGTAAAGGTTACAGGCAAGTAGTTACAGTAAAGATCTGTTCCATCACAAAATTCTAAGACAATTGAAATCACAAAATATTCTATGAAATTCTAAATTCTAAGAATTTTAATAATATATTTATTCGTTTAAGCTTAATGCATTAAGAGGTACAAAGGCAAACTTGATTCCTAATGATATTCTCTACCAGTCAATTCACGGTAAAATAATATAAGCCTGTGGACAAAAAGTAACTTAATTATGACTAGAAAATTCATAGATACACAAAAATACACAAAATCACTTAAATTCTAATTTTGTAAATTTAATAATCCACACCTGCTCATCTGTTACCTTATTCCTAACTAAATAAACCTAAATAAAATAAAACTGAAGACCTAAAATAAATAAACTAAATTGCTAAGTCAAATAAAACAAAATTAAGATTGTAACGAAAACTTAAGGTGAGCTGAGCTTTACAGCCTTCATCAATATGTATGCAGCGACATAGCCAGGAAATAGGCTTCTACCGCCCTGTAAAAAATATACATTGGGTTGATTTTGACTCCACAGACCAGAGAGCATTATTTAACATGAGGGAAAAGGCGTACTTCCCATAACAGGTCATAATACTAGGCGTTAAAATTCACAACCAGTGACAGATTAAAAAACCAACTACTGTGTTACTCATATTCCTTAGTACAAAATTCTCGTTTCGGATTTGTTTTTTATAATAGGAATATGACGGAAAAACATTAAGTCAAATAAAACAAAACGTACTTAAATATTCACCAGTAAAGTTTCCAATAAAATACCGTCGAACCCCACTACCCTTGGGAGTTCGGTTCCGCCGTCTTTCGCGGACAGGTACCTACTTTAAACCGCAGATAGTAACAAAACCCATATTTTCAGGTATATGAAACAAAATTAAAAAAAAAACAAAGAAAAGCTTATAATATTTATTTAAAATTACCATAAAATAAATATTCTTAAACTATTACACAAAAAAAAAACATAATTATTATGTAGTACACAACAAGAGAATATGCTATAAATGAAAATATATACGTTAATACTCGTATGTAATAATTTTGTTATGAAGGCTCTACTGTATATTACACACGATTACACAATTATTACATCGATGGCTCCGATAGTTTTACTTCCACTATTCAGCACCATGAAGTCAGTCGTAGCGTAATATTTCATACACAAAACATACTTAGAAAATATTCTCTTCCAGTACATGAAAAGCCGACTATTCGTTGAAGAAATAGAAGGGCACAAACAGACAGACAGGCAGACAAACATATGCGTCAGATTTATATTCTCGTTTTGTGTCGGGGGTTAGAAGTAAAAGTGTCCACTGCACGTAAATTCGCTTTATATTTCTCCTAAAGGGCGAGCTTTACAGCCATCATCAATATGCATGCGGCGTCAAAAGCAGGAAATGGGAAACCACCAACCTGTAAAAATTATACAGTAGGTTGATTGTAGCTCTATAGAGTCCATTAATCAATATTGTTTCTGTCATACCAAGGTGAAAAAATACCGACACGCACCAGTCAGAAAAGTAAATTTCGTAATTTTAGTACGTTTAGAAAATAAATTTTAGCTGGAACCCGATAAGTAAAGTTGAGTTTCTGTTTGATTACTTATTGTAAAAATTGTGCATTGTGGGATTTGTGGTTTAATAGGGATAGATTATCAAACTTCAAAGCGCCTAGTGCTTGTGCATGCAATAATTAATTAAATAAAAGCGTGAGACTGCATTATTCGTGTTCTTACCAGGAGTCCAACTCTGTCCTCAGTGAACCTGTTACACTTTACTGAGCGACTACTACTTCGACGGGACTGGACAATGACGTGATACAAACAATTCTCTTTTATTATTTGCTATGTGTGTGGACCAAAGGTTATGCCAGTGTCCAAATAAATTATATAAAAAAACAATGAGCTCAATGAGTAAGGCATGTATATACATGCCTTACACCGTAATAACTTCATGACATGAAGCTAGATATATGTCTGTATGTAATTTAGGTAAATACTAGTATGTATAGGTATTATAATAGTCATAAATATACATCTTTTTCTTTCTTCATTTTTATTTATTTCATCTTGTGCGTGTACAGTAAATTATTAAATAAATAAATATAGATATTAAATTATATTAATATTTTATTATTTACATACACTATTTCTTTTTTCTATCTTCTATATTTATTACATGTCCACTTCATGTTCCGCATAGCCCAAAGGTTGATAAAGAATACTGTAGGCCATTAAGTCCGTCTTTTGTAATAATTTACAAAAATAGTAAATAAGTAGATAAAATGAAGTGACGATACGCGAGAGAAGATGCTCAAGAGCATAGGGCGCAACGAGGAGGGCCTTCTATACTATGAAGACCTCGTTAACTGGGCGGCGAACTTCGGACGGCTAAGAGTTCGCACACCGTTGACATAAAAACAGAAGCAGATGATAGTAAGAAGGTGCTCAACACCAAAGATAATGTATAAATGTTGAATTGTTAAGCTTATGTGCTTAGCGAGGTAATTACCGGCCCTGGAGTCTCCGGTGGTGTCGAACAGGCGCTTCGCTATATCTTTAAAAAGATTATGCACACTGGGACCCCACGCATTTAAGGTTTCCACACCAAAAAGAGTAAAAGTTCAGTTGGTGCCGATGTCCTTATACTTATAGGCTTTGCGCTTTTCAGCCACTTTCTGCGGTATCACCAGGCTTTTTCTACGGTCATTGAAACACTTCCAGCGGTTTTTGCGTGATGTATGTTCAGACAGACAAACAAAAATTCAAAAAAATGTTGTATTGGGCTCTGTATCTCATATACTTTACACAACAACTACTTTTTCAAAAAAAACTACATGTACAAACACGGCTATGTTACGATTTTATTATATAAGATGGTAACAAACGGGTTTGTTAACAAATTAATAAAAATACGAAAGAAAGCTGACAAATGAATAAAACAACAGTTTGGTAAATCAGTTCTATTTTTATTTATTCCTGCCTCTCATGTGTTTCTCTTCACTATATTTGCAAGAAGTAAACAGTTTTTGTATGTAGCTGTAATAGGAAGAAAAAACATTAAACACGAACAGGAGAAGCACATTAAAATACATGAAAAGAGTATTGTAGGTATTATTAAATTTGCACTTATTTCAGCTTAAATTTCTACAGTTTAACCATAGTCGCTAATTTTAGTAAAGTAATAACTAAAGATAATAACTTTGTCACTTATCTTTTTAGTTTATTTAGTTCATTTAAATCCATTAGGCAATCCATTACCCTAGACCCTAGACATATAGTACCCTAGACCAAATATAATTAAATTGCTTTACGCATAGACCATACTACAAATCCGAATACATTAGTATTAGGATTATTATTCATTATCCATTAGGATCATTATCCACCATCGTCCACCATTGTGGACGAGACATCTTAAATATTTTTATCAACAAAAACGATTTATTTTTAACTTCAGCTTCATTGTCAAATGATAATTAATTACTAATTAGAGAACTATGGTTTAATTGACTTACTTGAAATAACTAACGTCTCAATGAAAACCCAGAAATCCAAGTAATTATCTAATGGTTAGAGCGGTGACACCCTAGAGGGGTCTGCTCGATTCTTATTCGTGACGTCGTGAGTTCAAATTCTCGGGATATACCACTGTGTTGGGTGTGTGTTGTGTGTGTGTGTAATAAGAACAGATTTTTAAAATTATCACTAATTCGACGGTGAAGGAAACCATCGTGAGGAAACCCGCATCATGGCCCGAAACTTTTCAGTGGTTTACCAGAGGAGGCCTGTACCAGGATTCCAGGATGTGCCAGGGTAGGATAGCATAGAATGGATAGAATATGCCAGTAGATTTAGTAGGATGTTATTGGCTGATAACGAGTATCTAATTATGAGCTGTGGTAAACGCTAAAGCACACGATATTATGCTCTTTTCTAGCAACTGCCAGAGGTGATCTTCAAGCGTTAATTTTATTACACTTCATTTTAATTACTAAAATTTCTAAATTAACGAAAATAAAGACATACTCGTTTCATGAAATAGAAATTAAGCTATTATTATTAAATTATTCCATCAAGAGAGCTGTGAATAGGATTTTGCAAGGTCGGCGGCGCGCCCGTATACACCTCCCTGGTGTTTCAGGTGTCCATGGGCGGCGGTAACACTTACCTTTACATGGGACCGCTTGCTCGTCCGCCCACTAGTATATATATAAAAAAAAATCCCAAAGCTATTAAATAGCGGTACATTTGAAACAATAATACACGTACTTATAGTTATCAAACAGTCATATTTTAAGTTACAAGGAATTATGGTGGAGCCAACTGATATTTAATATAACTGAGACCACATTTTATACGACGCTCATACTCGTATTCTTTACACTCGTATGTCCATTTAAATATTGAGTATTTTCTAACTTAAAATGTGGCTGTTTCATGATTCTGTTTAAATAGAAACACGCTACATCTGCTTTTGAGATTAAGTAATAAAAAATACCCTTTTTTCTAACAATAATGTCCCTATACTCAGATAATAATGTCAAATATGAAAATGTGATTCATTTTCCATTTTTTATAGAAGAAGGCGGCAGACGAGCATACAGCACACCTGATGGTAAGTGGATACTGTAGCCCATGGACATCCACGATATATGCCAACATCAGTCTAAACTGACAGACGTAGGCACGCTCCCGGATGCGCTTTATACCTATACTTTAAATGAATTTATTAAATGAATGCTACATATTATTCTTAAATTCTACTTGGAAGACTTCAAAGTTTATTGCAGTTAGTAGGGTAATCTAACATTAATTTAATATAACAATAACTTAGTTCAGTTCAAAAACAATTAAAGAAAGCAAAACAAATTAATCTTTTTTTCACTACGCATCATACACCCAAGATCTAAACCAGTTTAAAAAAAATCTTTTATCGTTTAAACAAAATTGGTAACTGGGCTGCAGCTAAATAACTTCCCCTATAAATTTAAGCGAGCCCTGAATTCAACAGCATGAAATACAGGAATTTCTGTTGTGAATACGAGTAACTTCAATTGAAATAAGAACTTTGCGGACGTTCCATTTTTCCAGCGATAAACGAGCTCGGACCGCGCTGGCGGAAAACTGTATTGGATACTGTAGCCTTTCCAAGATTTAAACAGTATTTTAGCGTATGTATAGAAATGGCAAAGAAAGGAACAGGTAAACCTTTCCTCCTCTCTTATAAAAGCCAGTGGTAGTCAAAGACTTACAATTTCTGCCCTTCTTCGAAAAAAGGCACAAGTCTCTAGTCATTATATTCCCGAACGAATTATAGAGATAGCTATATAGCTCTCTGTCTCAAATAATCTCACTCATTTTTAAAATATTTTAGTACTGATTTAGTATATCGTTGTAGAATACGAGTACCTACATCAGGAAACATTAATTTTAGATACAACCCATTACCGTATTCCTAGGATTTCTTCCATAGCTTCTTATTCATGCACGGTCCTTTGAAATTGCACCAATCTTTTCGGTCTTTCTGTTTCTTCTTTTATTTCTGTATATCGGTCACCTTTCAGCCAAGTAGCCATCTTTTAGTTAGCGCAAGGGACAAACTAATAGTTTTCAAAGACGAAATAAGGATTTTTATTAAATATCTTTGCACCATTTCAGTTTTACAATTGTTTTATCAATTGAACTATTTGATGTTTTGACCTATAGAGCTTTAAGATTAAAACAATAACTGTAACACTTATACAGTTACAAATCGTTTTTTATAAAAAAGATCTTTTTGTACTCGTTCTTGAAGAGTATTGGTTTATCCCTTTCGACAACTGTTTACAGTGTTGATTGGACTTATTGTTTCTTTTTTAAAACTCAGGCTCATCGTCTTCCTAAGTAGTTACCTCCATGACCAAGCCCGTCACATTAATTGGGCAAATTGGAAATGAAATTAAAATTAGTTCATACCATTCCTCTGCATTTATCAGTGGGACAGAATGAACTTTCCTCTGCATTCACTGTTAATCCTCTATTTTGTTATTATCCTTACAGAGTTTGACTATAGCTTTTTTTGTTCCGTCTTTGTTATTCCCACTGCTTCGCTATCGCCGTGGCGTTTTAATAAATCGAATTGCAAATTACACGGCTAGAAGAGATTTGTTCTTCAATAAAAAAGCCCATTTTAACAACAATTTGTAACACCCAATTTATTAGTCGGCTTTTAAAGTACCATACAGCATTATAAGCTTGTTGACTGTAATGGAAACATGTCAGTGGAACAACAAGCCTTAACATGCCTCGACATGTTACGGTCTAATAAGCCGGCACTCCATTTATCATTTGAACAATATTTCACAAGTTTGCGGTTATTTGTCTCTTGTTTCCCAGTGTGGGGAGTAATTATTTATTATACTAGAGATTAAGTTTGTGAAGCAAATTATTGTTTACTACCCTCGTGTATTATTTGCTTGACAAGTTGAATGCAATTTATTACACCAAGGATTTGTTCTTAAGGTATGGTAGCGATGCGAGAAGATTACTGAAACGGGTGAAAAATAACAATATACGAATAAGTACCTAATACTATTATAAATGTGAAGCAGCTATTGATTCCAAAATGAGATTTTTCAATTCAGATTCAATAATTTAAGTAGAGTTTAAACTAGTGTACTGTGTGTTTAAATAAAATTTGATGTCCCAGAGCACAATTAGGACAATATTTTCTTAATAATAAATACTTTTTCCGTTAAATATAATAAATTGAAATATAAGCTGACCAAATAAGTTGTAAGCTAATAGAATTTACAACGTAATAAGTTATTACGTTGTATCCATATCCACATTGTAGCAATACTAAAATAAATTTTCATTCTTTCTTATTGCCTTTCTAACATTTGTTTGAATCACGTTGTTTGGATGAGTAACATCTATTTACTTACTCATACATAAGTAAATATACGTCCCAGTATCTTCTTTTGAGATCAGATTTCCCTTCAACGTATAAAAATAAAAACACTACGAAACAGATTTCGGAAAGAAACAACATTTACAAAGGCGAGTTTTCTCTAAGGATTTCCTAATAACATCCTTCTATGGAGGGTGGTCTTAGAGGTCCATTAAATTATTCACATTTGAGTGCGCATGCGAGTAGTGAGTGTTAATAATGACATGAGAGAATCGCGTGATCCGACACATAAGAGGAGGGAGCCAAGTGCCACAATAAAAATACAAGCAGTACGCCAGCATACGTTTTATTTTCATTTTTAAATATTAAAAATCTGTTAGACCAGTAATTTTGTTATGCTTTTCAGCGTCTTTGCACTATAAGATTATTGGCCAATAATTATCAAAATCAGATCAATAATTTTGAAAATCATCGTGCTAATATATTTTTAGATTATCGCGTTTTTCACACATAACGCTAATATGCATTTAAACGGGAATCAACGCGTATGTTTACCTTATAATTATGTCTTATTATGCGTATGTCGTCCGAAACGTCTAGTAAATTATATAAGGTAAACATATGCGTTGAGACCTGTTTAAATGGATAAACACGGGCATGATGTTTCCTACTATGAATCTAAATGACGGTATAATAATAATGATGGTTCATACAAATGACTATTTAAGTCATCTATCTATATGGATATATTTACCTAGATAGTGATAATTACCTAGATATATAGTGAAATAATTATTTGCAAATATAATTTCTCTGGCAAATGCAAAACAATGCAAATTAATAAAATAACATCTGCCAAAACTATTTATAAAATTAGCCATTTTCATAATCATCACGTGTTACTCCCACGCAAAACTATTATACATGTGAGAATTTACTTCCAGGCCAGTGTTTCTCCCTTGCCTGTGTAATTCTTCATCTGTGTGTGTTAACCTCGTCTTGCGCGTTGAGCTTTAGCTGTAATTGTTACTGTACTTGTATCACGGTGTTACTGAAAATTTAAAGGTCGGAAGGGGAAGTAGGCTGTAAACGTTTATATTTAATGCATTTACGAGGCGCCGTGTTTTAATGAGGTACTGTAATTAAAATTGTTGCAATTTGATGTGATATATACTAATTTTTCTTCGCAGCTATAACTACTCACATGAGAAATATATTCCTTTGTTCAATTAAGTGCGTAAGTTCTGGCAGGATATGGTTTGTATAAATTCTTTCACTAGAAGTGTCTAAGAACTCAATTACTAATAAATTTAATTAACTTACACATTTATACTTTTTTACATTGTTAAGTATGCGTTTAGTAACATATTAATTCATATTCATAGAGTAGATATAGGTAAAATAATTGAATAATAGAAACCTTATCTATTACTCTACAAGTATCTGTGGTGTTTGATCAAAGTTCAAAGTGGTCATGGTTTGGCATTGATTTGACATATTCTGTCACTTTCAATAAGCTTTCAGATAATAATAAAAAGATAACAATTTTTAAAAATATTATTTAATAGAAGGATATCATATTACAGCGATGCAAAATAAAAAATCTTCGCGCAGCATGTACGGACGGGTCATCACTCCGCCAAATAGAAAAAATCTAAGTTTTTGCACAGATTTCGAAAAGTCAACCGTTGTCAATACCTTCCTTAGCCGTGGATGGAAGCAAGTCTCTCCCAACGATGACTGGAATATCTATTGGTCTAACACATACAATTGCCGTGTAATATTTAATTCAGACACGGGCAGCAGACTTCATGATTACCAACTTATCAGCCACTTTCCAAATCATCATGAACTCGTACGTAAGGACTTGCTAGCGAAGAACATAAGACGATATAGAAAAGATCTTGAAAAGGAGTGCAATCCGCTGGCTGCAAAAGGGGAAGTCATGCTCCCGGGCGGGCAGCTTGTCACCCGCTATTTATATTTAGATTTCATCCCCACAACGTTCGTGCTGCCGTCAGACTACAAGATGTTTGTCGAAGAGTATAGCAAATTTCCACAAACGACCTGGATTTTGAAACCGTGCGGCAAATCCCAAGGAAATGGAATTTTCCTTATAAACAAACTGTCGAAACTAAAGAAATGGTCGCGAGAAAGTAAATTGTATTTGCAACATCATCTCACCAGCAAAGACACTTACGTCATATCCCGTTATATAAATAATCCGCTCTTGATCGGGGGAAAAAAATTCGATCTCAGGATTTACGTTCTTGTTACAACATTTCGCCCTTTAAAGGCTTACATGTTTCGAAACGGATTTTGCAGATTTTGCACAATGAAATACGACCCGAGCATCACGGAACTCGACAATATGTACATTCACCTAACGAATGTGAGCGTACAAAAACACGGAGAGGATTACAACAGTATGCACGGAGGAAAGTTGGGCTTAAATAATTTAAAGCTTTATTTGGAAGGGACGCGGGGTCGGGAAGTGACCGAACGGCTGTTTAAGGATATTCAATGGATGATAATACACTCACTGAAAGCGGTAACAGCGGTGATGTCCAACGACCGCCACTGTTTCGAGTTGTACGGCTACGACATCATCATCGACGACAATTTAAAGCCATGGCTTATTGAAGTGAATTCATCACCGTCGATGACAGCCACAACTGTTAAAGATAGAATTCTGAAATTCAAAATTATAGATAATCTTCTATCAGTTGTGCTACCACCTGACGGAATCCCTGACGCCCGCTGGAATAAATCGCCAAGCCCCGAAGCGTTAGGCAATTTTCAAGTGCTCATTGATGAAGATTATATGAACAAATCAGACATCGAACCGCTTTCTAAAACGCGAAGATAAATAAAATAAATAATTGTTCCCTTCAAATACAAACCAAAGATTGTTTGTGCTGATTTTCATTCAATAAATACATTCACTAATATTGGTTTTTCATTACAAATTTAATTAATCACAAACAGGAATTATAAAAAAATATTGCTTAATGTCATTGTCTAACACGATGAAATTTATTGTATCGGGAATTCGCATCTTCCCTTTCTATTAGCTCCTCATCTATTAGTAATTCAAAATCGCCCAAAGCTTCTGCAGAAGGGATTTTATTCCATCTCGCGTCTGGTATACCATCAGAAGGCACCACAACAGACACAATGTTGTCGATTAATTTGTATTTTAATATTCTATCGTTATGGGTAGTTGATTGAAGTGAAGGCGAAGCGTTTACCTCTACCAACCAGGGTTTTAGTGTATTATCTATGATTATGTCGTATCCATAGCATTCAAAACTGTGTCGATCATTTGCCATTACTGGAGCCACAGCCTTCAAAGAATGTACGATAAGCCACTGCATTTCCGCAAACAGTTTTTTCGTCACTTGATGTCCTTTCGTTCCTTCCAAATATAAGCGGAAATTCTGAATACTCATTTTGCCTCCGTGCAAACTGTTATAATCGCCACCATGCTTCTGCACACTAACATTAGTCAAGTGGACGTACATGTTATCTAATTCCGTAACACTCGTATCATATTTCACAGTGCAGAACCTACAGAAGCCATGTTGGAATAAGTAAGCTTTAAGCGGCCGAAATGACGTCACCAAAACGTACAATCTCAAATCAAATTTTTTACCACCTATCAAAAGGGGATTGTCAATATAGCGTGATATCACATAACTTTCTTTGCTGCTTAATTGGGGGTGAAAAGGGGTTTTAGCTTCACGAGACCACTTCTTTAGCTTTGAGAGTTTATTTATTAAGAAAATTCCTGCACCCTGCGACTTCCCGCAAGGCTTCATTATCCAGGTGCTCTGCGGGGACTTTCTATATTCCTCCACAAACATATTATAGTCAGCGGGTAACACGTACGTTACAGGTATAAAATCCAAATGTATATAGCGTGATACAACCTGTCCATTGGGAAGATATATATCTGTTTTTTCTGCTAGCGGGTTGCCTTCCCTTTCCAGTTCTTTTCTATACCTTTTTATGTTCTTCACTAATAGATCTTTGCGAGATAATTCATAATGATTTGGGAAATGGTTTATTATTTGGTTGTCGTTCATTCTGTATCCGCTTTCTGTGCTGAAAATGTTTCGACAATTTTGAGTGAATGACCAATAGAAGTTCCACTCATCTTCAGGACCCACTTGGATCCAGCCACGACGTTCAAAATTACTACATATCACAGACTTCTCCAAATCGGTGCAATATGTCACTCTTATTGTTTTCTCGGGCGCAGGTGAAGCTCTACCGTAAATGGTAGGAGGAATCTTCCTGATTTCCTGTGCCATTTTTTTAAATAAACAAAATTTAAATAAACTATTAAAAATAAACGTTATTAAAAATTAAAATAAATAGCAAATTTCATATATAAAATGTTGACGTTTTTACGTTGTCATGTTTACATTTATTTTTTTAAGCATCTGCATATGGCATAGTCTAAGGTAACGTGATTTTGTAAACACAATACACCTAAATCATATACATTATAGCATGAGACAAAAGATAAGCAAAAAAGCTAATAGTTTTAAATCTTAGTTTCTATCACGAACATTTTCCTGGTTTTAAGTTTTCATTTCAAAGCCTATAATAATATTATATTAGATAGAACGTAAACAAGAATTAAAGACTCGGTCTAGGCTCTAATTTAAATAAAACAAAGTGATTTCTATTGAACTTTTGTTTACCTTTTGTCTCTTGCGTCAATGCATAGGGTTAGATATTTCTTTCTCGGTGTAAATATTTCCCCAAGACCAAACATTTTACTATGGTCCGGTTATTATAGCAAGAGCTGTGACAGCTGACGTAAATCTGAACATAAATCTTTAACGTGCAGTAAAAATCATTTTATAACATGATAATCCTTTAAGAATATTTTTGTTCTATTTTATTGTGTTAGACTTAAGAAAGAAGCGGTTTTTACATAAAATGAATTAAATACAGAACTGTCTGCGCTCTTCTCATGATAAACGGAGCATAGCAATTTATAAAGTATATTACGTGCACCCCTAACGCACGCCAAAGGGCGAACTATCAGTAGCAGCGGCTGCAAACAAATCTATATTCTACTAGCTTTTGGCCGCGGCTCCACTTGTGTCCTGTTCTTACTATCCTACGGAAACTTACTATCCTGTATAGTTCGGCTGTTCCATGTCCAAAACGTTATAAGTATTTTTTTTTTAATTACAGAAGAGCTAAATAAAAATATAGAAAGTAAATATAAAAATTTGCTCGTTATTACACACAACATAATACAATATATTAGATTCATCGATTTGACAATACATACGGGAATGTTATACTCGTACAAGCACTATAGGGCAGTCTAATAGTGTTCTATGTTCAGTAGCTCTCGAATACTTTAATTCACATGTGTTTTGAAAATGGAAGATACTTATTACCTACCTAATACTTATGTTTCAAATTTGACATTTTAATGAGCCCCTCTTCATCTGCTTCACTCTAAGAAGTTGCCCACCAGGTTCCTGTGGTAAAAACGTATGATGTGTCATTTAGTCCATGTATTCCCATATCTATGTGTTAAGTATATCATGCTGAAAATATTATAGTTTTACATATTTGATAGCTTTTAGTGATGTTGTAATACGCTAAGTTTCGAGGTATTCACACCTTCTTAAACACGAAAGCTTTCAATATGTCTTTGCATAGTTTGTAGGCTAACTATGTAAATAAAATTTTGTCAAAAACATTTTTTTATAAATTTGTTCTTTACTGGGTTTTGCTATCGGGCAGACGAATTGATGGCTTTGTGTTGAAAAGGGATTTATTCCTCCCTTTCTAGCATACTGAGATATAAAAGAATAAAATCCATTGTATCTTTAAGTTTACCAGCCAATTTTAGTCAAGTCGACTTCAATCCCCCAAGGAAATCTTGTTCAATATTTTCTCCTCTTCGTTTGTTTGTATCATTTTCCCTAAACTAGAATCCTCTTTCATTTCATACCGCAACGATGAACTTCATTTAAGTTTAGTGCTTGAAGTACGCTTGGGAGCAAATAAATCGAGTCATCATTCTTTTTGTACTTTGGAACTAATACATGCCATCTGAAATTATTTTTTAATGTAGCGTAGGAATTAAAATACTGTTTTAAAAAACTGGTTATAATCTGTTTTAGATTGATAATGATATCTGCTGTAACGTCCCACTGCAGGATACAAAGCTCTCCTAATAAAATACCTACTGGAGGTTGCGGGCCATAGTCCACCACACTGGCCCATTGCTGATTGGTGGATACACATAGGTACTATGTGCCAATAATTATAAATAATGCCTATGATAAATATTTGCAGGCATATATTTATCATGTGGGTTTCCACGCCATGTTTTCCAACACCCTCACCGTCAAGCTAGTAATATTTTTTTAAAAACTTAGTAGTACGGGTTGAGGATTTGAACTCACGACCATATTAATGTGATTCGTGTATAGCTACCCCTAGGCTAGATTATTTAAAGAAATTATGTCAAAACATATTTAAAATAATTATAAATATATTGCGAGTGTTTATGAGCATATGCTCAAAGACACTCGCAACCCAATTCATGTACTCAAGCCCACAGGGCTACTGACCTGGGCTCATGCTCTACTGACCCATTAGCCTCATCTACAGTTCTACTGAATAGTTAACTAGTCGTTCGTAGTCCCACGTCTAAACACATCACTACTAATTGTAGGTGGCATGTTTAACTGGCTAACTAAAGATCTACTAAAGAAGAACTGAGTCCGATCACGTGTCTGCCGCCCTCTTAGCATTTTTGATGCTTTTTACTTTTTTATGAAGATTTCAAAGAATCTACGACTTTCGATTTTCGAACAAATACAATGTGGTACAATAATGGCATTGCACAATATTACCGAATATTAATAGGTGTAAACCAAAACGGTCAAAAACATCGGACAGTTCGGAAAATTGCACAATATAATTGATCGTCAAGGGAACCTCTAAGAGTCTAAGGGGTGACAAACTGATAAATAGATTTCTGTATCTCGGTTATATTCATAGACGTACCAAATCGGACAAGGACGTACAGTTTAAACTTTTTAAAAACTAAAAAAATGTTTAAATTGTATACACAAAATTAATGTAGGATAAAATATTTTAATTACATCGCAGACGGTTAATTTATTACATTCGGTTTTGAAATGTATTTTTCCAAATATAAAATGTTAAATATTAATATTAGAAAAAATAAAGAAATAACGTTGTTTGATAGGGCTCATAAAGCGCTACAATTTTCGTCTAAATATCTTTTTGTCTTCTAAAACGTAAAAATATTGTTTAACATCGATCTCTTTGTTTTTCTAATCATCAGTGGATGTAAAGAATGTCAGTGTAACCTCTGATATAACATGTCATCGGTACTATATCTAACTTCTTAAATGGACATTAATTCCGAGGGGAATGTTTTTGAATATGGGATTCCAAAGTGGAGATTTCCAATCCCTGATATAATCAAAATATGAACATCAAAAAGGGCTGACAGTTGTATGACGAAGGTGAGGGTGAAAATCTCTTCCACTACTTCACGACAGCAGTGTGGAGATTTTTTGTTTCTGAAGGTTTAATTTAATGTAGGTTATCTACGCTCAAGTATGTACACTGAATACTAAGTTTTATATATTTTTCGATATTAATATACCCGCTGTTTTTTTTATCATGATACAAAAGTATTGTGTTACATAAAAGGTGTGTCGTTTGATCGTGATTGTGTTTATACATAAAGTATCAGCCAAACGAGCATTCGCACAATAACAAACTCCTTTGTAGCTATTTATCAATTTATTCAATAAACTGCTAGGTGGCGCCATCCGCTAATATAACGCTGTAGAACAAATCTATTTATTCAGTTAAAACAACGAATATGAACTTTATATTCACCCTAATAATTCGTTTACGAACACAAATAAGTTTGTAATCGTGCGAACGCTCAGTTGTACAATGCTATATGTTTCTTCAAAGTCATAAATTGTCTTTAAAGTCATGAGAGGAAAAATATAAAGTTTATACACATTACACAATAACCGTCGTCCACTGCTGGACACAGACAAGCAGGTTGACGAGACCACTCCTTTAGAGGTAGTGTAGTTCCTCAGCGTTTATGGTAGCGACTTTGTTATCTATTGGTATAGTCGCCTTTTATGAAGCCAACGGGAAAAAAATGCGTATTGCTATTTTAAAGTGGGCTAGCCAAAATAATACAATAGTGTGTATCAATTTGCATTATTTAATTTAAGCATTGTTAATATTATTGAGCAGAAAAGCTACTGGATGTAGGTACTTCTTCTTTTAAAGGTAAAGAAAGGTCGTGACCTGATTTCAACGCTACTTAGTATATTCAACAAACTTACACTAATGATTCACATGAATGTTGCAAGAACTGCATCATTCACTTCCCCGTATTCACCTTTCATTCATTACTGAATGTCTAGGAAACACGTAATTCCAAGCCATAATGGTATATGCATAGTAACATAACGTACTCGTGAATATTAATTAATAATTGTTACAAACCTACATTTACTTAATTTTATATTTCTTTGGTACTTAATGCTATTTTTAACTTGTGAATGCACCAAACGGTTGGTGTCGACCGGCTTTAGAATATCACCAACCCCATCTCTTCCTTGGGGTGTCGTAAAAATTGGCTAAGGAATAACAAAGCCGCTACCACCAGCAAAAAGAGTGGACTTGCCAACCAAGCCAGCGTGGCGTTTAAACGTCTTAAGTCCCTCATGCACAAGATGAAGTACATCAAGAGGCATATGTCCACCACAGGACGAATAAGGGGCTGGTTACGGTTTACGGTTAAGTATTTCTTAAATCTAATATGCATATACCTAGAGAACCTCGTGGCAGATGTAAATTTCGTACTTGTGTGCATGCTCCACACGAGTATATAACACACTTGTATAAAGTTAGCTTACTGTTCCATAGTGCCTAAGCCCTTGACCCAACAAAATAATAAATATATTTCCATCTTTTTACGGGCGAAGTGGAGTAAAAGTCCCGGCAAATTGGGGTTCTGTCTAATGGGTCGTGGAAACAGTTGAGATCCCTCGTGATTTCGGCTCTTGTTTTGTTAATGAAAGCACCAAATGAAACGTTTGATTTGCCTGTCAGCATTTTATGTAAGAAAAAATATTGAAAGAGGGACAAGAATAAATTTTGTTGAGCGACATGAAGAAAATATTTTTTGGCTTAAGTTTCGGAACGGCGAATCTCTCAGCTATTGGATAGTTGTTACAATTAGAAACAAAGACTAAGGTTTAATTGTGATTATTCCTTTACAGCCCGGCCAGGTTTTTCTAATTAATTACGACGTGTTGCAGATGTTCATGGTCAACGGTGACCACTTACCATCTCGTGGACCGCCAGCCTGTATGTCACCTCTTCTATAAAATCTCTATAAAATCGTAGTTATGTTAAAATCGTTATAAATATATAAAATATAATATATCATTGACTTACATTTTAATACAGTATTGATTTTAATATTGAATTTTAATATAACATTCACCCAGACACACATTTCTATAAAATAGGACATCTATTTTGGGAAGGTACTGGCTCACAAGATACATATTTTTATAAAATAGAACATTTATTTTGGGAAGGTACTGGCTCACAAGATACAGATTTTTATAAAATAGGACATTTATTTTGGGAAGGTACTGGCTCACAAGATACAGATTTTTATAAAATAGGACATTTATTTTGGGAAGGTACTGGCTCACAAGATACAGATTTTTATAAAATAGGACATTTATTTTGGGAAGGTACTGGCTCACAAGATACATATTTTTATAAAATAGAACATTTATTTTGGGAAGGTACTGGCTCACAAGATACAGATTTTTATAAAATAGGACATTTATTTTGGGAAGGTACTGGCTCACAAGATACAGATTTTTATAAAATAGGACATTTATTTTGGGAAGGTACTGGCTCACAAGATACAGATTTTTTGTTAGTTTGGGAGTCAGGGCTCAATTTAATTTGTATCGTGTACATATGTTTAATGCAAATAAACAATTTTGAATTTGAAATTTGAATTTGACTTGACTTTTTATTTGTTACTTAAATACGAACGTTGAAATGAATTACGTAAAACAAATAAAGTAAAAATAAAGTGTAAAATACAGACCGACAAACCGACATCATAGAGCTTCTAGTTGGCTACAGAACCCAAAGAATCATTAAATGTTAGGTGTATCTAATTTATATTTGTATAGCGGTAAATTTTAAACCTTATTTCCATTGCATTCATTGTTTCTAACCTTCAAAAATAATTTTGGGAATCATTACAAGCAGAATGAAATACTAAAGCACCAGGTAATGTGCAAAGCAAATTTAAGTCGTTTATTTTCTTCGGGAGCTCCTCACATCTCGTACGATCTTGTAGAAATCTCAAAATGTGAATTTGTGTTCTCTATTTTTAGCCCGAATGTTCGGCATGCTCAAAATATCCTAACAATTTCAATTTATATAACTCAGTCTCTTAAAAGGTTCTTAGTATCGCATCGCTGCTTTCGAATAGGCTTTCTGTATTTTTTTATATTTGATCAATGACTTGACACGTTATCTAATTATCCATCTAAGTATTTTGGTTGATCGACGATACATAAATAAATACCTACCTGTCTTCATCAATTCGTAACCACTGGAGCGCACCCATTATATGAATTATATCCCGTGTGTACTTTCGTTAAAGATTCTCTAATGAACATCAGAACAAAATTAAACATGTTTTATTCAACTACCTATATCTATTAATTCGCTTACAATATAAATTTTCCACTATTGCCGAATTAACAAGTTTAACAGATATTTAGGAAGGCTAAATTTCTTTGGGGCCAGCTTACTTCGGCCCCTTTTCTGCATTTGAATTAGTGTTTTAATATTGGCAAGAGAAAGCCGGTCTCCTGCAGTGAAACCTTGGCAGTGAATGCCAAGATCGAATGTATTACACTCATAATAACATTGTACGAGTTTTACCTACTATATTTTGCTTTTAGTTTCAACTATTTTCAAGCTAATTTCAATTTATATGTTCTCAGTTTCACTTAATCTTGATTGAAAAGTGTTCTTCCGATGAAAATATAATAGATTCATCAGCAAAAATATACATAGTCTTCTTATTTAATTCCTAGAGACTTCCTAAAGAGAGAACTGTATATAAATTCTAAAAATATTTTTTTTAATTTCTATTGTTGTACAATTTATACAGTCCTCCCTTGTTTCATAAAGTCGTGAAAACCGATCATACGCGAAAACAAATATTATTATTTTTAACAGCAATATCACTGTGGCACTTAAATACCTATATAGCAAATTAATAGTCAAGTTATAGTAGAATATCATAGGCATTGTGTAATAACAAGGCCGTAATAAAGTTCTGAATGCAACACTGTTTAGAATTTCATTTAGGTAGAACAGCACAAAGAGAATACAGATGTGGGTGACGTGGTTTTTATTGTTTAGAATAGGCTGTGGTACTCGTGTAATGATTGTCAAACTGTTACTTGCATACTACATTACATTACTACGTTACTACATTAAAGTCGCGTTCTCACTTAGTGTTCTTCAAAACATCCAAATATGCACTCAAGCGGTTCCTGTGTTTAAAAACTGAAATCGAGCAATTTGTTTTTTATAGAAGTAAAGGCAGACTGGCAGGCGGTTTACTAGACGGTTCCAAAGCGGAAAATTGCGATGCTGACCTTGAAGAGATCTTGAATTCATTTGTTTAAAGACAAATGTTTGTTCAGGTTTGGGTAGTGGTGTGTGTTTCTGGTCCCACGACACAGGGTATTCTAGTGTGGGTAATTGAGCGTGATGTTATTTTTTTTTTAAATATACAATATTAGGTAAGAATACACGGTTTAATCACAAATTCACGCATTCAACCACGCTAAAATTTAGCAGTTTAATTTCTTAAGTGGTTAGTGTCAGCTAAACCGCAGTTATAGCTAGCCGTATTAGGCTAAACATTAATTAACGTTTATTCCCGGTTTATTGGGCTCTTGAATTAGAACCACAACGAAACACGTTGTGCAATCATTGTAACTATACGTTAACATCATTGAATATACAATCAATGCAGTTTCAATTAATTAAAGCTTGCAACTGATAAATATACCATCGTCACTGGGTTAACCTACAATACAGCTAAAATATGAACCTCCACACGGATATAAAGCAAACAGAACAAGAGCGTACTCAGCGGGAGGTAGAATAATTCCGTTCTACCAAGAACAGAAACACAGAACACTCATTATATAATGATTCTAATAATTGGTATGATTATTTAATTAAAAGAATATCTTATATTTATGATCATTTTAAAACAAATTGTGGGGTATGTTTTTATTTTGTACAAATAAGTATGTAGGTCACTTTACAGTAGTTTTCTAAGTGCAAATATTTTTTTATATTATTTGTAGCATTTCTGCATGACCTAATGAATGATATGAATGTGACTTAATCGGATTAATTATCGGTATTCACTTATTAACTTTGGTTAAAGTTTTCTAACTAAAAATTTAGTTATTTCAAGATTCTGATTCTGTTTCGATTTCAAGATCTGTTTCTGTTAAATTTAATTCTAGAGATAAAACAAATAAAAATGTTATATTTTCAAGATTTCACCAGTCTCAGATAATGTTTACCAATATCCAAACAAAATATGAAAAATAATCATATAAATATTATATAATATGTTTAAAACATTTTTTTCTTTCTAGTTTTGATTTTGTTTACGATTGTACGATGTTGCCAGAATATTTTAAATAACCCAATATTCAGTTCCGCTGACTCACAAAATATGTTATCTCGTAATATGGCAGTACGTAGAAGCAGTACGTTGAGTCAGCGAATTGAATATACGCGAGAAAGACGTTGTCAAGTCTGTTGAAAAGTGTGAAATATATACTTTCAGTGAAAACTGCTGTATTTTCTGTTTTGTTAGAGACAGCTACACGAATTCGTGACTGGAATTGTATACAAATAATATTATTTTCTTTCCAGTCGGTGTAATTTGTTTATAAAATAGTGGAGAATGAATATTGGTCTAAATGCTGTATGGACACCCCGTTCCATTCCTTTAGGAGTTGAATATCGAGAAATTCCTTCTTTTTCAGTCTTTATGTTATGAAAGAAAGCTACTGTCCAAATTTCATGTTTCTAGCATCAGCGGTTTCAACTCGGCGATGATTAGTCAGTCAATCAGTCAATCGGGACATTTCTCTCAATACGTATGTACAGATAAAGAGTACACTAGAAAGTAATAATTATCGGCAAACGTCGGCTACTAAAAACAAAGTACTGATTACGCAGTAACATTACCACCCACGTAATTGACGATACGAAACTTCGCACTTCGCATAGAGATTACTCCAGGAAGTGCAGTAAAAATAACATTTAGCGCTCCCAAGCGGGCTTTACATCTGAAAATGAAGATAATATTTTACAATACAATGTTAATTTCCGTTATCTTGCTCTGGTTTCGCCACCATTTGGTGGACACTGTAACTACAATCGTTACTTGTTCCTGTTGCATGCCATTTGTTAACGGATTGAAATGAAATTAAGAAGAATAGTAATTATCTCTATTATCTCTGAGTCTGGGTCTGTTATCTCTGAGTCAAATTTGTTCAGCAGTTCCAAAATTATGACGAGTAACTTTTCAAACTCCTTAAATCCTTATTTTTTTATTTATTGATTTATTTTAACAGACAACATAAATCGTAACATTTGTTAGCAACAATCACTTATTCTTTGTTAGTAGGTAATATCTAAAAGAGATTTAGTTATGTTAATGTTATTAATTGCCCCATTAGTGGACAATCGTACCTATTTGCTATCATCTTCAGAATGCTGTTTGTTGGCCCTGCCACGGACTCTGCTCAAAAATGAAGCGGATTTCTTGCTCCAGATAGTATTAAATCCAATTGTGTGCGCATGACGAGTTGTTGCGGATGCGAAATTATTTATTTGGATCAAAAAAATCCAAACTAAAATTCGATGTTACTCGACAAACTATATGTAAGAGCCGACATCTGTTTTTTTTTAATTCTAGAGCACTCAAGTTTCCTTACGACGATTTCTTCATGTTTTCTTTCACTGTTAAGCTATTGCTAATTGAATCGATCGATCGATATCATCTATATCGATCCACTGCAGAACGCAGGCATTTCACTGGGGGTTTCAGCATTGAATACACATGCCACATTTTTTCTCAGACATGCGGATTTCTTCATGATGTTTTTCTTCATCGCCGAGCTAGTGGTAATTTATAAATCCGTATTTAAGTTTAAACTCAGTGGTAGGTACTGGCCAAGGTTTGAAGTCATGACTACGAATGAGAGTTGAGAATACCTAGGCTGTCACCACTCATTGTATTTTTACAGAGAAGATGTTGTTACCTGAATACATTTTATTTTCAGTGTAATATATCTAATCAATAGTGGACAACGAGCCAGGGATTGAACTCACGACATCAGGAGTATAGTCAAAAATAATCTATAGGACGGCCGAATTGCAAAAAGTCGTCAAATAAAGATTTTGGTCGGAGTCACCAGGTATATATCGACTCCTACCATAATCGTTTAGATCATAGTTTCCAGAGTTGCAAAAAAGACCGGATGTCGCACATGTAGACTCCGGAGGGGGGGGGGGTAGATATGACGTCATCAACATGGCCGGTGACGCGTTATTAATTTTCGAATATCTCTAGAAATACGTAAGCAATTTTCACGTGGGAGGTATCATATGAAACCAGTTTAAATTACTAATAAAAATGTTTTAGGAATTTAATAGCATACATATTATAGAAAAAGAAATATTCGAAACAATATGATATTTTTCACTCTGATTCATTTTTTTTCAATATAACTAACAAACTACTCACTTTATGATAAATAACAATTAATAATAAATTGTTGTTATATCATTGCACTTTGTAGTAAACTTAAAGTCATAACAATACCATGTAAAATAACAGATATGTTATTTCTTGTAACGCGGTGACTTCATTTCTATAGACGAATGACAATCAAGATGACCGCCGATATTATTCTTTACATTTAAATATCTCGAGAACTACTTAACCGATTTTCACGTGTGGATATCGTATGAAAGTTATTTAAATTTTTCATAAAAGTGTTTTATTGACCTAGTAGAGTCGGTAATATAAAAACAGATATATTAACAAAAATTTTTTTTTTAATCTGGTTAACTTTTGATATGCTCTTTCATAAAATTCTTGGGTATGAAACGAATATCGTGTGTTTGAATCTCAAGACATGTTTCACAAGTGAAACGAACAAGTTTTAAATTTTTAAAAATCCTTATAATGGCTTGTCTCTGTTGTGAATAAGCTGTAAGCGTCGCAAATAACTCTTAGTTTGTGAAATTATAGCCGAACACGGCGTACACTCAGTGGAAAATTGCATTGGTATTGCACGTGCGCCTTGAGTTACGGTTCGACTGCGCTCGGCTTATGACGGTCACAAAGCGGGATATTGGTTGCGGATACTTTATTGTTTTCTGTACAGTCTGCAAATGTACACTTAATCAAAATTGTTAGTTCTGAAAACGGTCCCGTTAGAAGAAAATTACAGAACATGCTGTTCTTGGGATCTCCCAAGAATACAAGCATACAGGCATCTGCCTGTATCCAGAAATGGAGAGATACAGGCTGACGGTGTATATGGTATGGTATGGTATATGGTATGGTTTCGTATCGCAAAGGCGTTAGTGGGACGACCTTATTATTACGTAGTGGTATATACTTGCCTCATTAAACGAACATTAAGTAGCCTTGAAGCTAACTAAGACTTCGAAAATTTTGGTTTATAAGTGATAATATCAACGTATTTATCACAGATATTCATCTAGCTTCAGCCCAAGAATCTTAACCGAAAATGTATGTACTACGAAAATAAACATGCCTACTGTACAAAATTTTGTCTGTATATTACAAAGAAGGGCGCGTATTCGAAAAGTTTAAACGTTGTTAAACCCCCCTGTAACGGCACGCAGTGGGAGAAGCATTATGTAGCTACACAGATACAAATAGGAACTTGTAATTCCATAGGCGCGTGACGGTGTCTCCAATTGAGTGCAATTTCCGGAAAATTCCCTCTTTGCTGCTCCCGTAATATAGATTATGTAGCATAAAAGTACGTAATAGTGTAGATATACTGAAAAATACTAGTGCGTCTGTTGGAATGCTTGCCTTTTGGGCTTATCTTATTGTTAGGAAAAGATAATGTTAGGCACCCATTCATAATTTGGCTGCAGATGTTACATCTGATAAAATATATTTTTATCGGAACATGATTTTAAATTTAAGTTATAAAGTTTAAGTTTTAAGTTCCAAATAAAATAATGTCACAAATGAAAAATGATATTGGTCAGTGTGGACAGTATGGGCAATGCGCCATTACTCTGCCCAAATAAACGTTGGATCTCATAATTAGTTAGAATAATAATAACTTGATATTTTATAATTTCTAAACCTATCCTAAAGTGAAAAACGCCTTCAGAGAATTCATCGATTCCCGCCCCTAAGAGTTCTATAGCAGAGCCATCAATGAACTTCCATCAAAATGGCAAAAGTGCATTGATAATAATGGCCCAATAAAATAATAATAATCGACTAATTAAATATATGATTTTCATACAGAAAAATATTTGATTTATTCCATATAATCGCCAATTTCATAGGTTAAGGACCTAATATTAAGGAGGAGTTTTCCTCGTCCCATTACACTTCTTAATTATTGGAACAGATACACTGAAAAAAATACTCAATAACTAGCGGTACCAGAGTCTGCGTTCGCGTGAACTTGTCATTCCACTGAGAACTTCATAATTAATCTGGATAAAAGTACCCTAATGTAGTTAAAACCCAACCATTTTCAACATTTTTTGCGTTTAATATGGAGTTAGTACAATTATAACCTTACACAATCACTAGATACAAAAGAAACGAAGACTGCCGTAAAATGTAATGTATTATCATTTTATCCTAATGATAATACAGTACATTTTTTTATCCAAATGTACGTAGGTACGTGTCCGAAACACGTACCTACGTACATTTGGTGAGAAAGATATCTCAGAGCCATCGATATGGGAATAAACTATGTGACCCATGTTCTTATCAAAGAAACCTGGTTGGCAACGACTAGGTGCGGTGAAGCAGAGGGGGTTCATTAAGAAAGTCAAATTTGTAACTTCAGTACTACGTAATAAAAATGTTCAATTATCAAAACATATGAATTAAAAAATTCGACAGCTAATGAACTGACTCTAACGGGCCTACCCCAGAGTGCATGTATATCATATCTAGTATGTATTTGTATACTCAAATCGATGTCCAGAGCCCATTTCCCAACTAGAGGGTTGGAAAATCCATTCCCAAACATCCAAAGGCGGGTAGTGCATCCGGTGTAGTGTGAACGTTTATCATTTTGAACTGAGATGTTAGCATGTGTGGCGGCTGTGCAGGGGCAACATTATCCATTCAATACCAGCTAGTCTGTCTGTTCGTCTGTGCATTCTGTCTACGTTAAAAAAAAGCAAATCGAATGTATCAAGAAATTGATGGTATGCTATTCAACTTGCCGTTTAAAAAAATGTTACGACTTATGTAAAGAATTCCGGAACTTTTCGCCGCGAACTCGAGAAGTTGAGTTTTTATTTCATTACTATAAAAATTATGTATATTGTGATTTAATAGTGATAGTTTATTAAACTTCAAAGTGTTGTGGTGGAGGTACATATAAAATAATATACCTTAGAAGGTAGATTCGCTCGGCGCTTATAGCTAAACCGCCGCGCGTGCGCCGGCCGGCTCGGTGCGCAGGAGTTCTGCGCATGCGCCGCGCCGCCGCAGTAGTCAAGAGCTCGCATAGCTAACGGTGCCACATTTACTCAGATAAATACGCTTTGTATAATATATTCAATAGATTCGTCAGTACAATATAAAGTAAATCCGAAGGACAATAACAATGTGCTAGGGAATAATATGTTGCAATTAAATACATTGCTGAAGAAAACAACTGTGAAGTGATTTCCTTCCAAACACCTCACCATACCCCCATAGTGTTTTTATGCATAATGTTTGTGATAATTAAATATAATCGTCAGCATCCAAGGAAGACCTCTCCTGTCCTCAGTAAACCTACTACCGCATTACTGAGCGACTCTTGACTTACTTCGACGGGACTGGACATTGACAGAATGCGTTTTAGATTTTAAAATTACGATTTAATATTATTGCTAAGAAAACTTGGCACTGGCAGAATGTGCTATTTGCACCATTGTCATATATAAGAAAAAAAAAAAAAAGAATTCCGAATAAATCGTTTTGTCACATTTCGTTTACCAGACTTTAGTAATATTGAAATTCAATATTTATGTACATACAAATATGTATACATGTATTCAAATATGAATTCAATAATACACTGGGGAAATACTGAATTCGATTGCTTTCAATTATATAGTAGAAGTTTTGTTGCGAGTTCGGCTCTGTAATACTGTCATTTTAGCTGTTATTGCCGCACCAATGCTGTACGGTTCATGAAAAAGTTTCCACTTTCAAACTCTGGTTGTAAATGTAAAATTTTGCTAGTAATGACAATGTGCTCTGTGCTTGATAATTTTAAAGCATTATTACCTATATATGTGAACTTTCAATTCAAGCAATTTCCGCGATATGTATCGACATTGGGACAATGTCGATACATATCGATATCGGTATATCAATACATATCGATGTGTTCTAATTTCCGCGATATATTAGCATTTTTCTTTATAGGTACACTAGCGGTGCATGCGTCTTTCTATAATTGATGCTATAATTCTATGATTGGTCTGAATAAAAAGTACCCTAAATGTTAACCCTGCACTATAAGCTATAACTATACTAATCCGTCCGGTAGTTTTTGCGTGATGCGCGTTCAGACAGACAAACAATAATTCTAAAAATTATTGTTTTAGTCTCTGAATCATTCGTATTTTTTTTTTATATTGCAATCACTTTTTTACGGTTCTGTTACAATTTTATTATAAGTATAGATTATATATTTTCTTTAAATAAATGTTTGTCCAATCGAGAATCGAACGCGGAACATTTAATACAATAGAAAAAGTTATTATTCGTTGGGTTAATCTGTCATCATTAAGCTTAGTTCATGTAGTAGTGCTTTTCATGTTTAAATGTGTGATAAATAAATTTAAAAAAAACCTCGAAACCTTCAGAACTTTCTATTTATTTTCATACTAGCGGTGCCAGGAACTACGTTCGCGTGAACTTCTGATTCTCGTAGGAACTTCATAATTTATTTCGATAAAAAGAACCCTAAATGTTATCTACCTAAACCCAACATATAAGTTATAACTATGCCAAGTTTCATTAAAATCCCTCCCGCGGTTTTTGCGTGATGCGCGTTCAGACAGACAGACAGACAAAAATTCCAAAAAAAATGTTTTGGCTCTGTATCACATGTATCACTGCAATGCCTTTTTTAAAAATATTTCAGACGGCTCGGTTCAAGGGCGTAGTCAGGATTTTATCCAAGGTGAGACAAAGCAAATAATTTTCTTATAATTTAAATAGAGGTAATGTGATGCAGAAAGTCTGTTATTTATTCGTCCCTATGCCAGGGGGGACAAGCGTCCCAATCTGCCCACGGTTGTCACGCCCGTGGTTCTATTACGACTTTATTATATGTATAGATATGGAAATAGCGCAATTACGAGTAGCATATTGTGCCAGAGTCGAGTTCTATTCGCAACTAACATAATAATATACGAGAGGCGGTCCAAAAGTTTGCGGCCTGACAAAGAAAAAGGACACTCAAGGTCATGAAATTGTTTTTACTTTTCAATATAGTCTCCGTCTATTTGAGCACACTTTTCGAATCGTTTAATTAGCATTTCTATCCCAGTATAAAAATAGTCAGAAGTTTGTCTTCAAAATAGGCGAAAACCGCAGCGATCAATTTTATCATGTGGAAAATCTTCTACTCCTTAAGTACGTCTTGAGTTTTGAGAACAAATAGTAATCACTGGGAGCCAAGTTAGGACTATAGGGTGGGTGGTGAATTTCCGTGAAGCCACACTTTGAAGCATTCGCAACTGGGGCGGCGTGGACGGATGCATTGTCACGGAGAAGCCGCAACCACCTTTGCTTAGTTTTCTACGACGTTTCCGTTTGATTGCTTCTCGTAATTGCTCTATAAGGTTAACATAATAGCTTGCAGTCACCGTAGTGTTGCGTTCTTTTATGTTTGTCCATAATCAATATTCCTTGACAATTCCAGAATATCGAAGCCATAATCTTTTTAATGGACTGAGTCACCTTTGCCTTTGTAGGCGGTGCTTCATCAGAACGAGACCATTCCATCGACTCCCTTTTGGAAACGAGATCATAGTAAAGAACTATAGTTTCGTCCCCGGTAACAATTGACTCCAAAAAATCGTTTCCGTTTTTCAGAATGGGCTCCAAAAATTCCTTGTGCACGCTACTCGTTCAATTCGTTACACACTTGAAATAAGTTTTGACACCTACCTCGTTCTAAGTTTATTTATATGAAGATATTCATAAAGAATCCTAAGGATTATAGTTTTTGAAAGCCCTGTTTTGCTGCTCTTTCCTTCGTCTTTAACTGTCGGTCGCTCGCAACTTCTTCTCCACTCATTTGATATTGTTTGGAGTGAGTGCCTCAATGGGTCGACGGGAGTAAGGTTCGTCGTCGATGGTCTCTCATCCCAAACGAAATTTCTTACAACGATCTTTGACGGTAGAAAATTATGGAGAAGAATCCCCGTACACATTATCCAACCTTTGTTTGATATCGGTCCGCTTAACACCTTCCTTTATATGGAACTTTATCACGGAACGATATTCCAGTTTAAAAATTATATACGAATTAGCAGGATAAATGACAATTACAATGACGTGTAATTTGTTTTTTTAGACATTTTAAAATATGTCCGGCCAAAAACTTTTGGACCTCACTGGTATTCAAACTCAAAACAATTCAAGACACATCACGTCAATGTCCAACAAGTCTAAGAAGTTAGCGAGTCACACTGTACAGCGACAGTAGGTTTACTAAGGACGAAAGTTGTTATTGTAAAATGTTGTTGTTAGAAGATTGTGATTAAATATAGACATGCTCTAACATATGATTTTTAAGATAAAAATAGAAAAAATTGTGTTACTTTTTATCTGACCATCTAAAACCAACAATAAGGTCCCTCTAATCAGATAATGTTACATATGTAGTAGGTGCATAAAAATAGCTTGTATTTAAACGAGCTGCAAAATATAATGATCACTAAAACAACCTATTTTTAAATAACTGAAGTAAATAATTTTAAATTGCTAATTCATATTTCTTTGTTGTCATCAGAGAATCTAAATCTAACCCACTTTTAAAGGTTTGGTACTGCTGTCCACACTGAAAATCCCCTTTGTCAGTGGTTGTATTATACCAATTATACGGTGGGACACCGGGAATTGTAGACAAACTTATTTGATATCTGTGGGGACAACGGAAATTGGTTTTGTGTTTGAATTTTCATTGTCCTCACTATATCTGTTACAAAATACCCTAAATAAAGCCAGAATAAAACATATTCTCTATAACTATAACCACAATAACTCATTATTTTTTCTAGCTTTACTTTACGAGTTTCGTAACAACTACATTGGGGACAACGATAATTTTGTTCACAATTCCTATTGTCCCCACCAGTGGGCATTGGCAGTGGGGACAACGGTACCGAACCGTTTTAAATGTGCTACCATCGATTTACTGCACATTCAATATTTTCTGCTGCTCATTTTTATTTATTCATAAAAATTACAACTTGTACGTACAATTCTACGGCGAACATCGAAGATTGTATCGGCGAGGTTAAATATTACCCAAAGAATATATTTTATATTTCAAGTATAATTATTGAATATAAACTGCCATCGATTTCGGACGTGACATTGCAGATTGCATAATTTGCAGATGGACACAACCCTAGATACGTATAATCAAATTATCATCTAATACATAGGCACAGTAACAGATTCTTCATAGTACACAGCAGACAGAAGGGCAAATCTGTCTAGCGACTAATAATTTATATTAATCACCCTCGATTAATAAGATTAATAAGGGACTACTTATTCTCCACTTTTATTAAACGGTTTTATTTAGCTCGACCCGTACGGAATTTATTTGTTTATTTATTTGGGTCAAAATTAGAAATTGAAATTTAAGCACCTTCCCGTTGTCAGATTGATCTGAAATTTGGTACACACATTTAATTTAGATGACAATACAATATACTAAAATCAATAACATTATAAATCTAAGATGGCCGCCGATACAAAATGGCGGATTACATATTTTTCCTTAACCCCCTCAATATGGGTATCAAATGAAAGGGCTACACGTAGTTTTCAGTGCACATAAAATATAAAACCGTTTAACTTAAAAGTTTTTTAAGATTGTTATTTTTAGTACGAAAATGCTACCAGTATCTCGCGGCTTCGCCTACGTTGATCGATAAAAACTTACTTGTTATTATTAACAACAAATAATATAATAAATTAGGAATGTTAGTAATTAGGATTAGGATGGGTTTAAACGAACAGCAATTAGTATCAGAATTACAGGATTATTGAGTAATATTATAATAGGTAACATTTCTTTCAGGAATTATTTCATGAATTGAAGTTAAAACAGCAGTATTATAAAATTATAATACTGCTGTTTATGAGTATTATAAAACGTTTATTGTGGGGTGTTTAGCATCGTACTGTGTACCAAGTCACCTCTTTTTTTTTCAATCAAAACGAACGATGGGTGTCCCAAAGAAAGTCAACATGTACCAACTCCCTTGAGATATACCTCAATCGAAAGCTTTCGTATCATAGATATTTTAACGTTTAGGTAGTTATGGGGTATCATAGGAAGAGCGCTGGCAGTTCTGTATTTAAATTAATTCTATGAAGATACCGTTTACTTCTTAAGTCATAAGTCATCATAACACAATAAAATAGAAAAAAAAATTCTTAAAGCACCATCCAGTTGTAAAATGATTTTTACTACACGTTAGAGATGTTATGTTAAGATGTATTTCAGTTGTCAGAGCTCTTCCTATAATAACCGAACCATAATGTCAGAACCGTGGGAGAACCATCTTTTTAAACGGTTTTATTTAGCTCGACCCGTACGGAATTTATTTATTTGGGTCAAAATTAGAAATTGAAATTTAAGCACCTTCCCGTTGTCAGATTGATCTGAAATTTGGTACACACATTTAATTTAGATGACAATACAATATAATAAAATCAATAACATTATAAATCTAAGATGGCCGCCGATACAAAATGGCGGATTACATATTTTTCCTTAACCCCCTCAATATGGGTATCAAATGAAAGGGCTACACGTAGTTTTCAGTGCACATAAAATATAAAACCGTTTAACTTAAAAGTTTTTTAAGATTGTTATTATGTATATAATTTGATAATAATGGAGTGATCCCTAGTGTAATTGGGGACATACTAGGATCTTATAAAATGTAAATACGTAAATACGAAAAGATAAAAAAGTGATTCCCCGCGGGTAGCGGGAGGGGTACATACATGGACAAGTGGAGGGGAGGCCCGTCGTTGACCGGTGGTGGGGGAATCCTGCAACTAGCCAGAGGTTGAGGAACCCAATAAATAGAATAAAAGGCGGACCATTTCCGGTCAACTTCACTTCCGCAGCGGCATCCACTCCGAGAACAACAAGAACAAGAAGAAGAACAAGTACCTCTGCGCTACCCCGGCTCTATTGAAGAACAAGCCTAGTTGTTTTATTTATTCTTATCTAATATTTATTAAAATCATTTGTTTTTTTGTCACAAAATACCTTTGCTTTAGTAATTACAATTGCTTAAACGATTATAGTAGATCATAACAAATACATTATTACTATGTAATTTTATGTTGGTTGGTGGGTTGGGACGACATTCACACATTTTTTCCCATCGTTCGTTCACATTATCAATAAAGTAGTAAGTAATGCTTATGTAGATAGGTACTTAAGCAGTAACTATATCCAGGAGGGTCGTAATGACAAGGCTGCTCGGATTTTCCAATCGAAGTTAGACCGAGATTCTAAGCTGCAAAAAACGAGCATTAAAATATTCAGGAGGCCAACCGAGCGGAACAATCGATCCGCTCACGAATGTCTGGCCCTTTACTGACGTCAATTACAGAGGGATTAATTTACAAAGTCTATATTTTTTATAGGACCATTGATAATTATTTTATTTTGTTCTTTTATCTTCGAAAATAACAAGGGGATTAATCATATATATTTATTTTATTTGCATTGATTCGCATTTTACTCAAAAACAAACATTAATATACAGTAGAGCCAATCAATCGCTTTTAATATCTGAATTCATTATATCAATTCACATTCGGATCAAACTAATGAATATTATTTGCTGACTGTGATTATTATTATTATTATCATTTTTTTTAAATGGCAGGTTTTTATATATTGTTTTACATATTTTTATATATGACAAACAGACATATATTGTTGTAAAATTGTATTTTTCTTAGCATTGCAATAAAAAAATTCAATTATTTACTATTGTTTTAAGTTGACACGGTCTGAAACCCTTTTAGGTTTTAGGCCTGCCATACTGGTGAAAACTTTGAGTCTAATTTTTCTGGTGAACTGTTAAAGAATCATCAAAATTCATAACGGCCGTTTATAAGAGCATATAATTTTTTATTGTAGAATATTACCATAAAGCCCTACATAATTGTACACGTAACTACTCGTATAATATGGTCATAAATTAAAGGTATTCAAATAGAATGATATTTACCTATATATTAGGTGTATCCTGATTGAGAAAATAAGTCCTAAATAGAATTTTATTTTAAAATACAGCTTGTATCGATCTCTTGTATTTGAAGTTGCTATTTTCGTCTGCATTCGATCCCAAAGTCGTCCTCGCAGGTATACATATTTATTAATATAAAAATAAAAAACTCCACTTGCGAAGAGAAAACTACTAAACAAGATATCATCGCACGAACAACTATCCAGGAAAGAAGGAAAATTGTCAAATTAAAAAGTTGACAACTGTTGTAAGAGGAGATAAAAGTGTTGTACAACATTAACCGGCCGGATGTTCACTGCTTAGCATATAGAATGCAGTCGCGTTGTTATTTTTCCGCGACGGCGAACATTAAAATGCAAATAAGTGGCGTGCGGAGCCGCACCAACACCCGCTCCTTTGATGCATTTATTATTTAGCACATTCTGCCGTCGCTATTAGTACTGTTTGCCGTTTATATTACGAATTTTATTACTTCGTAAAAATAGAAAGTAAAATTAACAAAGATTTTTCCAATGAGTAGCACGTGTGGTGTTCACATTGATTTTATTGTCGATATATTGGATAGTATACAAATGTTTAATTTTTATTTCGATTGTTCATATTACATTATTTTTACATTTAAAGTTCTTAAAAGGTACTTAATTTTTTCTATTTTTGCCGCCACGCCCACCGGAGGTTGAAGGCTCGTCTTTGTCTAATAGTTCTTCGTCAATAAGCAAATCGAAGTTACCCAAGGCTTCGGGATTCGGAACTTTATTCCATCGTACGTCCGGAATGCCGTCTGGTGGCAGTACCACGGACACAATATTGTCTATTAGCTTGTATTTGAGTATCCGGTCGTTGACCGTCGTGGACGTCAGCGAGGGCGACGCGTTCACCTCAACTAGCCAGGGCTTCAGCTTGTTATCTATTATTATATCGTATCCGTAACACTCAAAACAATGTCTATCGTTAGCCATTACCGAAGAAACCGCTTTCAAGGAATGCACTATTAACCACTGCATATCAGAAAACAACTTCTCTGTTACATTCCTCCCTCTAGTGCCTTCAAGATACAACCGCAAATTTTGTACAGTCATTTTACCACCGTGTATACTGTTGTAATCACCTCCATGTTTCTGCACGCTAACATTTGTTAAATGTACGTACATGTTGTCTAATTCCGTAACACTTGTATCGTATTTCACTGTACAAAACCTGCAAAAGCCGAGCTGGAAGAGATAAGCCTTCAAAGGTCGAAAGGATGTGACCAACACGTAAAGTCTGAGGTCGAACTTTTTTCCTCCTATCAGTAGAGGGTTGTCTATGTATCTAGAAATAACATAGCTCTCTTTGCTTAACTGTGGATGGAAAGGCGTTTTTGCTTCCCGGGACCATTTCTTTAACTTTGAGAGTTTATTTATGAGGAAAATTCCGGTGCCCTGTGATTTACCACACGGCTTCATGATCCAAGTGCTCTGCGGCGATTTTCGGTATTCCTCAACGAACATGTTGTAGTCGGCGGGAAGTACGAATGTAACCGGCACAAAATCAAGATGAACATAGCGTGTGACTTGGCCTCCGGGCAAAATCACTTCAGCCTTTTCGGCTAATGGGCTGCCTTCCCTCTCCAATTCCTTTCTGTACCTCTTGATATTTTTTACGAGTAAATCTTTTCGGGACAGTTCGTAGTGGTTAGGAAAGTGGTTTATCATTTGATTGTCGTTCATGCGATACCCGCTTTCAACACTGAATAGATTTCTGCAAGTTTGCGTCGATGCCCAGTAGAAGTTCCACTCGTCATCGGGCCCTACCTGGTTCCACCCACGTCTCTCAAAGTTGCTAAGTAAAACTGACTTTTCCATGTCCGTGCAAAAGTTAACGCGGCATCTTTCGACAGTTGGTACGTTAACTCTCCCGTACAGGTTGGTCGCTATTTTCTTCGCATCTTGATTCATGTTGTTAATAAAGTTATTTCGTGCAGAAAATAAAGTATATTGGGCAAATATTTGTGGTGCACGTGTATGCCGTTGTCATGGCTTCAACAAATATCGCTAGCTATTGGCGTAACTCCAATCCCGTTCGTTCACTATGACTACGAGTAAACATGGTCCGTATTGATTTTTTTAACCAATTTCATCGGGACGCACACGTGCACTCCATTATGAATTACGAGCACACAGAATTAACAAAGCTTTTAATAAAATATGTAACATTGTCGGGGGAGAGTACATGCTGCATTTCCACAGCCGCTGGGCGCACTCGACTGGCCACGTTTTTACCCCTCTCTCACAGACGACTACCTTGAAATGTACTGCATTTCCTACTTTATGGTATTTCCCCAATGTACCTACTGTCCCGGAACGAGTTGAATGCGTGCGGAAGGAATGTGACCATTTTTTGTCACTTGTTTTTAGTGTTATACTACAATGATCTTACTGAAAGATCGATATCGGTTTTAGTCGATATTTTTAATTTAATTGTCACGGTCAAAAGTAAAACACACAATTTCGATAGTGAGTGAGATATACCAGAGCCCATTCCCATCCCATCATAGGAGGGATAGCCCTCCCCATTTCTTCAATCAATTCCATAACCTGCAAAGGTGGGCAGCGCATCTGGGGACGTGCTAACGTTTGTCATTCTGGACTGATATTGGCATGTATCCCGGAAGTCTATGGACGACAGTATCCACTTACCATCATGTGGACTGTACGCTCGTCTGTCGCCTTTATTCTATAAAAAAATACATAAACAGTGGAGCTGGATTATAAGGAAACCTAATAAAGAAAACGAATATAATACGATCTTGAAAATCTAAATTCTTGGAATACATACCCGATTTAACCCGAATGGAGGCATTAAACTTTAAAATATAGTTTCTGATAAGGGCGTTGTCAAACGTCTAATTTTAGCAAAACGGAGGGTCCTGGACAAGGGAAGGGTAGAATCTGTTCCTAGAATATAAATTATTTAACGCTCCTTCAGTTTACGACAACCGTAGCGGCTTATAACAGTCAGTAATAAAGCACTTACTCGCATTCCCGACACCGCGATAATATTCTAAACGTATTATAAAGGTAATAATATTCAACGGCAGGGGGGGTAGCTATATACCTACTATGTATATACTCAATACGCATACACTCTGTGACTTGACAATACAGCTAAATATAAACATACTTTAGTTTGCATAAATATAAATATAAAATATAAAGTTTATATAAACTAAATGTAAAATTTTTCTTTCTTTTGAGTGTATGAAGCAGTCAATACATGAACATGAACAGTATATGAACCGCTGTTGTATGGTACATGTGCTGACATGTAAATAGGCATAATTCTAATTTATATTTTATTTATATTCTGTGTGTAGGTACTAACTAGAGGCTAATTATGCCGGCTGTACACACTCGGCGAGAGCCTCTCGCCAAGAGTCTCGGGCGAGAGCACGCTCGCCGAGAGCACCATCTACACACTCGTTGTATCTGTAGAACTGTGGATACCCAAAACGATGGACCTGCTGGAAACTGCTGCTGCTTTTTGTCTTTGCGCTGTCAGCTGTTATAATTTTTTACGCATAATACCATACAAAAACAATTGCTAAGCCGTGGCGAAGACAAAGATGGTGGATAGTTACTATGCGCCGCAATAGAACCAGGTAAGAGCCTAAACGTTTTCCTCGCGAGAGATAACGAGACCCTTTGACTCGGGCGCAAAAACCGACAGGGGACCGAGAGGTGGCGAGGCGAGACGAGAGAGGTGGAGACGAGACGAGAGCACTATGTACACACTCGCCCTCGGTCTGTCTTGGGGTGCCTCGCCGAGTGTGTACAGCCGGCATTATAAGAAATTTTTAAATTAAGTTTTTATTAACAATAAATTATGATAAAAGTGTTATGATCCTGAGTTGGTCGAAATAAAGAGAATTTATTATTTATTATTATTATAATGAAATTTAAGATATTATTTCGTGAGAGCACAAAGAGATCGAGTGTGTACGAGTAATTTCTATCAATAGTAATCATTTAACATATTACAGCTACAGCTACAGTTACAGCCAGATCTACTGTGCCAGAATAAAACAAAACAAAAGGTTGAATCAAAACATTCATTATATCTTACACAATTTCCTATTTCTGTTTGATTTGGTGGTTCACTGGTAGAATATTCCTTAGGGCATTAAGTCCGCCATTTGTACAATTACTTCTGCAGTGAACATTAAATCAATAAATAAATTTATATTGATATTATTTAAAAGAGTTCTTAATAAGTAAACAGCTTTTCCGATGCAGGCCACGGGAATATATGGAGTCGTTAGCCTAATAATTTTTTGCCACCCACCTCGACCTACGCAAAAGAATAAAATGTTTTATTAGAATTACTTAGGTACTGAGCGTATAATAAAAACGCGACAAAAATGCCTCGGGGTGCAGAAGAACATAATGATATTGTAATATACGGGAAAGTGAAATATCAAAAGAAAGAATTGTAAAAATCCAATTGTAAAACCTCATGTGTATGTAAATCAACCGCAAAGAATTGATGCCTTAAAGGCCAACATCACCCACGTCATTAATGAAATCGAGCCCGATTTATGCGATAGAATTTACAGATAAATGAAAAATAGAAAAGAATTAATAGATAAATAAACTTAAAAAAAAACATTATTAAGCAAATTATCCATACAATAATATTTTATTTACTTAACAGATGTGTTTACACAGGAATAAAACGGCAAACTCAGCAAAATTAGACGTATATCTTGATATACGGAATTAATAGACCGCGATATCCGCTGGTATACGAACATCCCCGCATCGCGATGTTGCCAAGTTTTAATTTATCTTGTGACCGTGGCTCGGGCGATGTATCGCTTTGTCTTTCGAGAACTTTCTCTGGGCTGGTGCCAGAGCGGCGGCTGATAGCGACACATGTGATAACTTCAACACTGCTTAAAATGGACAATACAGAATTGTTTGTGTCTTACGCATTCTTACAAAAATATCATGTAAAATTACGCACCGGAATATAATTACGTCGGCAATGTATGTAGGTTCCAACACATTTGCCTACTCCCTATAATTATAATCTTTGGTACTTAGCTTATAAGTATCTTAAATGACAAATTCCAAATTAGTTTCACAAAATAATATTTGTCTAAAAATACAACAATTAAAAGTACAACCAGCTCTTCTTTCGTCCCCTGCTGGATATAAGACTCCTCATGCACAAGAGGACCATGAAATATATTAAAGGTACCATGAAATATTTGAAATATCTAACGCTAGCCAAGCACGTTGATGAGTCAACTCTTTTAGAAGTGGTGTAGTTTCTCAGTGGTTGTGGTAGCGGCTTTGTTATCGAGGGACTAAGGACTAAGGATTCGTCTAAAGAGTCGCATTTAAAACACCCACGGGAAAAGAGAGGAAACCGGCCGACACCACACTGCCAAATTAAAAGTAATGTAAATAAAAGTATAATATGTCCACAATGAATACACTTCCTGGCCGAAAGCAGGTAATACAATGGTCTGTATAAAGAGACTATCGGCTAGCTTTGGTTTTGTAGAGCGTCGTCTCTGTCGTGTGCCATTACGACAGAGACGACGCTCTACAAAACCGAGCTAGCCGATCATAGTCCATGTGTATTACATTCGGCCGGGATGTGTATGTAGGTTACAGTACACTCGATGGCGGTGCGGTGTCGGTCGGCTTTAGAATAGCACTACCCCATCTCTCCCACACATGTATGATGTATGAGAGACATATATTCATACATACGCCATCCCTCATGCATGAGCGATGTATGGCGCTAAAACGGTACGCTGTCGGCGTGCGGTGGGTTGACGAGTCCACTCTTTTAGAGGTGGTGTACTTTTTCTCAGACCTTTTCCGACACCCACGAGAAAATGTGTACCTTTCTCTGATTCCTTTCAGATTGTCGTCTTTACTTCATTAATGATCTCATTGTCATTTAAACTTGTTATTAAGTTGCTTTTGCATTTATTTTAAATAATAATAGCTTTAATAGCTCCACACCACATATATCTAAATAACTCTTGAGTTTCCATGCAGTAGCAAAATGCGGTCATACGAACGTGTGCTGTAAGTTTATTTAACTATCATGATTCCGGACCATTTAACATCACAGATCGCTGCTCGCGGCGTAATCTCGGTTTTGTTGTTTAACTAAAGCCGCACAGTCGCTATTTCAATAAGCTATTATATCATCATACTAGAATACATAATCTGTATCTCTCTCTTGTTAGATATATACACCTCCCGATAGTATACGTGTGGAACTCAGAAAGTTTGGCGAAACAGAAACAAAATGGTCTATGGTTCCATTTTTTTATAACATTTTTTTAAAGTGCATCTCCATTTGCATCTATACAAAGTTTCATGCGTCTAAACCAATTTCTAAAACATTTTTGCCACTCTTCCTCAGGAACCTTTTTCATTGCCTCTTCGAACAAAGCCAGCGCAGCGTGCCTTCCGGCGACGAAAACTGCTTCCCTTTTAATTGGGATTTGATTTTGGGAAATAAACAAAAATCACAAAATGCCAAGTCGAGACTGAGGAGGATGGCCCAAAATTTTAACCAGGGTACTGTCCAAAAAGTCCCTTGTTTGCGTTGAGTGAGCTGGCGCGTTGTCGTGGTGCAGCAGTAGTCCTCAGAGACATGTGTTTGGACGATTGTTACTCAAATGCAGTAAAAACGTTTAGCAAGCAGCTACGTACCATTCTGCGTTAATTTTGCTGTGAAAAAACTTGCAATTAAATTTTTTCCACCGCTTCTTGCTCTTTTCACTTTAGCGTTGGCTCACTTTGAAACAGATAAACAGTAGATTGACGCATAGTTTCTGAATCATACTGATAGATCCAAGATTCGGAGGCGAAGAGTGCACGCTGCAATCCAACAGCCGTTGGGCGCACTCGACTGGCCACGTTACCCCTCTCTCACAGAAGAGACCGCAGGAAAGTAGCTCATGGAAGGTAGCTCATGTTCACCCTTTACCTAAAAAGGGTGACCGCACAGACCCGGCCAACTACAGGCCAATAGCGATCACCTCCCTCCTCTCTAAGGTGATGGAGCATGTCATAAACACACAGCTCCTTGGGTACCTAGAGGATCACCAGCTGATTAGCGACCGTCAATATGGATTTCGCCATAATCGCTCAGCTGGTGATCTTTTAGCGTATTTAACACACCGCTGGGCTCACGCCATTGAGAGTAGAGGCGAGGCTCTGGCTGTAGGCCTAGACATTGCGAAAGCTTTTGACCGGGTATGGCACAAATCGCTGCTTTCCAAGCTACCATCTTTCGGGATACCCGCGGGATTATGCGAATGAGTTGCCAGTTTCCTGACTGGACGGAGCATCAGAGTCGTTATAGATGGTAGCCGCTCCGACACCATGTCTATTAACGCTGGCGTCCCTCAAGGCTCCGTGCTGTCCCCAACTCTGTTCCTTCTGCATATCAACGACCTGTTGCAAATTGGTGACATACGTTGCTATGCGAATGACAGTACTGGTGACGCCTTGTACAGGGGCCGCGCCAACATCCCTCGGGTCGAAGTGGAAGAGAGTCGCGCCAGGCTTGTGTCTGAAATCGAAGACTCTTTAGATCTAGTCTCGATTTGGGGTTCTCTGAACCTAGTGGATTTCAACCCCAGTAAGACGCAAATCTGTGCATTCACCGCTAAAAAAAAACCCTTTGTCGTAGCACCTCGCTTTCAGAGCATGCCTCTTAAGATCTCGGAGAGTATCGGGATCCTTGGTGTCGACATCTCCAGCAAAGTCGAATTTAGGGATCATCTGGAAAATAAGGCCAAAATGGCCTCCAAAAAGCTCGGTGTGCTGAACAGAGCGAAGCGGTCTTCACCCCTGGGCAACTCCTTATGCTTTACCAAGCTCAAGTGAGGCCCCAAATGGAGTATTGCTCTCATCTCTGGGCCGGTGCACCGAAATACCAACTGGACCCATTTGACTCCATCCAACGACGTGCTGTTCGTATTGTCGACGATCCCACTCTCACGGGCGGTCTAGAACCCCTCATCATTCGGAGAGACGTTGCGTCTCTCTGTGTGTTCTACCGCCTGTACAATGGGGAATGCTCTGAGGAACTGTTTAATATAATTCCCACCTCGGGTTTCTACAACCGCACCTCCCGTCACAGAAGTGCGGTCCATCCGCATTTCCTCGATACGGAGGTGTCGCACACTGTTCGCTCCAAAAATTATTTTATACCGCGAACCCGTAGGCTGTGGAACGAACTGCCTCAAGAGGTCTTTCCATTAAGCTACGATATGGGGTTCTTCAAGAGAGCTGTGAATAGGATTTTGCAAGGTCGGCGGCGCGCCCGCATGCCCCCTGGTGTTGCAGGTGTCCATGGGCGGCGGTAACACTTACCATCACGTGGGACCGCTTGCTCGTCCGCCCTCTAGTCTATAAAAAAAAATAAAAAAAAAAATAAAAAGACTACCTTGAAATGTACTGCATTTCCCACTTTATCATATTTCCCTAATGTACGTACGTGTTTCGGTAGTGAGTGAGATGTGCCAGAGCCCATTCCCATCATATCCCTTCCCATTTTTCCAACCCTTTCTCCAAATCCATTCATATATCTCTAAAGGTAGGCAGCGCATCCGGGGTCGTGCCAACGTTTGTTATTCTGGACTAATGTTGGCATGTATCGCGGATGTCCATGGGCTACAGTATCCAATTATTATCAGGCGGACTGTATGCTCATCTGCCGTCTTTTATATCTATATATAAAAATAAAATACACCTACATCTATGGAAATCGGCGCGAGTGTACCTACGCGGTGCGAGTGAGCGAGTGGTGCAGCGAATGAAAAAAAAACCTGTGAAAATATCGTAAACGGCCGAGACGACCGACCATGCTTCAAATGTTATTATTCTCTTCATTTCTCGTACCTTCATTACCGTACTTTATTTCTCGAGTTTTGAAATTGTTTATTAAGAAGAAAACTTGACACTGGCAGAATATGCTAATTGCACCATAGCCATATATGAAGAAAAAAAACTTATCCCGTCAATGTCCGTCAAAAACTTTCTAGGCTAATATACAGTTTTGCATTTGGAAGAAATTTTGAAAAGAAATTATTGAAAAAACGTTTTTTTTTTGTATTGGCGCGTATGAAAAGGACAGAAATTACGTTCTATTGAAATACGCCGTCAAAAGAAATGTGATGAGCCATAACATCGGACCTTTGTGTTTCCTATAATCTATCACGGATATTTGATAGGTATTTCAGTGAAAGTTTCTAAACGTTACTTCTAAGGACATTCTAAACATTACTTTAATGATTTAAATAGTTTGTTCGCCCTTTTTAAATATTTTATTATGGGCCCACTCTATTTACAAACATGAAGATTTTGATTACTATATAAAAGTATTCGTTTACCTTTTATTTCTACTCGACGTTTCGGCACGGGTTACATTAGCCGTGGTCACGAGTTGACTCGTAAGCAAATGTTAAATACCTTTATTGTACTTTCAGACCCGATTAAGAACTTGTACGAAACGCGAAAGTTTGAAAACTATATTACTACAATATAAAAATAAATAAAAACAAGACTTGAGACACAACTTGTACGTGTTGTGACGTGACGTTAGTCATTGACGGTTTTGAAAATTTTCATAATTCGAATTGAGACAAAACAAAACAAATGGTGCGAGAATAACAAAGAAGATCAAATGCTATATTTTTCTAGAACGCCCGCTGTAGGTATGCTTCGGTGAAACACACCTACCTATACGTTGCCACGAAATACTTTAGCTTGTCGCCTGGAGGTCATTGTGTCCGATTATTTAAATCATAATATTTCTAATAGGTGTACATACATATACATTTTCAAAGTTTCTATACACCAAATAAATAAGTACATAAATATTAAAAGTGGTATTTATTAGGTAGCTAGAAACAAAAAGCAATGAAGTTTACAAAATAATGATCACAACGGAATCCGCAACTACTTCAAAGTACGTCAGATTTTGATTAGTCTAATACCAGAGGTCGGCACGTCCGCAGCCCTCTGGGGTTACGAAAGTCGAAACTCAGTCTGCGAATGGCATAACCGACAGCAAGTCACTTACAATAAAGTGGACCGACTGCCTGACTGCCATCGTATCCATAAAGAACGATTCAAAGCCATTTGCGATCCCGTCCCTGTCGTTCAATTTCATAACCATGATCGTTGCCATGTAAAAATGTCCTTACGTTCAACAGTCACCGTTGACATAACTGACCCATTGTATAATTTCGCCACTTATACGTGCCTTCCTATTGAGAACCACACGGCCGAACGACGACACTTCATGCGCTACCAAAAGCTTTGCGGCATCCATAAAATCATGTTTATGTCCTTCTCTCCGGAATCTCGTAAAACACTTTTATTATTACATTTTTTTCTTCGCGAACCGTTAAATGCGATTTATCGTACGACATTATTATGACGTCATCCAACTATCGCGCTCTTCCGAGTCATTTGGTAAATCGAATCAAGGAAAATGCTCCACTGAAATATGACACCTGTTAGCCGTGACGGTTTTGATAAACGAAAGGGGATTTTTTCTTTGTGTTTGTCAGCGAATATTCAATATTAAGGTGATGATACACTCGCCTATAATATGTAGGTACTATTCGTGTGCTCGAAAGTCGATTATTCATGCACAAATGATTAGAGGCCATCATGAGAAAATGAATAGAATTCACTTGTTCTTTCAATCTTCTACATTTTGATAGCGTCATGTTTTTGTAAAAAGTTAGGTACTTTTATACTCAAAAGCTTGAAACTAAAATATTTTTCAAGTAAATAAGAAAAGACATTTTCGGAACATTTTCAGTGTGTTCCAATTTATTTTACTCTGATATTACTAGAGTTAAAAGTTCTTACTTTTGTGAATTCCTAATGTAACATAAAACTGTCTCATTCGTTCATATGAGTTTACGTTTAATTTTATTCGATTATTTTAAATATACATATATTATGATACGATACAACTATAGTCTAATCAAATAGGCCATTAAAACAAAATTTTGGAGGAAATACCAGGAATTTTTGATATAAGTTACTTTGAAGTATATACAAATGATAAATTTAAGTATAGGTCTTTTGACTTTTTTTGCCATTTTACATACCATTTTTATGTAAAATTTTATGCTCTACAATTTTTATCTAAAACATTTTTTTCTACCTCATACCCCTTTTGAATAATCGTAAAAAACACTTTATTTTTTTTTCACCTTCTCGGGGGTTGAAAAAAAATTTCTTTGATTTATCGTTTTTATATACTTCAAAGTAACTTATATCAAAAATTCCTGTATTTCCTCCAAAATTTTGTTTTAAAGGCCTATTTGATTGGACTACTAGCGACCCGCCCTCGCTTCGCTTCGGTTTATAAGTTCTTTTTTTACTTTTTTTTTTTTTCCAAAATTTTTAAATAAAATATAGATGGCTTATATTAGACACGGATAATGTAGCTTCCTATTTCTGAAAGAATTTTTGAAATAGGTTCAGTAGTTCCAGAGATTACCCCCAACATACCCACAAACAAACACACAATTTTAGCTCTTTATTATATTAGTATAGATTTAGATTCTTTTCAGCCCTATTCAATTCGATTTAATTCACAATTATACATATAGATATACTTTTAGAACTAGTTTTTAGAAAACGATATTAAGGTAGGCACATACAAACATCTATACGAACAAACGAGTCAATGATTAGGAAATCAATTCGTTAATAGTTAATTTATGCGCAGAGACAGACTGCGATTGACAGATTGTTATTACGTTAGGATCTATTCCAATTTAAACATTAATTAATTGCCGGTAAGCAATACCGGTAAGTTAATTTCCAACAAATTATCCTTCATCATAAAATAATTTTATAGCAAGGAATGACTGACAGTAGGACAATGCGTATTTCACAACTGACTGAGCATGAAGACTGCTATACAATATCACAGCGATTCGGGAGTTAGAGTTACCAGAGAACTCCCATTCCATTCCGTCCAACCCCATCGAGTAGAGAGCACTACATAATTGAGCCGCAGCGCATCTGCCACTTTCACCATAAAAAAAAGAATATGAATAAAATTCATAACTCCATATTTCTCAATTCTGTTGCCACCATTCGTCCGTCGTCATTGATGTTGGCTAACGTTTATAAGCGAATTCACTTACCACTGGGTAGAGTATCTGCTCGTTTGTCATTTTCCTTACAATATTTTGAGGGGGAGAGTGCACGTTGCAATCCAACAGCCGCTGGGCGCGCCCGACTGGCCACGCTACCCCTCTCTCACAGAAGACTACCTTGAAATGTACTGCATTTCCCATTTTATCGTATTTCCCCAATGTACGTACGTGTTTCGGTAATGAGTGAGATGTGCCAGAGCCCATTCCAATCCCATTCTATCCCTCCCCATTTTCTCAACCCTTTCTCCAAATCCATTCCTATATCTCCAAAGGTAGGCAGCACATCCGGGGGCATGCCAACGTTTCTCATTTTAGACTAATGTTGGCATGTATCACGGATGTCTATGGGCGACAGTATCCACTTACCATCAGGTGGACTGTATGCTCGTCAGCCGCCTTCGTACATAAAAAAAAATATAAATAACAAGACAGGCAGAAAGGTCACCTGATAATAAATGGCAACCACTACCTATAGACACTGGATAACAGCCAATAACGTTCCCACTGCAGGGCACAGACCTCCTCTTGCAAATACGAGGATATCGGTTTCCATTGCGCAAACCCAGTGCCAATTAGTACGATATGCCTTGATATATATTGCATATGCCTCAGAATGTTTTTTAGATCCTCACAATGTTTCCTTTCCTTCATCGTACAAATTTTAAGTAGAAACTCAGTGATCCGGCCAGGCACTATCGTCCAGTGCTGGTCGTCCTTCTCATGCACATTGTCTTGTGCACGAGGGATGTATAGCTTTCAAACGTGTGGAAAGGTTGCTTTAGAATATCACCACCCTATCTCTTCCCATGGGTGTTATAAAAAGTGAATAAGGGATAACAAAGCTGCTACCACAAGCCCCGTGGAACTGTACCACCTCTAAAAGAGTAGACTTGCCAACCTGCCCGGCCAGCATGGCGTTTTAAGGCCATACATCCCTCGGGGCATGTACTCACGACCTCATAAAATATATGAGTTGAAAATAAATACCCCTAGACTATCACCGCGCTTTGGTGACCAGCTGTTCAGAAACAGGTTTCTGCAAAATCACAACTTATTTGAATATCTCATTGGGTAAAACCTCAAGAAGAATTTTGTCCGCTCCTTGTTTAGCGTTCATAACTTAATTGTTTGTTTAAAATGTTTACTTCGAAACGGCAAAGTAGAGCATGAAATACATCGCTTTGATATTTCAGTATCAGCGTGGAGGACAAGGATCCATTTCAAAGTGTCGTAAAACGTCCTCTCGGGTCGGTGGCGGATGCGATTTAAAGATTTATGCTCCACCCCAAACTTTGTGTACAACACTTCGCTCCGGGCAACATTATTGTGGCAAATATAAATTCCTGTTTTTCGTTCCGTTTTTCCAAACCCTCGTTATCTAATTGCTATAAATAAGTTACGTTAATCTGTAAGTAGGTACTTATATATTTAAGAACTGTTGATGTGGGTGCTATATCGAAAACTTTATTATGAATACCGTGGGCTTCTGTGCCAGTAAAAATAATTAGAAATGACTAGGTAACCTTTCACGCAATCACGTTTCCTTTGTTTATGACATTGCTGAGGTTTTGTCTCGTCCACCGCTTGTACGAGTATATGTTCTGTTCAACTACTTAATAATAAACATTGATTACTCTAATTGGATTTCACTATGCAAAACATAGACCAGCCACAGCCTCTCTTGGATCTCCTAAAACAGCAAGACACATTTTGAGTTCTTTATATCGGCTGGCTTTTTATCATATTAAGAACTTCTGATTGGATTGCTACAAACTTTCCTTGAGAGATATCTTAGTCTCCAACTTAGAACATTAGTTCTTAAAACGTAGACATTCAAGTTGCTAATCTAGGAGAACAAATCATTATTCACAGCAGTGGAACCGGAAACAAAAGCTACTTAATCAAAACGCACAAACCTTTAGATGATAACAAAGCTTTATTTTACCTGGAATTTAACGTATTTAATCCCTGAATTGATGTTGCTAGCTTGAAAGCTTGAAGTGCCGTAAATTTTAATGATTAGTGTATGAAAGTTGGATACATTTACAATTGACACAAAGTTCTGAGGTGGTTTCGTAATACCTACATATTTCAAAGATTTATTATTTACCTTTATTGTTTTTCAGATCAGTTACCAATTTTCAATACAATATTTACAGTTTAAGTTACAGTCCCGCTGTTTCAGAGAAAAGTGGTAACAAAAACATACATGCATACATTCTCTTACCCCAAATGCATATATTAACCATCTCCGTTCCGTTGTAGATAGAAAATACTGCACAAAATTTTCATATACGCATCTAAAACGTGAGTCACCGATATACCTACATAATCCCCTTTGCAGTCTCATTTCTGTTTTTTAGTCAATTTCATGCAAGTTATTCCACACAGAGGGATTTCATCCACAATTTCCTATCTACGTTTAAAAACCAAAGGCTTGGTAGATTACCGCTTAACCTCGGTTCACTGGAGCCTAACTAACTTGTTATTACAAGAATTTCCAGCCGCCAAGGCCATCAGTCAAAAACGCTATCATTTATCTCTCTCGAAGCCCGCTGCCGACAAGTTCGGAGGTGACAGTTCCCTTAACTTATCTACTTAAGCCAAGTGCGTTTTTTCTGGTTATAGCCTTTAGCTCACATCAGTTTGAATGACTAGCACTTTGTAGGTCACATGGTGAAGATATATGGAAGGATCTGAAGTTTGAGACTATTTACGTATTTTTTGTAGAATAGTTAGCGGACGACAGATATAAAGGCACGTGCTTTATTGTTAACTGTCACCTGCTACGATCGAACCTATTGCAAACTTTTTAACTTGGTTTACTTTTTAAGCGAATCTATTGCAGATGAACCTTTCCTCGACCAATTCATCGTTTTACGAGTAACTCTTACCCCACTTCAAATTGCTAAAGCTGCCAACGAAGCTGATCGTAAGTAAGCAAACAAATCAGGTAAAGATTCTCTAGTTTATTCCTGTTCAAAGGAAAGATGGGAACAAGCTAGAGAATCCTTTTTCCAATTCTGTCTTCACAAATCCTAAAATGTAAGAAGTGTATTTGTACACATGCATGCATCATATTCGAATTTTGTTATCAACTTACGATCAGGCAGACTCTGCTCGTCTGCCTCTATAAAAGTGGTTTGTATTTCTATTGATAACTTAGTTACCTACCATGTATTGTTACTAAACCTAGCATGGTGATGGCCAAATGGTGATAAACAGTGTTGGTCGGCCAAAAAGGTGGGTCAATGATGACGTTTATAGGAGGGGCGCTGATGAGAGCGTCGTAGGACTCAAAAGTGTGGCACAAACAGAAGGGGGTCGCTATTACTCAGCAGTGTGCAGATTCGTAGATGATGATGAAACTTAAACACACATTTTTCTTCCGTACTTGATTATAGATAGGATAATAAAAATTATGAAAAAACAAAAACGAATTTTCTGCAGAAAATTTGCGCAAATTTTCTTCCTCAAAATGCAAGAGACTTGGCACATACTTTAATACTTATCTATATTATTATATCGTTTTGTACTGTATTTATTCTTTTGTTTCCGGCTTATAATTCAATAACAAAGTTACCCATCCGCACCGTTTTTCAGTTCGTTAAAACCGGCTATATTTCCGTTGTCTGCATAACAAAGGACGCAATCTGGAAACCAAATAAAAACTAGGAACGAGGTTAGCTTTCCAAATTGAACGCGGTTGTCACACGCAGCGGCGCACTTGGCAAAATAAATTATTATCTACAAACCCGAGCGGCTTACTAACGATGGGACTGCTTTTTATTGCGGTAGGTCGTGTGTTGCAGATTCCGCACATGGGTGGTTTAAATTTATTGGATCAAAATATTTACCAATATTCGTATCATACCTTCAACTTATGTATTTCTACGGCTGCATGTAAATCTCTCTCAAAGCCATTCAAATTCTTTTACTCTTGTCATATAACTATGTATTTACCTATATATTCTAAGAAGCTAAAGTTGGTGCATGTATTGCCCACCGACCGACTGGCCTGCACAACTAGTTGTGCCATCGGAAACATTCTTCCGCAAAATTCCTACCTTTCTAACTAGAGGAAGAATTGCGACCAACTGTCGATCGGTAATGAATTAAGTATTTTGTTCTAAATCTTGCCATACGAAGTATATCAAATATCCGGGCGCGGCATACTCAGTAATAGGTACTTGTCGATATAAAAAAAATCACACAATTTTTGATATATTTTGTAAGGGCTGTGAAGTATAATATAAGAGTGAGCAATAGATACACGAGAAACAAATTCTTACCAACTCGCCATTCAAAGACAAAGCAAATTTCTGTAAAAATAAAAGTAGATTTAATTGTCTTAAATCTCATGAACGAGACCCACATATAAACAAGATTATTCTTTATAAGAAAAATAGTACTTTTCACGTATGAAAATGGAAATACACTATGAAAATTTACTCCGTGTATTTTAATCTGTATATTAAAAAGCATCACCTATACATTCATGCTTTTTAATCAAACCATTTTGTACAATGTAGTGTATTTTGTAATCGCTATAGCAGTTTAATACCGGATTAACTACTTTAATATTGGGTCCCGTTTCCCGAATGGTGTCTCGTCGTCAAATAAAATATGTTTATGCTTCTTTGTCGTCATATTTAACAAAGCAATTTCATTTCTATTTTACTAATAGTAAGGTTATGAAATTATGATACCGGGATCTTGTGCGTAGAGCGATTTAATCAAAATAAATGAGTAGATATAGTACCTAGATCAAATATCTATTATCTCCCGATCTTAATTCGCTCGATTATGATTTACAGTATGTTTCAAAATGCATTGCAAGTTTTTTTTTTTTTTTTATATATATACTAGTAGGCGGACGAGCAAACGGTCCCACGTTTTTTTTTCAGCTCTCTTGAAGAACCCCATATCGTAGCTTAATGGAAAGACCTCTTGAGGCAGTTCGTTCCACAGCCTACGGGTTCGCGGTATAAAGTGATTTTTGTACCGAACAGTGCGCGACACCTCCGTATCGAGGAAATGCGGATGGACAGCACTTCTGTGACGGGAGGTGTGGTTATAGAAACCCGAGGTGTGAGTTATATTGAACAATTCTTCAGAGCATTCCCCATTGTACAGGCGGTAGAACACACAGAGAGACGCAACGTCGAGTGGGATCGTCGACAATACGAACAGCACGTCGTTGGATGGAGTCAAATGGGTCCAGTTGGTATTTCGGTGCGCCGGCCCAGAGATGGGAGCAATACTCCATATGGGGCCTCATTTGAGCTTTGTAAAGCATAAGGAGTTGCCCAGGGGTGAAGTACCGCTTCGCTCTGTTCAGCACACCGAGCTTTTGGAAACTTTGGATGTTCTAAACCATGATAATATTGAATCCCTAAAACATTTCCTAAAGCTTGGCAGTTGCCAATTGTCCCATGGAAAGGGTGCATGTTTCAATAGAAAACGGGCAACAACGTTTGAAAGATTGTAAAAAAACAAAGGGTGACCATTTCGAATAACACTTACCTATATCTTTAAAATGCTTACCAATTTATTTCTAAACTAACACAAATTCTAATAAAATCATAATGTTTAAATAAAATCATTGATTTCTTTATAACAATATTTATAGCTAACTAGGTATTTTATATACGACATCCGAATTTAAAAAAAATCACTACAGCTCAACTGTTTTACAATTACTCAAAGTTTTACAAAGATATGTCGTTAGATAGGGTTTGTAAACATTTTGGTAAAGAAAAACAAAATTTTGCCATTTTGCATTATGACAACATTTATAGAAAGTCGCCACGCTATCTAAGAACTCAAAGTAAAAAAATTATTTGTCTGTAGGCTCTGGTAGGATGAGAAGAGCGAAAGATCGTTGCAGAGTTATATTTCCAGTAGAAGAGAGATATAGGTTGATGGTACATATAGTATTATAATCAGACTTATTTATTTATATTTAAAATAGTTTTAAATAAAGGTATATTAATATTTTTGTATTATGAAATAATTTAAACTATTTTGGCAGAATAATGTACTTATGTGCATAATTTAGGTAGCTATATCGCACTGACTTTTTTAAATTATGATAAACTTTGTTGACCGACAAATAAATCCTTCTTTTTTTATATAGAAAGCGGTGGCAGTCCACCTGATGGTAAGTGGATACTGTCGTCCAGAGACATTCGCGATACATGCCAACAACAGTTCGGAATGGACACACCCCCGGATGCGCTGCCTACCTTCGCAAAATGGGATTGGGGCAGATTGGGAAAATGAGGAGAGATAGGATGGGATGGGAATGGGCTCTGGCATATCTCACTCACTACCGGAATACGTACGTACATTGGGGAAATACGATAAAGTAGGAAATGCAGTACATTTCAAGGTAGTCTTCTGTGAGAGAGGGGTAACGTAGCCAGTCAAGTGCGCCCAGCGTCTGTGGGAATGCAGCATGAACTCTCCCTCTACAAAGTTTACCCCTACTGCTGGTATTTACTTTTATTGTACTTATTATAAATTGTTGCTTTAAGTCATTACAGTAGGTATTACCATGGAATACTTGAATTCCAGTTTAAAAGAAAACGCTTAAAATTATAAATTAAAATAAACTTGATTAAAATATATCATATTGACTTTTTACGAATAATATACATATTTATACTAGCCTCGTGATGCAACGGCTTCTGAATGCAAAGATAATCCAGCATTTCGTAATGTAGTTTTTTTTTCCAATAGGTTATCATTAATATTTATGCCCAACTCTACTCGACTAGGCTTCTAAATGAAAATGACTCGACGTTCAAAATGAAAAAAATGTAACAAACGATTTATCTTTGTCCCGAATTGTCGCAACAGTGACAAGCTTGCGCAGTCAGGCTTTGGAAGTTCACAATTAAATTTCATGCGCAGTTACAAAGTGGATAGACAATATGTTTTCATTATCAAGTCTTGCAAGCGCTAAAACTGCAATATTTTTTCAGTAGATTGAACGCGTAGCTATACCGGAAGTTATCTCAAAACTTATTATACCAGAAGTTACTCGTTATAAAACAGATCAATACATTAAGAGCAAATTACAGACAGATAGATACCTATGGTACATAATATCGGATCATACTTTTAAAAGTGTTTACATCGACAATAATTGTACAACATATTAGGTAGTTGGGGAACCAACTACCCGCAATTTGTTCAAAAGTAAAGTGCGCCTGGGGGATTACGTAGGTAGCCACAAGTTTTGGAGATTAGTTTTGAAACAATTATATCCTTATGTAATGGCAAGACATACAAGGATGCCGCTTGTAATAAACAACTGGAAATAGAATAAAACAAGTAGAAAATAATTAATTTAAACTTCATTAATTTAATCCTAAAATATCATACAGCCCTCGTGGTACATGTTTCAATTTTCATAGCTTCATTATCTGTTTTCCCTTTCGTCTATGTATAATCTCAGTGGTATGAGCCGATATTGAAAACCATTATCTCACCAATATATGAGTCAATTACGCTTAATCTATCACCGCTCTAATGTAGATACCATTAAAACCAAAATATTTTCTTTATCAAAGTACTATATTTTTAATGTAATTATAACTATTTTTAACATTAAGTATCTTTTAATGTAAGTAATGAAATTTCAAATGCATTTAGCCCAAATCCGCATTTCATTACCTTTCTGCTTTGCTTTTTAGAGAGCGCTGTATCCGAATTTTTTGCAAATTTTTATATAGCAGAGGCAGTTTGATGGGAAAATACTGCTGTGGACACTAGCATGATCAAATAAGTAGTATGTGCTTTGCTAACCTAGGTAAATATTGGTTCCCTTCACGTAGCAAAATATTGAATGTAACTTTGTTCGGGGGCTTCAAACGTGGCCTCGATACGAGCAGTAAATAGAAAAATAGGACCCCGGATATTAGAAAAGCTTTCAGTAAAAACTGACTCAGAGAATATCTTGGAAACACTCTTTCCAAAATTCTCAGTTATATCCATATTTCTTCTTCTGTCATGGTCTTGACTTGAATATCCCGAATTTAAACATACTTACATGTTTAGTTATTGTGTAAATTATTTGTGAATACGTCTACAAATCTGAAAAACACACACACACACACACACACACACCCATGGGTATCGTAATTAGCAATTAGTAACAGTTAGATTGTATTTTTATTTTATTAAAGGTATTTGTGGACCTAAGCAGTGGTATAAAATTATTTAGTCCGTAAAATGGTAGATCGAACTTTCTAAGTTTTACAGACCTAGAAATATTTATGTTGCTTTCGGCTAATATTACAATGGGTGACATATTACGATAATTTTTGGTTTTGGAGAATACAAAAAAGAATACAGAATGGGATAATAAAGGGTGGTATCGATATATATAAACATCATACCATACCATCAGCCTATAATCTCTCCATTGTCGGATCTCTCTCAAGGCCTCTCTCAAGGCTCGGCCACCACACACGATATTCGGCTCTTCTCGTCCAGCCATCACCGGCCAACTTCTTCATGTCGTCAATTCACCTGACCGGAAGGCGTCCCGTGACTAAACTAATTCCTCCCGATTTATCATTTATTTTGTATAGCCGATATTTCAGTCCAGTTACAGTTATGAACCGTGGTCACAACGTTTCAAATATTTTAAAGCATTTCGATAAACAATGATAAACATCTACATAACTACTGCACCTAGCTATATAATTGTAAAGGTACAAAGGAAAAAATAGACGCTACACAAAGGTAAAGACCCGTATTCTGAAATACCAAAGGTACTAAAGTTTCAAAGCGTTTATCAACAAACTTATTTGTTTCTCCTTTCCCTCTGGGCTGCGGTACTCCAGTTTCCAAGAATTATTTTATAAAACCAGTGAACTGCGAATTGGATCTTCGACCCTTGACTATAACCTATCTAATTTATACGAATTTTAATACTCGTATTAACATAGACCGTAGCAATGAAATAACATATCTGCGATATAATCATAAGATGGATGAAGGTCTTAATTAATAAGGTCTTAATAAAGAACGTTAATTTAACTTTTCACGTTAATTTCTAAAAGATCTTACTTTAGTAGGTAGTACCTAGTCAAAACGCGGGAGCGGATTGGAGTCTTTTTAAAAAGACAAAAATTATAAACTAATAAATGCACGAGTCGTGTGCTGGTCGATATGAGACTCATTTAATTTAATTTCTTATAACTATGCCCGAGGGCCTTATCTAATAAACATGCAAACTAAACGGTTTGGGCTGCAGCCGCATTTATGCTGACTGTGCGTTCTGGTCGCATAACTCTTCCCTCCCCGAGTTCGAAATCATTTGAAGGACAATTTTCCGGAAAATTATTTCGACCACAATTTATTGTATATAAGCTATATGAAATTAAAATTAAAATGAATATAACATACAGTACAATAGTTGCTATGCTAACTCTATCCGTATTCACTACACTCTCACTTGGCTTATTACTGTCTTTCACTATGTATTATAACATTTTTAAATCACTTAAGTTGATGTCATCCAATTTTACAGGTGCTTTATTTTGTATCGTAGATATATCTGGTTTCCCTGGCAAGTTCACCATAGGAAGTTTCGGGTAAAATAATCTTTCTCCTTTGAAGTTCTGTTCCCGCAGGTAATGTCCTGAAATATTGTACTCGCATTTGTCATCTATTGTCATTAAATACGTTCCCTGTAGTGTATGACGTAGAACTTCATTCTCACATGTCCTGGTAAGTTCAGTGGGTAATTTAGTGTATATTATCCAACTCCTTGCCTGAATAGGCTCTATCTTTACCTTTTCGAATTCCACTGGGATTTGCGAGCATGTAGAGTTTGTAGCATACCTCATAAGTTCAAGGATGCAAGTGTCTTCAATGGGTAATATAGTTTGTTCCTCGTAGCACAGGTACATTTCTTCATCCATCATTTGACATGGTGACGCCAGCGACTTAGCTTTTAACCCCTTCACAATCAGGTAAGGATACTTTGGCAAGATTAAGAGGGTATTGTTTGTAGGAGGGTTGGTAATAGGTAAGGGAACAATCTTATAATAAAAATAAGTTTCCTTTCTTATTAAAGGTATTTCCATAATAAATGTTATCTCAAAATTTTTTTAATAAGATTTTAGTACAATAGATCCTTCAGTCTTTACTAAATTTTCCGGCTTTGACGGATACACAAGCTTATCAGTTCTTTCTATGACTTTTAACAATTTTAAGAGTTCATCGGTTTTTACAATAGATTGATGTAGAGTTCCCATTTTGCTAAATGCTACAGCAGTTTCAATCTCATTCAGTTTAAGATAGATCATCAGAAAATTATGGAATAACAAATTGTAAATTTCATTTACACGGTTAATGTGTAAATTTACTTTAATTTCATTTAATTTTTCGTCGATTACGTTTACTGCCTTTTCTAACTGTATGAGATTGTTTTTTATATTCACAGTAGAGTTAGTTAGAATCCTCACCATTTCAGCTACCAAGGTTGTTTTTCTCTGGACAGAATTTTGACTGGATTTTACTTCATTTATTAAATTATCATACTTTATTGCGTCTTCTTTATCCAAATTTCCTGTTATGATTTTAATAAAAGAACCTAATGGATTCAGAAGTCCTCTCTTTTGTCTGCTATAAGGAACCAACTGCCTATATCTTTCTATCGTAATATTTAAAATGTGTTCTATTTGTGTTTTAATATTTGTGAGCACAGCAGTCAGTTTTGTTAAAGTGAGAGTTTACTAACCTATTTAATTCCTCATATTTGTTAACATCAAGTTTTAAATCATCATTAATAAGTCTTAAATCTAATATCTTAATTACTTTCCACTTATCATAACTAACAACTGCAGTTCCTTTTCTGACTGGGAGAATGCCAGGATTCTTCTCAATCTTTTGTAGTTGAAGGGCCTGGGCCATTAGTACTTGGGTCAGCAGAAGGACGAATCTGCGAACGACGTTTAATGTCTTTAATTGGCACTTTAGTCGCGCGTGCACGTGTCTCTATGGGAACTACATTCCTACTTATGTTCCCACTAACCTTAGCCTTTTGATACCTAGGTTTATCCTTCCCACGCCTAGTATTAACCCCTTTTATATAAATAGTATCTCCACTATTTATATCAAAGTTAGTCTCTCCGCCCCTTTTCTCCTGAATTTTCTGTTTACCCGCTATCATTTTATCTGCCAGGTGTTCGTATAAATATTTAGTACGCTTTGCATAACCATTTAAACAATTGACTAAAGCTGAGGGCATTCTTACTCCTTGACCAAAATTAATGTAATTTGTAAGTGCTTCGCCATTTGTAAGATCAACAGGAATTTTAATACGTGTTTCGGATCTAGGCTCTAAATAAATCGAATAAGGTGGGCTATAAATTATAGGTATTTCTGTGTTGCGAGTTTTCAGAATTTGGTTTTTCATGTCGATGTTAGCGTCTAGCAGTTTCAATAAGTCCGACCCTACTAGTCCGTCATAACTACTGTCAACGTTGTACACATAAAATTTATGATAGTCAGTGCTTTTGAAAGCTTTCAGTAAAGGTATGTGTACGACCTCGTCATGGATACTTCGTGCATGGGTGCTAATAATTTCAAAAGGTTCGCGGTATTTGAAATCTTCAAAATATTTATTCGCTATTTCAGGGCTAATGAAAGATCTAGTACTCCCTGTGTCTATCATAAATTTAGCATTGATTTCGGGGATCTCTATGTGTGGCAATTTTAAAGTTCCGTGACTATTAATGTATACTATTTCGGTGGTCGGTTCAGGGAGGCATGTAAGGGAATATTTGTCAGTTTCAGGAGGCTCCTGAAGCGTCGGATCTTGTTCACATTCATAAGTTTCATACTCGTCGTTATATATCTCAGCTGCCGTATTTTCAGAAGCCGAATCATTTTCCATGATAGGGAAGTTATCTGGATAATGATTTTCTGGCACGTCTAATTCGTGTGTATAAAACAAATTATTTAAATTTGGCGATGGCATGGCATTTTGTTTTAAAGGGGGCGCTGTGCGCATAGAGACATCATTGTCATATTGTTGGGCTGGCCGCTGTGCCTGTTGATAGGCGGGTGGAACACCAAAGCGGAACTGTTGTTGATTCGGTGAAGGTTGCATAGGTTGTCTATATCCTCCTAATTGCTGCTGCTGGATACCAAATTTGAAATTTGGTTGGTTGCCGAAATTAAAGCTTTGTGGGCTCGGTACCCCAAACTTAAAACCTTGATTTTGGGGCATACTATATTTGAAACCCTGTTGCGCTTGGTATGGTTGCCCAAATCTATGACCGTGATTCTGAGGTTGAGTTAGTTTGTGTTGGGGGTAGTTACCTCGATTTTGTGGAATGCCGAATTTGAAGTTATTTGCGAAATTATGATTTTGAGGAACGGTGGGTCTGAAATTCGGTATTAACTGTGTATGATGGCTAGAATTATGTTTACTTTTATTCCTAGAATTATATTGATTTAAAAAGTTCACCTCCTCAAGAACAATGCTTAGGGCGTCCTCGAGGGTGTTGCAATTTTTTAGTCTAACAATCCTAATCATATCCTCCGGGAGGTTATAAAGGAATACGTTCAGTGCCGTATTATTATAAATTATCATTTTAGCGTCCTTGATTCCCTTATCTGTAATGAGATTAATTTTTGAAAAGAGAGTACTTCGTACGTTCTGTATTTTATTACAAAAATTTAAGTATGACTCCCCATTTGTTATTTTTAAACTCTCTAGTTCGATGGCTATGCATTCCTCAGACCTTGGATCGCCGAAATGCTGAGTTAGCAACTGTTTCAATTCGTCCCATGTGCCTATGTCGTCTCGCTCACTGATCAAGTGGGCGGCCTTTCCAGTTAAACGACTAGTTACGGCATGGAATATGTACAAGTCTTGTGCGTTGTCTCTATCTTTGCTGAAAGATCTAATGACATACTCACTCTTTTTCAAAAATAAGTTCAGTAGTCTTTCGTCGCCGTCAAATTTCGGGATAATATTAAGAATTTCCAGAGGTATCGTGCGAATTTGATCCATTTTTGATTGGAAACTCTTTAACAATATTTTAGCAATTTAAATACCTACTTTATAAACTTTACTATTATAATTGAATATTTTATAATTCTATAATAACTCAATTCAATGATTTTACAATTCAGTTCTCATACAATTTTCAAATAATATCTTATAACATAACTTATCTAATGTACAGCCAACGGGAATAAGAACAGGGAAAGACAGGGATGTGAAGAGGTCTACTCACAGTCTGCTGAACCCCATTTCCTCCGATTATAGCTGGTGGTTGTCCTCTCCGCAATGACACTATTTATTTGGTTCGTGGATACCGGTAAAACGTAAAAACGCGCACGAAAACTTTCACTCAGACCGATTTTCTAGTCTTCACAGGTGAAGTCTTCGTCCCGATATCCTACCGGCTGCGCCAGTCGAAACGCGGGAGCGGGTTGGAGTCTTTTTAAAAAGACAAAAATTATAAACTAATAAATGCACGAGTCGTGTGCTGGTCGATATGAGACTCATTTTATTTAATTTCTTATAACTATGCCCGAGGGCCTTATCTAATAAACATGCAAACTAAACGGTTTGGGCTGCAGCCGCATTTATGCTGACTGTGCGTTCTGGTCGCATAACTACCTACCTATAAATTCAATAACGCATTGTAAAAATAAACAATATAAACGGATAAAAGTAAATAGACAATAAGAAATATTTTTCAATTTTGAAAGACTATAACTTAGTCATTTTTAAAGATATCTTTAAAAACATCAAGAGCTATTTATTTTTTGTAATTTTTCAAAGAATTCAAACCACTATTGATTCTATAACCCCTTTACAGGATGCCCGGTAATTTGCGGAAACTAGAATAACAAACAACAGCTCTCATTTCCCAGTGTCTATAGTTAATGAGCGTTCTCGATGACCACTAAAAACACATTAAAGCCGACAGTGTTCTGGCCTGCAAAATAAATGCTGTTTCAACATAACAGTAAGTGCAGCCGCAATGTTCGTTAGCGCCATATTGTTGTGCGGCTTCCAACGATTAAAGAGGGTGGAATTTTTGTAGTGAGCTCCGACCTACAATTAACTATATTACTAAATTATTTTTATTGAAAGAAGGCGGCAGACGAATACACAGTCCACCCAGTGGTAAGTGGATACTGTCGCCCATGGACATCTGCGATACATGCCAACAACAGTCCAGAATGACAAACGTTGGCAAGCCCACATATGCGCTCCTTACCTTTGGAGAATGGATTTGAGAAAGAGTTGAGAAAGTAGGGAGGGATACGAGAGGATGGGATGGGAATGGGCTCTGGCAGAACTCTTTCGCTACTTACACACATATATTGGGGGAATAGGATAAAGTAGGAAATGCAGTACATTTTACGGTAGTCTTTTGTGAGAGTTTCGATAGCGAAGTATTACATACGAGTATAAATATTGTACGATTGACTAAAAATCGTTTGCAAATCTAAAGCTATACAATAATATATATATACACTCAATTTCTTCCTTAAATAGGCTTTTTTCGACAATATATGGAATTTGAAAGTCGTGATCTCTAAGAATAAATTGATTTTGATTTAAAATTCCATTTAAATAAATTCGTAATTAATAATCTAATGGTTTATACGGACATTGGAATATGTTTAATGTGAATTAATTATGAACTGACATTTATTTAGAAAATTAATATATTATAACAAACATTTGATTATTATAAAGGTATCGACATTTTATTCTGTTGATGGAATTTATTGTGTATTTCTATGAATTTATCGATTACTGACTACGTAATTTATAAGTAGCAATTTATACCAATTATACCTGACTATGTAATTTATACCAATTGTCATAAATATTGTACCCGTAAGCCCAATATTTGTGACAGCTTCATATATGTATGTATACATTTTGAGTCAATTGGTTGATACATATTTATTGTAATAAAGTTTTGAAAGTCTAAAATTTGCGTGCTTATCATTTGGCAGATTATAAAAGGGACATGTAGGTAAAAATAATTCCAACATATGTGTATTTCTGCAAATAAATATTCTGATTCTACAATAGGTAAGTAGATACTGTCGGCAACTGGTCAACGTAAACGTATGTCCACCTCAGGTGGTGATAAACGCTAGAATCGAATGTAATTAATAATGTGTGATTATGCCAAGGTATCGCAATCCACGGAATTTACATAAAAGTCTATGAAATAAGTCTCAGTAAGTAAAAGCAACTTGTGCAGCTATAAATGATGCCCTTACTAGAAAATGCAGGGTAAATAAACCGCGCGGTGCTAATATATTGCCAGCGACAAACTGCAGAGGCGTTCGCTGTTTATAAACGTAGTTGGAAACAAATTACGTATTCACGTTCCCTGTGACACAGAGCCCGGCGATACAGCACACAATACACAATTTGTGCTAGACTCAAATACGCTCACGTTATTGTTGAATATCAGTACTGAGAAAATTTTGTGTATTAGTGAGAAATATTATACTTTATAAGCGGATGAATGGAGAAAAGTATGTAAACATGGAAAAGAAGTGACGCACCTGGGGATAGGTCCACACCCGGCGATGGATAGACGCAAGCTGATAAAGAGGAGAAGAAGAAAATAGAAATATTATTAATTAATTAGATTTTCTGAATACCTACCCTAATAGAAGAATAATCTTGAGAAGTTCAGAGAAAGATTAAACATTCAGTATTGAAGTATTTATTGAGGGGGAGAATGCACGCTGCAATCTGACAGCCGCCAGGCGCACTCGACTGGCCACGTTACCCCTCTCTCACAGAAGAACCTTGAAATGTACTGCATTTCCTGCTTTATCTTATTTCCCTAATGTACGTACGTGTTTCGGTAGTGAGTGAGATGTGCCAGAGCCCATTCCCATCCTATCCCTCCCTATTTTCCCAACCCTTTCTCCAAATCCATTTCTATATCTCCAAAGGTAGGCAGCGCATCCGGGGTCGTGCCAACGTTTGTCATTTTGGACTACTATTGGCATGTATCGCATGTCTATGGGCGACAGTATCCACTTACCAGGTGGACTATATGCTCATCTGCCACATTAATCCATGAAAAGAAAATTATTATAGCAACGGAGAAGCTGACTAAGAAAACCAAGAATGCAAATTATGCTTCTCATTATACATTTATAATAAATATGAATTCCTGCAAATGTATCATAGCAAATACCTACGTATTTTTTCTTTTGATTCAATAATGCAATGACTATACTTAGCTACAATATAGAGTATAATATAGGTATAATAAAGAATAAGTTGGTCCAAAATCATTGCTTAAAATTCGTTGTCACTTTTAACGATTTTAAAGTTCTAATTTTTAAGAAGAGGATAAGTGACTTTAAACAATAAAATTAAATTGAAATAAGGTACCTACTTTTAGTTTAATAATAACTTCTCGTAAGCTATAATAGTAACTATGTAGGTATACGTATTCATTATGTGGTAGGATACGAAATTGCTAGGATATGAAAACATTCTTTTGTGCTAAGTTAATCCCTAAAAGAAATAAACGTATGCGTAACATCAGTAGAACCACCATGTTTAAAAGAAGCATACTTTTGTACTGTTTACATTTTTTTCTTAAGAATTCTCATAAAGCAAATGAGGTCATTAATCTTTGATTCCAAGAACATTTTTCGCTTTTAAGATACCTATGGAAAATATATTTTATGTTGTAATCGCTAACAACAGGATTTAATACTCGTTTGTAAATATTTAAATAATTATAGTTTCTGGTAGAATTAATTAAATTATGGAATTCAAATTATGTTGGTAGGTACATGATACGTTACTACGTTCAACACTTTCAAGTTAGTAGGTAAGTTAGGAATTTGGTATCTATACTAATATAATAAAGAGGTAAAATTGTGTGTTTGTATGTTGCGGGTAATCTCTGGAACTACTGAATCGATTTCAAAAATTCTTTCACTAATAGAAAGCTACATTATCCGTGTCTAATATAGGCTATATTTTATTTTGAAATTTTGGAAAGAAATCTTGAAAACAAAAAAACTCTTATAAACCGAAGCGAAGCGAGGGCGGGTCGCTAGTCTCAAATATACAGGTTGCGAAATATTCAGAAATACAGACGAATATTATTGCCTTGTCTTTAATTCCTAGTCGTTTCAGTCACCTCAAAAGTATAGGTTACCTTTCTTAATGTAGGTACGTAGGCATCGTGTTTTATATTCTTACTTAACACGTTCTTTCAATACCGACAGCTAGTTGCATTGTTGTTGAAATTAAATTAAAACTATATATTATAACGTTAAAATTAGTCAAACAAATTATATAGTGAAGAAAATCATTGAAAAAATGTATGAAGGTATTGCTGTGTTATAACACACGCGATAACCTTTTGTGGTCAGGAGATGGGACCGAGGTAAATGTGTTCGCCAAACAGTGTTCCCTTATAATAGAAATATACAAAAGGATACGAGAAAAACAAGATTCTCGTAAGTATACACGGACCGTTTTCACTTTATTTTGTTATTGAAAGGAGATAATTTCATGAGTAGATAAGAAAGTTGTTAGGTATTTATTTTTTATTGTAGAATTATTCATATCTGGGCTTCTTGCTGGCCATTCCATGACTGTGATATCGGCGTTATGAAGGTATTTCCCGACGATTCCTGCAGTGTGCGCTCTTGCATTATCATGCATAAAAATGAGTCTCTGGGTATTGACGAATGTAACGGTAGACATTTAGTGGTGGCAGCCGTGGTGCCGTCACAACCTGAAGTCCAATTTTGCCTTCCGCGGAAATTCCTTCCCAGACTGTCCATGACTCCCCGCCATAACTTGCTTTCTCTTCAATACAGCACTGCACCAAACGCTCTCCGTGTCGTCGGTACACCTTCCTCTTTCCATCATTACCATACAGGATAATTTTGGATTCATCAGTGAAGAGTACCTGTCTCCATTGACGTTGAGCCCAATGCAAATAAATGTTCGTGCGCGTGTCAGTATGGATGGTCCCACTGGCTGGCTTATGTGGTTTTATATCACGTTCTTCGAGTCTCCTTCTAACAGTCCGAGCGCTTACAGCCATTCCATGAAAGTCTCGAAGTTGTTTTTGGATCTGTACTGAGGTCAGGTGACGATTTCGTAAGCTGGTCGTGAAGATAAACCGATCTTGACTGTCCGTCGTCACTCGGAATCGTGGTCCCACTAGACGGCGAACAAAGCCGCTAGTCTCTAAGTATCGATGGTACACTCTGAACAGCAGAACGGCTAAAATCAAGTTGTGCACTCACATTCCGCTGACTAAGCCCAAACTGAAGAAGCACAGCTTACGCGGCTACTTCGGGCGCAGTATCAAGAATTTTAAGGTTGCAATCGGTTAAAATGCCAGGAAAAACAATTTAATAAAACTTTTATTGAAAAACAACACCATTAAATAAAAAAACTGCTCCAATTCAAACTTTTTCAACACAATGATCTGACTCTGCTTTTCTTCTGTGGTTCAAATTTATGAATTCAAATTTGGAACAATAGCACACCAAAAATTACGGTGAATATGTCAGTTTCAAAACTGCATAAAAACGTTTCCTTTGACCTAACATTATTCTTGTTTCATCAGGCCTTTATACATAAAAATGCAGGGTGGCTTGATTCGGGTGTACGGGAGCGTACAAAATTAATTCTGGCAATTATTCAAAACAGCTACACAGCATAATTCGCCTCCGTCCATTAGGAAGTGGAGAAAAAATCCAAATGAATTCCCCAGAGGATTCATATCGGGGCATCCTAGTGGACGGGGGCCAAAATTCGAGCTGTAACCCTCTTGAAAACGACTAGTACCAACTTCTAATAATTCACAAGTGCCAGAATCCTTTGTAATAATGATGATGTATTGTAAGAAGTGTTTGTAAGTTTAGCAACACATGCAATTACTGTAATGAACATTGTAACACTTTAATGAACGGTAACCCTGTAATGACCATACTATTGTAATGATTGTAGGTACTACCACAAATTGTATAATTCATACCATATAATTATGGAGGCCATGTCTCTCCTCATTGCTGGATACAAGTCTCTTCCAAGGGTCCCCACTACATACGACCTTCGGCTCTTCTTCCTGATTTTACTACAGAATCTATTTTTCATCAGAAACAGCAACATTTTGTTACGACAGATTTAATATTTTGAAGTAACGAAAATTTGAAACTTATGATAACCACTGTGAAAAGCTTTAAAGCGAAATTATTCATTAACTAGCGACCCGCCCTCACTTCGCTTCGGTTTATTAAATTTAAAACAATCGGAATAAGATATTTTCCTACGGTAAAATGGAGTCTATATTTTAAGTTAGACCTCTAGCAATACATCGGTGAAAACTGCATTAAATTCCATGCAGTAGTTTTTGTGTGATGCGTGTACATACAGACAGACAAAATTTCTAAAAACTGTTGTTTTGGCTTCTGTTGCTCTAATAAAGATTAGTTTTGCTGTATTAGTTTTTTTTCAATATCTATAATGTACAGACATCGGCCTGTTACAATTTTATTATATGTATAGATTAACGAATTATTCTACATAGTCCATTTTCAAGTAGGTAAATATTCGACAGTAACAATATGAATATGCAAAATGCCACGATCAAAATCGCACGCGCTTAGTTAAGCTCCTAGCTTCATTTGTATTCCGTGCATCCGCGCAACCGATTGAATTGGTTTGAACAGAGCACCGCGATGATTGCAATTCCAAAATATGTATGCATCCACTGGCCGTTGTTTGGGTACCTACCTTTGTATGAATACAAATGAAAAGATATATGTTTGAAGCTTAGTATATTGTATTATCAGAAGCATTCTGGCATGAATAGGTTTTATTCTTAATTGACTATAATTATCGAAAAAATATAAAAAAAGAAAAATTGAAAAAGTAGGAAAAACAATCGTTACACGAAGGTTTCTTTTTTTCAATTCGGGGTTAGTCAGCTAACGATGGCTCAAAATTATTTATCAAAAATTATATTTACGATTAAAAATTTTACATATATCTAGTTAATACTATTGCCAATACTAATATAGATAAATATTGCAGATCGGAGACTGTTAACATATTCATAATTAGGGTATTTCGTGAAAAATAAATGAAATAATGTTTCATACCAAATTCTTTCTTTATTTAAACGAATTCTAAGTGTTTAACATAACAATATATTTTTTGTCTTATCTCCTAATTTCTTTACTACAAAACATTATTTATTACGTGATCTTGTAATAAAAGTATATTATAACTTCCCAACTTTTAATGGCAAATTATCCATTTATAACGACAATAAAGGCAGTCTTGTTCCATTTTATCTAAAACCAAAGTCCATCTTCTGGTTCTTCTTCGCTGTCTGTCACCTGCAGATCGTCCTGAATAGCTGGTTCCGGCTGTAAGAGACATTATAGTATATTATAGTACATTATAGTATTTACTCTATAATACTCTATAACACATTCTACTATTTTTTTTCTTTACACTTTATGTGTAAATTATTTATTTACGTTATAAAAATAAATCCTATTAAACCGTTTGTTTTTGCTAATGCAAATCATGATGGACACAACAAACTATTTTTGAATAAGTAAAGTATATAATTTTAAATTACTAAGATTGTCATCACAGAGTCGATGCAGTCTGTTCCTTTATTGTCACAAGAGAACCTAAACGTAACGTGACACACATCTGTAAATTTGCTGCCGATTCAGTTATTTTCTGGTGCTCATTTAATTATTTCTCTATATAAAGTAAGTAAAGCTCTGGTCATACTCTACTTTAGGATAAAGATAGATAATACGTAACATGCTTTTTCATGTATAGACACTAAAATAGCAAAAAAATGTCATTATTACTTTAAGATTACTTTAAAAACCTTAGAAAACTACAAAATATTTGTTGCCAAAAATTAATACTCACCTGCCAATTCTCTGGCGGTTCCTCCTTGAATTGAGGAGGTTCCATGGGCGGTTCTTCTATTGGCGGTTCCATATTCATATCGGGTTCGAATGGCTCCTCCTAATAACAATAAAAATAAATAATAATAATAACCCATGGCGTAGGGAATTGACGACCCCATTGGGCGTGTTGAGACGTCCGCGTGGCATGGGTGTCTCATCCCATGCGTCTCATGGTGCCTGCAGGCGACCATCCAACTGGGACTCGATGCGGAGCACATTTGTTGGCGTAGGGGTGAGGTCCTTAATTGAGGCGAGCGATCTCGGCTCAATTAAGTTGAGATTAAGCGTAAAGGCTTCGAGATGGCATTTAAGCCATCGAGAACATGCTGCCCCAGATTTTGGACAGCAGCACTGGCCTACGGGATACGGATTCGATCGTATTCGGCGCGGCCGTAGCGGTATTCCAAATCGTTGGCGTCCGAATACCGAGGGCTGGATACACCACTCGCCAGAATAGTGGTGCTCCAGTATGGCAGACAAGGATCTAAGGCGGTTGATACAACGTTGGTGATCCAAAGCCAGGGTCCTTATCGGTAAGCTGACCAGTTTCAGGTCAAGTAACACGAGATCCAGAGTCATGCGCTTCGTCAGGGGAGTGTTCTCCGGGGAAGAGATTAACATGTCTAGTCCGGATTTCACGCGAAGACTGAAGGAGTGCATCGACGAGCTGAAGCAGAAGATCGCTGCTTGGGGTAAGTGAATACGGCAATACTCAGCGAAGTTACCGCGAATCCATCGAGATTGGCTAAAAACATCTATATATCCCGTTTGGCTTTTGCTGCCTTCTTAATGAAATATTTCTCTTCAGTTATGTATTATGTATTGTTTATAATTATAGTGTGTGTATATACAGTGGTGGACATATAATTAGAAACGCCTAGTACTATGAGTATGTTGTGAATATAAACATTATATTATTATCCTCTTTCCATGGCTGAAACTTTTTACTGATTTAAAATGTTTTTACATATATTAGATAAAACATATACATAGGTATATTTATTAAGATGAATACAAGAATATTTTTTAATTAATAACAATGTAAACAAATAGCGATTTCTTTCATACTGGGCGCTGGACACCTAATTAGAAACAGAAAAAGATATCTGTTCCAAATTTGAGATTTCAAATAAAATCGGGCTCCTTCTATCGCCACGCCTCATTGTTAATATTTTTGCCGCTAATTCGAAATTTTTATCCTTAATTTTTCTAATTTATTGCTAACAATGGGTAAAAACAAGAGTTGTGACACATCTACTAGAAAAATAATAGTTCATCTGCGTTTTAATCGAAACTGGTCATACAAAAAGATTGCGGAACATTTGGAATGTTCCGTGAAAAAGGTATTTAATGCCACTGCACATTACAAACAACATGGGACAACCGACCAGGTTCCTAGAAAAGTTCGACCAAGGAAGACCACACCACGTGAGGACATGCTTATGATTCGTTTGGCTAAGAAGGACCCTTTTAAAGGCTCAAATGAAATTCTAAAAGAAGTTTTCTCTCAAGAAGATCCTCGAAACGTATCCACAAGACTAGTCCGGAGGCGGTTAGTTGAAGCCAAATTGTTCGGGAGGCTTGCTCGGAGAGTACCACTTCTTACCATGCAACACAGAAAAAACCGTTTAGCTTTCGCTAGAAAGTATGGCAACTGGACGATTCGCCAATGGAGAAAAGTTTTGTTTTCTGACGAGACTAAAATTAATATGATGAATTCTGATGGCAAACGTTACGTACGTCGCCCCATCAACGAGGCACATTAAATAACAAGTATACGAAGAAGACAGTTAAGCACGGTGGTGGGAATATCAAAGTATGGGGATGTTTTTCGGGATACGGAGTTGGTCCCGTGAAAAAGATTGAAGGGATGCTGGATCAGTTCCAGTACAAAGACATTATAGAAGAGACGGTGATTCCATATTCTGACGAAAATTTACCTGTTACGTGGGTATTTCAACATGATAACGACCCAAAACACACGGCAAATAGCGTTAAAACATTTCTTAAAGACGAATCGGTGTGCGTGTTAGACTGGCCTGCAAACAGCCCGGATTTGAATCCGATTGAAAATTTGTGGTATACTGTAAAGAAAATAGTATCGGATAAACGCAGCACTAACACGAATCAACTTTATCACTCATTTGTGGAAGCGTGGAGATCCATCCCATTGGAACGGTGTCAAAAGTTAATAGAATCAATGCCACGTCGTTGTAGGGCTGTAATCGAAAACAGAGGCTACCCAACCAAATATTAATTGCCTGTGAGTAAAGTATTTGTGATTTCTAATCGTATTATTTCGTGTTTTGTTTCATTCGTTAACTTTTATAGTAGTTATTTAGTCTGTTTCTAATTAGTTGTCCACGTGTGGTTTTACGTTAAACGTTCACTTGTTTAACTACACAATAAAGTATTTTAATTTTACGGGTTTTATATATTTGTATACCAGAAAATTTAATGCAATATGAGTGTGGGTATATTATAAGATTATCAAAAGCCTTTTAATAGCAAATATATATACACATGGTTAACTATATACTGAAAGTAGAGGTTTATTACAAGGCGTTTCTAATTACATGACCACCACTGTATATCTACATATGAAATATGTTCTTATGTATGTCTGTATTTACTAGCTTTATATATGTATATTTATATTTAAGTTTATTATGTATGAATGTTTATGTCTTTTAATTAAAACTGCACCCGCGTACAGTTTTCTGTTTGATCTAGTGGTTGGCCGGTAGAGAACGTCGTTAGACATTAATTCCGCCTTTTGTACATGTGAGATATATGTGCAATGAAGTTTAAATAAATAAAATAAATATGTCTAATTAAAACAATTAACCTTTTCCGTCTTTTATTTTTTTCGTTCAATTCCACTGTTGCTGGATTTTCAAAAACATATCTGAGTTCTGGCGAATGTGGAAAAAAAATAACATCTAGTAAAAGTGGAATAAATCTTCAATACACATTTATTTATTTCAATTCGTACCTTAACAACAGTAGGGAACGTGTAGTCAGTGCTCTGCTGATCTAAGTCCACGAAGTCATCGGAGGGCTGCGGCGGTTCGTCCGGCGCTTCTTTCTTTATCAGGAACTCTGACGTGTCGAAAGGCGATTCGCTGGGTAAGTCATCTTCTAGAAAAGGAGATTTTTAATATTAAATATATCAAAGAGTGCCGAGCTACGATAGTTTCATTTTTAATATTATATTTTAAATTATCCCTTTTTTTTTCGGATTAGCTAAATTCTTGTGCCCCTAATGGCCTTTCAAGAGTCACCGGACATGTATAATTTAGGGCGAGCGCAGAAGACGCTCAGCCAGAATCAAAGAGCGTGTGCAGCAACGAGCCAAGGGCTCCTCCGCCGGTATACAGGCGGAAGGAACGGACCTCGGCTTAGGGCGTTGCTTTGGGAGGGTACCGCGGGATTGCGATTCGGTGCGAAGCACCCAGGTACGTGCCGATACCTGGTAAAAGTGTTGGCTAAAGGCCGGAGTGTTCACGGTGTAGCGAGGGTGACGTCCTCGTCTCCGTCGGCGGGGACGGTGTATATGTGTAGTCTGTGAGTGTAGTGTAAGAACCGCATTGGCAGCAGTGATTGAGTCGTCGGGGTCGTCTAAGACGTGCCGAGCTCGACGACGACGACGGCAACGGGGGTCGGGGTCATTCCTATCGAGGACATAGGTTAGGCTGTCAACTACTAGAGGATTGGGATGATGAGGGACTCTGTCATAGGCTAGTCGGGCGGAGTTTAAATTATTTCTCTGACCACACAATATATATTAATAAAAAACTAGTTAGTCATCTACTCAAACCCATAATGTTTATGTATTGATGGCGAGCCATTCCTTATGTATATAGATCCTTATTTGTATAGATATGATACATATAATTAAGTAATTAGCTTTAAACTAGTGAAAAGGGACTTAATTTTGTCTTCTTATTTGTTTTCTAAGTTACTTTCTAAGAAAACTTTAAGCTCTTACCTGGACGTACGGACAGCTGAACCATAGCTTCAGCAGCATCTTTTTGCTCGACTTCTTCCAGTTCTGAACTACCACTATCCGAGTATTGAAGATCTGCAAAAAATTACTTTATGATACTGCACATTACGGATAGGTCTCGTGCTACGGCTTTCGTGTATGTGAAACATGTATTTACGAGTTGAAATTGAACGATTATTTCTTGAAATATGGTTTAAAAAAGGGAAGTTGGAACCTCGTTGTATGTTAACTCAAATTATATTTAACTAAATAAATAAACAAACAAATATACTATATTAACAGTTCCAGCAATTAATTTTATTGATTGTAACTAAAATACGTATGCGAACGTGCAGGGCCACCACAAACCTTACACGTTTAAGGCCACAAAGTGTGCAAAATACCACGTATTATTTTTCGTATATTTACGAATAAATAAAAAAGAAGGTGCGTATTTTTTTCGCATTTTTCGTATTTTCGGAAAACATTTACCCAGATTTACCCCCGCGCAGGTAGACAGGGTAAGGTATAAATCTATATATAATGTTCAGAGTAATACATTACCAGAAGACTCGTGGTTAGTATCAAGTTATTTTCTGAATTGAAGTTTTATTATAATAGATAAATTTGACAAGAAATAGCTTAAAAACCTTACCTTCCTCCAAACTGTTTTGATCCTTCCTAGGTCTACCACGTTTCCTAGGTGTTGAACCTGTGGTAAACATATATATACATATTTAAGTACCATGCTTAATATTATAATTAAATCTTTGATAATACAGTCATACATATCTCCAAATCTAGACCACTTTTGCCCGCGTTTTCATACCCATGAAAATCGTCTCCCCTGAAAAAACGAATCAATTTTCGAGGATGAAAAGTATCCAATGACCTCCAGATTTCAGATTACCTCTCTGTCAAATTTCATTGAATTCGACTAAGTAGTTTATTCGTGAAAACAACACAAACATACAAACACTATTGGATTTATAATGTTAGTGTGAAAGTGTGGATGTGAAAAGTATGGATGAAGAAAGTGTAGAAGTATGAATAGTGTGAAGAGACAGTGTGATAATACATAGTGTATAGTGTATCGATAGCGTGGATGTGGAAAATTTTAAATGTAGAAGTGTGGATAGTGTGAAGTATCGTGTGGATGTGGAAAGTGTGGAGGAAGTGTAGAAGTGTGGAAGTGTAGATATTATTGTAGATGTAGTTTAAGGAACTAGGGGGTGTACATACCGTCTGCAGTAGATGTTGATGGCTTGTGCTTCCTGGGGCGGCCCCTGCCGCGCTTCTCGTCCGACGGCGGCGGAACATCCTCCACCTCGATGTCGGACTGCTCCGCTTCTTCCAACATCTTCTGCTGCACGCGGGCGATGTTCGCTTCCAGTTGGGACACGTGGTCGCCGAACTGGGAATTAATGGATTAGTTGCAGAACGTTAATGTTCAGCTTAAAAAAGATCATAAAGAAAAGAACATAAAAAATAAATTAAAACGGCACTTTTAAAGCCAATTATAAAATTAGTGAGAGACTAATTTTTGACGTTGAGGTGGCTGTTCAATGATAGTGTTAGTTTGTACTCAATAGAAATGCATAAGTAACCTAATGTAATTTTATATTTTTTTAAATGCAGAATCGGCATTCTAGACAAACTTTCGTAGTTTTTATAATGTCTTAAAATGTAAAAAAGACAGTATGTCTCGTTAGTAATCAAATTGATAAATAAAGGATAAAGATTGAAATTCCTCGAATGTCTATCGATCGACTCTTTATTGCAATGATTGATCGAGCGTCGATCAATCATCATTCGCTATTATAAATTGATTTCGTGTCACCCAACTGAGAAAATTTAATTGGTGCGGTAGTACATGCCGATCGATGTCGATGGATTTCATTTACACATTGATCGATGTAGATCGAGCAGGTGGGGTAACACTCTTAGGCAATCGATCGATAAAACGATAGAGAAAAAGTCGCACTGTCATACGCCAACATTCAAAACATGTATTCTGTGTGTATAAAAAAGCTACTGACTACGATCGCGGGCAGCTGGTAACTCGGTCGCGCATCCAACTGTCGTGTGAACACTTTTAAATAACCGCATACAATTCCTTCCTTGTCACTGGTAGCAACAGGCAACACCGTATGCCGGACGCCTTATATTCGTCTAAACATAAGTATGGGCCTACCACAGCAGAGTTTACTAGCATTTATTATAGCTTATATATCCAATAGCTTACCTGTTCTAACGCTTCTTTGGTGACATTGAGTATAGCCTCAGCTTGTCGAGTGAACTGCGAGTTGAGGCCATTGTACGCGCGGCAGTTGCCTACTAGAAGTTGAATGTCGCGGAGGAATTCCTCTCGGCTGTGGTACTTGTGTGCTGTAGATGTCAATACATTACTATTTTTAGCTATTCGATCTATTTATTAATGTTAAAAGAGAGTTAATGTTTAATTAAAAAGTAGGGTTTACTTCATCTTCATACGGAACATTTGTATGTGTAAACATTAGGACATGGCTCGAGTGATTAGTTTAATTTTTTTTCGTCCATAAATAAAAAACGTATGCACTTGCTTTTTAATATTTTTATATGCGTATTCGTAGTCATATTCCGAACTAGAAACGCATATAATATAATACATGCCTGCATTATGAGACATGCAGTGGAATAAGGTTTGTCGGTGTCATTTCTGCAGTCAGGAATATTTTACAATGGGATGGATCTCCGAAGATAATCATTTTACTGCAATATTTCTGTTGCATCAGCGACATTGAAGATTGTCGATATTCATCGGTGGTGTTGACAATCACCGACTCAAGACATTCACAGTAACATCTAAGTTAATCTTATCGGACATTTTCAGTAGGAATTATTTATCTAGAGCTATTTTGTGGACAATTTGTTAATACTATTTGACTATTTGTTAATACAGACCTTGTATTTTCTTGCACATGGTTTCCATGTCGATAGGTTTGTTGATGACACTGTAATAATCCTTCACTTGTTTCTTGTTAACGGGTTTCAAGAATGGCCACGCTTCGGGCATTATCTTCAGTTTTGTAGTCAATAAATTCTCCAGGATAAATGATAGTGCGACCTGGTGGAATAAATTAATATATTTCGTAGTCTTGTTTTTCGTTTACTTGTAGTAAGTATAATATTGAAAATAAAATTATTACCAGTTTAGTGACTCGATAGCCAATCTTTACATGATTATTTAGACGACCAGTTAGCCCAGTTGGTATACCAATTAGCCTGTCTGCTGTGCAATAGGTCCCGGGTTCGATTCCGATTAGACAAAACATTTGTTTAAAGACAGGTGTTTGTTCGGGTCTGGGTGTTGCACGTGTTGTGTTCGTCTTCGTATGTATCTCTGGACGCACGACACAGGGAATTCTAATGTGGTCCATTGAGTGTGGTGTTATTATTATTATTGTGAGGGCAATAAGAAGTCCTATAAATAATACGTCGTCAACGAGACGTATTGTTAAATATGCTGCATATACTAAATGTATGTATTTATGATACCAACGTATGTACGTACGTATAACAAACAAGTGCGTAAATACGTACATATTTACGTACCATACTATATTTGACCAGGCTGTAGCTTTTCACTGTTGGTTAAAAACCAATTTTTTTAGTGCTCAAACTTCATATTTCTATATACTTTTCTGTGATATTCCCAGTACTTTATAACGACAACAATATTTCTATGTTAACATTTTTGTATGGCTCAGTCATGTCATGTAACAATTTCTTTCCTCTAAAATACATAAGTTTGCTTTAACTTGTAACCTTTAACTTATCTATCACACGTTCCCTTACGCTCATTAAAGTCATTATCGCACAGTACGTACTAAGTAAATGCTTTAGAAATTTTTCTTAAACATTAACACATGAGTTTAATTTTGTTAAAAACAATACAGTATAATCTTACCTGATCATTGTCGTCAAGTAGTGGATTGATTTGTTTCTCTAACTTCATAAGTTGTTCCTCCTTCTCGGCCAGTTTTTCTACACATCGCTGCAGCATACGCTGCGCTGCCACTGTCAAGCTACTTGTAGGCCCTGTGTGAATATTACGAAATAAACATTTAATAACACAAATATGTGATTAATGATTGCCTTTTAAGTCATAGGCGATTTGAGAAACAATGAACACGATTTGTTGAATGTACTTGGTATTTGTATTGGTAATCAGTATTTGGTTTAAAAAACATGTCTAGTAGTTTCCTGATATTTCTGTGTAGACTTGGAAGTATGCGACATTTAGTTCAAATTGGCGTCGATTGAGATGGTTCGGTTAGTTGAAGATCATCTTAATTGTACTATAGTATTGTTCTCGTTTATTGGGAATGAAAGTCATAGACTATAATTAATACTACTTGTCTATTTCATAATTGCTAAATATATTTATATTAGGTATTTGTATATGTACGAGTAGATACATATAAATTATTTTATAAAGTAGACATTTTTATGTAGGTATAGCATGTTATTTTATTTTGATATGTGTATTTATGTATGCACTACGCACGCCCGTTCTTTTCCGACCAGTATCTATTTCACAGGTTTGCTGGAAGAGGTTTCCACAGGAGATAAGCTGCCTTTTATTATTATTTTATTATGTCTTCGCCAATCCCTCTTAGTATTTTTTCTCTTCATATATGGCAATGGTGATATTAGTACATTCTGCCAGTGTCAAGTTTTCTTCATAAAATCAAAACAATTTAAACACATTTAGTCAATGTACAGTCCCGTCGAAGTCAGGAGTCGCTCAGTAAAGTCGCAGTAGATTTACTGAGCACAGAAGAGGACTCCTTGGAAGCTCACGAAAAACCCATTCCCACGCTTTTATTTGATTATCATAAACATTCCGCACAAAAAACACTTTGAAGCACAAAAAGCACAAAAAACAAAAAAAACACAAAAAACAAACAAAAAAAAAAAAAACTATTAAACCACAAAACGCACAAATACACAATTTTTACATTTAATCAAACAAAACTCAACTACACTTCTCGAGTTCCCGCCAAAAAGTCCCAACTCCTCTTAATTAATCATGAATAAATAGAATAAAATGTGAAATAAATAAATACTTACCATTATACAGTGTGGAATTCTCGACGATCTGATTGACGTCAGCAAGAAACTCCTCTCGGCTCTGGTAATGTTTCTGCCGCAGATTCTCCCTAATAGTCTGCAGGTCCATTGGCCGTGATACGATGCGATAATAATCTATCACCAACTGAACAAAGGTTTTTAATAAAGTTTAACACAAAAATAAAAATATATATAATATATTCACAATTTTTCTTGTTTTTTTTTTTTGTGCGAAGGCGGCAGACGAGCATACAGTCCACCTGATGGTAAGTGGACAGTCGCCCATAGACATCCGCGATACATGTCAACATTAGTCCAAAATGACAAATGTTGGCACGCCCCCGGATGCGCTGCCTACCTTTGGAGATATAGGAATGGATTTGGAGAAAGGGTTAGGAAAATGGGGAGGGATAGGATGGGATGGGAATGGGCTTTGGCACATCTCACTCACTACTGAAACACGTACGTACATTGGGGAAATACGATAAAGTGGGAAATGCAGTACATTTCAAGGTAGTCTTCTGTGAGAGAGGGGTAACGTGGCCAGTCGAGCGCGCCCAGCGGCTGTTGGATTGCAGCGTGCACTCTCCCCCTCAAGTGTTGGTGATATCTTAGTTTACAGCGAGTAACGTTGGCGACATTTATTCTTTAGTACATTTAATAGGATTATAATTGCATGTAGGTATTCAGTAATGTACACACTACATTTTATATATGAAATATATGTTTGATATCATATAAATATATACTGTTATTACGTATATATTTTGCCCACGGTAAAAACTCCGTTCTTAAAATCCCTACCATAAAAAGAGATAACTGTTAAATACAAAGAGCGAATTTTTATCGTCCAAACCTATAAACCTATTTAAATTCAGAGATAAGGCTTGCGAACTAATATCACCTAAATGAAATGTTAACCTTCTCACGATTCCGAAAACAAGCTCCAAGATTTTCCTGCCCAAAACCCAATGACACCTGAATATTTATAAATATACATATGTCACTAGTTGCATGCAATGCAACGTCATTATTCCTTAATTGCTGAATGCCCCTCGATGACAGATTGCAATGAAATACAAAAAAACACATATTTACCGGAAATGCACGAATGCTGGAAACGCTACGCGTGGGAAACAATTGACGCATAATAATATGAAGAGATATTAAATAGATGGGTATAAAACTGATTAATGTGTAAGACCATTTATAAGGAAAACCTCGTATTCCAACTGGACCCATTTGACTCCATACAACGACGTGCTGTTCGTATTGTTGACGATCCCACTCTCCCGGGCGGTTTAGAATCCCTCAGCAGTCGGAGAGACGTTGCGTCTCTCTGTGTGTTCTACCGCCTGTACAATGGGGAATGCTCTGAAGAATTGTTCAATATAATTCCCACCTCGAGTTTCTACAACCGCACCTCCCGTCACAGAAGTGCGGTCCATCCGCATTTCCTCGATAACGTGTCGCACACTGTTCGCTCCAAAAATTATTTTATACAGCGAACCCGTAGGCTGTGGAACGAACTGCCTCAAGAGGTTTTCCATTAAGCTACGATATGGGGTTCTTCAGGAGAGCTGTGAATAGTATTTTGCAAGGTCGGCGGCGCGCCCGCATACCCCCTGGTGTTGCAGGTGTCCATGGGTGGCGGGGCGGTAACACGGTAAGTGTTACCGCTTGCTCATGGGACCGCTTGCTCGTCCGCCCAATTGTATATAAAAAAAAAATTCAAACCTTCGTATTCGTATTCTCATCAGTAAGTGATAGTTTTCTACTCAAACACAAGTGAATTTGTGGTGTTCTAAAGTGAACCAGCGCGGAGGCGAGCAGCGCAGTGGACGTCTTCTTCTATCTAGAAATAAGTGCCTTGCCTTCTTTCAGAATAAACAACATTACCTTTTGATTCACAGGGAACAGGAACGGCTGCACATCGGGTAAATGCCTCATATGATTCAACACGTCTTCCAATAACGATGATAGAGTAACGAGTGGGTCGGTGCGTCGTCTTTCCGCGGGTCTCTTCACTAGATAATCGCAAGATTCGCTTGCGGTTCCACGGCGTTTGTTCCGTCCTGCTGCTCGGAATTCTCCGCGACGACCGCTGCCTCCGCGACGCTTTAGTTCTTCTGCAGATTGCTGTGAAAGTATTGTTCGGATTGTAAAGAAAGTACAGGGTTGTTATATTGTACCATATATCCTGAAATATATAAACTGTGTATGTATTAATTTATGTCTATCTAACGCACAATGTTTGCCGATTTCATTGTTCACTACATAACACACATATTTAACATTGTTCCTTATTTTTGTCATAACAATTATACAATAGAGGTATTATCTATCTCACCTATCGCTCTCCTAGATTTGCGGTAGGAATCTTCTAAGAAGTTCTTTTGTAATCTGGAGGCAGTAGACTGCCCGTATATAGGAGACTCGACTCGTTTGTACGCGTGTTATATTATATTTGTGATTGTATGCAGTTGTGATGGCAGTTTTACTTGCGGTTGTATTAGCATACAATTAGGCGTGTCTATGGTGTATTGGTGAGTGTGCATGTGCCGTGTAGCTCACCTTGATGAGCTTGGAGGGCAATGTGAGCTTAGTCCCGTCCACATAGCCCATGTCGTCCGCATCGGGCTCCGGCGGAGGCTCCTCGTCTAGTTCCTGCGGCGAGGCAGGCCCGCCGCCTCCACTGCCCGTATATAGTGGACATGACTTGTTCGTACGCATGTGGCCTACTTGACCGCACGCGCCGCACTGAAACAAACACATATATATCATAGTCATTGTTATGAACTACATAGGAGAAATACTCATGTGGGACCTCACTTAAATCTAACGTCTCACGTGAAATGGCCGTTAATTAAAACGCTACTTATAGCGCGTGGTGGTGTGACTTCGGCCGTGTGGTTTCGGCCCGTTTCAGAATACGACCACCCCATCTCTTTCCGTGGGTGACGTAAAAAACGACTAAGGGATAACAAAGCCGCTACTACAACTTCTGAGGAACTACCTACACCACCTATTAAAACAGTGGACTCGCCAACCCGCTTGGACAGTGTGCCGTTTTCAAGCCATATATTCATCAAGCAGAAGCACATCAAGCAATGTGCACGAGGCGTACAGCACTAGCAGCAGAAGATACAAACTATCAGCGGCATGACCTTCGATTGTTTTTTTCTATTAATGACCACGGATAGACGAGTAACGCTTGATTGGTCAAACCAAAAATTTAAGATGTTTAGAGAATATTAGATTAGAATATTTTACAACTTTTCATTGCCTATTAATTATGCGACTCCCATGTTAATATGACAAATGTTATCAGCGATGTAGAACGACGAATTTATTCATTTCAATTAATTGTTATACCACCTTTTGGTGAAGTGCCTTAGAAGAAATTTATTCGAGTAGTTAGGGTACATTTTAACATGGTATTCTGACATTTATGAGGATTTTTAATATCCCTCAAAATAATCTGAATTAATAGTACAACCTAAATTACCTTTAATTTCAGATCTGGCTTCAACTTAGCTCGTCGTCGAGAGGGAGCCTGCAAGTCGGGCTCCTGTTTAATCTGGCCAAGTGGTATCAAGCCGTGAGACGGTGACCCTATGTCAGCAGATGAAGACAAGCTTGGACCTAGAAGTAATCAATGTAATATTCCTATTACTATTCCAAAAAGTCCTGAAGTTACTTGATTCTTTTTATATAACTTTTTTTTCTATCAATATGTGAACATTGGTGTAAATTGTACAATTAGTAAAACATTTAAATGTCCAAAAAAAACGCGAGTTTTACGAAATATATTTACTGTGCTAGCTAGCAAAGTGATATCACAGTTTTTACAACCCCCTACCTTCAGTTAACTTTTTTAATAAAAAAAAAGCAAACAAGTACCAACTTGTACAATATAGTATACAATATATATATAAGTTATTTTTAAGTATTTTGATTGTATAATTGCTTTATGTTCCGAAATTAATAAACAAACACCAATTATGTTGTTGTTTTAAATGGCAATTATAGTCTGATCTGAATTAAGTCACAGTGGTGATATTAGATGAGAAACTTTGAAGTCACATTCGCGAGGCCGCGAATACGAGAACCTCGGCCCGTATTATTGAATTTTTACTTAAGTACGGATTTTTCACATGTTTCATTATCTTTCACAAATAATTTCCTTTCAATATACACAGGAATCAGTGTACACAGGAACATAGTCCAACAGAAACTGTCTTACAACCGATTTATGTGCCAATTTATTTTAGTATTTCGAATTTAATTATTTATTTATTCTTTATTGTACAGAGTGACAAAAGGCAGTCTTAATGCTTAGAAGCATTATCTCCCAGTCAAACTTTAGGCTACGCAGAGATGGTACCGTAGATGCAATGACAGGTAAGATTAAGTAGAACTAAAGGTAATGGCGAATAGTCGCCATTACCTTGGCACCTTATCTATATTTCATTGGCCTATTGGCATTGTGTTCATAGATAAGACGTGCCGCTATAGACTATGACAATTCCTACAAATTTCCAACGACTAAATATGTACACTGTACAGTCCTGAATAGTGTTAATTTCAGAGTAGCAAAAATTATAAAAAATATAGAATCGATAAGTCTACTTACTATAAGACTTACTTTCGCTAATGCTTTGGAATGGAGCTGGGGTAGTTACGTTCCCAGCCAGTCTTTCTCTCTCTTGATTCCTCTTGATACGTCTAAGTTGCTCCTGTTCAGGAAAATCGATTATAATAGCCTGTGCTTCCAAATAATTAATCATATTATGTTATATGTAGTTTTTCTAGTATAACATTAGTCTATAGGTAAGTAACATTTTGGAAATTTAACGTTACACAATTTCACTATACATAGGTAATAGAAGAGAAGGGAAAAGAAAGGAGGGGGTAAGGGTGGGGAGAGAAGATAATTTATTTAAACACTAGGTGTGCCGGCCACGCGTTGCTGTGGCTGCCCAACAGATGGTGCTTACCCTGTTTTACCTGTTTCTGGGTAAAAAAACATGTATTTACTTCATATTTATTATGAATTTAGAAGTAAAATGTTTTAACAATAGTTGTTAAACTGAACTATAAATATTGAATATATAAAATGACGCCTGCTTTTCATATAATCCTTATTCAAATATCCGGATTCGACTCAAAAGGTCCCATGCACGAAACACCACTCAGACGCAGAATGTCCTATTTTCAGAAAGTCCCATTCGCAGAAAACCGCCCATTCGCACAAAGTCCCATTCGCGGAATGTCCCATCAGAAAATAACCAGACACACACAAGATAATGGTTTATTGCTTTGCTCTGGACATTTTTAATTGTCCAATAATAATAAAATAATAATAAATTTTGTAAACCGACAATCTTCTGGTGGGACATTCTGCGAACAAGACTTTCTGCGAATGGGACTTTTAGATAATAGTTCATTTTGCGTCTGCGTGACGTTTTACGAATGGAAACTTCTGCGCCGAATTTAAATGTTATAGAAACGTCATGAAAGAACATGTCATTTTATGTACACTACCTTTACGTTTTTCATAAGTAAACAAACCTGAATCCTTCTCTTTTCTCTCTTCATCTCTTCTTTCTGCGTTTCGTCCATGGTAGCGAACTGTCGTATGAATGTGTCGTCTTTGGTCGATCGGATCTTGGTATAAGCCTCGATGACAGCGGGCTTACGCACTAGTTCGACGCGAGTGTAGCGCTGCCCGGACGCATTGCGGAAGGTACGCACTATGCGGAGGACGCGACCGGCTAAAATATATTTTGTAACATTTTAATAATGTTGTACTTTATATGATCAACGAAGGTACCTGTAAATATGTAAATATAATAGGTTTTTTTTTTTTCTCTTTATTTTATTTAAGGGCTTTTACACTATTGTGTATGTCAGCCCCATCGTACCCTAAAAGTTACAATATAGTGGAATATGACTAGTTTCTTTTTTATGGAAAGATGTCAGACGAACAGATAGATCACCCGGTGGTAAGTGCATACTGTCGCCCACGCATATCCGTGGTACATGCTAACGTTGTGATACATTCTCATCCACGTACGTTGACCTATACGTAGACTATTAGTCCTTATAACAGATTTTGGTGACTAGCTGGCGGTAGGTTATTTTTTACACCAAATAGATAAAAATGTGGTTTTTGTTTTCAATACACGTCTACAAATATATTATTTATTTTAGGGTCGTAGATTTATATTATTATAGTCATAGTAATTTAGTGTATTAAAAATATTGACTAAAATATAATCCAGTCAGTATTTAGACTTAGCAGTATTCATTTCGATCCCACACCGTACAATACAGCACACATATAAATTGATTAATAACCAAGGGATACAATAAGTTAAATGTTTAGTGGTTACCTTGATTCGATGCCTGCTGTTGATCATTCTGATTGATCTGTGGCTTCTTTTCTGATTGTCCTAGAATCATTTTCCTTAATTCCGCCCTCTCTGCTTCTTCCCTTTCCAGTGACAACTGGAAACATATATTTTCAAGTAAAATCAAATCGATAACGCCCTAAACGTCTTTTATACAAAAAGGTCGTCCAGATGTCCCTGAAATGCTACTTAAACCACCAACTTATTTGTAACCACTCAACACCAACAACCACGATGCCATGAATACCGCCAAGGACAGGTCCAAGAAAAAGTAATCCATGGACGTGGTCCCGACCTCCGGCAGTGAGGAGAACGACGCTAGGAGGAGGAAGAGGTTATTTTGACGAACTTTTAATTATGACTTCTGTCATCAGCATCATTGTTGTCAGATCTCGAAATCTATAAATGAGAGTGAAAATATCTGCACACACCCTCATGCCAACATGAGTTATATTTATTACAAATTAGCCGAAACCCATTTCCCGACATATAAATACGATTTATATCAAATTCCGTGTCCGAAATTATATCATGCCGGGGTCAAGGTCGGAGAAAATTTTACGAGTTTCGCCGAATTTAGAGAGAAGACAGCGCTAATATTGTTACAACTAGCGGTTTAGTAAATTTCCTTGAATCGGATTACGGTCTCGATACGCAAATAGATTCTTTCTGTCCAAAAATTTTTTAACACTCACCAAATTTAAATATTTAGGATTAAAAACGATTAAATTAATTAAATTTAAAATAATCGAATTAGTGAAAATATTATGAAACTTATTGTCATGATCATAAGGTTCTTAATACATATTTATACATCAAAGTTCAAGAACGATACAACCGTTTTATCTTGGATTTTTTTGTTAATAAAAATATTTGAAGCACGACTGCTTCAAAATTTCGTTTAATAAATAAATGAAAATTACCTGCTCCGTGGTTTTCTTATTAGCCAACATATTTTCTAAATTCTTGCCCATTTCCTCCAAATCCGACTCCTCGCTGACAGAACTTTCAGCCTCGTCTGTACTTAATACTTCTGTACTTGATAGTACGCGATTTTGTAGCTCAAATATTCGCTGACATTCTTCTTTGTACCTAGGCAAAAAGAAAAACATGATAATTTTAAGTGGGTGGAGCATTAAATGAAAGCAATTTTACTAGCATATATTATACCAGTCTAACAGAATAGGCAAAGACAAGTCTCAATAGCGGCGTGGAGTCGGACTTTAGAATTGCACCACCCCATCTCTTCTCGTGGGTGTCGTAAAAGGCGAGTAAGTGATAACAAAGTCGCTACCACAAGCCCTGAGGAAAAGTACACCACCTCTAAAAAAGTGCTCGTCAAACCACTGGCCGCCGACAGCGTGCTGTTTTAGAGCCATACATCGCTCATGCATGAGGGATGGCGTATGTATGGATGTCTCTCAAACATCATACATGTGTGGGAGAGGTGGGGTAGTACCACTCTAAAGCCGACCGACACCGCACCGCCATCTAGTGTACTGTAACCTACTTACGAGATTTGTATCTACTTACCTTTCTTGATGTTCAGCAATTGAAAATCTATTGCCTCTGGAGAACTTTGTCATGCCTTCTTCACCAGCTTTCGCCTTTTCCGTTGACAGCGTTCTGACTACGTCGATAACTTCCCACCGAGACAACTTTTTGATCTACAAATTATAAGATATTCGTACAGTATTGCGAAAATAGCTCCTTTTTCATCAACATTCATTTGATAATAACCGACAGTTTACTCAAATTGTTGGGTCTTTGGACACCTTAATCTTTGGACAGTAACCTTTAGGTTACTTTTACCTTTAATCTTATTTAACAGTGCCCATCACTAGTATTGTTGTTTAGTTGCTGCGATAGTGTATTTATCATTGGTAAAAACAGAGTTATATTTTTGCTACACATTGCTTTACACGACTGCCTCATTTTCGGGAACCCAAAACTTCCTCGACAGTGCAATTCAAACTCAATTGCTTCAATTACCTCAAACCAGGGCGCGGCGTTACTTCAATATAATTACCTCATATAATATCAATGTAATTGTAATTATCTCAAGCTAGCATATATACACGGTCGGAGATGGTTTCGGCTGCTGTATTTCTCATTCAGCTGTTGCGTTGATTTGTTTTCCACACCGTAACCAGTAGAATCAGCGACACCCAGTAATAGTGACAACAATTTGCCAAATATAGATAGATATATTTAAAAACCACATGGGTTGCTTACCTCTTCTTCAGGCACACCAAACTTCCTCAGCAACGCTTTAGCATTATTCAAACTCAGTCTCCTCAAATCGGCGTCAGTTCCCGTCACAGTTCGTTTCGGCTGCTGTTCCTCATTCGGTTGCTGTGTCGGTTTGTTCGGGATGCGAACGTATGAGAATCCTTCACCACAACCAGTGGGGTCAGCTGGACCAGTTAGTTGGAGCAAGCATTTGCCACGCATCGCTTGGATGTAAGCGCGGGTCGTGTTCCAAGGAGCCACTTTGACCTGCCAGCGGGTATATAAAAAATCGTAACAAAGTCTGTACATGGAATATTTTTTGAAAAAGTGATTTCTATATAAAGTACGAATGATACAGAGCCCAAAATAATATTTGTAATTTTTGTCTGTCTGTCTGATTGCACGTCACGCAAAAAAACATTGAGACTGATTTTAATGAAATTCGGCATAGTTGTTACAACTTATGTGCCCGGTTTACATTTAGGGCATTTTTTATCTAGGTCAATTATAAAGTTCCCACGGAATTTTTGTTAACCACAAATATTATAATGTCTACGCGCACGAAGTCGCGGGCACAGCTAATGTTTACATAAATTACAACAGTTGTCAAATGTCATGCTTAATCTTATGCTACATTTTTGAAGAAATTCAGAAGTTAACAGAAAAAAGACAGACAGCTAACTGCTAACTGCAAACTCTTTATACATTATTGATTATACATACATACCATCAGCCTGTGTCTCCACTGCTGGATATGGGCCTCATAAGGAACGCCACCACACACTGTCTTCCGCTCTTCTCATGCAGCCACTACCGGCTACTTCCTTTAGGTCGTCAGTCCACGTGGCCGGAGGGCGTCCCACGCTACATTTCCTGGTATGTGGTCTCCATTCGAATAACCATTATTATTGATTAACCTAAACCAATGCAAATTCGCGAAAACCGCTCGAAATTATTTAATGACGTCACAACCGATTAAACAAACCTCATCATCCATCTTCAACTGCATCTCCTCGTCATCGTCCTCTTGAGGAGTGAATATGAACTTCTCTCCATAACCAGCGTCCTTTAATCTCTGTTCAGCAGCAGCCATACTGAAGTAAGCACAGCACTGTTCAGGGGACACCATTGCGCGAATTTCTTCCTCTGACGGTAAACGGAAATCTGGTTTGATTACCCACCTGCAAATACATTAAATACAGAGAAGCTGCCGATTGAAATTATAAATACCTAATAACAGTTTTATACGCGAAACATTTGCATAATTCAAATTATAGGAAACAATTTCATTCGTTTATTGGCTTGTGTCAGGATTGACTTGTACATGAGGGATGTACGGCCTTAAAAACTCCACGCTGGCCAAGCGGGTTAGCGAGTCCGCTCATTTAGAGGTGGTGCAGTTTCTCAGGGTTTATGGTAGCAGGTTATTCCTCTCTTATTATTATTAATAAAAAACGTTATTACTTTCTCTATGTACAAGTTCTCTGTCGCGCATATTATAAAACTGCAGGTTATCATAACAATTAGTAGGAATCTTACCAATTAGAATCCAATCCAGTCCGCTTGAAGTCCGCACATAACTTAAGACGTTTTCTAATGGAGCTTTCGGAGTGGGAAGGAAAAGCTCTCTTAATGTCGTCCATTTTGATACGGCGCGGATTGTCTCGCGATTTCCAAAACAGTCTGTATATGTAAACCTAAAAAATACTATACATACTAGGTATATGACCTTTGATCTTTAGTTGTTCTCTTTTGTATTAGTGGTCCTATTGGGCTAAGATGCGCATGACTGGTCAAATTGTTTCACTGTAGCACGCAAAGGAGGGATATGTTATATTGATTATTTTATAACGACCAAAATAACATAAAATTTATTGTAGGTCATGTGCGAATAAACTACAAATTAATTTCATTTAAACATTTCTTATATAAGGCAAGGCATAAAAGTTCCTTAAAAAATTATATTATTCTTAATACAGATCAAGAAAAAAGTAATGTCCTCCGTCCAATATATCCTAACACTTAATTGGTAAACCGACAAACACTCCTCGTATTTGGTCAATAGGTGAAATCGCATGACTTATAGTGAACACATCACTTTTTTCTTAACTTGAACAGAATATAGACTCATTATTGATACATTACCTGTAAGAAGTCTCTAACAAAGTTGTTAGCCCTCTTAGAGTTGGGTCCAGGCACTTCGTAAAGTGGGCACTCTTGACCGGCCACGTACAATGCATCTATTTCACGGATGTAATAAGATTGTCTGGAACAAAATTATTTATCTAAATTATCCAATTATAATTATTTACGGAAAAAAATGACATAATCACCATTGTTGGTGATGCTGATGACGCATGAAACTGAATTCGAAATGTTACGTATTTGTTTATAAATTTATAATGTTTATAAACAAATACGTAACATTTCGTGAAATGTGACGTATTTGTTTATAAATTAGTCAATTTTTTTTTTTAATATTTGCAAAATTTTCATGTCATTTCACTCAGTCCTTAAAACAGATTCCATGGTTTCAATCTTCGGTTATTTGTTATTATACTCCGTATACATAATTTATACAGATTAAGGAGTGGGAGAGAGCACTCTGAAATCCAACAGTCGCTGGGCGCACTCGACTGGCCTCGTTACCCCTCTCTCACAGAAGACTACCTTGAAATGTACTGCATTTCGCACTTTATGATATTCTCCATTACGTGTTTTTGTAGTAACTGAGATATGCCAGAGCCCATTCCCATCCTATCCTATCCCTTCCCATTCCCCAACCTTTTCTCCAAATTAATTTTTACATCGACAAGGGTCGATCCGCAAAGTTTGTCGTTCTGGGCTACGACATAAAAGAGTCATTTATTTTTTTAAGAAAAAACAGCAGAAACAGAGTTTAGACAAACAGAATAATAGTTACATAATAAATATAAAGATGAAACTATTTCCTCAGATGTTTTCCACTAAGACACAAGAAAAATTATGGTTTCACTTTTATCCACAAGCAATATTTAGGCGCACTCGTGAGTAGCACGGGCTATACGCAAGAACAGCTGTAAAAAATATTAATTACCTGGTTCTAATAACAAGGAAGTCTGTCTGCTGCATCGTGTGTTCATATATCGGCGCCCGAAACATGTTGTTCTCTACCACCGGCTGAGTAGCGCCCGGTGGCAAAATCCCTAAGAACGGAGATGTGTGTGCGTACGCTACTTCGCCGTATTTCAGCGGTTTGGGTCCGCTGTCCTGAGAAAATAAAATAAGTGAGTATAAGGATTGTTTTTCTATAAAAAGAAGACAAGAGACGAGCACACGGGCCATATGGTGGTATGTGGATAAAGTCAACATTACTCAAAAATGACTAATGTTGGCAGACGCCCAGAACTTGCCTACCATTATGGGATCCATTATGGGACATGTAACCTTGACGTTTATTATATTATTAATTGTTATGTAAACGGGTTACTCACGATTTATTGTTTATATATTAAAGCCGATATTTCGGTCCAGTTACATGACTCGTGGTCGCGGCGAGACCAATCCACATAATATAATTTGTAAGACTTATTATAAACTTAAAACTTACTGCTTATTAAGGATTTTCATTAAAGTGTATCAAAATTTAACATCGATAGCAAGGGAATTTATATTGAATTGCATACATAAATTTACATTGTATTACATCATAAGTTCCTTAGGAGGAAGGTGAAGGTGTAAGGTTTGTATGTGTGTGTGTATGAAGGCGTGTGTGTTTGTTGGGTATGAAGGTGTGTGTGTGTGTGTATGTCTGTATGTGTGTGTGGGTGTATGTGTATGCCAGTTAAGATGGGAGATGTACGTAAGAACAACGAACAAACAATATTTCTCAATTCTTTATTCACCTTAGTAGCCGTCCGTTTGTAATAATTCTTAATCTTGCTACACATGCCTACTTGGCTGATCAGCGGCGGATGTTCCTCGCAGAATTCCACGAGGACCAACTCTCCGTCCCGCCCGCTCAGATCTTCCGGCGTTCGCATGAAAAACACGTCACCGCCGCCTGACGCTAAACGCTCTGATTCGCGTTGCTGTTAATAACACATACATTTATAATATTAAAATGAAGAATTAAACGTAAATAAATAACGACTATAATTGTACAGCGCGTCATAAATTACATTGTAAAACATAAAATAATAATCATACATTTAAAGGATTAATTAATAAATATCTGCAGCCTCATAACACCAAAGTTCTATCATTAACATTGATAACTTTTGTTCCACGACTGTTTTCTGAACGTCATATTTTCCCCCTAAATAAAAAAGTTTATTTATTTTAAATGAAGTCTAACTTTACTACTCTGCTACGGTGTTACAAACGGCAACGACGCACATTCCATTCATAATTTTTTTTTTCGGATTGACTAAATTCTTGTGGCCCTAGTGGCCTTTCAAGAGTCACCGGACTTGGTCCAGTCACCGGACTTGTCCATTCATAAACAGCTGCTAATCTAACCGCCACTATTAAGTATACCTACGCAATGCGAGTAGGTGGTGTGAAAAAAGTGGTGAATTTTAAAAAATCATAGAAATTAAGTTTTTTTTTCTTCATATATGGCAATAATACAATTAGTACATTCTGCCAGTGTCAAGTTCTCTTCGAAAAGTCAAAGCTATTTAAAACGCATCTTATCAATGTCCAGTGCCCTCGAAGTCAGCAGTCGCTCAGTAAAGCGATAGTAGGTTTACTGAGGACAGAAGAAGCACACTTGGAAGCACACGAAAAACGCAGTCCTACGCTTTTATTCGATTATCACAAACATTACACACAAAAAACACTTTGAAGTTTAATAAATTATCACTATTAAACCACAAAACGTACAGCACACAATTTTTACAATTAATCAATTTTACAATTTTTCCTAAAGTTGCCAAAAAGTTGTTAGTTTTCAAGAAACAAATTCAGAGTTAAAATGATAGTGTTAAAATGATGTAGGTATTTTTTATTTTAACATGAATAATTATTAGACCGTACAGTGTGTTCTGCCACAGAATGATGCAGGAAATGTAAACTGTCACAGATTCGTTATCAAATCTTCAGTGAGATCAGAATATTAAGCTACATACCTTGGCCTTCTTCTTAATATGTTTAAGCAATGGCTGCACAGGATGCGGTCCAGATGCCGCTAATGGACCATACGATATCTTCCTCATAGCCGGTCGATGGAAAGCGCGTAATCTCGCCGGGCCCATATGTGTTTGTATGAAAGGACCCCGTAGTTCAACTACAGGTGTACTGTGTTGGATTAATTGGCCACCCGCGACTTTTAGACGTGGGTTTTGAGATTTAGGTTGGTAGAAACTGAAACAATTAAAAGTATAGCCATAAATGACGGTGATTGTGAAATAAATTTCTTATCATTAGTTATAAATAATCTGTGGTGTTTCAAATCAATGGATGATTGATGACAAATCGTAATGACGAGTCCAATGTGTGAGTGTAGTCATCATTGCTTAATAACAACATGACGAGTTTATTTCAAAGAGCGGCCAGTGATGAACGCATTACGTTAATTCGTTTTTTTTGACGGCAATTACACGTTAGTACCGTTTAGCACCATACAAATCATTATTATTTTTAGTACATACATTAAGTACTATTTTAGTGTACAGTAACAAGAAATAAGTGTTGAGCCACTATCCTTTACTCTTAATTTTGCCATGTTTATAATACTGTCATGTTTGATACGTACGACTGTGACGTGATACTCGTATCATTGAATTATATATTATGTTGTCGATGTTTGTTTAATAATGCCAAATTACGAATAAAGGATGGTGGCTCAACAATTCTATATTGTGACTGTACTATTTTTAATAATAGACTAACTGTGCCCGGCCACGCGTTGCTGTGGCTGCACAACAGATGGCGCTTACCCTGTTTTTGGATAAGAAGCATGTTTTTACCCTGTGAGCATATAAAAACACGCGTGTATTCGAATGCAACGTTGTGTCAAAATTTCAAAACAATCGGTGAATTATTTTCGGAGATTTAAGATTTTGAACAAACGAATGTTTACATTTTTATTTATATAGATTATTAGCTCTGCAAGAAAATGGTGTTAAAACAATAATTTATAATAGCAATTCGATACATAGTTTCTAATACTTACACGTCATTAGAAATGTTGAATGGATCCCGATCGGGTGATTTAGGCGGCGGTGGAGGAGCGTCCTCTTGCAAAACATTGATAACGCCAGCCTTGCCTAATAATATCTTTGATTTCTTCACGTGAGGATGCGGGATCTTCACTTTTGGTGCTGGACCCCTTTCTAGAAATTACAAAAATTAAACAAACGTATGAAGCAAAAGAAAGTAATCGGTCTATAAATCAACCTTTCTATTAATGAAGACTTTTTAGCTCGTAACTACAACATAAGTTGTCCAAATTAGGTATCCATCTAGGAGTTTAAACTTTAAATGCACCATTCGGCAGCAATATTTTGTATGACAGAACATAGGACGGTATACCTCATTTACATTAGTCATTAATTAAATTGAATTCTAGACGTTTTGGGCTATCGTAAGTATTTATCTGTATAGAGTTTGAATAGTAACATTTTGTAGTAGTCATGTTTTTGCACGTCTATTGAGGCAGATCATAATGGGTAATGTTTATAACACTTGTAGCAAAATAAATTAATTGAAAAGAGGTTTATTGTCCAGCAGTTGTGTCCTACTGCTACAGCTACTGAATCCAGACTCAATTGACTCTAGACTAAGGGACTGAGTTGTAGACTCAAAATAGACTTTATTAATATGAACGGAGCATTATTTGGATCAAAAATATGGCACAAAACAACTCACCTCTAGTAATTTTAGATGGGTCAACGTCATCAGGGATGCCTAAAATAATATTCTCATCATTAGGATCCAACGTCAATATCTTGGGTTTAGGTATTTTTGGCATGTTCTCAGCATCCCATATGACTTCATCCTCCCATGTACCATAGACTAACTCCTCGTTTTCGACAGGGAATATGCTGTACCAGGTATTATCTTCGCCCTCAGCTGTTGTGCCTGACTGATTGTTTGTTGCTGATGACCTAAAATTATGAGTCCGTGACAATTTAATAGACGACTTGTACATCATCACATGCTTCGTCCAACAAACAACAATATCCAACAGCAGTTTGAAATGAAATTAATAGAGAACAATATTTTTCTCTGAAATCATGCCATTTGTTGCTCCAACAATCACATTTGTATTGTAATGGGGAAAATCTCGTTTTACAACTATGAACAGCTATTATTATTACCAATAGGTTTTATTATAAGTTGTTATGGAAAACTTCAGACCTAGGCTTCACGGTTCTTTCCTTCCACTCCCTTCTCCCCTCCACATCTTAAGTAGAATCAAATCCACATCCACACCCCCACAAATCAAAAGATAATACGTAGAAAGGAATCCACAAATATGTCGATATCGGTCAGTCTTAAAGAGAGGTGGCATATGCTGTAAACGACCGTAGACAACAGTAACCACTTACCATCAGATGGATTGTTTGTCTGCCTATAATAAACTCTTTCGTTTATAATATTATCCGTAAAACTCCTCAAAATGTCTACAGAAAGACATAAAATACATCAGTCAATCGAGCATACGAACAAATACAAACTTATTATGAACTTATTCAATAGGCGGCTAAGTGGCGCCAACGTAAATATAACTTTGTAGAACAAACCTGTTTAGTCAATTAGAGCAGCGAAATTGAATATTAAAAAGTCACATGAATACAATACAATGTTTAGTTCGCAGTACTAAACAGAACGCAGAAATGTTTGTAGTCGTACGAAAGTTTGATTAGTTAATTAATGTTTTACTTACGTTGGTGGCTTGGGTTGTAAAGCCGCAGGCGGTTGTGGGCGCGGGTGTGAGAACTGCTGTGCAGTTCGGCTCACTGATGTAGGCACCCAGCCTGCTGCGTTACTCTTACTGTTGAGACGAGCTAGCACCTATAAATACGATCAATATCAATTGTGTGCCATGTGGTGTCGGCCGGCACACCGGCTCTTCTCGTGGGTGTCGTAAAAGACGACTAAGAAATAGCAGCGCAGCTACAACAAAACCTGAAGAACTACACCATCTCTAAAAGAGTAGACTCCCCAACCCACTTGGCCATCGTGGCGTTTCAAGGCCATATATTCCTCAAGCACGAGGCAATGTTCATGAAGACGCCAAAGTCCAGACTTTTTAATTTTTAAAGTTTTTGAAAAGATGTAAAGTTTTGTACCCATTGAAAGGGCAGGCCCTTTCAATGTCTGTAATATCGATTGACAAGATCCTTCAGTCAGTGGGCACCCTAGATAAGCGTTAAATAAACATCCTTCGAAATCTGCCTCTTAAATAGTGTACCTGTACGAAGCACTTAATTATATCCTTATTACAAATACACAACACAGATATTACAATGAACCATCTTCGACACATTAACACGTCCAACTGATAAACTGTGGATTACATTACTGCTACCATAACCATAAACATGTTACCTTATGCTTTATCTCACTGCCATCCCATATGACGTCATCCTCCCACTGCAACTGCGAAACCATAAGGAACGCGTCCTCTGAATATTCCGCATTAGCATCTTCTGGAGTCACTTTGTTTTCATCAAATTCATCTTTTATCTCGTCTTTCAGTTTGTCAACTTCAGAAGGCTCAGTTGGCTAAAATATTAGGGAATATCAATAAATGTAGCGGCACTGTACGTGACAATTACGCCATTTCAAACATTTTACGATCACTATAGATGCGTTCATCAGAATCCACACGTTTTATTAAGGAAACATTTTCCCGCTTGCTGTTTAAACTCAACGTGATCGACGAACGCTACCGGAACTGAAGACCAAACATTTGGGGTAGTATATAATCTCTAAGTTGCACTTGTTAATTGTTCTAATATTTTAGTAGTAAATGTCAAAAAAATTACAAAATATAATCAAACTCCTAAGAATACAAACGATAATATGTTGTTGGATAGGGCTCTTGAACCTCTACAAATTTTATCTATTTTTTTTTCCCAAAGCTGAAAATAGACAAATCTACCTTTACGACTAGGGCGTGCTACCCCTGCATCTTTTATATTGCAAATAAAAAAAAAAAATCGTGATAGTCGTTTTGCTTACTAAACAATCGTTTCATTTACAGGAAGTCTTATATAAAAGTACTCAAAAACTTAAATAATTTTACTTTCTCTTATTTATTGACTGTTTTAACGCAATATACATTATTGCCTCAGTATTCGAATCTTCTTTTCACAGAAAAATAACACCAATTAATATTGGGTTCACGACTCTCGGTTCCTCACCTTTACTTTGAATCCATAGTCAAATCCATCCCCAGTTTCCGGGACGTTGAGCATATCATACCACACTTGTGCGGGTCCAAAACGCCAGTGCGCCGGAGTTGGTCTTTGAGATTTGTCAGAGTTATTGGTGTTATTGTCGGCGGTGGTTTGTTGAGCTTCTGCCATTGGTCTGAAATATATTTGTCTTATTACAGTTCTTGAAATTCACGAACGCGTATCAGCCTCTAATATACTTCACAATATACCTTAAAATATATTGACGCGGAAGTTATCATTAAAGCACACAAAAATTCTGTATACAAGAAGCTATCAAATGATTTAAACAACTTACATAGACTCTGATTTGTACTTCGAGAGAATTTTGACAGCTGCCATTTCAGGTGTAACCTTTTCTGTGCGGTCACATTTTATAATAATAACAAATTTTTAGTCAGTATTAAAAATATTAAAATCATGCAGTGTAGTAATCATGTAATAGTTAAATTAACTATGTTTTAATTATAGTCTTACGTTATAACTATCCGCTATGGAGTTTTCTAAAAAAATTCTTCACTACTTGTTACTTTAATACTTTTAAATCGAGTTTTCTCAAAATAATTATGTGGTCAAGTAATCGGTTTTGCCGCTGAGGGGGCAAAACGCGTACCAGCAAAGTATTGAAAAGGTACCAAAATAAAACGATATATTTGTAACACGGTCTGAAGTCATATCAATATAATTCGGTATAATAGCATTGCAATAATTATAATTATCAATAATTGAGAGATATTTTTTTGTACACAAAATAAAAGGTTTAATATCTATGCAATGGAGCTTCAGCGATAAAAAAAGAAAATAATATCTTCCATACAAATCTGATAATTCTGCAATATAAGGATTATAAATTATAGTTATATTAATTTACACTGTATTTTATTTTTAAATCTCTGAAGAAAATATTATCCTACTTAGATTTTTTTTAAAACTAAAGGTTTATATTGCTGTCTTTTTAAGGAAATTTTGTTTGTCAGAAAACACCACCAAATGGCAGAAATCTCTCGAATTATAAATCAGTTTAGAAATAATTTTAAGAGAAAACTGACATGCTGACTTCCAAGTAATTATTTTTACAATGTAAATGATTATCTAAATAGAAAAATCTGACTTAAGAATGTAACTAATATTAAAATATACAATAAATTTATGAACACCTATTAAGGCAGAACATAATGGATGGAGATATTTATTGTAACACTATATTTTGTTACCTAATATATTTATTTTGTTCTCGCAATATAAATTATTAGAATTTGTAAAAAGGTATACTAAATTCATATTCCCCTACTTGAGAAATTTCTCTTCATCATCACTTGCATATTGAGTTTCCGCGTTTTCAGACGGACCTTGTGGAGTGTCACTACCAGTGCTGCCGCTGCGGCGACGACGTCTCCTCTTCTTTACACCACGCCAAATTTGTGGTAGGCTTGATAATTTTCCGGGGCCAAACAGGCGGGAGAATAATAAGACCTGGAAATAATGATAATTTCAACATTTAGATGTGCCTGATGCTTTACCATGTTGATTTGTTGTCAGATGTTATGTTAGGCAATTAGTCAAAGAAAAATACTAGTATAGCCACCCAGGTGACTAACGCGCAATATGAACACGTCAGCGGTCCATTTTACCCCAAACATGTTATGTGGTTCATAACAAGATTTTTCATGATATTGATAGAAATACATAATATTATTATGATTGTTACTCTTGTATTGTTATTACTTATGGTAATAACTAGTTATTTGTTATCACGCATAATACGATTCATTATTTTCATTAACTTTGCTGTTATAACCATAAGATACTTAACTGTTGAATGGTTAATCTTTTTAATATAATTTTTTTTCCAGTGACTTGAAGAAACTGAAATAAATATGAGGACTATATAGTCATAGACTATATAATTAGAAAATACAATAAGGCACAGTTGCACTCACTTTCTCGGGTCTAAAATCTGGAAATAGCTCTGTGACATCAATGTTAGCATATTTAGAAGGCAACATTGCAGCTAATGGAGTATCCAGTTTCCTTGGTTTCTCAGACCTTGGTTGTTTCCTACAAAAATTTTGAATACAACAAAAATGTCTAATGTTTGTGTAATACACACAAACATTTGAACAAAATTCAATCATTTGAAGAATAAAGGATAGGAGTAAAGTAGTACAATATTTTTCCAGTGTCTGTATTTAAACATAATTATGGGATATTATTTGTCTACACACTCTCCCCTTGTAAATTATCAGGGGTTTGGGGCTACAATCCCGATGGAGACCCAGTGAGAAGTGGTAACTTCTTATTTTTTAAATTCTAGAATATGCTAGTGATGATATTTTAAAGTCCCAATACAAAATCAATTTATTTATGTACAATAATATTAATATTATACTAGTATTATTAAACATATTTTATTTATTCTTCACGGTAGATTTTCGAAAAGTTTGCCTTATTGCAGTTTTAGAACTAAGGAATGAATCAATTTGGCTCATCTATGAACTTAATCAAGATATACACCCAGATTTTTTTTGTGTCAAATGTTTCAATCTGTTAAGAAATATACTCCACTGTTTGTCCATTTATATCCCATCGCGTACATTATACAATATATTGTACTGGATTCGGTCAGTCGAAATGTATTGAAATTATTCCAAAATTCAGTCATGTCATGATCTCTATAGGTAAATTTATTCATGATCTTTCTACAAAAATAAACCCTTCCTATATCATCAAAAGTGTATTATATATAAACTTACGGGAGTGAAGATGGTGGTGGCATGAGATCATTATCGCCTTCCATGTCTCCTTCATAACCCTCTTCATTATTCCTCTGTCGTTCTTCATTTGTTTCATAATATTCATTCCCATCCCAATTATTATTACCCTGTTCTTCCCTATCTTGATTCTGTGGACAATCATTTTGAACTACTCCTTCAGATTTAATTTCACCTTTCAAATGATCTGTCACCTCTGTGCTTTGTTCATTCTGTTTTGCCCAGTTAGTTGCTTTGTCTGTATCCTATTATTATTAACACAAAATACAATTAAGGAAATCTTGTTTACCTCTTTTAGTTTTTCGCTCCGATTGCAAATTAAAATTGTTATATCACTGAGGCAAATCAAGAAAACTATAAGAGGAATATCAAAGATTTCTATATTATTGTGAATGTGAAAATACAGTACATACTAAAACCAAGTACACAGTGCAAATACAATGCTTGTGACAGTAGAACATTGAATTATTAAAAAAAACAACAATCATAAAAACCTGCTTGTGACAATTTTTTCCATAAGCATGTGTTATATACAACGGGAGGACCAAAAGTTTCAAGCCTGACAAAGAAAAAGGACACTCAAGTTCATGAAATTATTTTTATTTTTCAATATAGTCTCCATATACACACATAATATGTATTTCAACACACTTTTTGGGTCGTTTAATTAGCATTTCTATCCCAGTATAAAAATAGTCTGAAGTTTTGTCTTAAAAATAGGCGAAAACTGCAGCAGTCACTTCATCATCAGTAGAAAATTTTCTACCCCAAAAGTGCGCCTTGAGTTTTGAGAACAAATGAATTTTGTTCTCAAAATTCAAATCACGGAAATCTCAAATCACGGAAATTCACCACTCTCACGGTGGTGAATTTCCGTGAAGCCACACTTTGCTTTCACAACTGCGGTGGAGTGAACGGGTGCATTGTCATAGAGAAGTCGCACACATTTACTCTGTTTTCTGCAACGTTTCTCCTTGATTGCATCTCGTAATAAGGTTAGCATAATAACTTCCAGTTACCGTAGTATAGTGTTCTTTTATGTCTATAAGCAATATTCCTTGACAATCCCAGAATATTGAAGCCATAATCTGTTTGGTGGACTGAGTCACCATTGCCTTTCTAGATGGTGCCTCACCAGAAAGACGCTATCAATTCCCTTTTGGAAGGAGGATCTTATGATCCCATATAATAGTAACCATAGTAAAGAACCATAGTTTCATTTCCAGTAACAATTGACCCAAAAAAATTGTTTCCATTTCTTTGAAAGGCCTCCAAAAGTTTCTTAGAGCACACTACTCGGTCACTTTGCTGCACACTTGAAAGAAGTTTTAGCACCCACCTGCACTAACTTTATTCATATGAAGACGTTCATGAAGAATCCTAAGAACTGTAGTTTTTGAAAGCTGTCCTATGTACTATTTCTTATGTCTATAACCGTCTTTAACTTTTGGTAGCTTTGCTGCACACTTGAAACAGTTTTAGCACCCATCTAGTTTTTTGTCTAGTTTCTTTTGTCTTTAACCATCAGTCACTCAGAACTTCTTCTTCAACTAATTTGATGTTGTTGGGAATGAGTGCCTCACTGAGTTGACTGGAGTGAGGTGTCGAAATCAATGGACTTTCATCCTAAATGTAATTGCTTACACAAATCTTTGACAGTGGAAAATGATGGTGAAGAATCCCCACATTATCCAACCTTTGAATCCAATCCTTGAAATGGGTCAGTAAACCTTGAAACCTTCCTTTGTAAGGAACTTAATCACTGAAAAATATTTCAGTTTAAATATTTTGTAACTTCCTGTTGTTATAAGAGTCGAGAAATCAAAACTAAAGAGGGTTCAACTCTAAAAAATTTATGCAAATGAGCAGGATAAATGACAGTTATAAGGATGTACAATTTGTATTTTTAGACATCTAGAAATATGTCAGGCCAGAAACTTTTGGACCTCACTGGTATATATAAAAATAACTAAACACAAAATATAAAGACACTAACTTATAATTATTTATATTTAATGAATGTTTACTTATTGTTCAAGCAATTATTAACTTTATACAACATTATATAGTGTAATTCGTTATAATTAGTTAACTATGAATGTTGTGAAGTATTACACAGTTATGTCTACCAAATACACCAAGCCATTTAATTATGTGACAGATAAAATTAACAAGGTTAGCTATAATATAATTTTTACACAAAGTTAGAAACAGAAATTAATTAGCCTACATTATGGTTCAATATTAAACAAGTTGTGCATTGGCCAATATAAAAGATCCCATATACCACAACTGAAACAAAAATCCAAAATTCTGTCTTCTTGGGAAAGAATATGTTTTCATTTTACAGATTTGCACTTTTTCAGCTTGATCACGAGCTGACTCATCATAAGATAGCTTGTTTCTAACAACTACCACTAGACTAAATAGTAGTAGACACTTTTAACTACCACTTCTAAGTAGTAGACATTATCTTCAATGCATTTCAAGTTTTACAGCATTTCTGACAACCTATTTTAATTATTTGATATTTAACCATCACAAGCAACATTCCCACAACATAAAATCAGAAAATCAGTGTTTCTTACTTGCGTATCTTCTGCAGCATCATCAATGTCAAAGAAATCTACTGCTGATGGACTCTTTTGTGTATAGTCTGAAAAATAAATGATGCATTTGTGAATTAACGGTATATAAAAATCTATCTACTTTACTTGTTTCTGCTTCACATAGAAAAGATAAATAGATATGGTTTAGTGTACACCAAAATATGCAGAGAAACACAAAATACAAGTAATTAGAAATACAATTCACTAAAGCAATTTCTTCCAGGCAACCTTTGGGTGGTCAGAAGTCTGTAAACGAAATAGAGGTAGATGGTGCAATAAAGAAATAGTGTACTTACCTTTTTCTTCATCTTCCCTACTGGCCTCCTCATCCTCCAGCACTTCTGACAATAAGGAGCCAAGCCCCAAGCGATTGAGGGACGCCAGCATCCGCTTAGAATCTCCATCGAGGATATCATTATCTTCCAGTTGACCACTTTCATCTATATTCCCAAACAAAAACCCCGTTAGATCTATACCAGACCCGTGGTGTTCATTCGCATCGTCGCTATCACACATGATTTGACTTTCTAGATTGAATTCACACAATTATTAAATTTCATTAAAACGTTCTTAAATCATGTTTAATAATACAAGAAAACGATATCTATATACCAACAAATGAGACTGTTATGTGAAACTGAGATATAAGAAGAAAAATAAATAGTTAACTTTTTATTTTGACTTTGACTATGGCTCTGACAACTAAGAAACATGACAATTATCGAATGACATTTATTCTGACATTATTTTTTTACATTTATATTTGGACACTGGCATAATTATTTGTCCACACACAGCATATAATAAAGCAGAATTATTTTTATCACGTTATTGTAGAGTCCTCTTAAGTAGGAGTTGTTCAGTAAAGTGATTCTAGTAGGTTTACTGAGAATAGAGTTGGACTCCATGGAAGAACACGAAAAATGCAATCCCACGCTTTTATTTCATTATCACAAACATTAAGTTTTTTTCCGACAATAACATATATAATTTATTTGGATACTGTCATAGCAATTGATCCACACAGCAAATAATAAAACAGAATGGTTTCCATTAGGTTAGTGTCCAGTCCCGTGAAAGTAAAGTAGGTACAGTACGGCTAGAAATATAATGCGCATAGTCTACCCTTAGTCTTCCGCCGGTCTACCCTACACACTAGTTGCTGTACACACTCTTTGCTCCTGGCTGAGCGCCTTCTGCGCTCACCTTAAACTATACCTACATGTCCGAAGACTCTTCAAAGGTCATTGGGGCCACAAGAATTTAGGCATGCCGAAAAAATAAGAAGAGGACTCCTTGAAAGCACACGAAAAACAAAGTCCTAAATATGTTTTCATTTGAGTATCATAAACGTTACGCACAAAAACACTTTAAAGTTTAATAAACTATCATTATTAAACCACAAAACGTACAAATATTTTTTTAATAAATCAAACAAAAACCGAACTTCACTTCTAGAGTTCATGTCGTAAAGCCGTTATTCTGACAATAAAGGCAAAGGTAAAAAAAGGAGGAAAATCACGCTTTGATATCCATTAGATCCATTTAAAATAGAATTATGCTATCTAAATAAGTTATCTGTAAATTAATAAGTAAATAGAATAAATAATTATAATAATTTGCATATAAAATAGATAAATACTAACTGCGTTTGCTTACCGAAAAAAAGAAAAGAAGCATCTATCTAAATAATGTAATAAATAAATAGCATATGAATTATTAGAGACAAATTGTTTCTGGGTAGGAATGATTTTCGCATTGTAAAAATAACCACGATGTATGAGTCGTTCCCTACGCGATCGCCTCACTTGTCACTTAATCAAGCCGAGGCGTTTCTAGGTAGGAATGATTATCGTATTGTTTAAAAAAAATAACCACGAAGTCTGAGTCGTTCGCTCCGCTACGCTACGCGATCGCCTCACTTGTCACCTAATCAAACCGAATCGTTTCTGGATAAGAAGCCATTTTTAACCATAACGTTTGATTTTTGCCGAACGCCAAAAACTGGCGAACTATTTATCTAACTGCTCAATCAGGGCCGTCTTTACCAGGGGGTGCAAGGGGTGCGGTGCACCCGGGGGCGCCTGTCGAGCGCTGAATTTTTGGATATTTCATTGAACTTAACGCCATTGCACAGTTTTATATACTTGTTACTTACGACAAATATGTATGCGCAAGCAAAAAAAAAATAGTCATTAACAATAATATTTTTTTTACTTTTATTACGCTTTCGGCGCTTGTCATACCGCATTACTACACTACACAAATAACAATTTTATTTAATACAACACGCGCGCGGCAAAATCTCTAATCCAAAGACAGTGTATGTATGTACGTTTGACACGTTGCCGCCCGGTAGCAAAATGATCTCTAAGTCAATAGAGTGTAAGTTCATTTGAAATGGGCGCGCGGGCACTTATGGTATTTACTTATGGTGCAGGGTGTGCGGCGCACAGGGGCGCAGGGTGTTAGGGGGCGCCGAGCGCCGCTCGCGACGCCTCCAAAGAGTCTACTAGAGGGCGCCAGGGTATTGATTGCACCCGGGCGCTACATGGGCTAGAGCCGGCGCTGTGCTCAATCAATCACTTTACCGCCCAAATAATATTTTTTAACTACCCAGTGAAACCTGTTTAAAAAACCGCTTGAATAATTATTTCCCAATAAAGATTAGAATAAATTGAACATTTCATTCGAAAAAAACGCTTCGTTTCGAAAAAAACGCAAGTAGACGCTTTGTGAAATTAGAATTAGAAAACTTTGTGAAAAATTAGTAAATTGACAGGTCCGAATACGTTTGGCAACGTAACACAACGCGAGCTTTGACTTACAGTCACAACTAGGATTAACTAGTCAAAGGCCTAAATAGATTACTTCGGTTTCGGGGTTTGACTGCTTAGTGTAGTCACTCGTAGTATCACCCAAAAATTCAAAGGTCGTAATTAAAATTTATTTCGGGGTTCAACCAAAGCCATTGGCCAATCCTAGAATTGACTAGTATTTCCGCGAAGAGACCGCACTACGAACTTTGACCATAACATTTACATTAAGCTAAATAGATTGAACTAGACAGATTAAGCTAGACAGCTATAGCCACTCGTAGTCTGGAACGATCCAATAGGCGGAGCGGCGCGGCAAGTCGTCTGCGAGAGAATACTATCATGCCCCGTTGGCCGCACCGTTGTTGTGCTAACTCCGTCTGTGGGTGAAAATTCGAATTACGGAACTATTAACCAAAGTTGGCCGTTCGCTAAACTGTTGGCAAGTCTGTTTACATATTGCTATATTTTCTTGAGTAACTGTAATGAACCGTAACCGTAATATCATCTTTAATAAACCTTTATTTAACAGTAATAAACCTTTTATCGTCCACTGTTGGACATGGGCCTGCCATGCCCATTGTCTCGTGCAGGAGGGATGTAGCCGAAAACGCCAAGCTGGCCAATATGAGAGTTGGCGAGTCCACACTTTTAGAGGTTCCGAAGGAAACTACAGTTCCTCAACGCTAGTGGTAACAGCTTTGTTAACCCTTAGTCGCATTTTACAATACCCACGGAAAGAAAAGATGTAGAGCTAATATAAAGCTAGCCAATACCACGTCCACAAATATTATATTTTTCTAATGTGGTTTATATGGACAACTACCACCCCCCTGGTTACAATGTGTGCTTAATTCATGTAACAGCTTCATATAAGTAACTAAATAAGTAGAAAATACATTTCATGCTTAACCTATCAAGCTATGACCTTAGGATTGCCTTCAATCGTTCTCTTTTATATTAGGCCTCAACCGCACTTATATAATTATATATTTATGTGGTTCAATACAAATGCATCAACAATAATTACACAGTAGTTTTCTAATTTATTAAAAAATGTTTGAAAATAAGTACTCTGAACACGAGCAAAAGTTTCAACTGGCGACTTCTGCCGTACGCATAATCTAACATAGCTTTATTCGTAATCAACTAAGTTATCGCGTCAGTCAATACATTGATGGTACCAAAGAATGGTGCACATTTAAAATCTCACATATGAGTCATGTTTGGTAACGTGATTACCGCCGCCCATGGACACCTGCAACACCAGGGGGTATGCAATATACCACTTACTGTACCTTCCAACATTCAATTTTTTTTTCGAATGTCTAATGTATTATAAAATTTTTACGCCCTTTTAAATTTTCCAATTTTTACAAAGGTCGCCTATTAAGTCGCCTAAGGTGTATTTCATTACAATTATACACAAAGTAAGCATAACTCGATAGAACTTACGAGTAGAACTTCTAAGAGAAAAAAATACCTACTAAATTAAAAAGTTTTGGTTTAGTCCCTAGAATAGGTAAGTATGTTCAAAAATGTAAAACCTAATAGAATTTTCTGTACATTGTTCTAGATTTTTTACTGAATTGATTTATTTTTGACACCCGTGAGTTCATTAAAATACATTTTGTACTGTCAGTCCTCAACTTAGGATCAAAGTGGATATAAACCTCCAAAAAAATCCATTGTGGATCTTTTCACTGGATTTTAGTGGACGGAGGGGAATATCCCTCCTATTTTCAGTAAGCCATAATAAAGACAATGTCCGGAACAAATGTTCTCTTCTTTCTGTTACATAACTTTATTTTTCAAGGTTCAGCTACAACCGCGTGAAGTCTGTAATCGGATATTATCAAACGGCACATTGCAATTTACCTCCAAACTAGGTAAAGAGTGAATTAAAAATATTGATAATTAAAACTATTTAGTAATAAGAGCATTAATGGAATCGTTTTGAATACAATATCATACATTATTCTAAAGACATTAGAAATTATTATTAGGCAAATTGCATAACCAAAGTCACAGCAAATTCCATTTCTGATTTTTAAAAAGTGACGAAGCTCATCTAATCTACTTAATCACACGCCCAACTAAGCCTAAGTTATTAACTTAAATATTCATCATGAAATTAATTTGAGATTAAATTACATACAGTCTGTGCTGTGCTGAATAAGACGTGAAAGCAATTAATTTTCATTTCGAAAAGATTTAATTTCAAATAATTCTCAAAACTAGTTCTAATTTATCATAAATAATGGAGAAATTGTTTAATCAAAACCGGTCGAATAGTTATGAAAATAGAGCAATCAGTTTTGTTAAAAAAAACTACTTATTGTATTTTCTCTGCTGCTGGCTACAAATCTAGTTGATCCTCAGATAAAATATATCTACGTATATATCTTTTTATGTGATAATTAATCATAGATTATTGTGCTCTAAACGGAACATTGACAAATTCACTATACTTTGCAGAAGTCTCCGCGAATTTTTACTTTTTTCTAAAGTTTTACATTGAAAGCAAGTCGCAATGTGTCCGCAAAGACCTTTAAAACAAATGAACGGCGTACAGTATAAAGGAGACCTTTAATGAAGCCTCGGTTGTTCGGAAAATGAAATAATTGCGTATGCCCCTCTTGCTGGGCACGGGACGCGAACACCGACCTCTGGGTTTGTTTACCACTTGTACCGTTGGCGGAACGATGTGAATAAAACACAACTTCTAGCAAAGGGAGGATTAACAAATATCAAACATGCGCACGTAGGTATAAATTTGTTTAACAATTTCAGAAGTCTCCAGTCAAGTACGCTCGACGGGAAACTCATATGGGGCCAACGAACTATCAAACAAGTTAACTCAGTAGAAAGTTTGAACGAATATAAAATATGCAGTGGAGATGAATGTTAAAGAATTCAATGCGTGTAGAAATGTTATATTCAAAGAGAATAATTAAAGTAGCTAGATTTTTTTTTTCTTATTTTTAATTAACTTTTATGCCTTGGCACATGTCAGTTCCATCATACCCTAAACTAAAGTAGCTAGATATCTAATATATTTACTACACTACAATTAAGAGCATAGCATAAATCTATTATAAAGTTGCCATTATATTAATGTCAACTTCTGACATATGTGCAACATCTGATGCCAACTTCGGATTTTTATAACAGAGTTTAACAGAGCTGAGCTGTCTGAGCTACCGTCATAGTCTTGCAGTTCATACGCACTACCTTGACAAAGAGTAGCCGCTTGCAGTGCAATCAATAAGACACTTTATACCCCGAATCCGAAACCTACGGAATGAACTACTTACTTACTGAGATTTTTCCACTAAGTTAAGATGGGGCTCTTTAAGAAAGCTAGCTATCAATAGGATTCCGCAAGGTCGGCAGCGAACCCTCATCCCCCTTGGTGTAGGTGTCATGGGCGGCAGCGGTGACAGCCTGCCACCGCTTGTACAAAAAATATGACTAATAGTAAGTAGCGAGTACATTTTGACCGCACATTTGATTAAAGCACTTAATTCCAGGACATATTTTTTTATTTTTTTATATAGACTAGAGGGCGGACGAGCAAGCGGTCCCACGTGATGGTAAGTGTTACCGCCGCCCATGGACACCTGCAACACCAGGGGGCATGCGGGCGCGCCGCCGACCTTGCAAAATCCTATTCACAGCTCTCTTGAAGAACCCCATATCGTAGCTTAATGGAAAGACCTCTTGAGGCAGTTGATTGGAACACATAGTGGTTATTGGTCACAATCTTATCCAATTGCCGCTAGTGAACTTGTTATTATTGTTCTTCATTGAGCTTATAATGAATTGTTTCAATGAAACATTATAATATATCAGTAGTACAAAGGCAGATTTTCATATAAGAAATGTTACCTTTAATTAGGGTCCGGCAATCTTCATTTAATATAATAATAAAGTAAGAGGCAAAATATTTCTTTATAATTGAATACATCTTGCCTTAATAAGAAATTCTATGAAAGAACACGTCTAATGCTCGGAGCAGTATTTTTTCTTCTTGTGAAGCCACTTTATATTATACAATGATGATAGCCTAAGGGTATATATTCTTGACTCTTATTCGTGAGGTCATAGGTTCGAGCTCGTGCTCTACAACTTTTGTCTAAACATTCTTTTTCCAAAACATACGGAAAATATTGGCGTTTACTTTTCCGAATGGTGCGTGCCATCGGCCTTTTTTATTTATTATCAGCTCGTCGATGAAGAGAAACATCATGTGGAGCAAAAACACCACTTCAATAAGCCCACGTGGAGAATTACGGCCGATACTCCTAGTTCCCCTTGTGGGAAAATCCGTGCTTTACAGTGGGACGGTATAGGCTAATGTCGAGTGTGCTAGAGATAAGCTTTGCTTTATAGCATTTCCCAAACTACCCAAACTATGTGAATAATAATTAATGAATTAATAATTCCTAACTGGACGAGGTGGCGTAACAGCCGTTTGTAAGCGTAATGTTGAAGTTAAGTTTTGTAGTTCCATCTCTTCTAACTTTTACTTAGCGATAGATAAACTTGTACTACCTACCGTATGTATGCGAGCTTAACTCGACTAAAAGCTCATTATGGACTAAGCTAGGGTACAATCCTCAACTTAAAACCTTCTGAGAAAAAATAACTCAATTCTTGCTTCATCAATTTTAATCCAACTTCATATCACAGTAAAAACATTTCATATGAGAGGAATAAACAAAAAGATCAACGTTATATAAGGAGCATTCACCAGAAATAAATTTGAGTTTGAGTAAAAATAAGTTTGAGAAAAATAAATTGGATAGATGTTTTATAGCCTAATATCTAACGACATCGTGTATATATACGAACTTTTTTCTTGGGATTTTTTGAACGTTCACACCATCGTAATTTTAGAATTATACTAACCCGATTTAGCACATCTTTGAACTTAACCGAGCTATCGACCCAAACTACTTTTCTGTCAAATTTAATTTAAATCCTTTAAGAAAAACGTCATGCTGTCTATAAACTTTGTTAAACTTATCCTATAGGATACGTTATATCCTATAGAATATCCTATAGGATACACATATATGTGTATATAAACTTTGAAACCTGACTGCTATTTTGGATTCAGCTGGTTATTCTCAATTAAAATGTAGTGAAATTTTCGCGAATTTCGAAAATTGTGTCCTCCATAATAGGTTCTTAATAGGTTGTTTGAAATTTTCCTTAAAAGGATTTATTCTCATCGTCCCCGGTCCCCGTTACCAGGGATGTTGGGAAAGAAGTGTCATCGTCACAAGAATTACAAAAGAGTCCTCAAAAGAAATTTTATTTTGAATTCTCAAAATTAATTGCAAGACAGTTCATTTCACGTCGTAATTCGATACGATACGACAAGCACTCTGTGGAGGACAAGCATTTCCTCGATACGGAGGTGTCGCGCACTGTTCGGTCCAAAAAATATTTTATACCGCGAACCCGTAGGCTGTGGAACGAACTGCCTCAAGAGGTTTTTCCATTAAGCTACGATATGGGGTTCTTCAGGAGAGCTGTGAATAGGATTTTGCAAGGTCGGCGGCGCGCCCGCATCACCCCTGGTGTTGCAGGTGTCCATGGGCGGCGGTAACACTTACCATCACGTGGGACCGCTTGCTCGTTCGCCCACTAGTAGGTATATTAAATAAAAATAAAAATATGAACAATAAGCGTATACTTACAGCAAGGACACATAATATGCCCTGTGAGCAAATTTGCAAATAATAATTAAACTTCTACATTAGAATTATTATACCCGCTTATAAGTAAAATGTCCTAAATAAATAAAATATTTACCCACATAATTGTGAATGTTACTTCACGTGGTTAATATTAATGCGTTCCGTCCACTCGAACTCTGTGATTTACGTTTATTATGGTTTTAAAATTATGTATTTTAATGTATTTATCTTCTGTAATGGGTAATTACGTCATAATTACGCTTTTCATTTGGTAATGTTAATTAATGGGTATATTTTATACCTGAGTTGAAATGCGTGAGAAAATTTTCGCATTACAACATGTGGTATAATAAAAATACAGCAGATATTACTTCTAATAAACTCGAAAGAGAAATTAATAAGTAAATTAATTTTGTTAAATTCCCATATTGAGATAATAATATACGTATTCGTATTATACGATATTATTTTATTCCTGTGTTTTAAATGCGTGAGATAATTTCGTAATATAATATGTGGCATAGAAACTGAACTAGAGCACAGGTGTACTTGCAATAAGCTCGGAAAAAGTAATAAGTACATTAATTTGGTTAAATTCCCATATATGCAACCGGGGCTGGTTGCGTATATGGGAATTTAACAAACTTACAATTTAAATCATAATTTTAGTATTTAAATATATGGGAATTTTCAGTATCCACTGCTGTACACGGGCCTCCTCGTGCACATTGACTCGTGCGTGGGGAATGTAAGGCCTGCAAACGCCACGCTGGCCAAGCGGGTTGGCGAGTTCACTCTTTTAGAGGTGGTGTAGTTCCTCAGCGCTTGTGGAAGCCGCTATGTTATCCCTTAGTCGCCTTTTACGACACCTACGGGAAGAGTGGTGCTATTTTGTAGTCGGCCGACACCACACGGAACAAATTGACATATACTCGTAGGGATAACATATCTATTTCACAATTAGTCGTTACCTGTATATCATACATCAATATAATTATATTGATATCGACTAATTGTGAAATGGAGCCCCTGCAGATGAAAAATAACAAGAAAGTATGTAAAGGGATATTTTTTCTTTACATAATTTCTTCTTATTTTATTTCTGGGCTAACTACGTTTGTTTGCTTATCGTCGGGCCGACTGGTCCGTTTCTATTGTATTTCTTTTGGAAGGTTTGTATTTTTTAAAATAAAGTACAATCAGCAACACACTAATATACCCAAAACCATTACATTCTAGCGATTATTACTAGCGCTTAATAGTACCGATGAGTATAGGTTAACCTGTTGCTGTAGGTATGTTATGTTTGTACTCGTATTAGTACCGATATATCTCAATTCTCACGACTAAGGCTTTCCTATTTGACCGAAACATATGTAAGATACAAGTAAACCTATGTACCAATATAATTAATGATACGCGTAATCGATTACCAATAATCGGTTAATCGATGATGTGACTAATCTACTATAAGAAAGTGATAATTTTCAGAAATATATAATCGATTACGATTTAATTATAATCGATTAATCTAACCAAAAAGAAAAAATACTATTTTTTATTTTTTAATTTGTAGTTTTGACCAGAACGCTAATATTGTTTATTATAATATAGTTGTGATAACACGGAAACGGAGCTTCCTATTGTACGTTACACTGTTTCAACTCAATAATTGCTCCGCTTGTGAGTGACCGCGTCTACTTATACTTAAATGGTATGTTTATTTTACTTTTACTACATACCGTTACCAATAACAAACAATCTATAATCGTATAGATGAAACATTTTTTAATCTTCAGGCCATCAAAACTGAAAATGCAGGGTAGCTCGATTCAGGTGCCCGGAAGTGTATTTCTACGAACATGCAAATTACAATGTCAGAGGATGCGATGACAATGTGATGACTAATAATTAAGCGTAAAAAGAGTGTAGCATTTTTTTATTTAACCCTATATATTTATTTATCTATTCAGTGTAAAAATTCATAGATATCCAAAATATAAACATTTAGCGAATAGCATGTCTTTTTGATCAACGATTTAAAGAAATTTACTGATAGTGACTGGATGACAAAAGCGGTAAATCCTATGTGCTAAAAAGATTTAGGAGAAGCCTTTATTCAAGAGTGAAGCGATAAATCGACTTTATTATTTTTATAATGAAAGATATGGTTTGTTAAGTACGTATATATAAGTATTATATACAGGAGGTACAAATAACATATGAACTTTCACGAAATTAAACCGTCATAAAGTAGGATTAAAGCGACACAAACCGTATTTCAAATCAAATGCGGATCACTCAAAGCAAAAATATAAAGGGAAAACTCGCAAGGAACATGCAAATTAGTCGGCAACACCCCGTCATCAAAAGAACGGATCGTCTGAACACTCTTTTGGAGGCAGTCATGCGATTAATGTGGATTCAGACCGATACTCATGTAATATCTGTCTCTCTTCGCATTCCCTTCTATCGGGCCTTTTATATTTTAGAAGTTTCTGTTGCGTGCATAGCGAATTAGAGTTTATTATAAGAGAATTCGTTTTTTCTTAGGTTCTTGGTTCATTTTTAATTGATGTGTTTTGGTTTAAAGTTATTTTTCAAATTCTACACTATTCTCCCTACGTTTATGGTCAGTCAGTCAGTACTGGATATAGACATTAGCCATATGTGGTTTCAACAAGAAGGCGTCACGTGCCACAAAATATATGCAACAATGGATATTCTGCAAGAGGCTCCATTATCTCGCGAGGCGACGACATCAATCGTGTGATCTAACACCCTTGGACTTCTTCTTGTGGGATTACATTAAATCCCAGGTGTTTTCAAATCCAATTGAAAACAATTGATGCCTTAAAGGCCAACATCACCCCCGTCATTAATGATATCGACGATTTATGCGATACCTTCGCAATGACCTCCCGAATGCGCGTTATTCAATATCACATTCCATAACTAATGCTATAGATCGACCTTCCAAATAAACAAAAACATGGCGATATCGATTATACAGCTTGTTTAAAGCCCTTTTTACTGTTTTTACAAAGTTAACCTCCTAGTTCATCTTGTAAGTGCTTAACTGCCGAGGGGAATGTGTTACAAGCCCCATTTTGATAAAAATGTAAGTAAGCTTTAAAACGTTATATACCCCAACAACAGGCTAGCAAGATTGGAGCAGATTCATACACATGTCTTAATGATATATTTAAAGAAATCGACAGTTTATAAACATACTCGTATTATACTTAATTTACAACATGTATCAAAATTTCGCTCAAATACACGTACGAGAACTTGCTTAGGGTCGGTTTGGGTAAATTCCAAACTAATTTCACTAATCGGATAACAACCATTATCGGCGTACATTCCACTAAATTGTTCTACCCACACTTGGATGATCTGTTAAATTGATGTACGTTATACATTTCAGAGTAAACCGAAGGCACATAGAATAACAACCGTATAATATATACTACTACACGCCCTACTATACCATACCATCAGCTCAAGACTCTCCAATGCTGGACATAGCCCTCTCCCAAAGCTCCCCACCGCACAAGATCTTCGGCTCTGTTCATTCAACCACCACGGCGAACTTTTTCAACTCATTGGTCCTCCTTTTTTATAGAAAGAAGGGGCAAACGAGCATACAGTCCACCTATTGGTAAGTGGATACTGTCGCCCATGGACAGTAAGGACACCCGCGGTAAATGCCAACATTAGTCCGGAACGACAAATATTTGTCACGCCCCTGATGTGCTGTCTACCTTTGTTGGTGTAAGACAGGTAACGAGGCCAATGGAGTGCACCCAACAGCTGTTGGATTGCAGCGTGCACTCCCCCCCCCAATCAAACCTGGCCGGAGGGCGTCCCAAACTGCGCTTCCATTCGAGAATTCATCTATCGCATAGGGCATAGGTTGTCGGTCCTGTGACAAAAATGATCTGCCCATTATCACTTCAGCATGCTGATTCTGGGAGCTATATCGGTGACTCTCTTCGTTTCAGATTTTATCCCGCAAAGAAAACTCCGAGTATAACTCTCTTCATGGCTCGTTGAGCGACTTTGAACTTTTGAATCAAGCCTACCATCTCATGCGACGTTTCAGCACCGTACGTCATACTGTTACAGCGCAATGACAAATTTAACGTGACACAAAAATGTCTTACTAGTGTGCTTGATTAATACACTTGTTTAACAGGATTCAGAGCTTCTTCAACAAGTTGAAAACGTCTATCAAATGACGTGAATTACTTTTCTCGCTTATGTTAAATATGTTACTCATAAAGTGTTAATTAACATTCACACGCTATATTGATCTTTGTGATCTATAACTATGGTAGCAATTTACTTGAGGATTGTATCTTGCTTTGCTTTCATTCATAATCGGTGAAACTCTACCTGACCATTAATATAAATGTCGAAAAAACAATTCGTTCTGTTTTTAAATTACGAATGCTCCTCAAACATCGAAAGTTTGGCCGTCTGATACATGTGCACTGGAACTGTTGTTGAATTGTGTCGGAAAGTGCCTACTATAGTGCAGGTGCTGGCAACAGTTGAGCCCTGCAAAATATAAGCGACCTACTTTTTTCTGTTGAATATGATCAGGAGTTGCGACAGTGCCCCTGCCATAGGGAAGTTTCTAATAATCACAAAAATACATGTAGCCTGTGACCCTACAAGTTGCATCCCTCCCTGCCCCCCTGGCCCTACTTGATAAGTTAAACCTTTAAAAAATTGATAATATTAGTTTTACCCAAGTATTCTTCGATAGGTTTTAACTTACAATTTCGTCACGTCCGTCCGTATGTTCGTGTGTAATCATTCCTATTACTCTTTCATTTTATATCTAAGTATTATGACTAAATTTTATGAGAAGTTTTATATTGAAAATCCAAACACAGAAATGAAAAATTCGAATAAAACATTGAATCCCAAGTCATCAAGTAGGGTGTTTTTGGTAATAGATGATATTTTAGGCCATTGAAAGGGGAAAAGCGGAAAAGTGGGCGTTGGACACACACTATATTATTATTCAAAAAATATTCTTGACTTTCTGAGACATCATCATTTTCAGGGCCATAGGCAATTTTGGAAGAAGATATCTCACATATGAGCATCTACCCTCACATAGGCTATAGGTACATATCAAACTTTTTTAGTTACTTTCGCATGGTTAAACAGAAACAAATGAGCGTGGAATTGTCAATTATATATAGTTCCATGCACATAATTGTATAGTTGGTACAACTTTAGGAGGAGAGTCTATGCTGCATTCTCACAGCCGCTGGGCGCACTCGACCGGCCACGTTACGACAGAAGACTACCTTAAAATGTACAGCATTTCCTACTTTATCGTATTTCCCCCAATGTACATACGTATATCGGTAGTGAGTGAGATATGCCAGAGCCCGTTCCCACCCCATCTTATCCCTCCCCATTATCTCAATCCATTCCTTAATCTGCAAAGGTAGGTAGCGCATCCGGGGGCGTGCCAACGTTTGTCATTCTAGACTGATTTTGGCATGTTTCGCGAATGTCTGTGGACAACAGTATCTACTTACCACCAGGTGGACTGTATGATCGTCTGCCGCCTTTTTTCTATAAAAAAAATGATTTTACCATTTTTATTCCATTTTCGCCTTTATTTTGGCGCGCTAGGATAAGCCTGCGTTTCATGTGCGATATACAAATTGCTCGTTATCGTCGAGTAGGTAGTCGTTATGAATATTGAGTGGCACTCTTGGATCTACAATCGGAACCACTCTTTCACTAATCACTTTCAATCTTTGTAGTTTCACAATGCACACAGCTGTTATGGCGTGGTCAACCAGCCGCTTCACCTATAAATCAAGCTATGATCTTTGAAATTAAATTTTTCTTGTAAGGTTTATTTAAAAGTTTTCAAATTACATATGGTTTTATTATGTTGCTATGAGAATATTACTTTGTTTTGTCTTTGGTTTTGCTTAAATATCTTAATCTTAATTAATTAATTTATCTTATATAAACATTGTCAGAAATTGGAAAAATCTTTTACATTTCTCTCAAATATAGGTAGGTATATTACTTCTCTTTTGTATTAAATAGTAGCCCTATTGTGTCACCGTGATATCTTTTTACAGCTTATTATTAACTTTTCAATAGGCCACAAGTATATAATCGTCATAATAATCACATAATATAATAATCACAAGTATATAAGTATATCATAATATCAGCCTTGTTATAGATCAGAGCAAAACTTGCAAGATCAGAGCATTAAATTATGGAACCGGTACGGACCTTATTGAAGGATTATATGACGGTTTATCTCGTATAAGTAGGTATATATTCGATTTTAAATCAGTTATCTCAACAAATAGTTCTCATATTATAACGTATTATCAATATTATCAATCATATTATCAACATATTATCAATCAACTCTATCAAGGATTCACCTCTATCACGAGTCAGATTACGATAAATAAATAGTAATATATTATAACGGAAAAATCTATTGTTTGAGGCAATTTAATTTATAATCATCTTAATGAAGACAAGGAGCTTAGGATTTATTAATAGCCACCCTATACAAATGCTGTTTATATTTAATCGTTGCCTAACATTCTTTGTCATTTTCCAACCAGTTTTAAGTTCTAATCGCTAAAAAAACATAAGAGATCTCAAGAAGTGATTAATTGTAAATATGTGGCAAGAATTGTAAATATCTTGCCGCAAGGACTAAATTTGAACGAAGTGTTCAATATCGATCAATTTATATAGTATTGTTAACCTATATACTGAAAATTTCTTACCAACATTTTATTCATTTTAGAGGAAGTAAAATTTTAATATAAAATAATATAATTTTAACTTAATTCATTAATATAAAAATGCGTTAATAAAAAAGTATTATATAATTTTAACATTATATAGAATTACATTTATTATTAGAACAACTGCTATGTTTTATAGTTCATTAAAATATAATTATTTTAATACAAATGAATTAAGTAGGACCTAAATCTATTAAAAATAACTTATTTAAAACCAGACTATTCAAGAATAACTTAAATATAAAATATCTATAAATATAATCATAAACAAAAATAATCAAAATTAAAAGTTGAATTCATTATTTATTATATAAGGTGCTCAATATAGGTATATATACTATATACTATTGTTATCTATTAATATAAATTAATGTCAATGTAAATGTCATTTTAAACAGAGGTTATGTATACGTAGCTGATTAGATTATTACTATTCGAAGTTTATATTTTAAACACCGTTGTATGCCGTTTCCACAGTAAATTTATATGTAATTAATTTCTTCATTAGATGAGGACGCTTAATAATCCAAGACGCTAAAAGCAATAACATCCCCGTGTAATTAACCTCTTGTAATTTAGACACCTAATCAGGTTAACGCAGTATCCTTGCCAAGGATAATTAAGAAAACACCGAACATGTACAATGTACCAACTGAACAATGTACCCTTCAAATATTCATCGCTATTAAACATATTACAATTATGATTGTTGTTACATTACTTATATAACAATACTTACGTGTACAATTTTTTTTTTATAAACAACATACGGAAAATTTTGTTCCCATATTCTTCCGTATTCTGAATACGTCTGAATAAGTCATAAAACCCCAAAACTTAAAAAAAAAATTAAATACCGGTTCGTTAACAAATTAACTAATCCCTGATAATTGAAAAAAATATGCAAATAGTGTACATTTAATTTATCTTTACCTAATGCAAGTTTTATGTCATTCGCATTTTTAATAACGATACATAATATGTAGGTCTAAACTAGCTTGCTCTGTGTTGAGGGTCCTAGAGACACACAAAATCACTAAACAAACTACCAGGATCCCGAACAAATATTATATCTAAATGTTTAAGAACTGGTTTCGTAGGCCTAGAAATTCAACCCAGGAGTAAAACAAGCTTTCTGTCAATCGGTCGTTCGTTGAAGAAAAAAATCAGAACCACTTTATGTGAAAGAATTTACTTTATTCGTTTTTTAATTCCTTTACGTTAGAATTTCACTACATCTCAAAGATTCGTTTAATTCATTTTTTCGGTGATTCATAGATATGTTTAATTCATTAATCTCAGTACTAGAAGATTATTTTTGAGAATACGAGTACATTTTATTCGCGTTCGTCGTTTATTGGTTTCGCTCACTGCATTCACTGAGCTCACTGAATTATATGTTCGTGAACTAATAAAATTTGAAGTGTTTATGAACTCATTAGAACATCTTTGTAAAAAATTCATTTAGTGCATTCAAAATAAAATAATTCACCCCTAATATATTTGTATCAATCAGCCTATAACGTCCCACTGCAGGGTACAGACAGACCTCCCCTAGTAAATCGCTCGGAGGTTTCGGGCCGCAATCCACCACGCGGGCCCAGTGCGGATTGGTGGATCACATACTCCAATTTTTTTTTCATCTGGGGCATGCGTCACGTTGTTTTCCCTCAGCGCCGACCTAGTAACTATGTGCTGGTGAATATGCTGTCCTAACATTTTTTAATTAATTAAATATTTAATGGAAATTATATTGTAAAATTATATATTTCGTAATACGTTTAGGCACATTATTTCGGAATGGCTGTCGGTTAAAGCCGGTTTTGGCTTTGAATTGCTCTTCGTTGTAGGCTCAACGGTCATGAGACATACTAACAAGCATAATCCCTAAGCAGGCCCGGAGGTATTATTATGTGGAGTAGAATAAGTTGTGCCCAATATGCGCACTACCTATGGCGAGAAACTTCCGTTGTTGACCTACAAAAGGAGATTTAATTTCGAGTTCCTACTCGTATATGCAGGACGACTGTTAGTTTTTGAAGGCAACGATGCTCATGGATAATTTAAAAAGGAAAGTACCCATTTCACGCCGTCTCGATTATTGTGTACACTGATTAAATAATTCTGAAAAGTTTCTTTGAAAACTTTTGTTTTGACAAGCTTCATTTAGTCAAACTACATGTTAATTTACACCATGAACTTATCTCATATATATAGGCGATATAGGCCTCTCCCACAGACCACCACTACACACAATTCTCTTCTCTTCTCATCCTCTATGCTCTTCCAGCCACTAACGGCGACTTTAACCAAGTCTTCAGCTCACCTTGCAGAAGGACGTCCAACGCTACTTTTCTCGGTAATTTAAATTTAACTTAACAAAAAATTAACCGTCTAGGGCTGGGTTTAGAATAACAGCACCCCCATTTCTTCCCGTTAGTATTTTAAAAGGCGACTAAGGGATATCAAAGTCGCTACAACAAACTCCGAGGAATTCCTCAGAGAGGTGTAGGAAGTGATATATATATACCACCTCTAAAAAAGTGGACTTACCAACCTTCTTGGCTGGCGTAGCGCTTCAAGGCCATACATTCCTCGTGCACAAAGCAATGTGCTCGACGAGAACGATGTCCAGCAGTGGTTGAAAGAAAGGCTGGTTACGGTTATCAAAATAATACATTTTTTTTAAAGTAAGATCTATAGTTTGACTCAAGATGCCTAAAGTCCTAAGTCTTCTCACGTACTACTACTAAATACAATACAACGTTTCGGGATTAATCGATACATTTAAACTTTTTAAAATGATTTATGATTACTAAAATCTTTCCAGAATACGGTGAAATGTAGAAAACCCAATTAAAGTCGTATTCATAGTTCTGAGATTAGCAGAACTGAGCTAACAAATAAGCAAACATATGTTGTTTTCTGAGGATATTTCTCTGTGGTTACAATTGATGTTTCTGAAGCTTTATTTGTTTCAACAGACGCACAAAATTATGCCTCTTATCCTTTATCTATTTCGGTTTTATGACCAAACATGTACTATGATCTTCCTGTGTTTGCACTGAAGGTTTGTTATCGCGTGTATTTTATATTCGTAACAAAGGTTACGCACTCCGTTGTTTACATAATACTTACTTCACTTTATTTACTTACGGAGAAATTTGTGGCCATTGTCAGATGCTACAGAAAAGGGGCGAGAGTGCTCTTCGAGAGGGTTTGCCCTCAAAACTTTCTTCAAGTTTAGGGTGATTTGGCTGTATATGGAAGGTGAGTTTTCATGTGAAAAATAGGACGCCCTGCAAAATTCTCACACGTGTATCTAAATTGGTAAATATGATTTATTTTACCTTGAAATGTTTTCATTTCAAAGATTGCGTGGTTGAATATACAAATCTTAAAGTTTCAACTCGGTTATCCACAGTGGATGATCGTAGCCCTTTGAGTATCTACGGCTGGACATGGACCTCCTCAAGTGCATTGTTTTATGCATGTGGGATGTATGAATTCAAAACGCCACGCCACGCTAACCGGGTTGCCCAGTCCACACTTTTAGATGTGGTGTAGTTCCGCAAGTCTTACGGTAGCCGCTTAGTTATCCCTTATTCCCCTTTTACGACACTCATGGGAAGAGATGGGGAGATGGGTGAGAGAGTACTATTCTAAAGTCAGTCGACACTAAACGGTCAATTACCTGACATATACTTTATAGCATATTATCTGTCAATTGCTATCTACTATGTATACAGTTCTTTTTGTAGAAGATATGACATACGGACTAGCCTACTAGATGATAAATGGTCACCGCTGCCCATGGCAAGATGATGAATGATCACCATCAGTCATGGACACGGATTGGTGAGTCTACCTCTTTTAGAGTTGATATACTTTTTTAGACCTTGTGGTAGCGGCTTTGTTACCCCTTAGTCGCTTTTTACGAAGTTCTTTTTTAATTATGGAAAGAGATCGTGTGGTGCTATTCTCAAACTGACCACACAGCATATAACTAAATTATTAATTCATAAAAAAATTGGCCAATATTTTAATTTCGGCCAATATTTTAATTTAATCGTCCGGGTCGCAGGCAATTTTAACTTGTACTGTATACAGATATTAAACTGACACATAAAATAAAGCTAAACGCTTCGTCATCACAGTATACTTCTCGCGTGCCTCCTGTTACTCTTGCTAATGTGTGTTTCCAACATTTTTATAGCAGTTAGCGGGTAATAAATACCCGAACATACCCACAAAAGCCGCTGGAGGCTTACTTGCTGACATATTGTGGACGAAACTGTACAAAGTACGATATTTCTCTGGACGCTATGGGAATCACTACGAAATGATCAATTTAAAAGTTTACATATATAGATACAGAGGGAATCTCCCATTTGTGTACAATGAAAATAGATACAATTTGATAGTTTCATAACAGAAATTGATTCATCTGTGCCCTCTCCCCCAACCCCGTATCAAGTACAACAACCTTGTCATGATATGTTTCAAAATGAAAATACGACAAATATGGCATCATTCCTGTGCGATTGTTAGTCAAGATCGTAGTCTGAAATACGTCCGGTGTCCAGAGGCGTTCCACGGGGTTTCATTCTTGGACCCCTATAAAACATTCCTTTATAGTGCCGATATTGCCAAGTGTATTTATAATTGTGAACATCATCAATACGTATATGATCTGCAAATTTACTACTCATTCCAGCCAAATGATCTTGAATCTGCAGCTCAGAAAATTAATGAAGAACTCGATAACAAACTGGTATGTGTGTAATTCTCTAATCCTAAATCCGAGTAAATCAAAATACCTATTGTTGGGTTATAAAAATAAATTAGCAGCTATCCATTCCCAATCCATTCATGTCAAAATTGTCAATAAACCTATAGAACGCGTATTTGAGGCTCGTAATTTGGGCCTTAATATGGACTGTCATCTACGCTTTGAGAAACATATTGCAGAGGTTGTAAATCAATGTTTTTATCGCTTGAAAGTTCTTCGGAATTCGGAATTACTTAAGTGAGGAACTACGGATCAGACTAATTGAGTCAATCGTTTTATCTACACTTAAGTATTCTGATGTTGCTTACAGCCCGCGGTTGTATTCCAGAACGGAACGCTTGATTGAACGCGTGCAGAACGCACGTGCACGTTTCTGTTTTGATATTCCACCACGAAGCCATGTCACTCCGTATCTTAATAGACTTACCTTTTTAAAAATGAAAACGAGGAGGAAACTACATTTAAAAAATTTACTATGTATGACAAAATCACAACCGCTTAGCTGCTGCACCGACAAGGGAGCTTAGCTTGTCGTTAGCTTTTAAAACAAGGGAGTTGTTAGACAGTACCCCGGTCAAAGTTTTAGGCCACTCTCGTTACAGTCATTTGTTACTTTTTTATTTCCCAAAATTAAATCCCAACTAAAAAGGAAGCGGTTTTCGTCGCCGGAAGATGCGCTGGCTACGTTCGAAGATGCTGTGAAAGTGGTACCTGATGAAGAGTGGAAAAAAATGTTTTCAAAATTGGTTCAGACGCATGAAACTTTATATAGATGCAAGTGGAGAGTATTAAAAAAAAAATATAATAAAAAATTGGAACCCGTAGAGCATTTTTTTCTTTTTCGCAACACTTCCCGAGTTCCCCACGTACGTATAAATTTTCTGATTTCCACGATATAAAGACTATATATAATGGTTAGTGACATTGTCTCGCGAGCAAGTACTTAGGATGCATAAGTACGCGTGCGACTCCGAACTGTACCATTGAATTACTACTTAAGCATGGATTCCTACCGCACCCCAGTGAAGGAAAACTTCATGAGAAACGTCGGGTGAACCAAAGTCGAAAAAAATCAGTGGAAAAGTTTTATTTTTATAAAGTTATGAAGAATTGTTCAATATAATTCCCACCTCGGGTTCCTACAACCGCAATTCCCGTCACAGTAGTGCGGTCCATCCACATTTCCTCCATACGGAGATGTCGCGTACTGTTCGGTCCAAAAATCATATTTATACCGCGAAACCGTAGGCTGTGGAACGAACTGCCTCAAGAGGTCTTTCCATTAAGTGACGATATGGGGATATGTATGGGGATTAAAAATATGTAACACAAAATAGGATTTTCTATATTGCATCTCTCTTGCGGATGAAAAACTTTTACCGAATATGCAAATTCAACACATATTCATGCACAAGCGACCCGCGCATATGAAAACATGACAATTTTTATGTAGGCTATGAATCTGAAGGTAGGTATAGAGGTTTCCTTTGATCCGACAAATGAATGTTTTCACCAAGTGCACTTGTTGTGAATGTATTTTTATTTGAATTAAGTTTATCTGTTTCTTTATCGATTTGCCTTTGAGAACCCCGCAACGAATTTAGATGAACTTTGACGTAGACTACAAAAGTGTAAATTTTTAAGATAACAAATGTATCATCGAAATTAGTTTATGAGCATTGTACGGGCTATATTATCCCAAAATCGACAATCGATAGAATAGGCGAATCCTTGAGTGTAGTAGACCATTTACGTCGAAGTGCAGTGTGGGACGCCCTCCAACTTGAAGAACTTTGCCAGTAGTGTCTGGATGAGACAAGTGTAGTAGCAATCTTTAACACCTTAATACCTCTATCTAACAGTGTTGACATGGTGGTATAGTTTAAATGTCTCTATTAAATCCCAGTGAAAATGATTCAGTCAACTAATTGATCCGTGGCTAAATGTGTGATTATAATAGTTAAGTATGGTATCCCTATGTATAGTTAAGTATGGTATAGAATAAATCGGTCTCCATGACATATCATTGCAATTGACTAGCCGTTTTGTGAAAAACCACCTTTATTCTATCCATTGCACCCACTTAGTTTAACTAAACGTTCTGAACCTTAGCGATTTAATTTCGTCGTTCGGCGACCTTCGCAACATTCGTTTTATATATAATATAATTTCCACGCTCCCTATTATATATTGATCACTGACTGAGCACATGGGAGATTTATGTCTCACTTAGCATTTTAAATACCTATTCACAATCAAGGACAGGTCCAAATGACAAAAGGAATTAACCATATTTTTATTTTAAAAGTTACAGTTAATTTTATTTATTAATACAAAATGATATTGATTATTTTGTAACTTCAATCAATAATGGTTTGTCTGTTAGAATCTTACGATTCTTCTCTATTTTTTAGCTTAGTCTGATAAACAATTATTATTCACAAAACTATAAACTAAAAACGCATCGATAGATTGATGATAAGCTATTTATTGTATATCAATAAATACATGTTGCAAAAAGACAATTTAAATAAGTAACACGAAAAGGTCAATATGCGGCCTTATCGCCAAAGCGATCTCTTCCAGGCAACCTTTGCGTGGTAAGGAGAAAACGGATAACAATATCAATAGTAGATGGTGCAATTTTACATAATATCAAATGAACATAATATTACTTAATAATAGTAATATTTTAGAGATACACTTACTTAAGATGAATATAATACATAGATGCATACATACATACAAACATACATAAATATAATACATATATACACACAAACATAAATGTTTAATGTAATACAAATACATAATATGGGAAAATTCAAGGAATAAAAATAGTAAAGTGAGTACAGAACAAAGTAGATAAACAAGTACTGAATTACCGAATCGGATAATGCTCCTTGACTTCGCTCTTAAAACTATTTAACGTTTGAGCGCGTCTTGTAGTTAGAGGTAGCCATTCCATAACCGGACCGCTTTCACAGTGAAAGATCGTGAATAAAAAGTTGGTACATTGGTTACGCGCAGTTTTTTCGTTGGCTAGTTGACGGTTTTCAGGGGCCAGCATTGCTGTATTTGTACTGTATAGATACAAATAATGGATATACAATACATTTTCCTTACTGTATTGCTTTCTTTGTTGAAATATAACTGTGACAAATATATAGAATATAAATGTATGATAAGTTATTCATTACTGTTTTACGGCTTTCGATGTCTTAAAATAGACATAATTAAGTTATTCCGAGTATACTTTATGGTTACTTTTTGACGAGGGTTATAAATTAATAGAAAATTACATAATTACATCTACTCAAAGGGATTTTTGAAGAGCTCTTCATTATCGGCGTTCATTAACGGTATTCGCCAAAGTTCCACTGAAATTTTCGGCAGTCCGGAATAATTAAAAGAGTTCGGGCTGAACAGTTTCAAAGCCGATTTTCGTTGCGGAATATTTGCCGTAAATCTGGATCGGGCAACCATTTCATCCATCTGTGAGATGCTCCAGCCATTTATCTCCACAAATTGATGAAATTCATTTGAATATCAAATCTTTGATCTTTTCAATTCAGTCCTAAAAACCAAGTATTAGTCAACTTTGTTCAAAAACTATTCTTCTTTTATTTTCTTTATTTTTAAATTTATATATTTATTTTTTCCTATTTGACCTTTTTAAGCATTGTAACAATATTTTTTTGATTATCGGCCGCTAATGTAAACCTAAATTTCAATCCGCTCCAAAAGTGAAATGTTTGCGCTCTGACTAATTTTTGAGCGGTAAGGGTATGCTTATTGCACTCCAGTTAATCCTTCTGTATCAGTCAAGAACGTAAGAAAATGACATTTAGAGCGGATTTGAATTTAGGTTTGTATTAGCGATCAGTAAGGGTTCTTATAGCTTTAGTAGCATGAAATTCGTTAGTCGTTATAGTTAAAGTATTTGAAAGAAACACTGAAACATTGAACAAAATGCACTGAATTCGACTAAACTAAAACGCGCCTTAAGTGGAGATGGGCAGAACACGTGACCAGGCAGTAGAATGGTAGCGTTAGGTAGAAGACACTAACCAAGTAGTGGCTTCATGTTAAAGAAACAGTAGACTACCAGTCTGGTAATCGAACCACATTGCGTTATTGACGCCGAATCACTAGATAAGTGTGGCTCATGATCTTGCTCTATAAAGAAAGAATCCTGAGAAAGAAGTTGATGATTATTGCAAGTTAGATTGTGTGTACCGCATAAATTGAGCTATCTGGCAATCTAGCTTGTATAAATAACGTCTGTAAATAAATAAGTGGAAATAACGAAAATACTGAAGACGAGTGTTTACAGCAAATACAAATATTTACGTAGTAAATATCTCGTGCAATTTATTGCGAAACAGACAAATAGTTAAATTGTCGACGTCAACTTGATTTATTTTCGGATGGAAACTTTTAGTTTTTAAAAGCACAACAATAACAGAGAATGGTTTGGTTATTTGATCAACTATACGGTGTAATTGAGTTTTGTACGCCAATGTTTATGTCCATATGTTCAAAGGTGAGTGTTTTGTGCATTTTGATTGTAACCTTTGTGTGCGGATTAACATCACTCAAACAAACAAATTAAATCCTGGATCAAACGTTTTGAAGGCAATAATGAAAAAGTGACGTGCTGTCAAGATATCATTTGCGATTTCAGAACTAAAAAACAGGACACATTCTATAGGTATACTTCTGTTGGCCTAAATTGTACTAATTAATTGCATAAAGAATATGTTATAGCTGATACTCGGGAGTACGTAGGTATGTTTCGTACATTATGAAAACCCACAAATGATGTTATTGTAACAAAGAAAAAGTTTAAAAAGGTGTGCGATCTCATAAAGTACATTAAATTAAAATAGAACTTGAAAGTCCGACTTAAAATAGAACCTTATCAAAATATTCACAGACTCACTATGTAGTTATTCTGAGAGCCGACAAACTTTATTAAAATTGAGTTTGAAATTACATTGTAACTTAGCCAGGTAAAAAGTTTAAAGTGTTATGTATGCATCACACTTTATTCGGTCCGAGAGGTGTAGATTCCATAGCGTCTACTTTGAAAATCCTGGAACATTCTAAAACCGTTCTGGAACATTGTAACACTTTAATAAATACTCCAAATCTTGAGCATGGCGTGGCATTTGGTCGTTATATTTAACGGTTTAAGCACGACTGGGAACTAAACAAATAGAAGCGTGATGACAAAAATACATTAGCAGACGGATAGCGTTAGAAATTGTTATATTTCTACGAGACAAAGCCGAAATTTCTCCAATTGCACTTACAACAATAGCAAACTCTGGTTGTACATGTTATTAGGTTCAGAGTTAAGATGTTTTATGAGGAAACATTGTATTCATTGAGGAGGTTAACTGCGCCGTCGTGTGACAAAGGAAAAGTTTACGTTTTATATTATGTGGGGGTGAATTTATTCTCTTTGTGCCTTTTATGCTTTTTGTTTCCATAAGTAGTTCTATTATTAACTTATTACGTGAGCAGTTATTGTTTGTAGAAGACCATTGAAATGTTGTCGATCGCAGATGCCGTTTTACAATGGCTTTGACGGTGAAATGTAATACGTGCAATATAGTGATAGACGAACTGTTAGCATACATACAGAATAAAATTTCAATTATTGATGAAGACAGTTTGGTTAGAATATATGTATCATCTTTCAAAAGTGATGAAATCAAGCGATCTAAAACGTTACTTTTTGAATCGTTACCCACGGGTAAGCGCAAAATTTCACGTATAAAACAAGGAAAAGAGAACCGTGACCTACAAGATATTATATCTCTTTTCAAGGGATCTGATCCAGAAGTGATACCAGTGTTCGTAGCCCGTGATCTGGAAAAACTACCTCCAGTTACCTTTGATCATTTGGACGTGACAAAGCTTCTATAAGACTTGCTGATTGTTCAAACGGAATTAAATGACATCAAAACAAGATTTGTAACGTTGGACCAATTGGAAGAAATTAAAATGGAGATGAGAATGATTTCTACATCAGATCAGACGACTCCAAATCGTAATCGTGATATAAATATAAATACAAGATGTGGTGCATATTTGGATAGTAGCCCCATGGGACTATCGAACTTTAATCTGACGATAGCTGACAGAACCAGTAGTGCATTGAATACATCTTCTCCTAAAGAAATCAGCGGTGGATCATTGCTAATTGACCAGCAAACTACCCCCCGCCGTCCGAGCTGCAGGTACTCTGAGAATTCCTTGACTGAGAACGACGCGGAGGCAGTGAGCGGAGCGCCGCGCACACGCTGTGCGCCGTCGGCGGAGGCGGCGATGGGGGGAGTGAAGCCAAAGCTGGCCGCCCAAGAAACTGGTTTGCAAAGTGAGTCCGCCAAGAATCAGCTGATCAATATACAAGCTACAAATGGCGCGACAAACAATAATAAAACCAATCATATAAGGCGATCCTTTGCAGAAACATTGAAAAATGAGGGTGATTGGAAGGTAGTCAAGCAACGAAAACCTAAGAAAAAATACCGTTATCTCGTTCAAATAGGTATTTGCAGCGAAAGTGAAGGTAACTTTAAAGCCGCTGAAACGAAAGTGCCTATATTCATCACTAAAGTGCATAAAGATACGATGGAGCACGATATAACAGATTACATTAAAAAAAGACACAGGAAAATGTTCAACTAGAAAAAATTACTTTTAAGATAGACAAGAATTACAATGCATACAAGTTTTTCGTATCGGAACAGAAATTATCAATGTTCTTAAGTGACAAACTATGGCCGGAGGGCATTATTTTTCGACGCTTTGTGCACTTCAAGCATAAGCATAACATTGCGAATGGTGGTGACACTGCACTGTAGGCGGTCCTAAATAAACATAAATATGGATGGTCTCCTTATTAAATTAGTCAGTTTTAACTGTAAAAATGTAAAACGCTCAGTTGAAAATATTAGGCAATTATGTCTGTCCTGTCATCATATATAATTGCGTTACAAGAAACGTGGTTGCTGCCTGACGATATCTCGTTTCTCAGCACCAATGACGAGGATTTTGAGTGTACGGGTACTTCGGCGATGGACACGGCCGCCGGTGTGCTCCGCGGTCGGCCATACGGAGGAGTTGCGCTGCTGTGGAATAGGCGTGTCTTTCAAAATGTGTCGGTCGTGCAATGTGGTAATCCGCGTGTGTGTGCCATAAAAGTTGCTATGGGCCAAAGGTCGTGTTTAGTGTTCAGTGTTTACATGCCGACGGATAAATTGGACAACTTAACGGAATTCACGGATTGTCTCAGTTTGGTGAGTGCAATGCATGTTGTATTGTAAGCAATGACAGTATAGAGTCTGTTTACGTACTCGGCGACTTTAATGCCCATCCCACCGAATTATTTTATGATGAACTAACAGGTTTATGTAGTGACCTTGAATGGACTTGTGCAGACGTTGACAGATTAGGGATAGTGTCTGATACGTACACGTTCGTAAGTGACGCGAACTGGTCGAGGCGCTGGCTAGACCACTGTGTGGTCACCAAATCTGCTGTAGGGGTCTATTGTAAATATTTATGTACAGTATGATGTTATGTGGTCTGATCATTATCCTTTAATTATAGAAATTAATATAGATGTAATTAAACCTAAAATGTTAAATTATCATAATTTACTAGGAAACAAGGTTGTGTGGGGTGAGAGGAAACCCGAACAAATCGATTTATATTATATGGAGTGTCATGAAAGACTACGACAAATAAATTTTCCTAATGAGTTATGTGAATGTTGCGATTATATGTGTAATAATTTACATCACAGAATTATTATTGATAAGATTTACAATGATATAGTATTCGCCTTAAGCCAGGCGGCCACTATTAGTCATGCTGTAAAGCAATATAAAAAGAAAAAAACCTGTAGTCGGATGGAACAGGCATGTGAGTGAAGCTCACAGGGAGGCCAGGTATAGATTCCAGCTATGGGTATGGTATGGAAAACCAAAATCGGGTAGTATATATGACGAGATGAATGAATCCCGGAGAATTTTCAAGTCTCGTTTAAAATGGTGTCAGAACCATGAAGATCAGTTGAAAATGGACATTATCGCGTCGCACCACTCGAAACATAATTTCCGTAACTTTTGGAAGTCCACAAATAAGTTAAGCAGTAAACCGGGTCTCCCCGTGAGCGTAGAGGGTATCGGTGATCCTAAGCGTATAGCAGATCTGTTTAAGGATCACTTTGCTGTAAAATCACCATTGGGGCCATGCCAGTCAGTGTGTGATGCTGGGTCGTGGGGTCAGGAGCTGTCTACTAGATTTACAGCTAAAGATGTTAAAAAGGCTATAAGCTTCATGTCAGGAGGTAAGTCTCCTGGCCACGACGGTCTCAGCGTCGAACACCTTCGACATGCTGGCCCTCACCTACCAAGAGCGTTAGCCATGTTCTACGCTCTGTGTATAGGGCATTCGTACTTGCCTACCGAAATGACGAAAACTGTGGTGGTGCCAATTGTGAAAAATAAAACCGGTGATGTATGTGATAAAAGTAACTATAGACCAATCTCGCTAGCAACGATTGTTGCCAAAGTGTTTGACAGTCTGCTTAATTCACAACTGGACAAATATCTGAAATTACATGATAACCAGTTCGGTTTTAGACCGGGACTCTCTACAGAAACTGCCATCTTCTGTTTAAAGCGGGCTGTCAAGTACTATACTGACCGAAAAACACCTATTTATGCTTGTTTCCTCGATTTATCGAAGGCATTTGACCTGGTTTGCTGTGACATCTTGTGGCAGAAACTGGAAAGTATCAAGTGGCCAACAGAATTGAATAATATTTTTAAATACTGGTATGGGAGCCAGGTCAATGTCGTGAAATGGGCGAGTGCGTTTTCTGAGCCGTACGGGTTGGAGTGTGGGGTGAGACAGGGGGGGTTGACCTCACCTAAGCTCTTCAACTTGTACGTAAACGCACTTATAGAGGAGCTCAGCAGTACTCGTGTCGGCTGCCATATTGACAATGTGTGTGTGAACAATATTAGCTACGCGTACGACATGGTGCTGCTGAGTGCCTCTGTCTGTGGCCTTAGTAATTTGTTAGGCATCTGTGAAACATATGCTGCCAGTCATGGATTAAAATATAACGAAAACAAAAGTGAATGTATGGTCTTTCGGGCGAGAAACAAAGATCCACATGATGTTCCACCTATTAAACTGAAGGGAACCCCACTAAAGAGAGTAGAACAGTTTAAGTATCTCGGACATGTGGTAACCTCTGACCTGGGAGACGATGCAGACATTGAAAGGGAGTGCAGGGCGTTGTCTGTGAGAGCCAACATGATAGCTCGCAGGTTTGCTCGTTGCTCCACCGAAGTCAAGATCACTCTGTTTAGAGCTTTTTGCACATCTTTCTACACGAGCAGCCTGTGGGTTAATTATACCCAAAGACAGTATGGCGCCCTGCGCGTGCAATACAATAACGCATTCAGGATGCTGATGGGGTTGCCCCGATTTTGTAGCGCGTCGGGGATGTTCGCCGGGGCGCGGGTAGATTGTTTTTACGCGACCATGCGCAATCGGTGTGCATCCCTGATGCGCAGGGTCCGGGCCAGCGCCAACGGTATCCTGGAAATGTTTTCGAACAAGTTCGACTGTCAGTACATGCACCGTTGTTGTATGGTACATGTGCTGACAAATAAATTTGTATAATTTTAATTTTAATTTATATTTTGTTTATATTCTGTGTGCTACTAACTATAGGCTAAGAAATTTTTAAATTAAGTCTTACTAACAATAAAATATGATAAAAAAAATGTTATGATCCTGAGTTGGTCGATATAAATAAATAAATAAAAAAAAAAATTAACAATAAATTAGTCATGTTGCCGCGCGGCGGCTGATGTAGTAGAGGTATCGCTTAAAGTCGATTCCTGATTAGTTTTGAGTCTATGGTCATGGGTGCTCCGCACCCAATATTTACTTCTCGTGGGTGCTGGAGCCCTCAAGCACCCACGGAGTCGGCGCCCCTGGTCTTGACCTATATTTTACTTTCCCATGTCTACTGGAAGAAATCTCCGCAGGCTTGCTTGCGTTTTGTATTTGTTTGGTTTTCTAGCAACGCTATGTGTACAATAAATTATTAAATAAAATAAATAATAAAGAACTTTTAAAATATTCGTAATAATATCATACACCGTACCAAAAATTTGTCGTAAATATTGTATAATACCAGATTTTTCCACTTTTTCTTTTAAATAGCTGGAGGGCAGAGTTAATTAGTATGTCTTGTAATGTCTCGCATGCAACGTTTGATACTCGAGACACTTGAGTTGTAATTTGTCTGAAATGGTTCTTTAAAAAATCTTGAGATTTCCATTATTACTATTAAGGTATTGTTAACCGATATACTTACTAAAAGTTTTGAATATTTTATTTATTTAGCAGTAAATATATTTCATTTATAATTTTTATTTTTTTTATTTTTAACAGTTCTTATATCGTACACTGCTGAACGTGGGCTTCGTCATGTACCTACACTGTTATATTTATTTTATTAGATTCTCCAACAAGCTAGGTACCATACATTTGCATTATAACAATAAATTTTAATTACTTAATATTAACATATAGCAACTCGCTTACAAAAGAACAAATCACGCAATCATTGTTTTATATGAACAGGTGGACTGCATCACAGTTGGATAGGAAAAAGAGTCTAAATCTAAATAATTGCCATAAACAACTGACCATACACGACAACATCTCAAGAGTAGTATCAATAACAAGTTTTTGATACTACTCCTTTTCATCTTTGTTCTTATTAAATAATCTTCTTTTTTAAATCCAGGTAACGATCTCCCACATATATCTAACTGAGCTTCCCTCCACATGTAAGAAATGCATGGCCTTTAAACGCTTCGCTGGCCAAGAGTCCACTCGCTTAGATGTTGTGTGATTCCTCAGGGCTTGTGCTCAAGGCTTTGTTATCCCATAGTTGTCTTTTACGACACCCACGGGAAGAGATGCTACTATTATCAAGCCACACGGCCAAGGACCATGTGCTCATGAGATTATTTATTGCGAGTGAAGTAGATTCATGGTCATACCATACATAAACTCACCTGTACCTGTGTAATATGAATTAGATGTACTTTAATAGGTAAATAACTAGCTTTCAAACTAGAACGTTCTAGTGCTTCATTACATCTTCTCGTAAAGACTAAGTACTTAAAACTACATAAGTTTCCTGTCGAAGCAAGTCCAAGTTAGTAATGAGGTAATACAAAATTGATGAGAACTCGCTCTTCGATTTCTACGCGCAATAATGTTATCTAGAAAGTTCTGCACTTTATAAAGGTCCATAAGTGGTACAGACTTCGCTTCTGCCCGTGGGTTTGCTAGTTTTCCTAGAATTAGAATTTGATTTCGCATGGAGAATTCTTTTTTACCAAGTTGTCATACAAAATCCACTTAATTTTAAAAACAAACTAGGCATTTTGGAGGGTACGCTGCATTCCCGCAGCCGTTGGGCGCGCTCGATTGTGCACGTTACCCCTCTCTTACAGAAGACTACCTTGAAATTTACTTCCCATTTCATCTTATTTCCTCAATATGCGTGAGACAATGTGTCAATGTGTAGTGAGTGAGTTATGCCAGAGACCATTTCCATCACATCAAATCATATCCCTTCCCGTTTTCCCAACCCTTTCTCCAAATACATTCTAATATCTTCAGGTGCGCATCCGAGGGAGTGCCAACGTTTGTCATTCTGTACTGATGTTGGCATGTATCGCGGATGTCTATTAACACCATCTGGTGGACTGTATGCTCGTTTCTATAAAGAATAGTTTAAAATGTTCCGCTTAAAACAGTATAGTAACATATAGTAACATTGAAAAGCCTAACAAAATGGACTCATAAGCCCTATTATTTATTCTGTATCTGAGATCAGCGCAATGTTTTATGTCTGGACGGACAGACTTTGCCCTATATGTATATTGACCGACATTTCAGTACATTTAAATTTATGAAAAATGAACTTGAAAATTTATGCTGTTATTATTCCTTAAAATTTTAATAAAACTAAATTTTAATAATGGCCAACTGTTGTTAACACCCAAAACTTTAGAAATTGTAAAAAGTTGACTACTGTCAAGAAATTTTCAAAAAGTAAGACACGTTAAAGTATTACCATACTATATCATCACGCCGTGTCTCTCCACTGCTGGATATAGGCCTCTTCCAAGGCTCGCCACCACACACGGTCTTCTGCTCTTCTTACCCAGCTACTACCGGCGACTTTCTTTGACAGGATACGTATTCGATTTTGAAATTGTTTATTACATTTCAAAGAAAACTTGGCACTGGCGGGATGTGCTAATTGTACCATTTCTCATATATGACGAAGAAAAAATGAAATGTCGTCGGGTGAACACAGCATCTGCATCTTGCACCCACAATCCCCAAAAAAACTTTAATTATCATCGCTAATGAGGGGACAATAAAAATACAATGCTGCACAAAATGCAGCATAGCATAAATGAATTATGCCCGGTAGATTTATATCCAGTCGCTGCTAATTAAGACCAAGCTGACTTTGTGAACTGCGCCGCGAGAATCAAGCAACCTTTATTATTATATGGAGGCACTTTTATGTTTGCGAACTTCAAAGGGTTGCGGTTGAAATTGTTTTTCTTCTCTTCGTAAAACCTCAACCTTGAGTCTAAATTCCTTAGTACTTGTATAATATGTAAAACCATATTAACCTCAAATAAAATTTAATATAAAATAAAAATCATATAATACTACATGACACCATCAGTCTGTGTTAGCAATGGGCGATTGCGATTAGAATAATAACGGTAGGAATCGATTATAGTTTAAATTGTTTATTCGAGTGTCGACAACACCAAAAAAATAATCGAACGAATGACGTCCGAATGAAAAATTGAGGCCGAATGTAGTGCGTTAGTGACCGAATGAATTGGTGCTCATCATCCGTGCGTAAGTTTACCAGATATGATTACTTTACTTATTTTATTATTTTCAGATAATTTATTCAAACTTCAAATGTCCTATTAATATGCAGGAGACAATACTGTTCGATAACAATGACTTGATAAACACTAAAATAATATATATTATAGGATCTGTGCATCATACAACTCGGTTAATCGACCCGCCTCCCTTTATCGACCCGCCTTGATTAATCAACGCGTTTCATTCGTTTAAATAATGCAAAGGAATAACTTTAATAATCGAATAATTCTGTTATTTTCATTGCAATCGTGCATCGCTAGTCTGTGTATCTATCTCCACTATTGAATATTCAAGGCACGCCAACATATTATTAGGGTCATCCGTCTTCTCATAAAGCCACTTTCTTCAAGTTGTCACCGTACTAGGTTTGTAAAATTCGGTCACACTTCTGAATATATGTTAGACAGCAAAGGAGTCGCCGTAGTCGAAATCGACGTAGAGAACATCATCATCATAGATAGTCCATATGATAGGAGGTCGAAATCAAGTCCATATGATAGGGAGGTTCCGATCATAAGGACTTGATTTCGACCTTCTTAAGTTAAATGACATTAAGTGTTTCCGGCAAATTTTCTCTATTCTAAAACTCGTCTATAAATAATGAAAACCAAAAGAAGTATCTTGGATAGTTCCCCAAGGTTCATACAAATTGTTGGTGTACAGACTTTTTTTTGCGCTCCTGCCGGAACCCGGATCTGCCACGTTTTTGAAACGGCACGTATTTGTGTAGATAGACTGATTATTCTACTATTAAGGCAATTAAATATATTTATTACATTTAGTTTTATGAAATATGGAAACCAATATTTTGTGTGGATATTACTTTGATGTATTTTTTTATTCAGTGATTATAATTTCTTAGTGTAAAAAACTTGGATTCAAAATTGTATGTGCTGTTCATTTAAATTGTAGCGATAAATTAAGTTCTTATTGCATAAAAAAGAATAAAATCTTACCAGCCTACGTGTATGTTATAATTATAAAATAAGCCAAGCTTTATTGACAATTATTTACGGCTTTATTAATAATAATGCTTTATTAATAATTTTAATGAACTTGTACTTGTATCAGCCTAGAACGTCCCACTGCAGGGCATAGGCCTCCCCTAATAAATCACTGGTGGTTTTCAGGCCGTAATCCACCACGCGGGCCCAGTGCGGATTGGTGGATACTCCAGATTTTTTTTACGAAACGTTTTTTTTTATATGAAATGTAATTTTATTTGGTTGGAACATATACATTTAAAGCAGCTGTTAACAAATTCATATTGATAGACTGTTCCTCCGTTTATTGGTGTTCTAATATTTAGGTATGCGAATTTCTGGAGCATTCGAGTTTCCTCACGATGTTTTCCCTCACCGCCGAGCTAGTGACATTTTTTTAAAAATCCGTACTTAAGTAAGTAGTAACTCCGTGGTACGGGCGAAGGATTTGAACTCACGATCACACGAATGTGAATCAGTATAAGATACCCCTAGGCTATCACCGCTCAATGTAATCCAGTAGTACTAAATGAGACATAAAACAGATTAATTAGTCCGTGGATTTTCCCGCATCCACCCATTAACATGGCGACTGGTTCAGAGATAAGCAGTAAAACGCTTGGTAATGAGCTCGCATGGCCTAACTAACCGGCTGTAAATTTCAGAGGATTTTTCGCTTACGTTTGCTTCATTAAGCTACTGTAGTTACACAAGTGTTACGAAACAAAAACATATAATTTTTTTAATCAACCAAGAAACGTTTTTATTTATATAACGTAATTAATATGAATTAATAAGACATAATTTATTTGTCCAGTGGTTTAAGATACTCGAAAATATTCTCGTTGATAACTTAAGATATTAAAAATCAATCCGCGAAATGAACATGAAAATATCTTAAAAATATGATAGACCAAAGTTCTTTCTGTCCTCTTTTTAGTCAGCCTTTTTATCGCCTCACTGCAGAAACAGAGGTCTTCCCTAATGAATCACAATGGTGTTTCGGGTGTCGGTAAAGGCGACCAAGGGATAACAAAGCGGCTACCACGAGCACTGCGGAACTACACCCCCTCTAAAAGAGTGGACTCGGCAACATGTCTCGCCTACATTGTCTTATGCATGAGTATCCACTTTCAGTATCCACGTCCAGCAGTGGATACTGAAAGGGCTGGTTGTCATAGCAATAAAATATAAATAAACATAATACAGACATAATGTACATTACAACCACTCGTATGCGGTAAAGCAACAGTTCCCCGCTCGGAATATTGTAAGAAAAAGAAGTCGCATATTATTGGCTCAAATATTTTCAAACTCTAATTTAATAAATTTTCAAATGAAATTGATTTTAAAAAAAAAACATTTATTATACTCGTATTAACATCTTAGAGGCAGTTGTACCTATAATTAAAAATTGCATATTAAACACGTGTCGTTTATGTATGTTTATGAAATAGGTTCAGGAAAATATTAATTAAAGCTAAATTACTGAACGCACGTATAAGTACAGATAATTATCCTTGTTTGTTGTATAACTACGAATTAATAAGGTAACATATATTTGCTATATTTTCAGATATTATTGATGAGTACTCATGATTTAGATATTTTAAATAGATAATAATTAGTAGATAACAGAAAACAGCCCTTTGTTTCGTCCACTGCTGAACAAAGGTTTCCCCATATACCTTGTCGATCATGCCGGTTGGCGAGTCCACTCTTTTAGAGGTGGTGTAATTATTCAGGGCTTGTGGTACGAGCTCTGTTATTCTTTAGCAGCCTTTTACGACACCCACGGAAAAAGATTGGGTGATGATTTTCTAAAAACGGTCGACCCCATACGGCCTATAGATAACTACGTAACAGCAATTAGGCAGTTATCTAATTGTTGGGGACTCCTTGCCGCCATCTTTTTATTGCCGTTTTATATTTTAAATTTTTTTTTGTTTTTATAAAAATCTGTTGTCGTCTTATAAATAAAACCTGTCATCCTCAATTTGAGCTTTACATAGCAAATAAATATATCATCTCTTACCTTCACAAAACATTTTTATTCACCTTCCACCTTCAATACTAATAATTCAAAAGAAACCGACAGCAGACGCCAGTAGGAGGGAAATTTCGCTATTTTTAAAAAAAAGTGATGACAAAATTTACGTAGGTACGTGTTTTGATAGTGAGTGAGATATGCCAGAGCCCATTCCTATCCTATCCTATCTTTCCCACTTTCCCAACCCTTACTCCAAATACATTCCTATATCTTCAAAGGTAGGCTATATTCGAGGGCGTGCCAACATTTGTCATATCGAACTTATTTTGGCATGTATCGTGGATGTAAACAACGGCCGACACTATCAACTTGCCATCAGGTGGACTGCTAGCTCGTTTGCCGCCTTCTAACATTAAAGAAACTTATAGAACTTTACGAGCTTTACAACGAAATATAGGCCCGAATAAATAAAATATTTATATAAAATATTCTCGGTTTTAGAACGTGCCTTAGAAAGGTCTTAGAACTGTCTTAGTCGTGCCTCGTATCACCTTATATAGCACCTTACAATTAGTCAAAGACAAAAACGTTTTAAGTAACATCTGTTTATCTCACCCGTGATGTGTACGTATAAACGTCGAATTTTTTTCTAGGATTATTTGAAAAGTTTACACCGCTATAATTTTGAAACTACCGAACCGATTTGGCTCATCTTTTTTTTTATTCTTGACATCGTTCATATAAACTATTTCTCTGCCAAACTTAATTTCAATCGGGTAAAAAAACTAACAATATAATGCCTAAATTATAAATCTAACTACATAATTCCCTAACTTTGTATACCTTCACATAAGTATTTTTCACATATTTATTTTTGTATATAATAAAGGTGCCAGACGAGCAGACAGGCCGGGTTTACCTGGTTTACCTGGTGGTAAATGGACACAGCTGCCCATGGACATCTGCAATATATACCTACCAACATCAGTCCAAAATGACAAACATTGGAACGCCCTCGGATGTCCTGCCTACCTTTGGAAATTTAAGAATGGATTTGGAGAATGGGTTGGAAAAATGGAAAGGGATAGGATAAGATGGGATGGGAATGGGCTCTGGAATATCTCACTCATTACCGAAACACGTACATACATTGAGAGAATAGAATAAAGTGGGAAATGCAAAACATTATATGGTATGTGTTCTGTAAGGTCGGGGTAACGTGGCTAATCGAGTGACTATTGGATTGGAGCGTGCAGCGTCCCTCTTCAAAAACTGAGTATAAAACTGACTTCTTAAGCGTTAGTAGGATACGTATATTTTATATTAAATACCTAAATCGGATCTTCCAGATGTACCAAGTACAAAACATTTAGTTAGCTCTATTTTGTTGTAGCCTCGTAATTCCTCTCGAAAGAACTAAATCTTCACGGCTTTAAAGAAAATGTCCGCAGTGTAGGTACTGTACACTCGAACAAGAACATATTTTTATCCATGCCACTGCATTTGATACTCTAAATTAACATGGGTTAACATTTAAGGTATATTTTATCCCTATCCATAATAAAGCTCCTGAGGGAATCATCATTAAGTACGCATGTACAATATCAGCCGTTCCATAAAAAACACGGAATGGATTTTATTGATTTTTTATTGAAATTGATAAAAAAATTATTGATTATTACAGATCATTACGTTAACAAAGTCAAGTCTGTAACTAATAACGATTTCTTACTTTTATTAGTCTACTGAATTTAATAACCAACGTTAATATCTATCAATTCACTATAAATAAATATAATTACCTACTGATTTTTATTAGCATTTAAAGACGCAATACTTATGAATTTTGTAGCGTCCTGTAACTGCCGCTCCTGAACAGCGGTGACGCGTTCCCGTGTGTCACACAATACAATAGTACGCCCACAGCCCGTGACTGTATGCCTGTCACATACTTAGTAACTGCATAATATTTTATTGAATAATAATAATAATACATATGTAGTACCAACAAAAGAATACAACTATGAGGATAGTTCCCTTATCCTAATTAACATTTCTACCCTACCAATATTAATACTCTACTGTACGTGTGTGTCATCATTGTCAGTGTCAGTCTGGCATGAATTTTATTAGACTCATTACATCCTAACTTTGAATACCGGCTAATAGCCATACTTTACTTTCCGTGTGTTTTTTAGAAAATAATTGTCATATCACTGCTTAAGAATGCAAGGACTGTGGGCATCCGTTTATCAGATGTGAGTACCGATCTAATAATAAGAGACTAATTAACTAATCACACATTGAAGTCCAAACGTCCACACCAACGAAGTCGGGAGAACAACTAATTTATTTTGTAATTCTGCCAGGATATGCCAGAGCCAACATCCCATGTTATCCCCCCTATAATCGAATAAAAGAAGTTATATCTTGATTCCTTATTAGATCTTGATTCCCCATACTAATCCACTTCTTGAGGGGTTTCCTCGTCTCGTTATATTTCCTATTTTCCATTTTTCGAACTCTTTTTTCAAATTCATTCTAAAATCTCCAAAATTAGTCAGCTAAGACACAGATAAAGATAACACAGAACCGGATAAAGATGTTAAATGTGAAGACCATAATGAGAGTATACAAGTCTGGATCTTTCCGAAGATCTGTAGACAAGGAAACGAAAGAAACTAACTGATACTAACACGGTTACTGGTACAGTCAACATTCTGTAGCTAGTAGCTACCCACACTAGTTGATGTAGGATGTAAAGACGTAAGGGGAAGATAAATAGAAGTTGAAACTAACAAATTAAATTGTTCGTGAAGAGATGTGTTCAGAAAACTAATGCGTACCTTTGCAAGGAGGTGATTTGGTAAAAAATTCTGTCCGATGTCAGGGTTAAGACAATTTGGAAAATCAGGTTAGTATGAATTGGACATTATAAGAATGCTTAAATGTTTAGCAAATTTCATGTCAAGTCACTGTGAGTAACTATTTCCGGGATTATTGGGGCTTATATATATACTTTTGTTTATCGAACACGAGTCCAAAAAATATCTTTAATAGAACGCCAAATGAAACTAGTTCTGTGTAAACGCATATTGTTATGTGTGAATTCGAAGAAGAGTTTCCACAACAAAAACCGCAGTTGAAACTCGCGCTTTCTTTGCTATATGAGCCATGACGTCATTTCTCAGGAGATTCTGGTACCGAATAAAACAAGATTTTACCACATGAGTAAAAATGCGTACAGAATCCAAGCTTCATACAAATCTGGCGCAATCGGTACACTACCACATAGCATAGCTACTAATGAATATGTTTGTGTGACCGCTCTCACATGTTGTGTGTCTGTTGATTAGTTAGTTTAAAAAACAAAAGCGATATATATTTTGTAATCCATTATTATATGTTCCGTAATCCATGAATAGACGAGTAAATACCTCACGAAGCGCAAAATCAATTTCTCTGTAAGTAGCAAGTTACATTTCGCAAAGCTCTAAAGCTGATACCATGCAAGCACGTGTGTATCAACTTTGTTGTAGAACTTTTTACTCTGAAAAAGTTGTTCTATAATTCATTATATTTCCACATCGGTAATACTCTGTGCTTCAGGATTTTACTTAATTGCAGAGTATGGCTTCATGAAAACTTGTACTTTATATTTTTGGGTTTCGTATGTTATGTTTTTATAATATCTACAATTTGAATTGTGAAATGCAGTAGTTTTTGGGCAGGAAATCATTTGTCATTTAGTTTTTAACTCATCTGTCGCACTGAAAATGAAATTTACACGAAAGATTTCAGAGCGATTTCTTTATACGATTTTAAAAATTCGCTTTCTCCGCAAGAGTTCAGTCCTCGACTTCAAAATGCTTCTGGACCAGCACCACATTTGAATTATGTGAAGCGTCGCGTCGGTACGCTGAATTTAATCGTGGTGACGTTTCTCTTAGTGACGAGATTCGTGTAGGTCGCCAGTTTATTATTAATTTAGATATAGTAACCGACAATCTGAAGCCACTGTTAGTAAAAAAAATTAAGCCACTGGTAGGGTTGCTTCACGTGTATTTATTCTAAATATTCGAACGATAACAATTATACGTATTCTTACTATCATTTGATTATATTTTCAGTGCATTGATTCTTTTTTTATCATTGATTCATATATGTTGGTAGTACAGAGTGTATTAAGTGTAATAAGTGAAAACTTTAATATAACGTTAGTCAAAAGTTATTCGCGCCTATGAAAATACGAATCAAAAATATATTTTTTTCGGTGATCTTTGTACTAAGTCGTATACATTAACATGTTAATTACTCTCCTTTTTGGTCACGAGCGATGCTTGTAAATTTTTCGTTATAAAGGATACCATATTTACATAATTATATTTCTTTTCAAACGTCCATTTACATACTAAACTGGATGGCAAAAATTCCTGGTCGCTAATAAATGGCGTAATAGTTTCTTAAATACATAAGACTAATTTGCGAAACTATAGTATATTGTAGATGACTGATTAATATATATAAAAAAATGTGTAACACGTTCTGTACACTATATAACTTTAATTAAATACTAAAAAATAAGAAAATTTCGCTTCTAACTTATGACAACAAAAATACACTTCGCAGTAAATCTTAAAAAATAAAAGTTTTTTTGTCAATTTAATATTTTGTATTTCTTCCACGAGCCCGTATCACTTCAATAAGACGATGTGGCATGCTGTAAACCAAATTTTTAATACGATTTTGGTCTATGTTTGCCCATTCTTCTACTAGCGCATTCTTTAACTCGTGTAAGGTAACGGGAGCAGGAGAGCGTTGTCTCACGCATCTCCCGAGCTCGTCCCATGCATGTTCTATGGGATTTAAGTCTGGGCTGCGAGCTGGCCACTCCATGCAGGTAATACCGACGTCTTGACGTACGTATCTAATATCTATAAATTTAATGACATTTTATAGATAGTGAATAACAATTGTGTAATTAACATATGTAATTAGTATCCGCATATCTTGTGCACCCAATCCCGCAATTTAGTCTGCGGTCCACCGCTGACAACGGGCATGTTGGTTTACCATCTAATTTTCGTGACACAATATGTGTAATATACACTGGATCGCAAAAATTCCGGGTCGTAGAATGGAAATTGCACCTATATTCACTAAGAATGGACCAGCATGCTCATTTAAAATCTCTCCTACGTATCTGACAGCAGTCAGAGAACCGTTTTCTATGATCACTAACTCCATGCGATCCTCTGAAGATATCCCAGCCCAAACCATTATTGATCCTTCACCGAATGGCACCTTTTCTTCAAAACACGCTTGATGATACCGTTCTCCTGGCCGTCTAAATACTCTTCGTCTCCCGTCGTGCGTAAATAAACAAAATCTGGACTCATCGGAAAACATAACCTTGGACCAATCTTCATCTGTCCATCGGATGTGTTCTCGAGCAAACCGTAACCTGGCAACTCGATGTTCTCTGAGCAGTTTGGGGCCGTTTACTGGTCTATAAGGCTTTATATCAGCTTCACGAAGACGTCGCAGAATCGTATTAGAGCTCACATTGTTGTGGTGAATTTCTTGAAGACTGTTTCGGACCTGAACAGCCGTGAGATGTCGATTTCTTAACATAGTGCTGACGATGAATCGGTCTTCTCGTGTAGTTGTGCACCTTGGCCTGCCATTTCCTGGTCTCCTGATGATCATGCCGGTCTCTTGAAATCGCTGGAGTACTCTTTGGACCGTTGATAAAGATACTCCTACTGTTCTAGCAGTGCTACGCTGACTTCTTCCTTCTTGTACCATGGTAATAATCCGTGTACATTCTTCAGGTGATAACGACATGATATTGCATTGAATACTCTGATCAATCCAAGGAACCATTTATAAAGACAGCTCCGTTTGAAACAAAAGCAGAAAAAATATTCTTTTCCTAATTTTAATTTTTGATTTTTTTCAAAATGCAGAATATTTATTTTAAAATCTGTAACTTGTACAAATGAAACCTCTTTAGAGATTTAGAACAAGCATTAGTAACCTCCTTACTACATATTATTTATTCGAGCGATCTAGGTATATAATTTATAGAGATATCACGGTTTTTATTAGCGACCCGGAATTTTTGCAATCCAGTGTATTTGTTACATAATATTTATTACGTGGACATAGCAAAAAATTTTTACTTAGAAATAATCCTATCCTTTCACCATTCTCTGTTGGTCAGTGCGCTTTTGCTAGTTTCGTGGCCTGGGTTCGTGGTAAACAATTTTTTTTCTTTAAAAAAAGCCTTTTGCGTACGCAATGGGGTATTTGACTATTTGACAAGAAATCTATAAATAAAATCAGAATATCAGAATGTCACAAGCCGCACTTAAAGTCACAGGAAAAAAGGGATATAAGAAGTATAACAAGGGGTTTTCTCATTCCGTTGCAATTCCCTTGCGGAATGGAGTGGTATGTACCGTCAAGAATGTAATGTTTATTCCATTATGCTTTTCATTCGATGAGTAAAGGATAGAATAGGAAGGGATGTGAATGGGCTCTGAAATATCCCACTCATTTTACAAAAACGCGTAACATTCATACATACAGAAACATATATTAGGAAAATTTAAGGTCTTTCTTCAATATTAATCAATTTTGACATATCAATTTCAGGTACAGTCTATCTATCGTATAGTAAAGTTTAAATCTCTCTATCGAAATTGGTTCAGTACCTAATTAAAATATAGTGTACAAGCACAATTTTTTTGTGCTTATACACTATATTTTAATTTTATAATTATTCAGAATATTTTTTTCTGCAAGATGAAATTCGATGTTTATTACGGTTATGTTCAACGACAGAACTGACATGTGGCAAGGCATAAAAGTTCCTTAAAAATATGAAAAAAAAAATATGTTCATCAAAATATGCATAAGCAACACTTCACGCCAAAATTAAATTGCTTTTAGGAAAATATTACATTAAAAAAGTAAAGAAAATAAACCTAAATAACTGTTAGTACAGAATTATAAACGTCTACGAACAATTCAATAAAACAATTCAGTAACTCAAAATTAAGTTAACCTCAATATATTCAGGGTATCTAAATAAAGAGTCCACTGAAGATAACTAAAGTAACATCGAATACGTGTAGACCAAAATACTAGCGCATAATGTACCAAACTTGGGCAGATAGCCAGGCTACTTTTGTTCTGTAAAAACGTCCAATGCATAAGTAACATTCTCAAAAAAAACATCAAATATTACGAAAAGAGCCTTCGGGGCCATGAAATATTGAACGTATTTTTAAAGCCTCCGGGTCGACAGCTATAGTTAGTACATTCGGACGAGCATTTAAATAATTTCACGAACAAAAAGCTTCTCCTGCGGGAGTACGTTCCCTTGAATAAGTTAAAACGTTTCGTCGCCGGCGTTCGCGACCTCTATATTACGCGGACAGTTGGATGGACGAAGCAAGCTGTTACAAAGAGAAATCGCTGTAGCATGCACAATGTTTGGTAATCGGGGAGTGGCTTCACTTCGAACGCTTGTGGTGATGTATTTAATAGCTTTACCTATTTGTGTTTGAAGAGAGTAGATACGATAATTTTTAGAAATAACTACACAGTTTTTGGTAACTCTTCGAGAACCACACTATTGCAATATTGGTAACATTGTTTTTATGAATTTAGTACATACTTTTTCCTATGTATTAAATTCATAAAATATTTTTTAATAAAACATAAAGTAGGCCAGGAGCCTCCAAACTTTTTGTTACTGCACAATAGAACCTAACAAGGAGGCTCGTTTATAAATGAACACGAACAAAGTTCACATTCGTTTACTTTGAAATAAACAAAGTTCTTTCAAGTTCTTTTCCAGTATATACTCCTCTTATCTGCATACTCATTTCCTATTCGTCTTGCCTGTTCTTCTGCAAGAGTACGAGCAAGCATTCTACGATAGTTTGAAAAATAAATACAATTTAGATATACGTTTCCTAAAGTTTCAATACTTTTCCAAAAATATATTGATCAACCTAGTATATAGCATTTATTCTAAGAAGTATAAATGATGGATAACTCAGTGATTTCAACTGTCGATAGTACGCTCGGAAAAGAAACTGGTTTACCACCCTAAGACTGATAGTCCGTTGCACTTCATAAAACGATATGGGCTATTTTTGCTTACAGGAACAATTGGAATTTTAGTACTGCTTTCTTTTATCACTTATTGTAATGATGTCAATGATTTGCCGTGTGTTCTTATTGAATTAATGGAACTGATAGTAATATACCAAGGTAAATCTATTGATTTCCTTATTTTATTTATATACTTTATTGTACAAACAAATGATAAAAATAGTTACAAAAGAAAATATATACAAAAGGCGCGCTTATCCCGTTAGCAGATTTCTACCAGCAAACCTGCGAGAGCAATAGGTGAGCAATGAATAGTGACATAGCAGACATTGTGAGTACCTAAATACACTACTAGAAACACTACTTTTATAATACGATTATTATATACTAATAATATATTATTATACGAATACATATAAATATATACATACATACATACATTCATATTTTAAATATAACATAGATAACGTGTGCTCATTCACATGAGAGTGGCAGATAGTGCCTGCTTTAGGTGAGACATGAAGACAGCGATCGATGGACTGTCTTGTATCAGGGCATTATGCATTATGTATCGTATGTGTGTATTTTATCTTTAAAACTATGTTCTACTATTGAAACCAGTCACTTGATTCATTTTCATTTTATTACATTACACTAGTGACTCGATCTAAAACCGAAAAGTCTACAATGGTTCCAAACTAAACCAGCAATAAAAGAACAGGAAACGCCCTTGAATGACAATGTAATGACATAAATATCACATGTGAACATAACGATATTAATATACGGTGTAACTGCCGTTTGCTTCTATTAAGGCTTGCAGACGATCCCTCATTGACCCTACAAGCCGTGAGCAGATATCAGATCCCTGTATTTCTACCCATTTCTCATTACTATGGCATTCCGCTGCATCTCTTGTTCTTTCGTTACGGTTCTACCATTTTTGAACCATTAGGCAGTAGAGATTTTCAATTGGGTTTAGATCTGGAGATTTAGAGGGCGGGATTAACTTTATATTCGGATGTGCACTGAACCAGATAAACACTACTCTCGCCGTGTGCAAAGAAATTTTGTAAGAATTTGTCTTGTAAGAAATCAAACTGTGATATTTCATTATTTTTTTTAACATTAAATTTTGTCGTACATCGACATAATTCAAAGCCGTTGTTCGTGGAGCTAGGTATTCACATCGCATTAATCTTCTGTTAACATTCGAGGTTACAGGCCTATAACCGCTTCGTCTATGATCCATCAAATTTCCCTCCTTGCCTTCCCGAATAATCCAAATACGAACAGTCTATCTCTAAAAGTAAAAATAAAATAAGTAACAGATACAGTATCTATTAAACAATTATTTGTGCCCTCTCGGGAACGGACAATTTGCGGGGCATTGTAATTATTTTATTTTCCCTTGGAGGAGAAAATTAAAATTGCAAAAATATGTTACACATCTCCTTATTAAATTTTCCTTATTTTCCTTTTTAAATTAGGAACTAGAAGGTGAAATAAAACTTTTTTTCGTTTTAAATCTAAATAGGTTGTAATGGCTTTCAGCAAAATGTTAGATTATGTATTATAGAAAATAATAAACTAATGCTTTGATAACAAAGATCTAAATAAAGTAACATTTTTAAATTGTAAATGACTATTTATTAGCTTGCAGTCAACTACGCGTAGGTACTAGTACGCATCTCTTTCAGTATCAGAATCCAGTTTCAAAGGTTGAATCTTAGAGATATTTTCAGGAGTTAGAACATGCTTTAAAAACTGGTAAAGCACTTTCTTGGCCTAAATTACCTAATTAAATACATTATTTAGTATCCTTTTCGCATGTAGCAGTCGAATCACTCTCGATTAGTCCTAATGTAGACTTTTGACAAATTGACAAAAGAGCCAATGAGTGCTTATTGGATTGAATATTTAATTTGAAACGGCATAATTTGAATCACAACTACTGCGACACGATTTTCCCGATTCAATTTTCAAGTTTCTTATTAAGTCTACAAATCTGTAGCATTATTCAGTTTCTTCTCACAGGCTTGCTAGGTACATTTAATAATTATATTTTACATAACATTTATACCATTTTTATAACAACAGTATTAGCATCATGTAGAAAATTCTGGGAGCTTTTCAATGAAACAGTATTTCAATATTATTGTAAGCATGAAAACCACGATCGCAAACATATACAAAATTTTCAACGAAATGGTTATAACAATATTTCTACACAAAACACGCCTAAAATACAAAATATTAACAAAATATAGCTCCATCATAATAATGGCGGCACGCGCCAGGTATCGCGCTGCGTTCAATTATTATTATATATTTTTTATATGAAGACTGCAAAGGTTTATGTTATACAGCCGAAACTACAAAGATTTTTATACAAATTCTAAATAGATGAGTGACACTGAAAGTTTTTAGAATCTCAAAAATGAATCAAATATAAAGATGGAAGTTGTTGTCGAAGTATTCTCCGCGACATTCGATACACTTTCTCATGCGATGAAACCATTGTGTGAAGCATTCAGCCCACCCTTCTTTAGGCACCTCTTCAACAGCCGTTTGGAAGGCTGTTACTGCCCCATCTGCATTCATAAAACGTATTCTTTTGAGTTCCTTAATTTTAGGGAATAAATAAAAATCACAGGGCGCAAAATCGGGACTGAATGGCGGATGACCCATGAACTCTACATTTACTGTACTCAAAAATTGCTTCGTTACTCTGGCGGAGTGAGCCGGGGCAATGTCGTGATTGACAATTATCCTGCTTCGCGGCATCGTCTTTGACTTTTCCAAAACAGAAAGCAAGCAGCTGTTCACATACCTGTCCGCAGTTACTGTTCTTTTATTTTCTAAGTAGTAGTAAAGTAGCCCGATCTGATAAAGAAGGAGGCAGTCATCTTCTTTTCGGCACTTCACTTTCATCGGCAGCTTTTCGAAAGAAACTTTTATCACTTGTTACTATATCGCAAACAGTATTCGATTAAACATTGTCGAATTTTTCAAGTATTTGGAGACACCATTCCACACGGCAGTGTTTTCGAGCTTTTCTCAAATTGTGAGGAATCCTTGCCCTCCTTTCCTTTCCTTTCAAACTTTCCTTGCCCGTAGGTAATCGTGTAAAATATTTTGAAATTGACTCATACTAATACCAAATGATGCCCGTATCTACTGATATGTTGTTCGTCTGCTTCAGTCATGAGCCGCACAGTTTTGATGTTTTCTTCTGTCGCCGTCACAGGACGCCCTTCTCTAACGCTGTCACTAAGGGGGGTACGACCACGTTTCAGTTCATTGAACCAGTTCTAAACAGTGGCACTGGACGGGGCATCATCACTTTGGTTATAACTTTCATTGTTTTTGGTTTAGACCGCAACGAAAGTCATTAAAAATCATTTAACGAAAATGTGCTCTTGTTAAATTATTTTTTCCGCAAACACTTAATCTTTTAGATTGCCACCAGAAATAAAAACACAAATTACAGCTTTAAAAATTTAATAGCGTTCGACAAGCAACGCGTTCCATTTTCAAAAATTCTAATTTGTTTTTTTCTATCATATTATGCAGTAGCCAGATTTAGTTTTAAACTTTTAGTTTGTCCTATCGTATGTATAAAGAAAAACATTAAATAAATTAAATGGAACTGCTTTATTCAGACATTTAGTTTTAATAAGTTTGTTTATTTGTTTTACTCAACATAATTTACAATAAATTTTACATAATTTTGTGTTTATATCTAGAAATCACTATAAAGTGCGCTGTACAAGTTAGGGTTTAAGATTTTATTATTACAGAGTGCGTCTTACATGATATTTTTAATTATAAAAATATTATCACAAAGTGAGACATTCTCACATATTCCCAACAGAGAGTGTAAAAAGATAATATTACTTGTCAAAAACGAGATAACTTTATACATGGTATACAGTATTCAGGTATATTGTGGTAGTCCTCTAGGTTTGTAATTCAGTTCCGCATGCTTGATTTATTCATATTGGCGTATGATAAGGTAGCCGGGGGGGTCAGGTGCACGCTGAGTCAGCTACACAACGATAGCTGAAATAAAAAACAAGGAGCATTTCAAAACTTCAGTGAAATAATCCCTGATTCAACACAAAGGCAAATTGAACAAAAACCGATCTCGCCTCTCACATTTCCATTTTACTTAGATGATATACCCACTGCTAGTGATAAGGTGAATGTATCGCAGCGGGATTAATTATTAGTGTATGTAAAAGCATCCTTTTCTAATATATTAATTTATGTGAATGTATATTTGACTTTATAATGTATTAATGTGATGTGTAAATAATTATATTAATATCTTAATTACATTATGAAGTTTTATTTTAATGATTTTACTCAAACCTTATAACATAATGATTATGGGATATATTTGTACGCCTTACGGCAGAACTAGTACGTTCACAAATAAACAGATTTGATTTGATTTGACGGAAAAAACACGGGATGTGATGAGAATACCCTAGTAATTTGGCAATGGGATGTGATATGCTATATATAATACGTTACATATTACCTTGATATCATCCTTGTAACGTCCCACTGCAGGACACAGGCCTCGCCTAGTAAATCACGAGGAGATTCGGGTCATACGTAATCCACCACACCAGTACGGATTGGTGGATACACATTAAACTATTGTAAAGAAACTTCCATCTTCTACGATAACACTATAGAGAAAATATAGTTTAGCAACGTCTTAATCCTACGTCTTCTTTCATTGACAGCTTACGATAGAATGACCCCACGAATGAGTCTGACCAGGTTTTTTTTTTTTTTTTTTTTTTTTTATGTATGAATTCGGCATACGAGCATACAGTCCACCTGATGGTAAGTGGATACTGTCGCCCATAGACATCCGCGATACATGCCAACATTAGTCCAAAATGAGAAACGTTGGCATGCCCCGGGATGCGCTGCCTACCTTTGGAGATATAGGAATGGATTTGGAGAAAGGGTTGAGAAAATGGGGAGGGATAGGATGGGATGGGAATGGGCTCTGGCACATCTCACTTACTACCGAAACACGTACGTACATTAGGGAAATACGATAAAATGGGAAAGGTTATAATCCAGTTCCTATTTTTTCCAGTCACTGACATTTGTTAGTGTTGTCATTATAATGAACGATATTCCACAATAATTATTAACGATAAAAAGAACCATGTTGCACAATGTTTGCACAATGTTTTCTTTCACTGTCGAGCTAGTGATTTTCTTTACAAATTCGTACTTAAGTGGCAACTGACCCTCGTACAAACTGGGCTGCGGGCGCGTTTATCACTTAAAGGGCAAGTAAGGTGGAATTACCTCCACCTTAAGGTAGATGTATCAGTAAGGTATGGTGAGGGGATCTCAACTCGCATTGGTGATGTCGTGAGATCAAATTCTCGGCGTGTACCACTGTTTCAACTGGTTTAGGTGGCAAATGGCCCGCGTATAAACTGGGCCGCGGGCGTGTTTGCTACTTTTGAAATTACTGGTAAACTAGGCCGGAAGCAATTTAAAAAGTGGGCCAGTTTATTACTTACTAAACAGACAGGGGGAGAACTATTACCATTTCTTTATTCTTTATTACCATTTATCCTTACACTTGTCCCTTTTCAAGACTATTGTTAGTAACGTAAGTGCAGTAAGTTGTAAGGTATTAGTAGTACCTTACTACGACAAAAAAAATCAGGAAATTGAAAGCACAAACTATATAAAAAAGAATATAGAGTGTTTTAGAACAGTACTGTAAACAATTTAACTGGCAGTTGCTATTAACTACATAGCAGTCAGAGAGAGTGCCACAATAATAAAATGTAAATGTATCTAAATTGGCAGCGCTCGACGGTACAAAACATAGGTTCAGTGATTCTACATAATACAGATTATGTATTGTATAAATTTGACTTGGTTTGTTAACCATAAGAATAACAAAGCGTGCTAACAAGAATTCAAACTGTAACGCGTTTACTATAAGCTAGTTTGAACTAACTGAAGTGGCACATGTTTTCAAAGGGCGTGACTCCTGTTGTACTCTCGTATGACATTATCTTACGAAGCGACTTACATTTGACTTTAACTTGTCATTTCAAATTAATATGTAGTAGACAAGTACAGACAAATCTATTAATTTAAGTCACTAAAATTGTACACAATATTTACTTCGTCTTTCAAAGTACGACAATAAAAAATCACAAATATTAAAAAGATTTAAGTTCAAATTAAATTCTTAGTCGAGTATTCAAGGAATTTTTTCACTAAATCTTCTACTACTCATTTTCATTCATCAAAGGTTTTATCCGACGCTGTCACTGGAAATATTGAATGCCAGTGCCTTCTTCAAAGAAATCTTTCAAAGTAAAAATTCTTATAAAATAAATTGTGAATAATCACTTTGAAGACCCGTAACTGACAAACACAAGAATGATTGGTCAAAATTTTGGAATGGAACTGATTAGCTTAATGAAGCACGTTAAGTGATCAATCAAATCCGTCACTGGTGATTAATGGCTACATTAGAAGACTGCCAAGAAACACATAGAAGTTGTGGTACACTCGCGAAGTTGTTGATGTTTCAAACATCAGTAACAGCCACCTGAGCTCATGAAATGTTGCCAACATTAAGTACGTGAGCGAAAACATTTTTAAACCCTAGTTTATTGATAACATACTTCCCCCATTCTTCCATTTACTTGATGATCGTAATAAATTTCCTCTACCAACATTTTTCTTACATATTTCAATAAAAAGTCAATACGTTTCATGACTTTTAGATTTAAAAGGAATGTAAAATTCGAGGGTAAAAATTTTCACCGGGACTTCGTATGAATTTTTTGAAAAGTGCAGCTGCCTCTATGATTCTAATTTAAATGCAAAGCTTTGAAATTGAATTTCACACCGCAATCCATTCATTTATGGATTTTTCCTTTTATTGTTCGGTATAAATCGTATGTTAAGACGCCTAAGAATATAATAAACGCCTAGGGAAAAGCAAGGGATTTCTTAAATAGTAAAAGCAAGGTAAACTTATGAAGTACTCATAGTTTACCTATTTATTTACCTAGTTACCTATCTAAGTTAGATTTAGAATAGTTAGATTAGTTTACCTATCTAACGCGAATGTTCACCTTATTTATTTTACTCGACGTTTTACGATCTGACTTTGTTGGTTGGTGGTGCACCAATCATGGTTGGTGCAACCCAACCGAAACGTCGAGTAAAATAAATAAGGTAAATATGTGTGAGAAACGCGAAAATCTCAAATGTTTTACAAATCAAACCTTATTTCCAAATTCATTACTAAATCTCCAAAGGGGCTTGCCAACGTTTGTCATACTTGACTGAGGTTGGCATGTATCGTGGATGTCCATAGGCGGCTGTATCCACTAATGCTCGTATGCTCGTATAGATTGTATGCTCGTCTGCCGCCTTATTTCTATAAAAAATATTGAGTAGCTACCTACTCAATCGATCAATTGGTGTGATTCAGCGTGTGCTAAAACCGAATTAATAAATAATTCGTCAATATTTATGCATTAAAAAGGTTTTAAATATATGTTTACCTACTTTCTTTTACATAACTCGTATAATAGATGCGAGAAATGCGAAAGACAATGTTCCTGGTCAATATTGTGTATTATTAACTTTATATTTGTATTTTGGAGAAGTAGAATCGTACAATAAGTAATTGTTAGTAATAGCTACTTAGTATTTAAAGTTATAACTCTCTGTGTACTTACACAGTAGGTATCTACACTAGGGATATGTTATGACTAAAAATATTTGTTAACCATATTTTATTTAAATAATTGGACTTTTTCAGTCGCGTTTTGAAAAGACAGGAAAATTTATTCGCTGTATTCGCATTCATGTATCATTATTTAATGTATTATTTATTACCAGTGGGAAGATTCATTTCGTTTTATGAATAAGTACAGAATTCAACAGCCAATCAAATATTGACTTACGTACTATGGAATATTTCACTTAAATAAACTCAGTTGTTAAATTTCCATTATCATTATCCGCATTTGTGTTCATTGAACAGTATTTAGTCAATTTACCATTTACGCCCGACTAATTCTGGGATTAAAATAATATGTCATTTTACTTCGTATCGACTACGATTACGAGTATAGTTGTAGCAACTGAGAACGCTCGCGGACCTTGCATATATGGATAAATGTACGTATAAGCGAAAAACAACTTTCGTCTCAATATATTTAAATTTAAATGATAAATGATAACATATGAAAGATATGTTTCTTATATAAAAAAGGATTTTATAGACGAGTGGACAGTTCGCCTGGTCGTAAGTGGATACAGTCTGCCATGGATGCGATACATGGCAACATGAGTCCAGAAGAACGAACGTTGGCACGCTCCCGGATACACTACCTTCATTTCGATATTTAGAAATGGATTAAGAGAAAGGATTGAGTAAATGGTGAGGGATAGGATGGGATGGGAATAGGCTCTAGTATGTCTCACTCACTACCGAAACACGTATCTACGTACATTAGTATCTATGGTAATATTCTGTGAGGTTGAAGTAACGCGGACAGTCGAGTGCGCCCAGTGTTTATGGGATTGTAATCCTAATAATGTGAAGGATACAGACAATAAACCTAACTTTTTTACTTTATATTTATATAAACTTATATACCGTTAAACTTTATCTTTTATTATATATTTTTTTACAAATAGGTACGAATAGATAGATACTTTAAATACGAATAACAATAAATTAATTAGGTACTATTTATTTACTGATAATACTGATAATTTTATTTACTGATAATTTTACGACCACAGTCGTCAAGGGCCTCATTCACCCCAACCCATCATCCCTCACCCCTCATTCGATATATCTGAAAAAACTACCAAATGCATAAAGCTGATAAAAACAATTAAACAGTGAAGCCATTTTTTGTAACGTACACTGGAAATTTTTCATTACATTTAATTTGATAATATTATTGGAAATTTGACTGGGATTACGATTAGACGGGTAACTCATTCATTTTTAGAACTCGCTTTTAATGAATTTTATAGTTTTTTGTGCGCTCGTGAGTGCAATAACTATACCAAACATTAGGTATTCGAACTACGCACACACTTCAGTGATTTGTCACGCGACAACGTTCATCAAGCTGAGGTAAGCGACCTTAGGGCTCCTGCAAACAGAGCATATCGTTCGTTATCGATTACAAGGCAGCTAACAATGACATTAAACTCTCAATCACTTAAAAACGAACGCATGAGATTCTTCATTAAGAAACTGAATTTATTTGATGCCATACAACTGACACGCAGTTAAAAGAAATTAGATTTCACTCTCACAGAGGGTTTAGGTATTATGCACTGCCACTGTTAGATTGCAGCGTGCACCCTCCCCCTCCAAAAGATATGCAGAGAGTTAGCTATAACAAAAGGCTATAATTTAATTTAATGCAGTTTATAATTTAATCAATAATGACTGTATTTAAAAAAAAAATGCTGTGCCCTTACAGGGTGTTGTATGTCATTAGATGTAAATTTAATGCTACCTACAACATGCAATAAATAAATAAAGGCGCATTTATATATTGTCTACCCGGTACGGTCACATTATTAAAAAATCACAGTTGATGGACGACTGCGTCGAGACAAATCAATTAATCATTGCGTTTAGTAGGCGAAACGAGGGTCTTGAATAGTGATTTACCAGTGCTCGATCGTGATAAAGGCAGTCTTAGGAGGCATTTATTTCTTTTTACATTCTACAAGTATTTATTAGGATACGGCCTTCACGAGTGTATTAACCTACATGACCACACCGGCCTACACTGTAGTACCTATCTAATATATACGTAATTTGTAAAATGTTTCACCTTTGCTTCCAGTAATTTAACTGTGTATTATAGTTGAACAAATATACACCGCCGGGACGCCAATATACAATCGGCCGCAGTTTTTTCGCTTGGTTTGTAATCAACCTATAACCATGTCGCGATGCGGTCGAGTTATAAATTAGCCCAAATTGAGACAGCTCGCTGTGTCCAGGTGACATAATTCAATTAGATTGCAAACCATTTATTAGGAGCTGGAGTAAGCGCAGTCACTGCTCACGTTGCTGTATCACTTTCCTCTTAATTTTATTTAGATTAACAGTCTATAACCGCATGTTTATAACGTTAACTCTTGTCAAACATGCCAAGCGTATCTTAAGGACATTTCGAATAAATCTATTAAAGGGATTTTAGGTGGAAATCACGAATATAAAATTTCAGAAAATATTTCCCTATATCGACTAAGGGTCCTAAGCTAAAGTCCCAGCTGTATTCAAAACACCAAGTTCATTTCTTAACAGATTGAAATTAAATTTAACAGGATAACAGGAGATTAGTTGGTTCTCTATCTCAGTTAAGTTCGTGGATAAGTCAAACAGTTCAGAAGTTCCAAAATAATGACAGTACGAATGGAAATTATTCAGGAAATATAAAAAAAACTTTTTTATTTCATTTGTTACCTACCACAAAAAAAATGAAATTATTCATTATAATGCCATTAAATCCTTTCGGGTTTTGTATTGACATGGCTTATTCGACGTCACGTAAATATACAAACGATATCAATGTAATTTTTATTCTAAAAGGAAAAATATGGAAATCTTTCACCGGCGCCTGCTATTGGATTTTTTTTGTTCTTGATAGTGAAGCCGTTGTGCCTAATTTATTTCCTTTTGAGGATCAATATTTTTGTTCTTATCTGCATTTCTGTAGGGAGTAAATTTAGTAATCTGAATTATCTCTGAACAGGCATCTGATGTCGTTTCCAATTTCTCAAATATTGTGACTAGTACAAAAAAATTTTTTTACCGGTCTATCTTAAAACTCAGATTTTGGAGCATGTTTATATTTGAACAGAATCGAAACAACGAAATTTTAAGTTAAAAAATCATAACCAAAGTTAAGTAAACTTAACCAAACCGAATATATAGTGCCTCTTGCTCAGAGTCTTGTATAAATTGTTATAGAGTCACATATAAGTGTGATAAGTTATATGTTATTATAACTTATACCTAACATATAAGTTATGTGTGATGCGGAATCTAAAAAAATAAATGTTTTTTTTATAACACACGTTCTTCACAAACGCATTTGTCGTCAGTGACTTCGTCTTTCATCTCCCGTTACATGATTGGTGACGCTAAATTGAAACTTGAAGCTCTACCTACACAAGGTACAACCAAACCTTTCCTGAAGTCTGAAACTATGGGTTTTGCTTATAACTGAATTAATTGTCACATAATGTTACGTATTTTTTTTTATTTAATAATTTTATTAGGTATCTCTGTATTTTTATTTTTATTAACTCTTATTAACATTGTAAAAATTGGTAAAAAACTTAAATGAAATTTTGTAAACAATTCGTAAAATTTTCATTTCAATAAACTCATGAACGAAATTCATGCTTTCAGGTTTCGATAAAAATTTGGACACATTCTATTTTATTAGAACGACTGACTAGCGAGCACTAGCTAGATAGACCAGATACCAGCTGTGAAAAGGTCCCAAATTTTTTTTTTTTTTTATGTACGAAGGCGGCAGACGAGCATACAATCCACCTGATGGTAAGTGGATACTGTCGCCCATAGACATCCGGGATACATGCCAACATTAGTCCAAAATGACAAATGTTGGCACGCCCCCGGATGCGCTGCCTACCTTTGAAGATATAGGAATGGATTTGGAGAAAGGGTAGGGAAAATGGGGAGGGATAGGATGGGATGGGAATGGGCTCTGGCATATCTCACTCACTACCGAAACACGTACGTACATTGGGGAAATACGATAAAGTGGGAAATGCAGTACATTTCAAGGTAGTATTCTGTGAGAAAGGGGTAACGTGGCCAGTCGAGCGCGCCCAGCGACTGTTGGATTACAGCGTGCACTCCCCCCCCCTCATGCACTCTCCCCCCTCACTCCTGGACTCCCGGTCCGACCGGTCACTCCCGGTCGGACACTCATTTGTTTATTGACAAATATTTGTTCGGAGTTTGAATGTATCCTTGGACCCACGACATAGGAATCGTGGTGGGTCATTTAATATGGCGTGAATGTGACGTTACTTTAATAAAACTCTGTATAAAGTAATATACCCTTAATCTGTTAATGTAGGCTGGTGATCTAGGCTAAACCTAGTGATATTTTAAAGGACACGATTTGAATTTGATTTGATTTAAAGTTTGAATTTGGTATAAGTTTTGCAATTAGAAATCATTTATCTACAACTAGTCTGAAATTAAATAGTGATTTCCTAGCATTAAAGCAGGGAAAGCCAAACTGTAAAAACGATTAAACGCACGTAAGAGAATTACGAGAATCCAACAATTAAAAGTTTACTTGTACTGGAACACAAATTTATTCATGGGCTAATAATACAATTTATTTTAACCTGCATCCTTTGTGGATTTAAACTCAGAAATATTTTGTGCAATCACAAATCTATAATTTATATGTAGATATTAGTATATAATTTTAACACCTACTCTAGCTATTTAAACTAGAATTGCACCCGCGTTTTATTTTTTGTTGGATCTGGTGGTTGTTGGAAGGCATAAAGTCAGTCATTTGTACACCTTAAATACTCATGTAATGAAGTTACAATAAATAAATAAATAAGTAACTAAGTAACACTACACTCTGTAGCAAGCACTCAATTTCCCTTCTCGTGAGTTCACAAACAAATACGAAGATCAACACAAATTACGCAAGCGACAATATATTGTTGTAAAAAAAGGTAATTTTATAGGTTTTTTCATCGATTTGAGAATACATACTAGATATGTTTACACAGGCGCTGTAGGGCCTGTATAACATATCTGTAACCTGTGTAACAGTGTGTAACGTTACAGTCTAATAGTGTTCTATGTTCAGTAACTATCGAATTCTTTAATTCATAATATGTGTTTTAGAAATGGAATATTCTTATTAGGTACATAGTACTTAAGTTTCAAATTTGATTTTTTAATAGACCCCTCCTCATCTGCTTCACCTCCATTAGATAAGGTTTCTTAGATAAGAACGTATGATGTGTCATCAAGTCTTTTCCCATATCGATGGTTTTTCTACACTTCTTTTTCAAGCTCTTGTAAATCGTTAACAAAGGCTTTATCCGCAAAAGATCGGATAGAGAGTAGAATCTTATACTCATAGAGTAGAAGATCAGTAGCAAATACGTTAGCCCTCTGATGTTGGTGATGGCATAGGCATAGGCATAAATCAAGTTATCGATATCAGCCTATAACGTGCCAATGCAAGATACAGGCCTGCCCTCGTTAGTGATTAACTAGGCTGGATTAACTAGCCTGATCACTTGATGTTACCTTTTTAATCGTCGCACTTCAGGGCACAGGCGTGCCCTAATAAACTACTACGGGCTTTCGGAGCATAATTCACAATACAGGCCCAGGGCGGATTGGTTATTTTTTAATTCTCGAGCATGCAGGTTTATTTCATTTTAATACTTTCTTAACCATATTTTCCATTACCGCAAAGTTAATGATAATCTAAAAAATATATCGGGCATATTATAATATCGGGCCTTTTATTTACACTATCATCAAAATAACCTAGTACATTAATTCATCAATTTTATCTACCACAATTTCTGCCTTGTTGTCTATTTTGGGAGCATCCATTACTCGTATTACGAATCCTGTACAACGAAACAACGGATTGTTCATATCAGTAATATCAATTTACATCGAAACGTAACATCTTCCTAACGCTGCGGCTACATTTAAGGCAAACTTCAAACGAATAGCTTCCTATTATATTTATTGAGATGCTGTTGGAATTGCGACCACAATTGAAATGAAGACGTTTAACTTTGGTTTAAGCTAGCATCAAACCAGTATATCCTTTTGTTCGTGCTTGGCTCGAGGGAGCCGCTGACTTATCCCGAGGCTGCTTCTATTGAGAGCCCAAATAGCCCAAATACGTACGAGTACACTAACAATGTTAGTAGCTTTAATATTTTGTTGATGTTTGATATCTGATATTTTGTCGACTCAAAAAGAACTCAAAAAGAATTGCATTGTTTAAAAAAGAATAAATTATGCAATTTAAACTTGTACATAATATATTTACCTTTATGCCTGTTGATGGGTTATAAAGATATACATACATTTTTTCCCATGGTCCTTTGCTTCTTTACATAGTATAAAACGCAGTCGCTTCCCGCCGTCTGTCCCTCTGTATGTACGCTTAGATCTTTTAAACTACGCAACGGATTTTAATGCAGTTTTCATCAATAGATAGAGTGATTCAAGAGGAAGGTTTATACGTATAGTTTAATATTGTTTTAACGAAACCGAAGCGAAGCGAGGGCGGTTCGTTAGTCTAATTATAATTTAGTGTTATCAGATTGTCAACTTTTTATTCACAATCAAGTGAGTTTATCCCGTATTATCGCATCTACACATCGAAATACACTGGTTGATTTTTTTGTTATCTTTACAACAAAATAAATAAATACTTGTCATATGTGATTCTGAAATGTTGAAGTTTGCCTTCTGGCGGTACCTTTTCAGTTCGTAGTGGAAATTATTTAAACACTGAAATGTTCAGTTTTGAAATTATGTTTTGAAATGTTCAGAGTTATTTACCAGTAAATAATACACGAGTAAGATGAACATATTGTACTTTCTATATCTCAAATCTTAAAATCGATTATTTTTTAATCTGTCGACAATAGAACCTTTCCTAAGAAAGCATGTTCCTGTCTGGGCTGTTGATATCTATACTTATAATTTGGTTGCCTAAATGGATAAATGGTCATCAAATGTTGTTATTCTAACATTAATTATTATGTAAACTGTATAAAAAAGTTTGCGCTTTACATCGATTAACCCAGATTATGTTGTTACTACGTTGCCGCTACTCGAGCATATTAATTGTCTTTTATGCAACACAGCTTAGGGCACTTTGTTCCATCACCATTTAATATTATTTTTATTGATAAATTTATCTACAATTCTTGCGAACAAAACATGCTAATATTATTTGTTCTTTTGCTAGCTCCAAGTCATAAAGGGTGAACAATTAGACTTGTATTTCAATACGCACTAGTATTTAACACTAGCAATATATTTGTTAAAAAAAGTTACATAAAAGGCTGTACATTACATAAACAAAGATAATAAATTGTACTTAACTAAATAAATAACACTTAAAGAAAACAATGTTTATAACACGAGGACTTGTCTCTCGTATCAATCAGCCTATAAGATCCCACTGCAGGGCACAGGCCTCCCCTAGTAAATCACTGGGAGGTTTCGAGACGTACACCACCACGATGAACTACGTATACTAATACGAATAAAAAGATTAGTTAATATTTAAGATTAGTAAATTGAGTAACAGTAACTTTGCGAGACAATAACGTGTCGTGTCACTTGCGACTATTGGTGATTTATTGTAATCACTATTTTTAATACAGTTCATTGCCAATGCATATGGTCGGTTAATATCGCAGGATATTTTTAACAATGCGTTGTTGGATCTCTTCCGGTTTTTGTAGGTAAGCGCTCTATATGAGCCTATATAGTGTATCTTTTAGACATGAAAGGGCCACATTCGCAAAGCAAGAACAAAACAGATGCAGATACAAACTGAATTAAACAGTGCCCTTTTTTGCAACCCTTTTTTACAAAAGTGACAAGTTTTTACAAAAGTTTTTTTTGTACCGTAAGGAGGTTCCTTAGACATCGTACTCTATCATCCAAAGAGAGTCTTTAATAAAGGGATCATATCGCTATTGTAGGTACGGTAATTGTTGCTGTATCGTGTTAAATGATATTTCAATACTACATATATATTTTTTCATACAACTAATGACAGGCATAATAATGTCAGACTATATATAACCCACCCGTCACAAACTTATGATCTCACATTATCATATGAAAGTTCTGCCAAGTGAAAGGGGCTTGACTGCTTGTATCGTCTTTATTGGCATAATCTGAGATTCGCACTCTCTTAGAGGCTCCCCAAACTTAGCCTATTTAACGCCCCGGCCTCAGAATTAGCTTGCAACTTGCATTAACTGTGCCTAATGGGCCGTCCCGAGAAAACATTTCCATATACGATGTTGCGTTAAATTTAAGGAAGTTTGGACTTTGGACAAAGATGAGGAATATTTGGAATTCTACTTGCTACACTTTATACACTTCTTTATGTACTCTTACGTAGATAGTAAAGTAAAGTTACTATCTACGATAGGCACGATAAAATATGTTCGACACTTTTCGGATCTAAATTCGCAAGGAATTTAATTCATATTACGAATGTTTAAGAATTTGCTATTTAACTGTTTCTATTGTTTTTTTTTATAGAATAAAGGTGGCCGACGAGTATACAGTCCACATGATGGTAAGTGGATACCGTCGTCTATAGACATCCACGATACCTACATGCCAACATCAGTCGAGAATGACAAACGTTTGGCACGCCCCCGGATGCGCTGCCTACCTTTGCAGATTAAGGAATGGATTGGGAGAAAGGGTTGGAAAAATGAAGAGGGATAAGTTCTGATGGAAATGGGTTCTGGCATATCTCACTCACTACTGAAACACGTACGTACATTGGGGAAATACGATAAAGTAGTATTCTGTGAGTATAGCATGTAAAGTATTTAAATGAGCACCCAACAAATAATCGGGTCGGCGGCGCACCCGGTGTTGCAGGTGTCCATGGGCGGCGGTAACACTTACCATCACGTGGGACTTGCTCGTCCGCCCTATTATCTATAAAAAAAAAAGAATCAGAATGTTGTACTATATCAATAATACTCTACAAAACAAATCGTTATACGAATGTTATTTCACAAAATACACTGGATCGCAAAAATTCCGGGTCGCTAATGAAAACCGTAATATCTCCATAAATTATATACCTAGATCGCTCGAATAAATAATATTATTTTATACTACATATGTAGTAAGGAGGTTACTAATGCTTGTTCTAAATCTCTAAAGAGGTTTCATTTGTACGAGTTACAGAATTAAAAAAAAATATTCTGCATTATGAAAAATTTCAAAATTTAAAATTAGGAAAAGAATATTTTTTCTGCTTTTGTTTCAAACGGAGCTGTCATTATAAATGGTTCCTTGGATTGATCAGAGTATTGAATGCAATATCATGTCGTTATCACCTGAAGAATGTACACGGATTATTACCATGGTACAAGAAGGAAGAAGTCAGCGTAGCACTGCTAGAACAGTAGGAGTATCTTTATCAACGGTCCAAAGAGTACTCCAGCGATTTGAAGAGACCGGCATGAACATCAGGAGACCAGGAAATGGCAGGCCAAGGTGCACAACTACACGAGAAGACCGATTCATCGTGAGCACTATGTTAAGAAATCGACATCTCACGGCTGTTCAGGTCCGAAACAGTCTTCAAGAAATTCACCACAACAATGTGAGCTCTAATACGATTCTGCGACGTCTTCGTGAAGCTGATATAAAGCCTTATAGACCAGCAAACGGCCCCAAACTGCTCAGAGAACATCGAGTTGCCAGGTTACGGTTTGCTCGAGAACACATCCGATGGACAGATGAAGATTGGTCCAAGGTTATGTTTTCCAATGAGTCCAGATTTTGTTTATTTACGCACGACGGGAGACGAAGAGTATTTAGACGGCCAGGAGAATGGTATCATCAAGCGTGTTTTGAAGAAAAGATGCCATTCGGTGGAGGATCAATAATAGTTTGGGCTGGGATATCTTCAGAGGATCGCACGGAGTTAGTGATCATAGAAAACGGTTCTCTGACTGCTGTCAGATACGTAGGAGAGATTTTAAATGAGCATGCTGGTCCATTCTTAGTGAATATAGGTGCAATTTCCATTCTACGACCCGGAATTTTTGCGATCCAGTGTATATTACACATATTGTGTCACGAAAATTAGATGGTAAACCAACATGCCCGTTGTCAGCGGTGGACCGCAGACTAAATTGCGGGATTGGGTGCACAAGATATGCGGATACTAATTACATATGTTAATTACACAATTGTTATTCACTATCTATAAAATGTCATTAAATTTAACATTATTATTTACCAGCAGTGCCCCCGATTTCGTGCAAGTTTACGTTACAATATGTATAGTTAGCTTGATTCCCGTGGAAACTTTATAATTGATCTGGATAAAAACTACACTAAATGTTAACCCGGCACCTAAGCCATAACTATGTTGCGTGATACGCGATCAGACAGACAGACAATAACTCCAAAAAATGTTGTATTGGGCTCCGTGTCATTCGTATTTTACACTGGAACTACTTTTTTCATAAAATATTAAATGTACGATTTTATTATTTGTATACATTTTAAGGTAGTTCCAAGCGATATTATAAAATGATGTTTTTTTTTTATGTACGAAGGCGGCAGACGAGCATACAGTCCACCTGATGGTAAGTGGATACTGTCGCCCATAGACATCCGCGATACATGCCAACATTAGTCCAAAATGATAAATGTTGGCACGCCCCCGGATGCGCTGCCTACCTTTGGAGATATAGGAATGGATTTGGAGAAAGGGTTGGGAAAATGGGCAGGGATAGGATAAGATGGGAATGGGCTCTGGCACATCTCACTCACTACCGAAACACGTACGTACATTGGGTAAATACGATAAAGTGGAAAATATGCAGTACATTTCAAGGTAGTCTTCTGTGAGAGAGGGGTAACGTGGCCAGTCGAGCGCGCCCAGCGGCTGTTGGATTGCAGCGTGCACTCTCCCCCTCCTAAATATATTTTCCATAATTTGTTTACATATATATATTTTCCTATATATATTTCCCCTCTATATTGTATTTTTATTTGTAGCGAAACTAAATATAAATAGTAGAGGGAGTATAGTGCAATGAGAGATTCCCTTGTGCAACTACTTTTTCTTCGTTGGGATAAAAAAAATAGGAATGGAAAATAATGAAAATTAGGAATGGGCTCCGACAAGTTATACTCATTCCTCAACTATGTATGCCGCGCCCAGCTTATTACCCTGTACCGAGTAATGAGCGCTACAAAGGTTTTAGATAGAACAACAAAACTTTACATGTTTGTTCTCTAAAATAATTTTACTATTCGCTAAAACGGTTTTAAATATTTTAAATTATTAAACGTGTTTAAGGTTTTGCGTTATTTCGAAAACACGTATAAAATGCACGCCACTGGTTAAGTTTTACGGGTTCATGATATAGGTAATTAATTCAAAACCTCACACCCTATACGTTGGACGTTGGTTAACTCTAGCTAATGTCTTATGCATTTTATACTCGTATGTTTGTTGAATATGTCGCGTTGCGTCGTTTGATTCGCCAAAAGTCTCCTGTGGCAAATCACCGTGACCACTTGAACCTTGTCAAAATGGCATTTTGCAGAGAAAACAGAACAATCTGTACACATTGAACTAGACTCATAATTCACGGTTTCCCGATATTTATGGCCTAGTTGCGAGGCTTAACACGTTCGTATGTATTTGCAGTAACAACGATAAATCCGGAACAAATAAACGGTCGTGCTTTCAATTACTCCGAATCGACGCTTTGTGTAGGTTTAATTGTAATTAAAGGGAAAAAATATTGTAGTATTTACAATTTATTAGAATAAGTGCGTAGGTGTGACGTAGGTGCGTTATTTTTTATTTATTTAAAATCTTTATTTCACTCAATCGTACAAAAGGCGATCTTAATGCCAGGAGTCATTCTCTACCAGCCAACCTTTGGATAGAACCGTTGGTAGGTGCATATAACATTTATATAGATAGATATTAAAATTTTTAATAATATATTAACGAATTTATATTAATGAAATGACATTGATCTACCTCTCTACCCAAATATTGTCGCTTTTAGCGATCTCTACATTTTGTGCATTTTTGACTCTACAATGTCCGTTATTGCTGTTGTTTTGTTTTTAGTGTGCAATAAAGAGTTTTATCTATCTATCTATCTGACGATATGAGAATACCAAATATTATACGTAATATTATTATATCTATAATTTATTAATTATATATCTATTGAAACTGGCAAAAAATATCAAAGGGGATGAGCACGCCTTTTGTATGTATTTTCTTCTGTAATTATTTGTATCGTTTGCGTGTATAAATATAGATATAAATAAAAATTAAATGCTGTTCGTTGGTAAGCGCATCACTTGAGAATGGCTGGACCGATTTGGCTATTTTTTTTAAATGTTCGTAATAGTCCGAATAAGGTTTTAAGGGAATGAAACTTGGAAAAGTTGCCCGGAAAATTCGGGAAAAACTGAAAGTGATTTTTTCTATGGGATTTTTGTATGAACTTATTGAAATTATTTTATTATTGAAATTTGGCCAGGACAACGTCTGTCGGGTCAGCTAGTAAATAAATAAATAATAGTATATACATAATTAAAATAAATGTCTAAACAACATTTTTCTTATTTTGTAAGTGAACCAATATGATAACCAATTACAATAACAAATTTCGGGATCGGCTGAATTTTACAAACTATTCATTGCGCCGTTCAGTATTCCATCACCAATCACGGTGGAAAACGGAGGGCGCTCCAAATACTTCATTAGCCTACTTCACGCCCTTTCCCCGCCATTTTGAACACCCCAGCTTATTTAAGGAGAAGTTTGCGTGATTCTGACGGAGGGTCTGATTCACAAGTGCAAAGTCGTTTAACGAGTGATGGAAATCTTTGATAGTTACGATTAGAAATGTAGAAATTCACCAAAGAAATTAAGTCAGACGTAAAAAAAATCAATAAATTGAAGTGGTAATCTGTTTTGTCTGCCTGTTTCATTTCATCCTATGTCCGTTTCGTTCCCAGACGACCGATTGGCGCAGTCGGTAGTGCAATAGGGCCCGGATTCGATTTGTCAAAAAGATTTGTTTAAAACAGGTGATTGGTGTGTTGCGCGTGTTGTGTTTGTCTTTGTACGTGTCTTTGGACCCACGACACTGGGAATTCTAGCGTGGGCCATTGAATATAGCGTTATTATTATATTATATTATGTTTCGTTTCTCAATCTCTTTGGTCGGTATTTTCCGTTCCTTCCGCCCTGAGTCCCTCAAGGAGGAAAAAGTTCGGCTCTCCTAATTCCCTCACCCAAAACTTTATTAATTATTGTCATTGTACGAGTATGTATGGCTGCTTGTTTTTGTAAGATATAGTTATTTATTTTTTATTTCAGCATGTCACAATACCTTGTTAACCTTTTAGCAACTGAGCCGGTTGCTCCTATTAGTATGGGATTGATACTGTTTATGTGTTCCATAATCTAGCTACTTCTATTTTGAGTAAGTGATATTTACTAAGCTTTTCTATTTCTTTTGGGCCCATATATCAATCTGAGAGTATTGTGACACCAATGAGATATTTTCTTTATTTTTATTTATTTTCTTATTTATTTCCTTTTATTTTCTGTTTTATTTATGTGGATGATATCCGGTCTATTGTGAACTACTGTTACATCAGTTTGCACCGGTATCTCCTACAGTAACTTAGCACTTTCGTTTTCCTTTATTGTCGGCTGGTTTATAATTTCCTTCCACCAGTAATTTGAGACATCAAATCTATGCTTTTTATTTAGCGTCCACCAAATATATCGTAGTATATTTTTATGGCGTTTAGTGTAGTAATTACTAGCTAGTTTTCACACCCAGATATAATATATTGTACTGTTTCATCTTTTGTTAATTTTGCAAACTTTTGTCCCTACTCTCTAAGGTGTTATCGCCATTGTGTCTGCCGCCCACCTGTTCAGCAAGGAGCCACTGACGGTTTGCATGCTGTCACGCCCAACGTCAGTTTGGGACTTGCCGCGACGATCGCCCCCAGGTAGCGGCCTTATACATGTACTTCTTAATTGTTTGCTCATGTTTATTCATGATTGCTAATGCTCCGTTATTGATGAGTAATAAAGTTACCAATGTCCGCCACTAACGTGGCAAAGGTAATCAATCATGCACGGACGTGAAGTTAGACTTTGCAAGGTCGCCAGCGTACCCGCATACCTCCTGGTGTTGCACGTGTCCATGGGCGGCGGTAACAGTTACCACCACGTGGGACCGCTTGCTCGTCCTCCTACTTCCATAGAAAATACATCCTGTATTGTCATTTCCTTCTATATGTATCCTGTTATATGATAATGTAACGATAATGATGTAACTGTTATATGATAATGATTCCAACCGAAGTCGAGCTTGGACTTCGGTTTCGAGCCTAAAAATGGAACAAAAATACATTATCATACATGCATTATTTTATATAATCGCTAGGACACCAAATGGTAAATTTAAAGTTGGCACACAATAAATTGGACTTGGATCCACTTACCGTAAGTATTGGTACGTGGGTGTCGTAAAAGGCTACCAAAGAAACAACTAAGCAACTTCCACACGCCTTGAGAAATTACACAACCTCTAAAAGAGTGGACTCGGCAACCCGCTTAGTCAGCGTGACGTTCTAAAGCCGTACATCCCTCGTGCATAAGACAATGTGTATGAGGAGGCCCATGTCCAGCAGTGGATACTGAAAGCTCTGGTCGCATTGCCTTATTTTTGTGTTTAAAAACATTGTGGAAAGCTATGACTTTATTACACTATGCCTAGTTAGTTTAGTTGAAACTCAACTAAAAATAAAAAGAGAAAATATTCGAAGTTATTTCATCTGCCCTTAACCGCGACGCTCATTCCAAGCAAATAAAATGTTAGGTAGTCTGTCGGAGGTTCCAATTCTAAATGCAAAGAGTCGGTCCTTTGTTTACAATCGAAGACAAGTTAATTGAACTGAGTGATTGTAGGCTATTGATTTTTTAACCCAATGAAATCCAAGTGCGCCCACCATTTACTTGCTCTCAGGCTCAGCGTTCATTTAGGTATTGATTGTTTGAATCATCAATACTAAATTATTTCCAGTTATTTTCATTACAATTGAGTTATTTCATGAAAATTGGATTGGTATTCTTGTTATTACTTTAACAATTGTACCTTAACTAACAAAGCGTACATTAAATATTTTTTGAAGAAAAAAAGTTATTGTAATATAAAGTACGGATTAGAGCCCTAAACAACATTTTTGTCTGTCTGTCTATCTGAACTCTTATCACGCAAAAACTCCTTGACGGACTTGTGTCGAATTAATTTTTAGGATACTTTTTATCCAGATCCATTATAGAGATCCCACGGGAATCACAAGTACACGCGAATGAAATCGCGGGCACTACTAGTAGAGTAGAAAATAGTAGGGTGTATGGCACGGAGTAGGTACTGATCACTAGTATTACACATCCCATAGCAGTTACATAACGATGTGGTAAGACGAGCCTTTTGAAGTGAAAGCCTTTGACGAACATCAGACCCTTGTGCCTAACTACTTTGAAATAATCCCAAATCTCGGGTTATTGTTACTATCTTGGGTTATAATTAATAACTTTTGTAAGCGAAATGTGTTCCGAGTCCGTAAGTAGTTACAACGCTGGCAGTTGTGATCGTTTCATTCTAGACTAAGCTGTTTCCGTTGAATAGCGTACGTCCGTAGAATACATTGGGCAATGGGGTAAATGTTAGATAGGATACGTAGTCAAGACTTTATCTAGGGAAGGGCAAAGCAAACAATTTTCTTATAATTTTAAATATAGATGAACAAGGCAAGACCCTGTGCCTGTATGTAAATATAAAACCTTCAGTTGAATAACTACAAATTGTCCCGCTATTCCAAATCAATTCGTACTTACTTACGTAGTCTCCGCTTTTGTGTACTTAGGTATTTAGAGTCAGTGAAGTGTTGTATGAAGGAAAGGATCGTCCCACGTCTTTATTGTCCGAAAATAGTCTTGCCATGTTACCTACTTATAATATTTAAGTTCAATAATACTATTAGATACGATTATAGCAGTATAATCAGGAGGAAATTAAATATTTAACAAAACCTAAACCTTATTACCTTCTCTAACTCAGTTTCTCTTATAATATTATTCTGTAGTTTATAATTAAACATTTGCAATATTAGATTCACACCCATACAATCAATAGATACAGAAGAAACAACGGGTAAGTCAAAATGTTAATGGTGCTTTACAAATTCAATTCACCGTGTAAAAAACAGGTAATTATAAAAAAGCAAATTAAAAAAATGGAAATATTGATTAATGTAGTATTCACGGAGCTATTTACAATTAAAACTCTAAAACTAAAACCCCGCTAATACTTACTTCGTTTTTACTCATATACAAACATGTTTTAATTATTGTGTTATTTCATCCCTTCAGCACAACACGTATGCCATTATTAAAATTGATTTTTGAGAAAAGTTTTTAGGATAACAATGCAAAAATCAATTTTAATCTGATTTTATTTATAAACAGTTTGAATATTAACTTTATTATTAATGACTAAATAAATAAATTTATCCAAAAAAAAAATTACCCTCAGAACGATATGATAGTTAGCGATATTCGCGATAGTCCCTAACTATAATAAGGTACCTTCTAATAATAGTTCAAGAAACTACGAATATGTAAATACTTAGCTTCCTCAAATTTCACAAATAGATAACACGCGTGTGCTGAAATTCTGACATTATAAGTGGGTGGCCTATTTCTTGTGCTCATCAACTGCCTATTATAGCAGACAGTCTACAGACAGGTGTCTACACTATAAAGGAAACTAACATAGGATTAGGAGCCCTGAAAAAGGATTAAAGGATATTTTTATAAGTAGTAATAGGCATTGAGATATGTCGTCAGTTCTACTGCATAAACATCGTGTAATTTCTTGGAAAAGTAACAAATATCTACAAGTATCTACAATAATTGTTTGACTTTCATAATCTCTACAATTAATTAATTGAATATCAGACTTCAAATCGAAATATTGGCATTAAACTGAAGTAGGTATCTAATATAATAATTCCTTCAACTTGCCTTGTTACTGAATTTTTAAACTTCGAATACTAAACCGTATAAAAAAATATCTTATATCGCCTATTTATTTATGGTTCTTATCTACACCGTGAGTTTAACTTCAGTTTTAGATATGTAATCGGTTTCAAGCAGTTTCATTCTCTGGAAACCGTTTCTAGTGCTCTGATGGCTTCGTTACAATGTCGTTCAATAAGGCGGACCCCGTGGCGCGCTGAGCACGTACGATCGTTTGGAAACATTGTTATATCCCGTACTAGGCAATAATACGCGCACTGATAGTAGGATAATTGAAGTACTTTGAACATTTACATCACTTAATCGTACGTTAAGAACTATTTGACGACCCATTAGCCTAGTTAGTAGAGTGTGTCTGTACTTAATGTGGAAAGGTCCCGGGTTCGATTCCCGGTCGGAGATTTGTTTGTTTGTGTTTGTTTGTTCTGGTCGTGTGTGTGTTCGTCTTTGTATGTGCCTCTGGACCCACGACACGGGAAATTCTAGTCTGGATCACTGAGTGTGGCGTTATTTATTGATTTCATTTAGTACAATATCGGTATTAGCTACACCAAATCAACGACGATCACCCCTATTTCTTTGGTTATTAATTTCTTATGTTGATAACAGATAATTTTAATTAATTACCTGAAAACATTAAACAAAACAAATAAAAACTAAAAAAAACTAAATAACTAATAACTAATATGGTTTTTATTATAACAGAGTTCTTAAAAGAACATATAAACATATGTTATATGTTTTTTACAAGAAAGGTAAATTCTTCTTTTTTAAATTATGAGAATTGTGAAAATGATCCGTTTGTTCGTTTTTTCTCCTATATTTTTAACTATCTTTTTCTTTTATACTTTTTCTTTCATTATACGCTTGATATTCTCTCATGCTATTTTGTTCTCATGATGCAGCCCACGTGGTGTTAAGTAGTTACCGCCGCCCATGATGACCTGCAACACCAGGGGATGCTAACCCCATGTCCTAGCATAATGGACTTCTTGGGGCAGTTGTATGGAGTATGAAAATAGTTAAGATCAAGCTTTGTTGTCTTTTGTATTAGTGACCAATATTTTTTCTCAAGCAACATAATTATTTTTAGACGAACTTATAACAGCTGAAAATAATTATAACGGTAAAATCTAAAATTAGTATTTTTTTCTAACAATAACTGAATGTAATTATTGACAGACTTTCATCCAAACGCTTCTTTACTCACATTTCGGTAAAATTCGAGGGTAAAATTACGAATATTTCGTAAAAACTAGTAAGCAAATGCTTATTTTTATTTGTATAGCAGAGCAACGGAATATGACAAGAAATATATTTGAAACATCATTCTTTGCGTATCAGACGACTGACTGCTGTCATGACACCAAATGATTTGTTTAATGTCTCGTGAACCGGAATATAAAAAATGATGGCTCTAATACATATACATAATTCACAGTTTACGGTCAGTAAACTGATGTGAGTTGTCATGATTGAATTGCCGTCGATTCTGTCATCCCATAATCGGGCTAGATAAAAATGAAGATGGCCAGTCAAAAATAAATAATCAAAGGTACTACCTACTTATCCTTAGTGAGATAGTGTGGTGTGGTCTGCTTTAGAATAGCACACCCCATCTCTTCCCGTAGGTGTCATAAAAGGCGACTAATGGATAACAAAATCTCTACCACAGGCCCTGAAGAACTACAAAACTACTAAAAGAGTGGACTCGCCAATTCGCTTGGAAAGCGTGGGTTTCAGGACCATATATCTTTGATTCACAAGACAATAGCATGTTCATGTCCAACAGCGAACGATGAAAAGGCTGATTACGATTTCTACTTATCATAGATATCATAGAGAATCTAAAATTTTCTGGACGAATTCTATTTAATACCTTCTTAGGAATTCGGACATCTATAGGTTGCTAAGGAAAAATTCTTTGCCAATGGATAAGTACATTAAAAATTAAATAAGTAAACTAGTCGAAAACCAAAAGCTTATACCCGGGACTGTTCATATTGTATTCCATTATCTTAAAAATAAAAAGCAAATACCTACAAACAAAGATATAAACGATATACTTTGCGGCGAAAGGTCTTTGAATAAAAACGCTTTTGTGAATCACTAATGCGGATTTTGTTTCAACTGTTTTAATTTTCATGGAATGTTCCAACATAAAATGAACCTGAAACTGAAACACTCCTAATAGAAGGTTTGTTTAAAATCTGTCCGAAGCGCTTTGCTATACTTACCTAGGGGATATCAACTAGACTCATTCACAACTAGGGAACTGTTCCGGCCCCATCACACGCAATAATGGTCTGTGTTCATATAGTATTGAATAGTTTTTTTTCTTATTTCTGAGTTAATAGCGATGGAAAGTGATCCTATATTCTAGTTTAATTCTTACCATTCTTAGAGCAACATATCTACGTGCCGATGGTAAGTCGCTTGACGACTTACTAGTACAGTTTGTAATGTTACAAGTCGAATCAAGTGGAATCGTCAAGTCGAGAGTCGGATCCGGGGCCTTTGGGATACTTTAGGATATAAAAAAAAGGTTTTCTTGAAGTTAAGTGCTTGTTCGGAAACTGGTTAGTTTATTTTCATTTTTGTGTTTCTGTCTTGGGCTTACGAGAAGCCTAGTATAATTAGTATTATAATGAAACTTTGAAAATGATGCCACATAATAAATAGGGCCTACTGACATAATAAATAACAGTGGAGAATAAAAAACAACCCATCCTAACCTATCCCATCGTATCCTATGACTGTGCTGCGCTGTAGAGTCTTTTGTGTATCCGTAACCCTGTCATCTACTTTTAGTTCCCGAACATGATATCCACATACTTCAGGATAAACGGGTGTTGTAAAAGTCTTCAGTCGTCTTGTTCCGGATTATGATTACCCAGAAGACTCACTCTGCATCTCGTCAGACTGTCGCATTTGCACAGAAGACGCATCATGCATTCCTCTTCGTTGCAGGCACTGCAGATGTTATCATCTAATAAAAGAAGGCTGTGCTATAGAAGCTTTTTGTATAGAAGTGGTCCGTGAATACTCCATAAGTTTCCGTAGTTAATTTTTGCTATAGGATAAGATTTTTTTTATCCATCCCTAATTTAACTCTTTGAGGCACTTTTAGGTGCGTTTTCGGCTATGTTGAGCCGACATGTCAGGCCACCTACCTAAAAGTTGTAATGGTAGGTGGAGACCTTAACAGAGTGATGGTCGAGGGAAGGTAAACGAAGCGTTGGTCGTCCGGCAACTAGGTGTGTCGATGACGTTCTGAAAATTGCGGGAGGGATATGGTTAAGAACAGCGTAAGACGAGGAGGGTGGTACAAACGAATGGAAGTTTATACTCAGAAATGCGTAGAAACAAGCTGTAGATAGATGATGATGGCTGTTTTTAAAAAGGGTAAAAAAATTCTTCCAATCTGTCTAGGTCGTATTGTGTCAAGTTTACGGACATGTTCAGAAAATCTTGTCTGCAAACGTCTACCCGCATCAAGCCAACGTTTGCTTCCAATAATCAGAGTTATTGTACGTTCGTTATTCCCTATTTTTTACCCTTTTCAAGAAAGCAAGGAGAGACGGTACCCTAAATTGACTTTTGGGTTGAAAGTAAATGTAAATATTGAAATTAGAACACATTTCGTCAGTAAATTCCTTTTTAACAGTTAATGAACTAAATGTGTTGACAGAAGCTTTTATTACCATTTGGCTAGAATTACAAGTACACAGTTTTTTTTACACATCATTGTAAAAAAAAACTCATTTGAGCGTAGTTCGTCGTAACGTGCGTGACAGCGCCTATTAAAATACCGGATACCATTTCGTAAGATGGTACCATCGACCATCGTACATATTTAACAGGACTCCTGCCCTTTACGACTATTAGAAACATGTGCCACTCGGTTTTGAGATGGGTTTGACCTTTTTGATTAGCAAAAAAATTATAAATCTATGCTCGTTACACGTTTTATTTGATTATTAAGTTTCCTTTAACTTAGACTGCATGTCGTTGCAACAAATTGGACAAATTGTTTAGGCGCGTTTATCAAATGACAGTTGGTTGTTAGGTTCAGCTACAGTTTTAAAACCTAATTTTTACTTTCTCTATGGTTTGACACCGTGTGAACAAATTTGAGCGCGAGCTACAAAAGGGGTTTTTTAGCGGTGAATGCACAAACTTGCAACTTACTGGGATTGAAATCCACTATATTTAGAGAACCCCAAATCAAATTTTGAGATTAAGCGTCGTCTATTTCAGACACAAGCCTGACGCGACTCTCTTCCACTACAACCTGAGGGATGTTGGAGTGGCATCCCCAGAGCTGTCATCTCCATAGTAACGTACGTCACCAATTTGCAACGGATCGTTGATATGCAGAAGGAACAGAGTTGGGGATAGCACGGAGCCTTGCGGGACGCCAGCATTAATAGCGTCGATCGTCGATAACGACTCTGATGCTCCGTCCAGTCAGGAATCTGACAACCTATTCACATAATCCCCCGGGTACCCCGAAAAATGATAACTTGGACAGTAGCCATACTCGTCTCTACCTAGTAGCCATAATCGTAAAGCCTCGTCTCTACTCTCAATGGCGTCAGCCCAGCAGTGTGTAACTGTTGTGTATTGATGTGACCACAGTCAGTTCGCTCAGTGGGTTCGTTAATTTTACAGTTTTAATCACCATGAAAACACTTCTTATATTTAGGAGCCTCAGGAGAAGGACTGGGATCCGCTCCTCGAGGAGGGAGACAGTGAGTACACACTAGTGGGATTAGGCACGTACTGTGTTCAATTCTTTTCAAAGTATTTTGATATAACAACGTTGTGTTTATAATGTTTCGTAAGGCTAAATTGACAGGTAAGTACGTTACTAAAATACAGTTACAGTTACTAAATATAAAATAGTAGTCAGGAAGAAGATCCTCACGCATTTTTTAAACGGTTTTATTTAGCTCGACCCGTACGGAATTTATTTGTTTATTTATTTGGGTCAAAATTAGAAATTGAAATTTAAGCACCTTCCCGTTGTCAGATTGATCTGAAATTTGGTACACACATTTAATTTAGATGACAATACAATATAATAAAATCAATAACATTATAAATCTAAGATGGCCGCCGATACAAAATGGCGGATTACATATTTTTCCTTAACCCCCTCAATATGGGTATCAAATGAAAGGGCTACACGTAGTTTTCAGTGCACATAAAATATAAAACCGTTTAACTTAAAAGTTTTTTAAGATTGTTATTTAAACTCCGAATGTAATTCGAAATAAAATCTGTATAGTTCTGAGAGAGAGAACTAGCGATCGGCCCGCTACCGAAATTTACCGAATGACTGAACTGACACGATCGCGAGAATCGCGACCATACCGTGTCCGAGCGAGAGAAAGAGAAAGGCCATTGAAGGGGTAAAAATCTTACGTGACGTTACATTTTCTCTCGAATCACACCTACCGCAAGCCGCGTAAAGGAACTTCGTTCCAAAAACTACGTCACCAAATTAGTTCTTAACTTCTGAAGAGTGAAGCAGAAATTAAACCTATACCAAACTTTTATCTTATGTTATTTAACTATTTTAAAGTATTGATATAATGAGCGCTCAACGGTTGAGCGCTCGCTGCTAAGTTAAATGCTATTAAACCTTAACCGCTTTAGACTAGATCATTCAACTACAAGTTTTTAAGACCATTAATCGTTGAAAATTAGAACTATAACGATTACTAGATTTTGACTCTGGAGTCTTAAAGGTTCATTAGCGCTCACTCGGCGATCGTGCGTCGAGCGCTCAGCGCTCTTTTTTACAACACTGCTCTCTTATCGTTATTATTTTAATATTATCTTATTATTGGCGTTTTATCACAGACCCAATTAGTATGTATGGAAAACGGTAAAAGCCGATATTCATATCGACAGTCAAGAACATCTTGACCCAACAGAGAACTCAACAATACAAAAGAGAACGATTGAAGTTTAATTCATAGTCTTTTGTAGTATTTAAAAATAAAGAAAAAAATGAGCCGCCGCGGGACGTCTGGCAGATGTGAAACATCGAAATTATTTTGTAGAAATAATGAGCATAAAAGGATAGCTTAGGAAAGGAAATAAATATAGCACAATTAAAAATATAATATTCAGATTTTTTAAAGAAAAAAATGATAGTTTATTTAATATACATTTATATTAATTTAATACAAAAATTAAATTGAAACAACTTAATTCTCTTAATTAGTGACTTCTGTAATTATATTCGATGTTGACTTTGACGGTATTACGTGGCGACGCATGCTGTGGCGACGCGTCGCCACGCCAACAGCCGCTCTGACCGGCCGCATTAGATGTTTCACATCAAAAACACTTTTCATTAATAATAATACGATACACAACAGATAAAACAGATAAACTAGTACTAATAAAATAATAGGTGTGGCGACAAAAAAATCAACATATTTTGTGGTACGAGAAATGAACCACGTTCTTCGACCTTATTTACATTATTATCATAATAAATTAAACTGTTAATTTATAAGAATGTATAAAAGAAGTAGACAACCTATTCTAGAATACTCAGTCGTAGCACTCGTAGCACTCGTAGCACTCGTAGCACTCGTAGCACTCGTAGCACTCGTAGCACTCGTAGCACTCGTAGCACTCGTAGCACTCGTAGCACTCGTAGCACTCGTAGCACTCGTAGCACTCGTAGCACTCGTAACACCTACTACGAATTACATGTAGAAGTTCTAAAGGCCTACGACGTAGACACTACGCATATCGTCACCTTGCTACAAATGTGAAAACTTCATGAGAAAATATATGTATGAGTATTGAGTATATGAGTATAAATATATATTCATGAGAAATATTATATATAAATTCAATGTTTTAATAGATAAATTGTTTATTGGTCATACACAGTTTTACTTTAGTATTAGGTTTACAACAGTACAATTTCATCAAAATGTATACATGCAAAATTTAAATAATTAATTTGACTTCTAATCCACGAACCAGGTGAAAACCTGAATCATAAGGATTAACGTTCCTCTTAATTAAGCATAATTAGGTATCTACTTAAATTCCACAAATCGACTCTTCACACAGTATCTACATCAGCTGAACATACTTCATGAGAAAGAATTTTTTAGATTGTCAATATTTCGATATGACATACGACATATGATATGACATATGACATAATATGACATACGAAAATAAAAGTGGCACTACAATGCTATGAATCGGACTTTTCAAACCGCCACTTCACTCCAATAAACTTTAAACACACCGTATATTTTATTCATAAGGCAGCACATCCCATGAATTTGTATGACGCTGATAACGCGCTTTATTGTCACGGTTAGTAAATAAATTCCGTCGTATCCACCAATCATGTACAGGGATCACGTAGCAAGCCGCTCCCGATGAAAGGTATAATCCAATCAATTATTACGCCCGTGCTCCAATTCTGCAGCGAATGCAAAGGGAAAAGATTTAATCCCGTAAAACCCGTCTGAAAACCCATAGTCGGATGCTATTTTTTAACTCTAATGGATTGAAGAAGAGATACAATTTCAGCACCGTCAGCCATACATAAATAATAAAATTAGGTACGATGTACTTGAGAATACACTTCCAGTTCCAGTTGTGGTTAAATATTTAGTTGTTAAGTATAAAAAAAGGTTAGTTGAAAAGTATGTAGGTATGTATTTGAAATAATAATTATTAGATATTTGGGTTTTTCTGAAGTTGCCGTTTTATAGGTACCTAAAAATATTCACCAGTCTAAAAATATACTGTAACTAGCAGTGCCCGCGAAGTGCTAGTGTCTAACTAGCAGTTAGACGAAAGTCGTAGACGTTAAAGAGTGTGTGGTTAGCTTGATTCCCTTGGGAACTTCATAATTATCTGGATTAAAAGTACTCTAAATATTAACTCGCCATATACGTTATAACTTATATGGTAGAACATGGTAGAACGTATAAATCTTACCTAAATAACATCTTTCGACTACAACTAAAAATATTAAAAACAATTGTTCCCACCAACATTAAACTAAAATATGCCAACAATGACCTTAAACTATTTAAGCATTGCAATACTTTACCCGTTCATATTAAAAGCACATATAATATATTAAAAGAACAATATTTCAATACCGAAATTCAAACGTTAATATCACATCCTACAGTTACTCGTAGTATAACACATAAGCATTTGGTAACCAACGCCGCGAACAATATATACGGTCAGCGGACCAGCGCTTACTCTGTTCCCAGGTTAATAAATGAATTAGATCCTAAATTTAAAAAAGATATCAGCGAAAATAATTTAAAATATAAATTAAGAACATATTTCTTGTCCAAATTATAATTTGTTCACTGCTCACAGGTAGGTTTTTAATGTCTCGACTACTGATTCCAGTAGTACTTGTATCTTAGTCAAATCTGTATGGTTTATTAGATACAATTATGTTAGCTATATACTTAATCTTTGTAAAATTGTTAATAATAGAAAAAAAACTAAGCCAAGTTTTATTAAAATCCATCCAGCTATTATTGCATGGTATGCATTAAGACAGACAGATATAAATTTAAAAAATATGTTGTTTTGGGCTTTGTACCACTCGTAATCGATATGAATTACTTTTTAAAAATTATTAAATGTACAGACACGCCATTTTTACGATTATATTATACGTATAGAAGACAAAATATTAATCCATCGATCTCACTTTTATTAATCAATAGAAGCACTTGGCATTTTCGGAGCAATTAATTAATGCTACCATTGTATAGGGAATTCTTGAAAGCGTTTTATGAGTTAAATAAATCATTTTCATGTAAAAAGTCTAAATTCCGAAAAAATAGTAGTCAGTTTCAGCAAAAGGTAGGATAGATGGCGAAAAATCTTCATGTGCAGCTCTATCTTTATCCGTAAGACTGTATGGTGTATGGTGAATTGTCGTGTAGAAATAGAAGATAAGAACTAAGTTGATGAGAGTTGTACAAACGGCAAAATAGATAAGTTTCCTTGCAATGAACATTGTTCACAGACTAGACCAGTGATTCCCAAACTTATTTCGGTCATGGACCCCTCACCATGACAAAAACATAACTATGAACCCCCATGTGAGTTTTATTATATTTTATGATATAATAAAACCTGCTAAAAATACTTTATTCTGTCCTCTCTGATGAGATAATTGCACGTGGGTAGGTAGGTTGCACGTAGGTAGGGGTCCATACGGACCCCCGGGGGTCCGTATGGACCACTTTGGGAATGACTGGACTAGACGCTCAAAAAACTGAGCTAAGGAAGTTATGAGAGACGTCAGTAAAATTTTATTACAAATTCAGTGAATCACTTACCGTCGTATCTATGTGTGTTGTTGTATGTTGTGAGCACGGCCAGTTGCTTGCAAACTTATTTATTTTGCCGTGTGTAAGTATGTTATATGGAATCGTACGCCTGTTCACACTGCGGTGCAAGCGCAGCCTAGCCTCGCAACCTGACACCGTGTGCATGACGCTTAACACCATCAGGGATCCACTAGGCTGTCACGATTTTTTTATAAAAAATAACGACTGAAGTTCATCTCCTGTCTACGATTACTTTTATGTAAATAGCACCCATATCACATCTTTAAAAGTTGAGCTTCGTCGACTTTGAATCTGTTTTTTTTAATTATTAGTATACGTTTGCCTCGCCGTTTGCAACACCACCATAATGTTCGAATGACTTTGAAACTTTGAAAGGCATATGTGCAATAATAAAAAGGTAATAACAAGCTGACAAAAAAGAAAACTTCCGACTTGAATTTCAATTACAGAAATATACCATATTGTACGAAATATAAATCTCTAAATAAGAAAATATAAATACATATAAAAAATTAAATAAAATTTAAATCTCTCTTTCTACTTCTACTTTTTCTACTTTCGCAAGTAGAAGGAGTTTGAAATTCATTACCGCAATTTATAAGTAATAAATTATCGTTAAAAGTTTCTAGAACAAACATGTATAGTACATCCCGGCTGTAAGTAATACACATCGGTCTTTAGAATGGTCTTTATCGGCTAGCTTCGGTTTTGTAGAGCGTCGTCTCTGTCGTGTGCCGTTATGACAGAGACGACGCTCTATAAAACCGAAGCTAGCCTATCATAGTCGATGTGTATGTGTATTACTTTCGATCGGAATGTGTATACTCTCTTAGCACAAAAGACAAACACGCTATAAAACAGTGTTTTAAGAAAGTGCAACTACCAATCGGATAATGTGCGTTTATTTTGTGTTCACGAGGCATAATGAATACAAAATTTACATGAGAGATTCTTTTTAATCCTTCTGTGTATATTTGCATCATCTTTCTATGGCTGGATACACGAATGTACACGTACTTTCTATGTACGCGAATGTAATAACTAAGTCTCATTCGTACATTCTTTCACATCATAAATGATACAACATAATTATGCTCTGTATATGTGCCGTGTGGTGTCGTGATGTGATGTAATGGATAACAAAGCCGCTACCACAAGCCTGAGGAACCACACCATCTATAAAAGAGTTGCCTTGCCAACCCGTTTGGCCAATGTTGCGTTTCAAGGCCATAGATTCCTCATACACAAGAGGCCCGGCTCATATCTAGCAGTTAATGAAAAAGTGCTGGTTACAATTTTAATTATGCTACTATATAAAAAAACTCTGCAAAAGACGGGGAAGGACAGTGTTAACTATTTACCATAAAACTCAGTCAGTTTTCTCTTTTCAATGCTGTGAAATACAAAATTTAATTCCCAAGGATGCAGTTACAACCGTCGCATCGTCGCGGTGTCGCGTTTTCACGCGATGTTCCCGCAGTAATGCAATAAACGCCGCCGCAATCATAAATCGCACAGACACTGAAACAATTTTAAGTAAAATATAGTATTTAACATACTGAAAAATGCGTGGAATATTCGAAAATAAGAAAATATTGCTATCGTTTACTTTTTGCTTTGCTTGCATCACTCAGCCAAAACAAAACATATAGGTACGTTTGAAAACCTTTTAGGTCAGATATGCATTTTCGTTAGTAGTAATAAATTTTCGAATCATGGTAAACGGTCGTGCTTGGGATATACAGGGAAAGACTATTATGTTAACAAATATAATTTTGATAAGGAGGGGGTTGCATGTCGCATACCGACAGCCGCTGAGCGCACTCGTCTGACCGCATTACCCCTCACTCACTACTGTGAGAGAGGGGTCTGAGAGAGTCTACTGACTACAGTTGACTTTATTCTATTATTTTCCCACTTTATTATATTCCCCTAATGTACGTACCGTACAATGTACATGTTTCGATAGTGAGTGAGATATGCCAGAGCAACTTACCCGTCCCATCCTGTCTTACCCCTCCTCATTTTCCTTACTCTACAAATCCATTCCTAAATCTCCAAAGGTATACAGCACATCCGGAGGCGTGCCATCGTTTGTCACTCTCTACTGATGTTGACATGCATCGCGGACTTCCATAGGCGACAGTATCCACTTTCCAGCAAGTGAACTGTCTGTTTGTCTGACTCCTTCTTTCTGTAATAACTGCATATAATCTAAAGATATGGAGTACTAAAAGACGAAAATTGTATTATAGTGTATTAGTTCCTTACACGTACCTATGACATCGCCGTTTGTTCATTTTTTATGGACGAAGGCGGCAGGCGAGCATACAATCCAGATGATGGTAAGTGGATACTGTCGCCCATAGACATCCGCGATACATACCAACATTAGTCCAAAATGATAAACATTGGCACGCCCGCGGATGCGCTACCTACCTTTGGAGATATAGGAATGGATTTGGAGAAAAAGTTGGGAAAATGGAGAGGGATAGGATGGGAATGGGCTTGGCACATCTCACTCACTACCGAAACACGTACGTACATTAGGGAAATAAGATAAAGTGGGAAATGTAGTACATTTCAAGGTAGTCTTCTGTGAGAGAGGCGTAAGATGGCCAGTCGATTGTCCCGCGGCTGTTGGATTGCAGCGTGCATTCTCCCCCTCACAATTGACAAGATTCCCCTCACCCCTTCACTAGTGTAAATGTCTTGGCCTCCGATATCAAAAGACGCCAACCTTTTCAGTCCTGTGCAGCTTCGTACCAGCAGGCTGTTTGGCGCTCCCGCAGGTCTCTCCAGCGGTAGTTGGGACTTCCGACCGGTCGTCAGCCACTTGGCTGTCGCACGTAATACCCACTTTACGGCGAGATCCTCCCCTATCCTCTCCACATGACCGAGCCAACAGAGACTGGTCGTTATAATTTCGCAGATGATATTCAAACTCAAGTCGAATTTCCTGAAGTAGATCAATATATTAAACGATGACCCTTCATATTAAATTAAAATCTTATAAACATCTCTAGTGTCGTGTCGTGTCGGCCGGCTATCGCTCCATCTCTTCCCATGGGTGTTGTAAAAGGCGACTAATGGATGACAAAGCGGCTACCAGAAGCACTAAGTAACTACACCTCCTCTAAAAGGAGGTGTAGTGGCCAGTGCAGCGTGGCGTTTTAGAGCTGTATTGCCTCATATGCACGAGACAATGTGCATGAAGAAGCCCATGTCCAGCAGAGAATACTGAAAGAACTGGTTGCATTGCATTGCAAACATCTCTAGATATATATGTAATGTATATATAGAGATATATAGATAAAACTATTTATTGTACATTAAAATAAAACAAGACAGTAACGGATATTGTAAACAAATGAAATGAATGAATCTTATAAACATCTATAACAAAATAATCTAACAAAATATACTGTTTATTTAATACAAATGGTAGAATGAATAAAACTCGATTTAATTATATTTCGTTAAATCGACATCAAGGCATACTTTAGTTTAAAAAAATTAACTTTCAATGTCAAATATGTAATAAATACAAAAATATCATACATAATACATCATGCTGAAAACAATAAAACGTAGATCTCAAGATAAGGGTGAATAAACAAACGAACAGACACATTACTGTCATACTTTCTTTATCAGGGTGAAATCGATCCATTTTCTAGATTTTTATCTTGAGTCTATACTAATTTTTTAGACATATTTGCTCATATAGTCCAAAAAAATTACATTTCTTCAAAAATACGAAACATTTCACATTACACATACATTTTACGTAAAAATGTAGTCAGTTAACTCAGAATCATGAATTAGTATATCCTGTATGCTTTAAGAGAGATGATAGCAGGACGGACATTAAACGCCACAATATTTTAGTTAAAACACTGAGTAGTTAGTTATACATCACTTCAGAGTATGACAAGCTTATTCAATGAAATATTTTTTCAAAAACACACGCGAAATATTCATTGTAACAAAATCCAATGTGTTAACCGTTGAAAGCGCCAAAGATAGCTAAGTTTACCCTATTATAAGTTTATTGAAGTTCAAATATCTATTTCAATATTGAACAGCGAACAGAATATGTAACTACTGAAAATAAGTTCATTCTGTCTTCCCAAAACCTATTTATTATCTGGAAAGACTTTAAATATTCGATTTCAAACTCAAAAACATAATAAAAGTATTTCTCTCTTGCAGTGAGATAAAGAGCAAAGAACAGTAGAAAATACAATCATAAATTATCGATTAGTAAATATATCAAACACTAGCGCCCCGACCTAGCTTGGCTTTTTTTTTTTCAAAATTTCAAAGTAAAATATAGCCTATATTAGACACGGATAATGTAGGTAGCTTCCTATTTGTGTAAGAATTTTTGAAATACTCCCAACAAAGAAACAAACAATTTTACCTCTTTATTATATTAGTATAGATATATCCACCATGCTGGCCCAGTGCGGAATGGTAGATACACATACTCCAGATTTTTTCTATTACATACAAACATACAAAAGTGTAAATTTTCTTTAAGTGGAAGTGAACTATTCCACCACAGCAAGCTGTGTACGAAGAAAATACGAAGAGTTGAGCGAAGCGACGTGCTTACCCCGCGAATTAACGCGGCAGCCTGAAAGTTAACTCATTTCCTTCAAAAACTCCTTTTGTTGCGCGTGCCGTCACGTTTTGCGTTTACCGAGGCCCTTCTGAATATTAGCTACATTTCCTCCGAGTAATTATGTTTGTAAATATTTTTGCCCTACCTTAATATATCTTTTATGCCTGTCTTGTTGACCCACGTTACACTGTCCTCAGTAACGATGTTGTCTTTTTGCTATTTCTTTTGAGAAGGAGCCTCGGTGATATAATGGTATGTGTTATATTACTGAAGTCATAGCAATATAATCTATCAACCTAAATACATATACTAGTACTAAGTAAATATAATTTTAATAATTACGTTCCGAAAATTGATACTAATCTAAATTCATATTAATTTTTCTGGCACTGAAATTAGAGTTCCCTCTGCTAAAAAAGGAAAGCTCTATTCAATTTAGAACACACAAAAACTACGAACTAAACTAACTTGCCAGCATCGAGAACTGAATCAAAGGTAACCCTTTTAAATGTCCAATATGTCTATCGAAACGTCCGTGTGGTGGTTTTTTTGCTACAAACTTGTATTTCATCGTAGTTTTAGTTTGATTTATAAAACTTTGTATATATACAGTATCTTTTCTTCACGTCAGCCGATTTCCTGTGGAAACTCCTGTGGAACCTGTGGAAACTCCGTTTAGTAGTTTTGGAGATTAGCGTGTTCGACAGACAAACAGACTGACAGACAGACAAAAATTTTCAAATTCGTCTTTTTGTATTCTGATACTCTTCCTTCATCGCCCCCAATCAGGTTTTGGTAATTATATTCAATGTACAGACATGCTGGCTCTACAGTTTTACTATACCTATGTACAGACAGATTGTGTATTCTTTTTTTGTATGCGTTTTGCATATTATACTCATATTAAAAAGGCCAAAAATGTAATCTAACGCATGAAGACAACCGTTAGTTTTAGTACTTTTTTTCCATGGAAGAGATGGCAGCTGTGCGTGCCGCCCACATGGTGATAAGTGATCACCGCCGCCCATGAACACATGCAACACCAGGAGACATGCGGTTGGGCTGCCGATCTCGCAAAATTCTGTTCGCAGCTCTCTATATGTATGAAGTTTAGGAAAAACTTGTTAATTACAAGTTTTTCATCATTCACCATCTATGTAAGTAATATAATCCTTACCATCAGCCTGCGTCTCTTCAGTGCTGAATATAGGCCTCTGGTGTTGTATATTAACCCTGCCCTACCGTGACCATAAGAAATAGACCCGCATCCATAAGAAATAGACTTGTTATCTTAGTACCTTCCCTTTAACGGGAATATGACCAAATCTGCAAAATATTTTCGGCGCTAGGTTTAATATTAATGATCAATATTCATCGGCAATCTACATTTGCGGCACCTCGGACATTCACAGTAAAAAGGACTCCTCTAAAAAGTAGCTACGAGTAAATAGAACGTTTGGAACGGAGGGCGCTCTCAAGTATCCCTCAACTGGAATTGTGTATGGCAACATGGCGTATAAATGGACATGTTGACGTTTTACAACACTATACGGAAATTCTAGACATTTTTAAATATGATCTGAAACTAGATTAAACTGATCCAAGTTCTGAATTTTATTTAATGTTCATGTTCTACAAGTCAAAAACATTAACCCTATTTTTGATTATCTATTTGATTCCTGGAAAAAAATATTCCATTTCAACAATAAAAAAAAAGTATAACAGTCACTTAACAACGGGATTTTGTGTTTTGTAAACTATACTTAATTAATGTAGTGATGGGCAGTTTGGGGAGGGGGGGGGGCTTTCACGCTGCATTCACATCTATATTGGATGCAATACTGGCCACGTTACCTCTCTCTCTCTCTCACTCAGAAGACTACCGTGAAATATAGTGTATGTCCCACTTTATCCTAAATACCTCAATGTGTTTCTGTAGAGAGTGAGACATACTTGAATCCACTCCCATCCCGTCCTATCCTGTCCCTCCCCATTTTCTGATGTTATCGCGGACGTCCATGGGCGACAATATTCACTTACCATCACGTGGACTGTATGCTCGTCCGCCGCCTGCGTTGCATAAAAAAAATGCACTTGTTGTCTTTGAATGCAGTGAATATTTACCAGATAATTTTTGTTCTATCATAACTCAGAATGAAACCACGGGCTAAGATTAACAATAGGAAAACAAAATTATTTTTTGGTGTTTTGATTAATTAATATTCCTTAAGTTAGAATTTTAACTTAATGACGTTTTTATACCTTTATTAGCAAAAAAATATTATTACAAGTGATTTATAAATCATTTTTCAACATATTTACTTATCTACTAGCTGTGCCCGGCCACGCGTTGCTGTGGCTGCCCAACAGATGGCGCTAAGGGTGGACAACCCTTATCACTAAGGGGTATGAAAAATAGATGTTGGCCGATTCTCAGACCTACTCAATATGCTCACAAAATTTCATGAGAATCGGTCAAGCCGTTTCGGAGGAGTACGGGAACGAACATTGTGACACGAGAATTTTATATATATAGAGATACTAATATAATAAAGAGTTTGTTGAGAGAGTTAAATATAGTAAAATTGTATGTTTGTATGTTGGGGGTAACCTGTGGAACTACTGAACCGATTTCAAAAATTATTTCACAAGTAGGAAGCTACATTATCCGTGTCTAATGTAGGCTATATTTTATTTTGAAATTATGAAAAAAAAATTGAATAAAAAAAAACTTACAAACCGAAGCGAAGCGAGGGCGGGTCGCTAGTTGAATATAAAGAGATTCTCAATTTTTATTTTTCTGTAAAATTGGGCGATATCTACTTATTTCTTAGCAAATTACTATATATACATATATATTTACATATTGTTGTAATAACAATTATTTTATACTCGTTTTTTTTTTTATATATACTAGTGGGCGGACGAGCAAGCGGTCCCACGTGATGGTACGTGTTACCGCCGCCCATGGACACCTGCAACACCAGGGAGCATATATAGGTATATTAGGTGCGCAACTAAGTTTCCGGGTTTCACACATGGATGGCGCTAGCGACACATGTAGTCAGCATACAGATCTGAAATTGGGTGTCTTTATAGCTTGGACATCTGTTAAGAATACCCAGTCGTAATATAAACATATCGCAATACAATGACCTTTTTTCTAACCTCGAAAATGTCAACGTTTGTGCCAAATAAACAGCATTTGCGGGAAGCATTGCTTTTCTGCTTTAACCTAAAAAAAAACAGCAGCTGAAGCACGTCGGTTACTTGAGGAGGCCTACGGCGAACATATACCATCAAAAACAACGTGTGAAGATTGGTTCAAGCGGTTCAGAAGTGGCGATTTTGAGACTGGGGACAAGGAGCGCTCGGAAAGACCGCAAACATTTGCGGACGCCGATTTGCAAGCGTTATTGGATGAAGATGACACTCAAACAGAAGATCAACTCGCCGAGGCATTAAATGTGACGCGACAATGTATTTCGAAACGTTTGCAGGCCATGGGAAAAATTCAAAAGGAAGGAAAGTGGGTGCCGCATGAGTTGACTGAGAGACAAATGGAAAATCGAAGAATCACTTCCGAAATTTTGCTTTTGCGGTAGAACAGAAAGAGTTTCCTGTATCGAATTGTTACTGGCGATGAAAAGTGGATATATTTCGAGAATCCCAAACGCAGAAAATCGTGGCTTTCACTTGGCGAAGCGTCGACATCGACGGCACGGCCAAATCGCTTCGGAAAAAAGACAATGCTCTACGTTTGGTGGGACCAGAAAGAAATCGTGTACTATGAGCTGCTGAAACCGGGCGAAACTGTCAATGGGCATCGCTACCGACAACAACTAATCAATTTAAGCCACGCATTGCTCGAAAAACGGCCAGAATGGGACACGAGACACGAACGTGTGATATTGCAGCACGACAACGCTCCGTGCCATCGCAGTTCCATCGTCCAGGACACCATAAAAACACTGAAATGGGATCTGCTACCGCACCCGCCGTATTCGCCAGACCTGGCCCCTTCAGACTATCACTTGTTCCGGTCGATGGCGCATGGCTTGGGTGGACTACACTTGGCCAATTATGATGCAGTACAAAATTGGTTGGACGAATGGTTTCGGTCCAAAGACGCGTCTTTTTATCGTCGCGGTATTTATGTATTGCCAGAGAGATGGCAAAAATGTGTAAATAGCGAGGGACAATACTTCGAATAAACCATTTTTTTGTATTTATCTTGAAATTTTCGATTTTTTATTGGTCAAAAAAACCCGGAAACTTAGTTGCGCACCTAGTATTATACTTATACTCGTAATTATAGCCAAATTATAAATTAATTCATTATGAATTTCATTTGATGGTTAAAACGATAGTGTAATAGCAGTCGTTATTTTAACTAATGGGTATTTTGAAAGCAGATAACACAACATTGATAACGCTCAGAAACAACAATAATTAATATCTTTTGATATTACGAGTACTTTCATAATAATATTTTGATTTCCTCTTTCGCCAACGGAAAATGACAATGAAATTAAGATATCAGTTATGGAACTTTAGCAAAATTTCAAATCCTTTAATCGGAGTCCTCCCTAAATTTGTTAAGATTCTCCTTCCTATTGTTCCCCGTTTAAATAAATAATTAAATTGTTTCAAGAGAAAACAAACTAGTTAGTTACAGTTCTATCTCTGATTTCCATTACATTGTTGCAAAAGTTTATTTCTGGGAACACTTTATTTTGATTAATGCAATTAAAAACTTGTATATATAAATTGGAAATTCAAATTGAAACACGTTTAATAAATCAATTATAAATCAAATAAAATCTTTATTGATAGCAAACTTTTGTTAACATCGTATTAAATTCCTAATTACATAACATGTTAATTTATTACACACTTAGAATATTGCTGCATCTAGTATATAGAAATTAGTTTGTAAGTTTGTAAACAAAGTTTGTATCTGGAGGCCTATTATAATAAGATTTTTACAATTGTAAGATACCTAAATACCTCAATGTGTTTCTGTAGAGAGTGAGACATACTTGATTACATAGTTATTAATTTGATCACAAATTGTTATTGTAATTGTCCGTAAACGTGGCCGCGTTTGTCATTCTGGACTGATATTGGCATATATCGACGATGACAGTATCCACTTACCATCAGGTGGCCTGTATGACGCGCGCGCGCCTGCCGACTTTTTTCTATAAAAAAAAATAGAAACACCAAAACAAAAATCGCACTCGACTGGCCAAGTTATCTCTCTCCCACAAAAGACTACCGTAATATGTACCTACCTACTGAATTTCATACTTAATCGTTTCCCTCAATGTATTCCCATTCCATATTATCCTACCCATTTTGTCAACCCTTTCTTAAAGTCCATTCCAAAATCTCCAAATGTTGGCAGCGTCACCGGAGGCATGTACCGGGGTGTCCACGGGCGACAATATCCACTTAACACCAGGTGGACTGTCAGCTCGCCTGTTGCCTTCTTTCTATAAAAAATACAAAAAATAACAATTGAAGACCAAGAGTCTTAAAATGTTATATAAGAACTTACCAAACCGTTCATACTGCTTTAATCAGACGAGAATAAGGGATAAAAATAACTAAGTTAGGTAATTGATTAAATTCCTGGAAACCAGGGCGACCTGATCCATTAATTGTGAAACGCCGAGCGCTACACCTTTGAGGATATTAACAACCCACTTCTATAACACCTCTGCACTATATGTGCAGATATATTCTATAACTATATGTCTATATAGTTTGGAACCAATGAACGGACTCTTGAGGGAAAGTATCTACCAATATTGAAGATGGCAAATTTTACTCGAAGGAAATTTTATTTTATTTTAAAAATAAGAAAACTTCTTTTGATTTTTTTGAAATCAAAATTAGTAACGAAATCTATCGACGAAACAAAAGACTAACGACACATTCCTTTCCAACTTCAAAATAATTTTAAATTTCATTAGGATTCTATTTACAAATTGACACGTTCTATTTGTAAATCTAATCTTCTACCTACAGACACGTGCAAAAATAATAATCCTTATCAAAGTATAATTATGTAGCGACAAATAAATTGATAATTATTTTGAGTATACCATTTCATCAGCCTGTGTCTCTTCACTGCTCCATCCAGCCCCTACCGGCGACTTTCTTCAAGTCGTCAATCCACGTGGCCGGATGGCGTCCCATGCTACATTTCTCCAAATATAATATAAATATCGTGTATTTTAAGTACCTACATGACATTTAATTTTAGATTTTTTTATTTTTGGTTTGGTCTTAACTTGAAACATCAACTGAAGCTACATTATTTACTATCAAGTTTGACTTGCGAGAAAAGTATATATTTTTTTATAATAATCTAGGAATGTAATATTTCCCCCTCCGTTCACACGGATGTGGAATCAAACTTCACCAGTGGATCCATGGATAATATTGCCTTCTCTTCGATCTACCAATTTAGGAATTCAAATATAATAACATATCATTAGGTCACTTCGATGCACCAATTTCGGGATCCAAATATAGTTATATATTTTTAGGCCACTTCAATCCACACATTTGTCAAGGTGGCCACATTTTATTTAAAACAACAAAAATGTAATATTCTATATTCAATTATAAACGAGTATTCAGCTGCGTGTCTACTTACAATTATATATTCAGCTGTACGCTGTTGAAAGCTTTTGTGGCAAAATTGTTCACGCAATATCATGTATTTTACTTTATCGGGTATGGGAAGAATTGGTATATTTGGTTTTTATGTTTTTGGGGAACTACAATTTTTAGTATTCTAATTTGTAGTGAATATAATTTATCTATGTAGGACTTGAAAGTACGACATTACTCCGTACGACTCAATCGATTACACCAGTGGGTGTATGATATAACGATAATAAAATTTTAAACGGTAGTTATATGATTTTTGATAGGTCAGTGTCAATACTTTGTATAAAGTATAGTTTACAACTATTTTTACAAGACAACAAGCATAATACCTGATCTCTAACATAATATCCTATATCTGATCTGTAAATAAATAAATATCACTCTTCAGCCAAGGAGTAGTCTTGTTACACATATAAGGTCGTATACTTACATTCGTAACACCCAATAATAATAACTAGTGATCGGAGTAGATAGTGCCGTTATCAATGACACATTCCATCTTATTATAAATCCTCCCAGGGTTTAACGTACAGTTTGCATCGATTTCAGCTTATATCGTCCCACTATAGAGCACAGGCCTCCACTAAAGTGATAATTGAAAAATTGGTTGAGTAGAAACTTAGTGGGTGAACTCGAGATCTCGCGAATATAAATCGAGAATAAATATTTTTATACTATCACCACTCTGTCCCTTATTCCAACAAAATTAGTTTAGCGGTGGCAATTGACATTTAAAAAAAAAATAGAGACAGTAAATAAAATTAATTTTAATTTCTAATTAAGTCATCAAAACTTTATTCCACTCTTTAGTTCCGGAACACTCACAAGTTTTATACCCTCGTAAACCTTTCGAGTCCTTGAAATCGAATCAGGCATAATAGGATTTCATTAAACTCGCCGCTGATTTCTCCGCGGAAGTAATCGATTCCCAGTTTAGGGCTTTGAGGAGATTTAAAACTGCAGTTTTTCAGTATCGTTCTCGACTCCTACTAAAAGCTAAGTTGAGTCGACAATCGTTCACTTCGTTACAATCCTTCATAGGATTAAGTTATCGATTTTGTAAAAGGACTTCTGATAATAATATACATTTATATTAGACCATGGTCTAGTAACTATCTAGTAAAATAGAAAAATAAGTAACTGAAATATATATACCAAACTTATGGCAAATATTCTATGTGGTTATTACACACATTAGTTTTAAAATTTAGTGAAGGTGTTCGCGAGCTCTTACACAAGACAGTGTACGAGGTAGGTAGGATAGGAGGTAATGAAGCGAAGTACGAACGTCTTTGAGTCCTGTATTGTCTATGTATGGAGTCTATATACTGGTCCATTGTAATAGGGCATTAACAGGACTTTGTACGTATGTGATAGCTACTAACTCTGCATCTTCGTATGCAATAGCCCCCAAGATACAGGCCTTGCCTAATTTTGGCACAATTGGCACCGTTGATATTACCTATGCAATAAAAATGTAACAAAATTTCCAATATTTATTGTTGCGATATCTTTTGTGTTTCTATGTTTGCCCAAAAGCTGACTGGTGGAGAATGCCATGAGGCATTGAGTCCGCCTTTTGCAATATTTCTGTGCAATAAAGTATAAATAATAAATAAATGTAGGTAATAATAATGAGTGAATCGTAATATGAATATATTATGTATTTTTAATAGTTAAATGTTTTATAATAAAACTAAAAATTTTATAAGCTATATTAGAAATACTGAATCTTATGGCTGATAAAACGGAAATGGCGTGGAAAAAGCTGAACACCGTCTATTCCGCCATCTATTTCCGGAATACCTATATCCGCCATCTTATATCTACTTTTTTATGGAAAGAAGGTAACAGGCAAGCACGCCGTCTATCTGGTGGTAAATGGATGACGTCACCCCTGTACATCCGCGATATGTATAGATACATTACGAAAGCATTGGCCATCGGCTAATCCGGAGCATCCTAACACGCCATTCGCGTCTCTAATTGGATACTTTATTACGAGATACTTTACTACTTTAACGTATACCTACTTCATTGCATAGACGTGGATGACGCATTCGGGTGTTTCAGGATTTGCCGATGGCCAATGTTTTCGTAATGTATCTGTACGTAGGTAATATTTGTAAGTAGGGTAGTTGATAAGAAAACACGTGATACAAAATACGCAGCTCAAAACTATATAAGTATGCCATATAATGTTGACTAACTGTAGCATTTAGTATCAAAACTTAAGAACGAATTATTGTCGTGGTTTTACTATTGAATATATTAATAATAACAAAGTTTGAACCAATAAACAAGTCAGTTATAGATTAAAATCTGAACTCATGATGTTATTGATTTTGTAAAATGAACGCCTGATCAAATAGCTGCAGCAAAGCAGGAATTCATGACGTGGCTGCAATTGCTTGCAGTTTTCACGCCTGACGAAAGCGTCCCGCGAATAATTGGTCAATCAACCGTATTAACAAATACAAACTCTTTTGCAGCTTATTATCAACTTATTGAATTAGCGGTTATGTGGGGCTGACCCCAAATACAACTGATTAAAAACAACTTGTCTAATATTCATTCAAAAAATTTTACTGCTTACGCCAATGTTTGGTTGACCAATACTACAGAGTTAAATAAAAAATACCTACATCCTGTACAAAAGCAAATACGGAATAATAATGTTAATATTAGAATATAAAAAGGAAAACACTAGTTAATAATAGGTGCATTAAGTACCTACTACTTTAAATTTTAGTTGCCTGTTCCCGTCTCCATGCCAGTAAATAGCTGCCGGCCTTCGCTCCACGATAAATTAGACTTCTCCCAAAATGAGGCGCGTCCAGACGAAGGAAAATATAGGTACGAAAAGTTGGGACGTTTATGCCACAGAGTTCATTTCGACCGATGACTTCATTTTTATTTAATTTAGACAACTGCATAAATAATGTTTTTTTCTTTTTAATGAATTTCACCAAATAGAGGCAGAGAACCCTTTGATAAATAGCTTATGCCGCGTAGGTATGTCTTTCACATTACTACCTCATGCAGTCCGAATTCGAAATTAAGCTGCAAAGGAGTATGTTTTCGAATATTCTAGTGACCAGTAATGAATATTATACATACAAATACAGCTACAGCAACTTTATTATGCGTAATTTTATACGACAAATACGCCGGCCGCATAAACTTATACCTATATACAACAAAGAAGGCGACGAGTAATAAACAGTTATCACGTACTCCTGGTTGATCGCCTTCTGCGCTCGCCCTAAATCATACATATCCTCTGACTCTTGAAAGGACACAGAATTTAGCCATTCCAAAAAAAAAAACAATCACCAAAAGTAACTAACCAAAATTAAGTTCTAAAACTTAAAACCCGACCACATGAGTAAATATCCGTCTGTGACCCAACTATGTAGACGTTTGAAATAAATTTAATTTTTCATTAGAAAAAGGCACATTATAAATAATATGGCGTAGTCGCACGTTTACAAACGTATAGTACTTATACTTATTATTTTAGTTTTTTGGTGAATTATTGATACCTCATCTACTAAAACCGGTCCGGTAATTCAGAAGCTGTAAAATAACATCCATACATACAGACACGTTACTCCTTATCGACCGCGCTATTCCTTCTCAAATCAAATGAAAGTTCACTAGTAAGTACAATCTTTGTTATACTAATATCGCAGGTCTGTTAAAGTAATGGAGTATTACTGGTGGGTAATTTTAATGACATATTGTAATAACCATTGACTCACAATTCTATAGATAAAATGTAATGTTATCTGAGTAGAGGGACCATATTGTTGATATGAACTTATTGATTTTGGTTGATATTTTCTAACATAAAATTTCATTGTCTTCTGTTATTATTATGTTTGATGGAAGAAGGCGGCAGACGAGCAGACAGATCACCCGGTGGTCATTTAAGTGCCCATGGACATCCGCAGTACATTTTTTTTTTTTATATACTAGTAGGCGGACGAGCAAGCGGTCCCACGTGATGGTAAGTGTTACCGACGCCCATGGACACCTGCAACACCAGGGGGGATGCGGGCGCGCCGCCGACCTTGCAAAATCCTATTCACAGCTCTCTTGAAGAACCCCATATCGTAACTTAATGGAAAGACCTCTTGAGGCAGTTCGTTCCACAGCCTACGGGTTCGCGGTATAAAGTAATTTTGCAACATGTCAACATTAGTCTAAAAAGACAAACGTTTTCACGCCCCCGGATGCGCTGCCTTTGAGTATTTGGAGATATAAGAATGTATTTGGAGAATGGGTTGGGAAAATGGGGAGGATGGGGTGGGAATGGACTCTGGCTTATCTCACTCACTACCGAAACACATACGTATATTGGAAAAATTGTATAAAGTGGGAAATGCATATTTCAAGGTAGTCTTCTGTGAGAGAGGGGTAACGCAGTCGAACGTGGCCTGCGGCTGTTGGATTGCAGCGTGCACTCACCCTATTAAATTTAAGATAAAACAGAAAAAAAAGTATTTTTTTTAAGATTTCATTTGTCTAATATCTAATCAATTTTTAAGTCTCAATATAAAAGAACCGATAATCCCCTTCCTCAATCCCTAGTATCCCTTCACTCGAAAACTTAACATTAAGACACAAATATCTGTAAAAACCAAGTAGTAAATACGGCTATGAACTCCGTGCTGTTAAACTTTGTGTAAACTTATGACAGCCAAGTAAAAGTAGTTAATTGTTGAGAAACCGTTTAAGATTCTGTATTAAATTTCTAATTTGTGCTCGATGCTTTGTCTGGGCACTTATTATTAATATTTCACGAACATTTTGTAATCTTCTATCGGTATTGAGTTCACATTTCGATTATTAATTTGTAATTATTAAAGATGCGTAATTTCATACGCATATTTACCTTTTAAATCGTTATTATGTAACTTTACATCACATTACAATTACAATCTTGTGTGAGTGGCTTCACTTCTGTAAATATGAAAATTTATATTCAAGAGAATTTTCATACAAGAAATAGCTCCTGTCAATTTGGATTTTAAACACGGACCTGTATTTACACTTGATGCTACTACCTACCTACATCGCTCTCAAAGTCCATGTAAAATCTATATTTTTTTATAATTACCTTTTTATGTAGATAGGTATATTATTTTACCATAAAATTATTTATGTATATGCTTTATTGTACACACCAATTATAAATAAAATAATATGAAAAAAAGTTTTTTAAAAACAAGCTTTTATACAAGCCATGTACTAAAACGAATAAAATTTTTTTTTCAAAAAACGTTTTTTTTATATTATTTTATTTACATCTTTTTAGTTAGAAATATTTCTCAATCTATCCATTTCAAGTAACGCATCATCATTACGTAGAAAGTCATTTTTTGTTTTGTAAAGTTTTATGTGCATGGTACTAACCGTTGAGGAGTGCCATCATGAGGAGACAATCCTGGCTGCAGCATTAGTTCATGGTGAAGATCATGTTTAGCTATTAAAATTAAACCTACATGCAAAGTTACGTATCTCTGCTATTAATCGTTGAGGAGTACCCTCATGAGGAGACAATCCTCGCTGCAGCATCAGTTCATGGTAAAGATCATGTTTAGCTATCAAAATTAAACGCATATGCAAAGTTTCGTGTCCGTGCTACTAACCGTTGAGGAGTGCCCTCGTGAGGAGACAACCATGGCTGCAGCATCTGGTTATTTCCATCATTTTAGTGTATTGTCATCAGCTGAACAAGCATGCAAAATTTCAAAGTCGTAAGTTTAGAGGAAGTGGTTCAAATTTGGCTTGCAAGATTTGTCCCAAACAGGTGATTGTAAAAAATAGTTACGAAAGAAAATACGTAGAAAAAGCGTGTTTAGAAGATGTTATCCCCTTAGAAGATGTTTGGGCACATCTGTTAGAAGTTGTTAGAAGACAAGATGTTAGAAGACCAGCAAACCTGGAAGAGCGATAGGTAAGCAATGAATGGGCAGACATTACTTTTTGTTTTTTATTAATAAATTTAATTAAACTATTAATGTGTTCTATATTTCTAATTATTAACTCAATGTTCTGAATGACTTTATCGAATATTTGTTTCATTTATTAATTAGCTATTGTTTCAATTATAGCTTCACTTCTTTGTTGGTTCCTGGATATATGTGGTATAGGTATCACCTATAAATGTCCTATATACATATTGCCTATAATTCCTTAATCTGCAAAGGTAGGCAGCGCATCCGAGGGCGTGCCAACGTTTGTCATTCTGGACTGATGTTGACATGTATCGCGGATATCTATGGACGACAGTATCCACTTACCATCAGGTGGACTGTATGCTCGTCTGCCGCCTTTTTTTTAAATAAGAAAAATATAAACTAATAACTACCGATATTATTCGAATATCGGGTAGTTCTTAATTTTGGCTTCGAAGGATGTTTATTCATCCATATTGGGAACATGTATAAAATTATGGATTTTAATTTAATAGGGAGGCCCGAGCTCTGGCCAACTGGTCCTACAGCTTACTGTAGCCTGTAATGTCCTAAAATTACAGGTTTTTTTATGTACAACAATGAGTCTGTGTTTGTGTAGATTTTAGGGTAAAATTTTATAAATCAAATATCAAACATGTATTACGTAATTTCTTTTATTTCACCTTCGTATAATCTCTAAGACCAAGTCTTTTAAATACTTAAGTAAACTACTGGATACGGATTGAGTAAAATAAGATTCTTTACATACGAATATGTGAATGCAAGAGCTATGTACAAGGTATGACTATGTTTTAATTAAAGGTAAATGATATGTGAACTTCGATATATGTCTATTTACAATTATACAATACAACGGATCTCTTATTTAAAAATGACACGTGAAAAGATCACTTACATTATCATAAATACAATTTATTGTACGAGTATGTATAAAAAAAATAAGAAAAACGTTAAGAATAGATAAGTATTTGGTACAGAGGCCTATTAATTTCTATTTTTAAAATGTGTTATTGTTAACTATAAAGTATTTTAAATTTTTAACAGCTTTTCTAAAATCAAATAGTGATCATGTTGTGTGAATTTAAAAAAAAATCCATTTTGAAAATAAAGTTTAAAAAAATAATTATCATTGTGTCTAAAGAAGTAAGTACTCAAAAATAAATCTGCATGGAACCTTACAAATTATAGCCACATTTAGACCATAATTTTGCCATATTTTAGACAATTAATGATTGACAAAATTTTGTCACATTATTGACATTAATTTTAAAACATTAAACATGTTTAAATTTTTTACACTCCGGTGAGCAGGGCGATGACACATAGGCTATGTCAATTAGGTAATATTATTAAACACAGTCAGTGTTTAATAATATTATTAAACTTATTATTTTACTGAGTTTAATAATAACAGTATTATTAAACTCAGTAAAATTATTTCAAATTTGTGTATGTAATTTATTCCATTGCTATCAATTTAATTCCATTTATTAATTTGCCATAAAGTTTGTTTATGGAAAAATTAAAAAAAAATGGAATTGGATTTTGAACATATTTTAATACGAGAATGGTCATATTAATATCTAATTAATATTTACAACTAGAGCAGAGCCGGGACAAATGGCTAGTATATGCATTATACATAATACAATTATTAATATCATGTATCATTATATTTCGTCAGAAATATTTTTCCCGTTTAACACAAAAAAAACAAAGTTTAAAAACACAAATTTTACAAATGTCGAACAACCAGAATTGTTAGACGTGTATTACATGTTTTAAAACAGTCTTCATTTTTTGTAGCAAAATCGTAGCAAAAGTAATAAAACGCAAATCATCTTTTTATTTTAAAATAAATGACCTAACATAGGAAATAACAAGTCGCGTCGCCAAAAAAAAAAACAACTCAAGCAACCATTGCTTCTAAACAAATAAAATAACATTAAAATTATCTCACCATAATATCAAAATATTAAATTATAATTACTTAACAAATATAATATGTACATTGAGGAATCCATTACAAATAAGTGTATTAAATAAATTATAAGTTCACAATCCACTTTGCTACGAACTATCACAGGCCGTTCTAAGCTTAATGTCAGGGACTGGCTTCTTAACATCATTGAACATAATAATTATATTAAAACATTATACAACTAAATACAATTAACGACTTTATGGTTTGGAATTAAGGAACAAATCTGACTTCTTTTTTTCATTTCTTCTATCTTTCTTTAAACTTACCCACACACCAGCACAAGAATAAACAAAAATCTCTTTACCACAAAAGCAAACAAGATTCAACGCTGGTTTTCAACTAAATTCCTTAGAAAAATTAGACGTTTATTTGTGTTTAAGAGGAAATTATTTAATTATTCATGTTTTATATAATAAAAGTGTTATACACAAACAGCTGCCCTACACAAATGGAATAAGTAGTAGCACATAATAACAAATAGTACAAACACACAGATCATACGCAAATATCTACAAAAATATGCCTACAAATAAACACGATTACTACGAGATACAATTCCGTTTAACAATAAATTGAATCTAAAAGCCAGTGAAGATGGCTCATATTTCAATGGAAAGCGACCGGCACGTGCGTCTTTTCAAGTCCGACGCATAGATTGAGATCAATGGAAATGGTCCCACCGGCATATTTTTGTACCTCAAGTGCGGAGCGAACCGTGCCTTGGTACTACTTAACTTTGATACATTAAGTAGTACCTACGCTCGACTGGCCACGTTACAACTCACTCACAGAAGACTACCTTGAAATGTACTGCATTTCCCACTTTATCTTATTTCCCTAATGCACGTACGTGTTTCGGTAGTAAGTGAGATGTGCCAGAGCCCATCCCCATCCTATCCCTCCCTATTTTCCAAACTCTTTCTCCAAATCCATTCCTATATCTCCAAAGGTAGGCAGCGCATCCGGGGGCGTGCCAACGTTTGTCATTTTGGACTAATGTTGGCATGTATCGCGGATGTCTATGGGCGACAGTATCCACTTACCATCAGGTGAACTGTATGCTCGTCTGCCGCCTTCGTCCATAAAGAAAAAAAAAATAGGACACTTTTTATTTATTTTATTTTGTCTTTGAAAACATTGACAATCTTAAAATTCGGGTAACTATATGCATTTGATTTTAAATTTATTCCAGTCCCTGTTAAAAATAAGCTTGAGCAACATAACAACGTTATTAGGCATAAAAGTATTTGGCCTGAAAAAAAAATTGAATTCTCTTATTGCACATGCAGCATTCAATGCTAACCAAACATCACATCACTAAATACGTAACCAGAGACATACATATATGGCATATCGTGAATTAGAAAGAGACGATGATAATAACTAAAAATACATAGTGTTTTGTTAGGTATTATGTAAGGTATAATACTATGGAAAGCGATTGTTGAGACGGTGCTCAACACGCAAATAGTGGGTCGCCTCTTTCTTATTTACAACATGGCACATATATCGCCAGGTACTGTACACTAATTTACAGGTAACATGACAGCGAGCGAACAACGTAGAAAAGGCCTACATTTGATTACATTCAGTTTTCAACTGAGGAAGTATCACCCACTTGTTCACAGTCCACAAAGTTCCCATAAACCGTTTCAGTTCAAACTCACTAAAAATTTAATTGTTTTCAATTTCAGTTTATGCGGGAACTAAACCTGATAATGCGATGCCTAATTGCGCGAGGAGTGTAACGCCGACCAACAGAAAGCTTTGGTAGTTATGTGTCGCTTTGTCTGACAATCCGCATTCCTGCCCTTTGTATTCAAGGCAGTAATTCTGCAAAGCAAAAGAAGTGATTAAGACGGTGAAAAATCTCCAACACATAATACGACTAAAGTTCAAGAATGTTCAAAAAGAAGGGAGCCTGTCGGAAAGGAGCTTGTAATTTATGGTACTCGTACCTAATTGCATTTCTGTTCATCAGTTCTGTTTAATCAAAGGTTGACTGGCATATAATGCCACTAGGTATTAAGTCTACCCTCTGTACAATATCTGTGCGGTAAAGTTTTAAATAAATAAAATCTTGGAGCCGCTCGACGTCGCTGAGGAGGTGTAGCGGTTTCTTAGGGAACTCTCAACATAGCCTGTGTATATTAGAGTGTCTTCCTAAAACAGATCCAATAGGTTTTCACCTAAAATAACCAAATAAAAAACGCATATCTTTTTAAAATTATGAATTACAAAGTCGAACCAAATGAATTGCAAAGATTGTTTGTCTCGTAAAACGAGTTAGTAAATTCCTTCGATATTCGAACAATGTCACTTGTGTTTTGAAACATTGACAGATTTTAGGGTCAATCAAGGTAATTATAAACAGGATTAACACTGTAAGGGACACAGTGTCGACATGTTGTCGAAAGCTAGACACAGGGTTTTGTTAACTCAGCAGTAGAAGCATGGCAGCACCGTACCGCCCTGCTACCTTTAGTCGTCTCCTGCTCACCGATCTCTCTAACCGTTATTGATAATTATATTTATGTAAAATAAATTATTTGAAGGATATTTTAAAGTGTCTCAGTTAAAATATACGAACACGCAACCTAAATCAATAGACAATTAACTAAGGACAGCCCCGAACTCCTGAAGCACCATATTTTTTGCAAAAATATATAAAATGAAAGAAATATCGACCCGCGCTAGCTTCGTTCAGGTAAGAAAAACCTAGTAATTAAAGTTTACCTTTATGATGCTGGAAGCCATTCGCTTCAGGAATGCACTAGTAAACAGAGCTGCTTCGTCGCCACAGGTCCGCTGAACTGTCTGCTCTGAGCACACTAGGTACTCTTGGAATGAACTGAAAAAAAAATTAAGTGTTAATTAAAGAAATGCATCAACTGATCCGCATTACGTCCGTGTGGTAAGTTATAATAGGCTGAATCTTCCTCATTATTTGATAATCATGAAGGAGATTGGGAGTATTTCAATATGAACAGCATCCATTGCTAATATAGCCCTTTAATTCAAAGAGTCCTACGTATAAAGGCTTAACTTGAAATTCTTGACTTTTGCAGTGCAGCTAATCGAAGTTGTGGAATGTTAGACTAGTAATGTTATGTTGTGAATGTTATACGTGTGTCATAGTCAAATAAGCATTTATATTTCATTAAAATATCTTAAAATAGAAAATATTTTTATATTACGAGTATTTAGCAAACAACAAATATTAAGAACATCAAACATTTATATACCGCGAAAACAAAAACATCAGAAAAATGGCAGATTGACACTTTAGCCTTATCTATACGTAGGACCCATCACAATGGCATTATTAGATTCATAATCGACATAGCAGTAGCGTTATTCACCAATGATATTTATTATCAACTCATATTCATTACAAGTATAATTCTAATCCGCTACGCTACGAGCAAACCACGTATTCTTTTCAATTAACAATTCAATTTATTACAAAATTATCATGAGGTAACACGCGTGCTCACGGGGGAAATATAACTATGTAATATTCCCACCAGCCGGCACTGGCTCCACGTAGTGGATTGTGGCCTGATATCGACTGGCCTTTGACATTTCCTGAGCAAAACGACCCCACAGTGGAATGTTATAGACGAAATATTTATATCGACAGTTAAAAAATAATTAAAAGTACCTATATAAAAACGATCTTGTAGTTCATCATATCATATTTAGGAGGGGGAGAGTGCACGCTGAAATCCAACAGCAGCTGGGCGCACTCGACTGGCCACGTTACCCCTCTCTCACAGAACTTTGAACCTACCTTGAAATGTACGGCATTTCCCACTTTATCTTATTTCCCTAATGTACGTACGTGTTTCGGTAGTGAGTGATATGTGCCAGAGCCCATTCCCATCCTATCCCTCCCCATTTTCCCAACTCTATCTCCAAGTCCATTCCTATATCTCCAAAGATAAGTAGCGCATCCGGGGGCGTGCCAACGTTTGTCATTTTGGACTAATGTAGGCATGTATCGCGGATGTCTATGGGCAACAGTATCCACTTACCATCAATTGGACTGTATGCTCGTCAGCCGCCTTCGTCCATAATAGAAAATGTTAGTTTATGAGGGAATCAATTTGTGTTAATATTTTAGCTTAGGTACATATATAACCAAAATAAGGTAATACCTACTTGAGTAGGTACTCCAAAAATTGATATGTTTTATGCCTTATGCAAAATAAAAAGGAGAAAATAAATTCGTTATAAAAATATATTTCTGAATTCATTAGAACATTAGCTAGATAGCTCGAGAACATGTGAGGTTTGCACGTGATAAGTGAGTCGTATAGAATCAAAGACGGCAAAATAGGTTAGTAACTTCACCATAAACTCTTTATTAACTCTATTAATTAACTTTAATAACTAAGAGTTTATTAACTCTTCACCATCAAGGATGTTAATACATATATGTATGAACAACCTTGATGGTGAAGAGTTAATCAAATCAGTTTAGTTTTAAATTTTCTACGTTGCCATATATTTACCTCATTTTTGCTTACTAACCTATTTTGCCGTCTTTGATTCTATACGACTCAAGTAATAAAGAACAATGACGTCATTGTCCTATTGTTACGGTTCTTTTCTAACTAATAGGCCAATTTCATATTACACCAATTTAATTCAGTGCATTGTGTTGCAAGACCCTTTAATTTTCGTTCAGACCTACAACATTGCGCTGCCATTTTTTATTCGAGGGAAATAGTGCTGTTTATGTTTATCTTTCCATTGTGTCAGTGCGCGGGCAGCGAGGTGGAATTCCTGTGATACTGAAAGTATATTTTTAATAAAAAAAACTGCCCGGGGAAACTAACAATGAAAAACAAAAACATACGTGTTTTTTTCAAAACTGCAAAGTTAGATTTAAGAATTTTACCAGAGTTGTTTCGGACATGTCTAACCAGATAAAAATATATAAAGAAAACTCATACAAATACCTACTCTATGTATGAGTTGTCTATAAACATTTTTTCTTTGCTGGTACTAATTACTGATAGTTATTACTGATCGGCATTATTGATAGTATCGTACGCGCATTGCTAGTAATAAGATTAGTAGTTAATGGCCTTTAAAAAGTATGTACTGTTGTTTCATAAAGTACTTATTCGAATTATAAGTAGTTAACACCAAGAAATTACTAGCAGTAACACTTAAAATGGCAATAAAATCAGCAAATTATAGATTCAATTGTATTGAATGGGGTGGGTAACGATGTCATTAACATGTCGAATAAGGCCCTAAGTGCGCTTCGTAATCCAACAGAATTCAGGCTGAATCTTAAACAGTGTTTAATGGCGGGAAAGAGGGTAGAGGAAAAAATTAGGGGAGACCGACTGAATACTATCTAATGCGAGGAAATCCCGGAAAATTTAGGTAACACCGATAAAATTAATGACCGCTCAATCACTCTTTTGGAAAACAAAATGAATAATTTCCTAAAGATTATATTGATATTATTCTTGAATTTGTCTCCTTAATTAATGATCCTTTATTCATGTGGGTTTCCACTAGCCAACAATCAATTTTTTTTAAACTTTATTGCACAGGCAAAATGTACAAAAGGTGGACTTAACGCCTTGTGGCATTCTCTACCCATCAAACAGAGAATCAAGGAGGATACATTATAAAGTTGGTATTATCATTAGAAAAAGTATAATCATTAGATCATTAGAATTAGAAAATACATATTATATATAAACGTAACACATACATAATAATGCAAGTACAATTGTACAATATATCAAGTATTCATATACGTAAGTGTTTATACAAATACATAGTACCTACATAAATAATAATAATAAAATATGTCCAGATAGATATAAATAGAACAGAATAAAGAAAAACGCCTTTGATTTAGGTAAGGAGAGGAACTGAAGTGAGTAGAGGGATGTGAAAGAACTAAATGGATCATTATGACTGTTATCGACAGGTAATATTTGAGGAGCCTCTTTTAGAATTGAGGTTTGTTAAGAGTTTTTCTGGTGGTAAGACGACACACATCTGGGTGTCGTTTGGATGTTTTCTCGGTAAAACTAGTCGTAAGCAGAAATAATCAGGACAGTTTTATCCACGACGGAACGGAGATGATAAGTGCATTTGAGGTAAGATAATTTATGAACGTATACTTGTGTACCCTCTGTTACCATTTTTTTCTGAAAAGGCTAAACCGATTTTGAAGAGGTTTTTTGTAAACCTTTAATTGTACTTTATAATTTCTAAACGAATGTACTTATGGCAAATATATTTTTCAGATAATATATCCCACGTAAAACTACAATCATCTTATGAAACGTCTTTTTAATGAAAACCACGGTTCAAATCGGTAGTAATTAGTCTATGAGGTTCCAGTGAGATTCAGTGGAATATTTTATTAACAAGGACTATTCAATATTCAAGGCTTTGCCCGACTCTTTGGAGTAGTCGCTGGCTTCCCCTTGATAAGTTCCGTGACAGTTTAATTTGCGGAATTCAAATTGATTGACGCTATTCGTTAGCGACCCTACGTAAGATAGACATGTATTTGAGAAAAATGAACTTATTGTAAAATTAATTCCTATTCATATTTTTAATGTACCTAGTAAAAAAAAATAGTAAAGTCAAACATTAGTACTAATTTGTCAAGTGACTGAATACGTAATAATACGATTGCAACTTGTCATAGTCATAGACTAAAATTATCTATTAATTCGTCGGGTCGTCAATATTTTTTTAGTTTCGTTTGGTTTGGTTAAGTGCTTGAAAATTGCAACTCGTCAAGAACTCTTTCGTTACAATTGGCCTTCAATCACAAACCTCGGTACTACTAACTAAATAATGCTGACGGGCCATCTTCGTATTCAGAACAAACACGAAGAGATAATGAGAAAAGGGAAACAAACACAAAAAACGCATTTTCAGAATTTATTTACATTGCGTTTTAATCACTCTATATTATATAATTATTTCAGCGTTCAGTCACGGTCGGAAATACGAAGATGGCCGATCGGCCTAATTGAATTAGTAGCTAGTAGTATTCAAGATAAAATAATAATTAATTAAACAATAATATTAAGATATGACATATGTAGCGACAGTTACATCTGCATACTTTCTTTCAATTTACGACGTCCTTGTAAAACCGAATCGGGGTTTTGTCCAAACCCACCACAGCATTTAATCAAACGTTTAGTTATAAGGGTCCAATTTACGTGAGCAAATCGACATATAATTGGTTGTTAAAAAAAATATCCTGTTGGTGAACTTAAAACTTAGAATGAGCTCAGAAATTTAAATATCTTTTTTATAATTCAACATTTAGTAATGAATATTTTATATTGTGTACAAGAGTCTAGCACTGATCACTAATGTTCTATTCCAGTTAAATGGTCACTATTTATTTGTTCCTGTTAAATTATTATACTAATAAACTTACCAACAAACAGTCCTCAAGGAATCTTCATGATTATTTTCTCTACCATCTGTGGTGTATTGGTCGTTTTTCTGGTGGTTGCTTAACGTCATCAGCGTCACTTCATACCTCCTGCTGCACGTCTCATACTCGGAGCGTACATTCTTTACACATTTCGCATGCGTTAAGTATTCATCTTGGTATGGTCCTCTGGTGCATAGCTCTTGGACGACTCCTCTGATCCCCGCGTATATCCGCCTGAAAACGAACTGTTCGCCTTTCTCCATGCACACTTCCGTGAAATTATCTATACATTTTATGCCCGCACGGAGTTCACTGAAACAATTGAAAAGGTACATAATTTAAAAAAAAATATTTATTTAATTGGCATAATATTGATCAGACATTAATAAAGTACGTTCCCGGTAGTCTAGGAATTTGTACGATAAAATGTTGTCAGGCTTATTTATGCCTACGAGGATGGTATCGCCACTGCTATTGTGTCAGTAACTTCAGTTTTCTGTTAAATAGTGTTTGTGTATCTTCTCCGCCTATGACATAACCCATTTAACGATATAGAAGGGTATAGATTGCAGTATCATTTCAGCGAATCGTGAAATTGGTATCACTTTGGGTCAACCTTATCTTTCGCTATAAATGTTTCATTTTGCCTTACTGGTAATGTTTCATTAACTGGTAATGTACATATTTCATGTAAGCCTTTACGTTAGTTTAAAGAGGTTTATGTAATATTAGGGACTGGTGCCTACCACCAGTTCACATGGGAAACACATGGTTCACATGAGAAAATCATTAATTTAAAATACCGCCTTGTCTCAAAAAACAGTATATTTCCAAAACTAAGAATAGAGTGACTTTAATGTATTTAATTAAAACAAATAAATCTATACTAATATGTATAATAAAGAGGTAAAATTGTGTGTTTGTATGTTGGGGGTAATCTCTGGAACTACTGAACCGATTTCAAAAATTCTTTCACAAATAGGAAGCGACATTATCCGTGTCTTATATAGGCTATATTTCATTTTGAAATTTTGAAAAAAACTATTGGGAAAAAAAAAACTTATAAACCGAAGCGAAGCGAGGGCGGGTCGCTAGTCTTAAATAAATACGGCAGGCAATACCGAGAACCGCAATTAGATTCGATATTAGGTCAGCTAAACGACAAAGAATTGTTACGCTTTATAGTATGTAATAGGAGTAAAGAACGCCGGACAATTCTGGCAAATTTTGCAACGTACCTCGTAGTTATTGAGTAAGTTACAAATCAAGCACGTTGTTTACGAATACGAGACTCATCCTTAAAAAATAAATAAAAATGGGACAACAATGTGAGTAAAAATTGTCATTTGGTTCAAAGCCAAGTTTCGGTAAGTAAACATCTGATAATTATAGGAGTATTTCGTAAACAGATAGCTAGTGACTTGACAACAACTTTACTCGAATTCTCAATGTTATTTTAGTATTTAACTGAAAAAATTAGACAACATTCTGATAATAAAACTCAAGAAATTTGTAGCTTTTTAAAAATTTCAATTAAATTAACTAAATAATTACCTAGATCAACTACTCACACGCAGTGTTATATTTTATTCAAAGTATACTTTTTAAGAAATGCTTTGAAATTTTCCTATTGGCCGAATTAAGAGATCGTGAAAAAAGAAATTCACGATACGTTTAATGCAAGCTTAGACTAAATAAATAATCTTAATTCAAGACGGAAGATCCTTAAGACAGGTTACGTGAAGAATCTCTTAGATGGAACACTCACTTCGGTACTGTTTGATGTGGGAACGTTTATGCAAATCATTAAAATGCTTCATTGGTAATTCAGCGCACTATCAAAAGCTGTGAACTTAGTCAGGCAGACAACTAGTTCCAAATTGCTATTTACCACAAACAAGAGCACTAAATTAAGATGAGCTAACTGCGTACCATTCCGCCGGTGGAACTTTGCCGGTGCTGACGTCTACGCCTCGAGCCTCTTTAGCAAAAGTTACACAGTTTTCACAAAGTTCCCGGTACGCAAATGAATGAGCGCTATAAAGTCTCACAAACCATGATACCGTTTAAGTGAAAAGACTTTAAAATAGTTTGAACCTCTTTCTCTTTCTACCTACTCTACAACAACAAACGAGCTGTAATGTTTCAAGAATTACACCTTTACAAGAATATTGTTATTTTAAGTTACTCTTGTACTTAAAATATACTTAAATGGTACTTCATTTTGGAAAATATTGGTACCATAATTTTGTCAGAATTTACAATTAAATCTTTCTACGCTCATAAAATTAATGATTAAAACTCACATGCAACTCTTGTCAAGCTCTTCCCGTGTGAGAGCGAAAGATATTTCTGGAGAACTCAGGACCGGTAGCGCCATCGAACACCTTTGAAGAAGGTCCTCCTCTCTGTTGCATTTCTCTTTGATTGCATCTGTTGACAAAGTAATAACTTTTAATATTTTTTCAATTAGTGTGTCACTAATAATAAGGTGGCTATTATCTGCTCTGTTCCAATATGCGCACTTTTTTATGGGTACCTATTGATTTTAAGTTAAAATATAAGATAATTAAAGTTTATGGATACAATGAGGGAAAAGTATAAAAAGAAATAGTTTATAGGTATTCACAGACGGGTATTGATTGAAACCATTGAACTAATAATTATTTATTGATGATTGTGTGGTTGGTAAAGCAACTGCAAATTACATCCTAACTTCGCTACGACGCAGGTTAAACTTTGAAAAAGAAATAGTGAAACAGCAAAAGTTTCTGAGATATTTATAGAATAAATACTTGCGATTAATAAATATTAGCTATACCTAGTTGCTTACACGAGACTCGCAAAGAGAAAGATTATGGCAATAAAATGATAAATGTGTCGTTGTTTTACAATTATTACCTTACTTGTCCAACGGACTATAACATTTATGAAAGAAGATGTTTGATGAATTACACATAGCACTGTAAAATGTACCGAAACTATGAGTGAAATGTATTTATTTACTCAAATAAAACTTACGTTAACAATGTTAAAACGTCGACAGTACGTGTATTTATTCAGGCTGATCTATGGAAGCTACTGAACCAATTTAGTTGAAATACACCTTTATTTTTAGGATTTGTTCCAGAATAAATGCATATAATATGTATTAATAGATTTAATATCTGTGTTGCGTCACTCGATGCCATCACAACTATTTTAAAGACCGAGTACGAATATGTCAAGATGGACTTGATAACAAACTATTGGTGTAATAACATTTAAAAATTAAACTTAATTCTAAAATAACCATTAAGAAATAATCTTAAAATTAACCTATAAACATTACATTCTTAGAGGGGGAGAGTGCACGCTGCAATCCAACAGCTGCTGGACGTGCTCGACTGGCCACGTTACCCCTCTCTCACAGAACCTTGAACCTACCTTGAAATGTACTCCATTTCCCACTTTATCTTATTTCCCTAATGTACATTACGTGTTTTGGTAGTGAGTGAGATGTGCCAGAGCCCATTCCCATCCTATTCCTCCCGTTTTTCCCAACCCTTTCTCCAAATCCATTCTTATATCTCCAAAGGTAGGCAAGCGCATCCGGGGGCGTGTCAACGTTTGTCAATTTGCACTAATATTGGCATGTATCGCGGATGTCTATGGGCGACAGTATCCACTTATCATCAGGTGGACTGTATACTCGTCTGCCGACCCGGTAGATAAAAAAAAATCACTGCCAAAACTTCTTTAAAGTCTACACTGCTTCAGAAATTTTAAATAAATTAGGTACTGGCAAATACATAATAGAATGACTTTAGTTGTTAGAGTATATACGCTTCCAATTCCTATGTGTAAATTAATAATGTTTAATTCTCTTTTCTTACAACGTTTTAATTAAGGAGCTATTGTCATCAAAGATTTGCGCTTAATTTTGGAAATATTTAATTAAGTACTTTAAACATTTGTGACAATAGACTGCCTACATCGTATTATGTAATAGAATATACCATCGTAAGATTTTCTAGACGTGAGCGTTTATTGCGTTGTATCTTATTACTGTAGATGAAAAGAGATGGATATATGAGAGGTATATGGTTAGGGCATAACAGTGCAGCTATTCTGGCATCTAAGACAACACAACAACAGTACACAACTTCAGTGATTGTGCGCATGAGTACATCATTGGACACATATCGCGTTTCACGTAGGGCGCACGCGCTATCAGCTGTTTGTTCACATGTTCATCGAAACACTTCGAGTCAATTTGAAATGTTCAATTTTACCGAAGCGAATCAAGACAAATGTATGTTGAGAAATGATCATCTATTATATAATAATTAATTATATTATAACCATTTTTTGCATTACTCATAATGGCTCCAGATGACATTGGTAACGCAACATGCAGTAGTTAGAACAGAGTTCTGTGGGGTGTGAGAGGAGAGTTATACTGGTAGGTATCCAGCAGTGGATGAAAATGATGATGATGGATGATACTTAATATTTTTTTCAAAATACCTGCCTATTTTTTACGTTTGCAAATTTAGTTTTATCACTGCAAATTTACTACAGTAAATCGATTATTTCATATCTTGGCAATGGCCTCGAGTGTCTGACGTGTGTGTCCTGCCCTGTTAAACAGGTTGTTATTTTTACCAGTGCCGTTCTAAGATCATGCGACCATGCATTCCGTTGGCTTGGTGGGGAGCCGAGCCCACCACGCCGGCACACGCCATTGGCTGGTTGGCATCGTCCGATGTTTTAACATGTGTGCGTGTTGTATGAATAGTAAACAACACACTCTCACTCAATCGGAGCATAATCGAGGTCCAATTTGAGAAGCATTGAGAGTACAATTGACTGATTGAATTGCCCTGATGCCATAGGAAGCCTGTTTGCCTTGACACTATCTATAACTGCCACTTATTTGCTTTTATTAGACGTTGACCTACGATCGTTGCATCGTAAACAATTCCGTTTTTTGCTGAGCATGTTTTTGTTCCTTCGAAAGTGTTTTTTTGTCTTTAATAGTTTAGGTACTATTACTATTAGTAGCACGTACGTAATAGATACGAAAACAGACAAATAAAAAATATAAGCAGAGGTATATTTGAAAGTGAATCAGGCAGATGTGTATGTAGATTCTATCTGAACGTTTCAATGACTTCTGTATATTCTACATTATGTTATTGTATTCTACATAAATATCATTGAATATGTAGAATACATAAAAGTCATCGATATGTAGAATACATAGAAGTCATTGAAACATTTAGTACCTAGGTATCTAAAGGTGTACATTTTCGTGTTCCAACAAAACCAAATTTGAATCCTTCAGGGTCGTTTGCTACTGCAAGATTATAAACATTTATCGCCCTCATATCATTTTAATTGGTTAGATAGTTTGATTGGATGAAGATAATTGAAATAAATAACTAATCAAAAACTTATGTGTTTTGAATTATTAAGAGTGTGGACTTTGTGTAGGCAATTTGTGTGGACAGCAGCGTTTTGTCCATCTATACAAATGTATTTCCCTGTTTTCTCCTTGAATTCTGGCAATAGAGCAATTATTTTGTAATATATTACAGATATTTACCATGAGCCTGTTGCTGTTTTCTGACCAGTAATAGTAAGTTTTCAAAAATCACAAAAATACCCCGTTAAAACGCTGCAAAAATAAAGCTCAGTGTGCAACAACTCTTATTTAAAAAGAAAAACATACCGACTATTCTTTAACGCAAATCGCGAAAAAAATCGACCCGTTGTTTGAGGAGGAAACAGGGAATATTAAAGGTATATTTTAAGTAATTTCAATTTTATATTGAATTTTCATAAAAGAGACGTACGTACGTTGTGTCGGCAATTTGAATCTATACGACGTAGACTGGTATTTGTCTATATTGTGCAGTGTGTGACCAAGCCTAACAATTTAAATAAGTGAGGAATTAAATACGATTCTTGCAACGTTTATTTAATACAGTTAATTATCTTAACTTTTATCTTATATTCTTTAATAGATACAAGTAAAATTTTCATGATAACAGACACGACTTACAACAAAACGTTCTTTTTAAAAAAAAAACATATACTTACTATAATATTGATCTATTCCGAGACTATTCGAAGCCTTATTTTACGACTTCTCGGCGAACTATAACTATGTCGTAAAATACCAATGACAGTAACACGTTTTTTATAGTATGGTGAAAGGTGGTATCATGTTGACGAACTTTTGACATTTGTATGCAAATTACGTCGTAGAAAATGTCTATATTTAATATTTTATTCCAATAGGTATAGGTAAATTGGAATAAAAGTATTCAAAGTACTAATGCAGATAACGAGAGCGAAATTTTCCAGTGATATTTACGTGATATTTATCTGAAGGTGCATCAAGATTAACTTTTAAACATGTGTTTAATAAGTTTGGTATTCCAATGAAATGTTTACCTATATGTTTTTCACAAGATTTGACCAGATACCTATTAGTAATTAAATACACTGCTGCATTACAATCTACCATTTTACTAATTAATCTACTGATATATAGTTATTATCAGATATTTTATTATTTCAAAGAAATAAAAATCAAACCATTTGTAATTTTATAAAAATAGCGATGTTTAAAATGCAATTAACAAAATAATTGCAAACCACTAACGAGACGCCACTTAGGTAAAGCAATTAATGAGTAATCTGCAACACAGTTTAAATACCTGAATAGCGTGATCACTGATCAGATGACCTCTTCATGTTTATTCCACGTTTATCATAAATGAAATTAAATATTTGTTAAGTTCGTGCAGCAATCTTAGTTTATCGTAGTTTAATCTGGTGTCAGGCGTCCCGCGTGTCAACTTTGTCGGTTTTTCGACGAGGTTATCATTAACCATATGAATTGTTTTTTGATAATTTCTGAACTTCGAAGATACCCCCGCGTGGTACGATTATTTTTTAAACGGTGACTCACATGCTTGTAACGTGAACACCACGTGTTTCGATTGTGTTACTACATTTACCGGGAGTTCCCTATTATGTAGGTAATTGAAAGTAGGTTAAAAAACTGGGCGTCAGTAGGTAATAATTATAAGGTAATTTTAAACACAGTTCCATTAATACATACATAGTCTTTAACATTGCAATAAGTAACGTTAATATTGTTTAATGATCACACAGAATAACGTTATCAATAAATAGCTGTTACGGAAATACGTGAAATAGGTACCAGGAAACTTTCCGGGCGCTTTAATGTTTGGGTCGTAAAATTATTATAATTTAGTATTGTAATAGGCAATCAAGTCATAAATCCCATGGGATTATTGAATATTATTCAGTTGTTAAAGATTGTCTGCAGACTAGACGTACGACAGCCCTTATAATCTGTGTGCTGTGTGTGTATCTTTTACCTTATCAATAAAATGTCGTTGTCATTGTGATAATGGCGATAAAGTATCGCAAAATATTGTGCACATTCCTATCAAAAACTAAATTTACTCAACTGCTGAATCTATATGTTTTATTATGACGAACTGTAAGTAAATTTATACAATTTAAAAAAATCTTTATTAATATTATATCATTAAACAAATAATAATAAAATAATAATAATAATAATATAACAAATAATAATATTATATCATTAAAAAATAATAATAAACAAATAATCTCAAACATGAAAATGCTACACACAAGAGATCTAAGTTATTTTTAGTAAGAATATTAAGTAAAATGTGTGCTTATTTATCGAAAACAAAATATTTATTGTTAATAGCCGAAAAGCGTCGCATGGTAAGCGACGATTTTCCGAAGAGATATAAAAAAAATGGCGGCAATGTCCCTTCGTAACGACTTCATGAAAGCGGATCCCCAAGGAATCAGAGCTGAGATACATAAAGCTGTGAACGATCGCGAAGCAAATCGGCCATTTCACTGGTGTCCCGACGCCCGCACCAACTCATTTGTCATCGCACTCGGATGGGATAACTTTTTGCACAGGACGACTGACTTCATCCAAACTTCTGTGAGAAAATCGTCGGTTATTATCGCGTCTTACACTAATCTATTCCATACCGCTAATATTATAGTTTTCGTGCACACAATGGAAAGCATTGTTACGTTTCATCGTATATAGCAGGTGAACTAGCGATAGCGCGCGCTGCTAATGGTACCACTTTCAAGGGTCGACACACATCAACGCAATGTGGTGCGAATTTGTAGAGGAAATACGAGTTTTACCTTTAATTTATCATTACTGAAGATAGAATCGATAGAGTTGCAAATTACGAGTAGTTCCGAGAAATTATCTTTACTCAATACGATCGTGGGATTATATTATGGTTGAAATGTGAATATTTTAAAATATGATACTTAAGAAATATGCAAGACCCCAATATTTGCATCATCTACTCATATGTAAAAGTGATCTATAAATAACTTTTGCAAAATCAGTTGATTATTTTCAGAAACATTGACAACCCGGTTGTCGCAACGTTATGTATGCGAAATCAAATAATTTTGAGAATAATTCAGAAAGTCTTCAAGCAGAAACTATTCACATGAATTTATACCAAACTTACTTTCAACTTTTAAAATATTTTTTACGTAATATGTTGAGATGATAAATTATAGTAATAATTCTAAAAATATGGTAAATAGTTACGATGATGAGCCGAAAAATGAATTCATACGCGCAATTTATTATCGTTTGTTTATATGAAAGATTACGTTGCGAAATGTTTAAGCCGCCCTCCTGTGGGTAATAAATTTAGATAAAACAATTTCACCCTAGTGAAATCGCATCCCAAACTATGCGGTTCGCCTCGTAAATCCCAATCGCTGGCGGCCAAATGTGATTCGATAAAATTATAATATGTTTATGAGCGAATTATAATAATTATGTAAGTAATGAAAAAAAGTTCATATAGGTTCTTCGATCTAGTTCCCCTATCTATCGAGACTTATCTAGGTTTCATTGATCAATATCAGCCTAAAAAGTCCTATTACAACTGCAGGGCACAGGCCTTCTCTTGTAGTCGGGGGCTTATTCTGTGTTCGTTGAGACATTTACCAGTTGACGAGTACCTATACTCGTTTTAAAGTCATTCGGCCATCCTGTTTGTGGTTACTTCACTTACTTAAAAAATAACTTATGAATATTATTGTAGGTGTATTTGGATAATTGTAGCGTATAGACATTATTCTCAAAATACAATACGGGTTATTGTATTTAATAATTCAGATAATTCTATGGACCTTCAAATATTTTCTCATGTGCTTTCCTTCCATATTTCCTAATAATGTAAGTTACCATAAGCGGCGTGAAATAGTTTTGAAACTAGGTGAACAGTGGGTACTCACAGTAGATATGCAATAATAAAGACTTTTTTTTATGTGTGTGGCGAGCATCATTTCATTCACGCCAGCGTAGGTTTAGCGAAGATAAGTGGTAGTTAAATGGTAAAATCTGCTTATCTGCTTAAATAATATACACGCTCCTGGTTATCACTATCTCATGTTCCCGTCAACTTCCCGTCAAGTTTAGTATGCAAAGGTGACTAAGCAATTCTTGCTAGAGAATCACTTAGCATTTACAGAAATGCGGGAGGAGGGCGTTCGTCTCCGGTAATGATGCAAAAAGCTACTGAATAAAACTGGTTAATATCAATTAGTAGAAAATTTAAATTGCTGAACTTTCCTCTTGTTACTTTCGTATACAGACAGTCCAATTTCAAATCTGTATTTTTATTCTGAAACCAGCTCAAATATTTCGGGCTTCTTTGAGTATGATATAGGTATAGGCGCAATTAATTTGTTTGCGCCTTTAGTTGTACTCGTACGTCAGGACAAATAAATCGTCTGACGAAACGATACAAACACATAATTTTATACTGTGTATGATCTTAAATTACTGTTTACTGTTATACTGTTTTATAAAGCAACATTACGATCACAAAAATTGATAAAAAATGTACACCGATAAAAAGTACGAGAAAGGCTTGGGAATTGATTGTGATTGCGTGGAATTGCGTTTCGTTCATCACAGAGTTTTGTCGTCGATCAAAGAAAATCATAATAGATTACATCAAATGTGAAGGTAGGAGAAATGTGGGAGTCGGTATATAAAACTTATTGTTGCGACAATAGCTTAAAGTACAACTATAGATAACACTAATCATATGAAATATGCCACTTTAATAAAATAAATTATAGAACTTTTGCAGTAGGTACCTATATAATTCATATATGCAGTAACTATATATCTTGTAAATAAATAAATAATTCACGCATAATGTAATTAATGTGCAATCAACAGACGATAATAATCTATCAAGTTACTAACTTATCTCATAAAAAATGCGATCATTCATTATTTTTTCATTATTCATTATTTTTCCGCACATAAAATTTGCACATTTTATTGTATTCAAACTTACATATTGTTTAATTCTACAAATACGACATATTTTCAAAGTTGTCATTCTGATACATGTCATCGTTACATTCCAATCACGTTCATTACTTCGAATTCGGCGTGCAATAAATGCTTATAAACGTATTTTGTAGTATTTGCACATGGGTCATCGTCGATAGTCATCAGAGAGCCATTGAATCAATCAGAAATATACTTGCGGAGCGCCATCGACGCAGTGTATAGACACGGAAAAAACCCGCAGATAACACCGTGACGTGAACCGGGGGATTTTATTGTCCTCGTGAACTTATTGACTGTGATTAGAATTTTCTAACTAAAAGTCATTGTTTCAAAATTCTAATTAAGTAAATAAAAATATGCTGTAACATTTGATTTTTACGATAAAACAATAATAAAATACGTTATTTGTTTAAAAATTGTGTCCACATCTGGAAAACGAGAAACTGATAATAAGTGATGCATTAAAAGGCATATTAAGCATTTATCACAAAATATTACCATAATGACCGCTAAACCGCTGGTGGTAACTGGGCGTTAAAAAATGGTTCAATAATTAATTCATAATTTATTTAATTTTATTTATTTAACGTAGTGTGGGTCGTGGTTGGACGAGAAGAGCTGAAGACCGTTTGGTAGCAGTTACCACAAGAGCATATCCAGCAGTGGGGAGATACAGGCTAGTATGGTAAGGTTATTTTTTTGCTAAAACAATGGTAATAATAAGAATGGAAAAATTAACAGCAGTTCGACATGTTTGTCATAAACAAAACGCGCAAAATTTAAATTAACAAAAAATCAGCAGATTTTAATTAAAGTAAATATATCTGGGATAGTGTTTTCATAAAAGCTTGCAGATATTATCATTATCGTTTAATGTTACGTGAATAGTCATAATTATGCACAAACCAAATGTACTTAATATGTAAAACATTAAAATGTTTCATTTTGAATTCACATTTGACGATTACAGAGATTATTAAAATAATATTAAGAATATTTACAATTTAACGCATTAAAAATTGTGTGATTTCTATGTATTGGCACTTTATCTAAGAATACGCGCGACTGTAATTACTTTAAAACGATTTTACGAAGAATATTGCACTTCGCATTTTGTCTGCGAAGTGCAATATTGCAATAATATGAGTTCTATGAAATGAAATATGTAGTGAAATATCTATAATGAAATAATAGTGAACATAGTCGATCTAGTGAATAACTGTATGAAAGTCAAAAGTCATCATATTTTTGGTTCTAGTTTCCCAAATATAGTGGCTAGAGATATTATTAAAAAAATCGTGTTTCAGCTTACAAATGCGATTCTAGATCATGTTTCTATTTAAATATAATGTTAAATTAACAATATTTATGTTAGAAAATCTTATCCAAAACCAATAATCCACAATAAGACCCCTTTGCTCAGATATCTAACGTGACAAATGAGCATCTACATTTTATTTATATTGAAACTAGGGTTGTTAGGGATATGGTATTTCGGATCCGGATACGGATATATTGTATACATACCCTTTTACCGGTTTCGGTTACAGATACGGATATGAAATTATTTGGAGATAGTTTCGGTTGCGTTTTTAATGAACTTTTTAAGAAATGTATTACTAACTGAAAACAAAGAAAAATGGGAATAATTACAACTTTACTTTCATAAACAACGCACGAAAGACCTATCAAATGAAATGCAAGCAGCAAGGAAGTACTTTTCAAAACTCGCCTCGTTTAAATTCCGCCCCTAACGGCAATGAACAAAGTTATTTGTAATAACATCCGAATCTTTTATTTCGGATTCGATTTCGGTTTCGGATATTTTGTAATTCGGATATCCGATAGTTTCGGTTACGATTATGGAGCTCCATAACATGCCTAGGTAATTGAAACTGAGAGCGGACAAGACATCCTATAGGATGAAATTTATACTAAAATACACGCGATATTTTTTCCGCTGCTGTATCAATGGGGACAGCATCACAACCGTGGGCGTTTGGCCCAGCGCCCGACACGCCTCAAGATAAAAACAACACGGGGAAAATAGCACTCGTCTCGATACAGTATGTAATTCCAATGAACTTGGAGCTAACGCTTCCTATGCTAATGTTTTTAATGCTGCGTAAATTATATAGCTAGGATTGTAATATGTAAATGTGAATCCTGCTATCAACGATTTAACAATAAAAAAATCTAGTACCCCGTTATTTCTATATTAGATATCAGCTTGGACGAATAAACTACTCAGCCCACGACGTCCTACTGCAGGGCGCAGGCGTCCTCTAGTGAATCCACTACGGCGTTTCGGGTCATAATCCACCACGTGGGCCCAGTGTGCGTTTGTGGATAGGTACACATGGTCGAGGCTTTTTTTCAACCTTCATTTTAATTCTAATAGGTTTGAAAAAACCTACATAAAAATATTATATTGAATGTTATATAAAGCTTCATTGTAATGGAAACTCTCTTTCTTTCAATGTAGAAAGTAAAAATATGAAAGATCTGTGCCCAGCTAATCTTAGTCGAGCTATTATAGCATTGTGTGGGAAGTAAGGGGCTCTTTGAATTATTGCAGTCACCGTTAATTCAGCCAATGCTGATCAACAGTGATCGCTTTATCTTAGACTATGCCATTGGTTGGTTACCTTTGGCCCGGAGATACCGCAGTACATATTACTCAGACTGATACCACTACCATAAATTTGTTTTAGTTGGAACTTATTTTACATGCACGTTATTATACTTTAGAGAAATAAAAGGCAGGCAAAAGAGAAATAAAATAATGAGAGAAGGCAGCTAATCGATGGTAGCAAATTTTAAAGTGTGTTTTAGATTATCTGGTGACAATCTAGAAATAGGACTCCGTGGACTCGGTAATGACATTATTACTATTTTAAAATCATTTAATTCTGCTATACACAATTAGGTTATTGATAATGATGTGCTGCTCAAAGTATTTTTGTTGGTGCTCGTTTAAACACAAGCCTTAATATAATTATATAATAATATTAGTTTGTGTAAACAGCTGATTAGTTTTTGGAAGTTGATGTCAGCTTTCAAAATTTGATTAAAATTGTGTGTTCGGTATTGTTCGGGGGCTGCGAGGTGAGGGGTGAATTCACGTGCTGCGCGGGCGCGGGTCGCCCGTTAGTTAGTTAGCCTTTGACCCTTCGCCGTACGAGTCGGCCATTGATCCTTATGCGGTACGATCGCAATCTATTGTTGTGCAAGTAGGCTGCACATTTTTGGGAGACCTTGGCGATCGCGAGTGTACATAGTATATAACAGACAGTAACCAGTGCAGTGTAACGACGACCTTGCAAGAGCGCTATTAAGCGCATCCCTGTTCAGCACTTCCGGGGGCCCCCAGGAATATCGAGAGTAGGTGAGCAGGAGGTTACAAGGTCAGAACTTTTAATTTCATTTTCAACTTTTGACTCCGCGTATCGCGGATAAAACATTGGTAGCAGAGCGTGGTTGTGCATATGGACCTTATATTGTGAAACGTAAACATTAGTTAAAAAAGTTCTTTAATTTCATTTTCAACTTTTGACTCCGCGTATCGCGGATAAAACATTGGTAGCAGAGCGTGGTTGTGCATATGGACCTTATATTGTGAAACGTAAACATTAGTTAAAAAAGTTCTTTGTTAATAGCAACGTATCCCAAGGTCTACCCGTTGTCAAGTGTTTTTAATCTTAACATTCCTTTTTTTTAGTGACTCGGTTTTGTTTCGGTTACCTGCGACGGATAGGTATTGAGCACTTACTAACTTGGAATGGAATTTTGTTTGTTTATATTAACATTTCTCGCAGTGGTTACTTTTTATAACAAGTTGTAAGTTACGTATATGGTAACAGGGATCTATTACATATTGGATTATTGTTTTGTATCATTTATTGTTGCTTTGTAGGTGTGGCCTGTTTGTTTGTTAGGCCACTATCCTTAAACTGAATACTGTATATTAATTTTATTTGTTTGTTTGTACACTTGTTGTTACATTTAGTGACAACCATGTCAGCATTGTCCATTAGTGGAAACATAAAGGCGATACTCCGATGGTTGGCTTCGGCCGCTAGTCTGATTGACAGACCCGATCGTCATGGTGCCTTAATAAAAAGGTATCAGGATTTACCGGCACGGTTGGATAAGTTGGGCCAACATTACGCGAAATTTACCGAGCTTTCGCCGGATCTTGGCTCTGAGGTTGTGGATAGGATCGAGGCCGATGTGAATCAGTGCTATGAGTTAGCTGATTCCATCACTGAAAGGGCAGTCTCCCTTTCGGAGGAGACTGGAGGTCTGCCGTCGGATTCTGGGCAGGGGAAGGCAACCCCTCCGGCGTTGTTGAGCAGGCTTCCCAATTTGGATCTCCCACATTTTGATGGAAGGCTCGAACAGTGGATCGGATTTGTAAATCTGTTCGATAGTTTGGTAGACTCCAGGGAGGATCTAACTCATAGCCAAAAGATGGCGTATCTACGTTCGATTCTTCGGGGAGAACCCAGCAGTCTTATCCAACATTTGGATGTTAACAATGAAAATTATATCACGGCACGTACGCTGTTGTTCCGACGTTATCAGAACGTGAGACGTTTGGCGGACACACATGTGGCACTAATCCTGGCACTACCTAAGGTCACCCGGGTTTCTTCATTAAGATTAGAATTGTTAAACCCGTTATTGGGGGCGGTGAATACCTTAGGTAAACTTGAGTTGCCAGTGGATAGTTGGTCATTTCTTTTAGTCCACATTGTGTTGGGTAAGCTATCTCAGGAGCTAAGGGCCCGATTTGAATATAAATACGGTGGTGATAGCGCAACATATTTGCCCAAATTCGTAGATTTGCTAAAATTCTTAGAGGACGAATGTAGGTTGGCGGATAATTCGGATGCGCCCATCCCGTCCACTTCCCAAGCGCCCCCTAGACGGGAATTGTCTAAGCGGAATGTTCGGATCCCCAGACAACGGTATGCTGTCGCCACTGGCAGCACCTCACCAAGATGCCTATATTGCAAGGCGGAGGGCCACAAGGTGGTCTCGTGTAGAAGGTTTGAGGGTCTGGCGGTCCGAGGTAGGCGGAACATAGCATTTCAGCGCCGCTGGTGCTATGGTTGTTTGGGAGAGCATTTAATTCAGCAGTGCCCTGCTAGATCGCATTCATGTCAGCATTGTTTGGGCCGACATCACCCCCTGCTATGTGCCAATCGGAATGGCGTCGACCATAGGGATGGTCGTGACGGTCATGGCTGGGAGGCTAATCGCGGTCGGGTGGTTGCACCCAGAATAGGGTCACGGGCCCCTCCTAGGTTTGAAGGCCGTCATTCCCCCCGCACGGGCGGGGGCTCCACTTCCCCTAGGGGCGGGGGCCGGGTAACTCCCCCTCGAAGAGTTGATGATGGCGGCCGTCGCGATTATGCTGTGATTGCCGGGAGATCTTTGCCGCCTCAAAGGAGCAGTGCTCCTACCAATTATACCCCTTTAGCGGAACGACCGCGCTTGGAGCGACGTCAGCCGCATTCCCAACGCTCGCAGGGCAACACTACCCCTGAACGGACTCAGGTGGATCGCCGACCAGTATACCATAACTGGGACCCGTTAGCGCATGTGGAGCGCTCCGGGGTTAATTGGCCTCAGTTATAGGAATTACATGCCCACTCGCCAACTGCAGCCGTTCAATCGATGTACGTACTCATGCCAACTATTTCGGCTATGGTACGAGGACCCAAGGGACACATGAGGATTCGTGCTCTATTAGATTCGGGGGCCCAAGGCTGCATTGTGTCATCTTGTTTGGCGAGAAAGTTAGGCTTACGCGTCCACACCGGTACCTACAATGTGCGAGGTATCGGTAAGGTGCAGGGGCGTGTGATCGGTCACACAAAATTTAATTGTACACCTGTCACCTCGTCTCACCCGGAGATTGAGGCGTCGGCAATTGTGTTGGAAGAGATGATTGGTGATTTGCCACAGCAAGAATTACCGTCTGCTGTGTTGAGTGTAGTGTCAGGCTTGGACTTAGCAGACCCTGACTTCCACACCCCAGGCCCGATTGATCTCCTGATTGGAGCGGATGTCCTTGGAAGATTGTTGTGTGGACCTAAGCGGCTTTTACAGCGTGACGGATTAGTCGCTGTGCCGACTTCATTCGGGTTTGTAATAATGGGCCCAGTGTCAACAACTGCCAATTCCCAAGAGTTTGATGATGTAGCTGTAGGTTCAGTTCTCTCTGATGCGGTTCAGAGATTTTGGGAGGTGGAAGAGCCCCCTACAGCTTCCCGGGTGAACCCAGAGCAAATGGAATGCGAGCTGTTCTACCAGAATAATACTGGTCGCCTTCGCTCGGGCCGTTTGATCACCCGTTTGCCTTTTTTAGCGGTTCGACCTGCCCTTGGACGCTCTCGGGACGTTGCTGAACGACGTTTGATTTCCATGGAGCGTCGCATGCTCAAGGATAAAGTCCTTCGTCAGAAGTACGTCGACTTCATGCGAGAATACGTGGATTTGGGGCATATGTCGGTGTCGACCGTTGATTGGCAACATAGTGAGCACTATTTTCTGAGCCACCATGCGGTTTTAAAGACCCCTACCGGAAAGATTCGGGTGGTTTTTGATGGTTCAGTGTCTACGACCACCGGGGTCTCGCTGAACCAATGTCTGCATGCGGGTCCTAAATTACAAAAGGACATTTCAGACATTCTGACCAACTTCCGGAGGCATCAAGTAGTCTTTGTAGCGGATATTCGAATGATGTTCCGTCAGACGCTGATCCATCCAGAAGATAGGAGATATCAGCTGATTTTATGGCGTGAGCATCCAGAGGATCCGATGGTGATTTACGAGCTCAACACCAATACGTACGGCATAAAATCTAGCCCGTTTGTTGCGATTCGCTCATTGTTGGAGCTTGCGGAGCGCGAGCGTTTGTATTTTCCCCGCGCAGCCTCTGTTTTGGAGACGGATGCTTATGTTGATGACATTTGTACCGGAGCATCTAGTCTCGAAGAGGCTCGGGCCTTGAGAGATGAATTGATAGGGCTTCTGGGAACTAGTGGCTATGAGTTGCGAAAATGGTTATCCAACTCACCGGATCTCCTTTCCGGTTTGCCGGAGGACCACCAACAAGACCCTCATCTCTTTGAGAATGCGGATAGCTTGAATTTGATAGCCCTCCTTGGAGTGCAGTACATGCCAGTCCACGATGAGTTTACCTACAGAGTCGAATTAACCTCCTCTAAGGTATGGACTAAGAGATCAGTTCTGTCCACCGTAGCCAGGACTTTTGATCCGAACGGTTGGATCAGTCCGGTTATATTTAAGGCCAAGTGTTTTCTGCAAAAGCTTTGGACTGCGGGACTCTCATGGGACGAGCCTCTCTCGGGAGAGTTGTTACACGATTGGGAATCGTATTTCTCATCCGTCCCGGCTATCAATCAGGTTGCAATACCTAGATGTTTCCTTCCTGTTGGGAAATGCTCAGTGTCCCTCCACGGATTTTGTGATGCATCCGAGCGTGGATATGCAGCCGTGGTGTACTTACGCACTGTAAGTACCACAGGGGAGACAAAAATTCACTTAGTTATGTCGAAGAGCAAGGTTGCTCCTATACGGACTCGACATACAATTCCGAAGTTAGAATTATGTGGTGCGGCGCTTCTTGCCCGCTTATTAAATCACGTGTGCTCTACGCTCGGGCGTAGTGTAGACATTGGAACAGTTTTCGCCTGGACTGACAGTCAGATCGTTCTGTGTTGGCTGAAAACTTCGGTGCACACGTTAGAAACCTTTGTAGCTAATCGAGTATCACAGATCCAAGATTCAGAGACGGTTTTAATTTGGAGACATGTCCCAGGGGAATTGAATCCGGCTGATTGTGCTTCTCGCGGCTTAGACGCGCCGGATCTGGTTCACCACCATTTGTGGTGGGGGCCCCAGTGGTTGTTACATTCTGAAGTTGATTGGCCACGTTACCAGTGCTTGGTAACTCCTCCCCCCATTGGTTGGCTCACATCGAGTGTCCTGACTGAGCCCCTCAAGGGCATTGATTTTCTGCTCGATCGCTACAGTTCCTTGTCCAAATTACTTGGCGTGACTGCCTGGATAAAGCGTTTCGTTCATAACGCTCGGCATCCGGAGGAAAAGCGGCTGTCTCCTGTTCTCACGCCAGAAGAACGCCAAATGGCCCTTCTGCATTGGATTCGCGTTGTGCAGACTAAACATTTCGCCTTAGAACTTGAGACACTCCGGAATGGCAGACCTAAACTCAAGGGAGCCGTTGCTAGGCTCAACCCCTTTATTGACGGTGAGGGATTTCTCCGTGTTGGTGGTAGATTGTGTCACGCCAATTTGCCTTTTGGGGTTCGTCACCCATTGTTGTTGCCCAAAGGTGGGCCCTTAGTGCATTTGTTGGTGACTCACCGACATATTGCAAATTCTCACGCTGGCTGCAATGCATTGTTAGCCATCTTGCAGCGTGAATTTTGGATTTTGTCAGCCAGACGTACCATCCGTGGCATAATTTTCCGTTGTTTGCCTTGCTATCGATTGAAGGCAGCGACGCTGCAGCCCATGATGGGAAATTTGCCTGCAGATCGAGTCAAGGGAACCAGACCCTTTGCCGGAGTTGGCACCGATTTTGCCGGGCCATTCATGGTCAAGACGTCGCGACTTCGAAAAGCGAAGATAGAGAAAGCGTATTTGTGCGTCTTTGTGTGTCTGTCAACCAAGGCTGTTCACCTGGAAGTAGTTTCCGCTCTTAGTACAGAGGCATTTGTTGCCACATTTAGTAGATTTGTTAGCCGGCGCGGACTTCCAGCGTTAATTCGATCTGATTGCGGAACCAACTATCGGGGTACTGACCACTACCTTAAGGATTTATATAAGTTTTTAGATGCTAACCAGGTAGATCTTGGAATGTCCCTATCTTGCCGGGGCATCACCTGGCAGTTTAGTCCTCCTAGCTGCCCCCATTGGGGAGGTATTTTTGAGGCAGCCGTGAAATCAGCCAAAACTCACCTAAGGCGCGTTATCGGAGAAACGGTATTAACGTTTGAGGAACTAGTAACGGTATTTTGTAAAATTGAGGCCGTCCTCAACTCGCGCCCTTTGTGTCCGCTCTCGTCAGATCCTAACGACTTGGAGGCTCTAACTCCAGGTCATTTCTTGATAGGACAGCCACTTAACGCCCTGCCGGAGTACCCATTTACAGGGGTAGCTTCTAATCGTTTGTCGCACTTTGAATTGTTGCAACAATTGTCCCAGAGTTTCTGGAAACGTTGGTCTCTGGAGTATTTGCACATTTTGCAACAGCGCGTTAAATGGACTGATAAGACCCACCCACCAGGCATCGGTGACCTCGTTTTAATCAAGGATGCTAATTTGCCGCCGTTGTTTTGGCGCCGGGGCCGCATTGTTAATTTGTTTCGCGGAGTGGATGGAATACCCCGGGTTGCGGAGGTCCTAGTGGGTGGCTCAATCCTGAAAAGAGCGGTCACCTCTCTCTCTCGCCTGCCAGTGGAGTAGCATGCAGACTTCTTCTGCATGGGACGGGGGTTTGTTCGGTATTGTTCGGGGGCTGCGAGGTGAGGGGTGAATTCACGTGCTGCGCGGGCGCGGGTCGCCCGTTAGTTAGTTAGCCTTTGACCCTTCGCCGTACGAGTCGGCCATTGATCCTTATGCGGTACGATCGCAATCTATTGTTGTGCAAGTAGGCTGCACATTTTTGGGAGACCTTGGCGATCGCGAGTGTACATAGTATATAACAGACAGTAACCAGTGCAGTGTAACGACGACCTTGCAAGAGCGCTATTAAGCGCATCCCTGTTCAGCACTTCCGGGGGCCCCCAGGAATATCGAGAGTAGGTGAGCAGGAGGTTACAAGGTCAGAACTTTTAGTTTCTTTTTCAACTTTTGACTCCGCGTATCGCGGATAAAACATTGTGCTTTTGTAATGTGTCTTAGCCTATTCCCTTAACATAGATGATGTCTGCGGGCGCACATAATTGTATTCATTTTTAAAATGTTAACCAATCAATATATTATTTCTTTTAAAAAGACTTCAACGCTAGTTGATGGAGGAAGGAAATGTGAGCATACTATTATATAATATTATGTAAGGAAAACGACATTTCTGGAAAAAAATTACACGTATGACCGTATGGTGAATTGCTAAAATAAATAAACAAGTGTACTCTAATTAGGAAATACCCAAAATACCTACTTAATGAAATACAGTTGAGAGCCTTTATAAAAAAGTTTATGAATAAAACCACAAAATAAAAATAATGTATCTATTTGATCTTTAATGTATTCGTTTCTTTATAAAATATTGATCAGTATTTTATGGTCTGGACTTATATTTCGTTAAGAACAAAGCTAAATAAACAATTGAAACGTTACTAAATGATGGTTACTCTGAGCCCAAACAACCTATATCGAATCATCCAAAGGGCAACGAACGACGGAATATGTAGAAAGAGACTATAACTATCTATCTGGCTAGTAGCTCAAAAAATCTTTCAGTACCTTGATTATCAAAACTGTAAAGTAAATTGGAAAATCCACCGAGAATTATAATTGTGTAGGTATATTTTACATTCCCTTTCATCCACAGAAAGTAGATAACCATAAACAAAAAATAGTTCTTTTACATCTTCAAATTATATATTGATCCCATATCTCTCCCTCCATAGCTAGGATATTTATTATAATTTATCTGGTTTCGTTTCTCGGAACTAAAATTACATGTAATTTAAATTACAATATTGTTACTAAATATTAAATTTCTACGCTATAGTTACATAATTCTGAAAAAATAAACAGAATATAAAATTATGTGATTGCCTTGAAATACAAGTGCCACTTAAAGAATATTTAATATTTTATTTTGAATATTCTCTTCCACTCTCAGTCTTAAGCAAATAAAATATAAATGTTTATTTTACTAACCATCCAAGAAAAACATTTTTTTAACACAGAATAAAAGGCTGTAAGAGAAATATAATAAATTGTCAACGTGTAGTTCAAGTCAAAGTAAATTAAAAGAAATCTGTGAGTTATCTACATAAAACCGTATGTGTAATTTTTTGCCTCACGTTGCAAATATATAGCAGTCAACCTTGAAATAAAATTAAACGGCTTCAAACGCATTAACATTATTCACAAATGAAAGTTGTTTGTAATATGGATATTGTTTTTCCTATTCGAATTAATAAAAGATAGGTAGGTAGGTAAATATTCAAAAAATAATTTATAAACATACCAGTTATAGTTAGTAAGAAGAATATTATAAAACCGTGGAGAATTATTTCTTTACACATCTTGATTACACTACGACACTCCAAAATATTTGTTTAATGCTTAACTTAGATTTTAATATATTCACTTCTAAATTTATTATCTTGTATAGGTACAAAAACACGAGCTTTTCTTTTAAAAAAATGATTAAGTAACTATTGTACAAATTTTATATATTTCGTTTTCAAATACGTTTCCCCAAAGTTTTTTAATACGCAACGAGTATCCTCCTTCACTTCACAAATTCAACTGCAGTTAACTTATATCAAAGGGAATGAATATAAAAAATTGCCGCGCAAAGATAGAACGAATGTTTTCGAATGAATGAAGAGCGTATTTTTACCGTAATAGTGCACTTTAGATTTTATATAGATGTATATTTTACATGAATCAGTTCGTAATAATTATTAAATTTGTAATTCACTGGACATTAATAATAGAAAATTATGTATTTGCATATTTCATTTGATGAACAAAATTCAGTTCTTTTTTTATAATTTATTTGGACACTGGTGTAGTTATTGGTCCACACAACGAATACTTAAACAGAATTTTTGTTTTGATGAAGGCCAATTCTTAATCTTATACCATTCAGATCCAGATTATTCAGATCCAGATTCATGTTTTGGAACTATCAAGTAAGTGCCTAGTCAATACTTTTTTGGGAGATCCATGGTCTCTATGGTAAATAAGGAGAAATGGTAAGGGAAGAGTGCATGCTGCATTCCCACAGCCGATGGCGCACTCGACTGGCCACGCCACCCATTTCTCACAGAAGACTACCTTGAAATGTACTGAATTTCCTACTTTGTCATATTTCCCCAATATGTACGTGTTTCGGTAGAGAGTGAGATATGCTAGAGCCCACTTCCATCCCATCCTCTCCCTTCCCATTTTCCCAATCCATTCCTTAATCTGCAAATAAAGGCAACGTTTGTCTTTCTGGACTGATGTTAGCAGGTATCGCGGATGTCTATGGACAACAGTATTCACTTACAATCAGGTGTATTGTATGCTCGTCGGCCGCCTTTTTTCTTTAGAAAAAAGTTATCAATAGTTTACTCTATAAATAGAAGACATCAATTTAATATGGATCTATTAGAATAATTACTATCTCCACCAGGTAATAACGTTTCGAATGACGAACACGAGGAGTTTCGTTAGGTTAGGTTTGTTACGAATTTCTTTGACATGATTTTATAAACACAACTTGCAAAGCAGAAAAGTTGTTTTAAATATTTGTGTCGTTAATTTGTTATGTTCTTCAGTTCAAAAGTTTCTTATTATGTATAATTTATAATTTTCCTCCCTCCTCTCCAAGACGATGGAGTGTGTCATAAACACACAGCTCCTTATATAGCTAGCTAGAGCTAAACACATATAGCTAGAGGATCACCAGTTGATTAGCGACCATCAATATAGATTTCGCCTTCATCGCTCGGCTGATGATATTTTAGCGTATTTAACACACCGTTGGGCTGACGCTATTGAGAGTAGAGGCGAGGATCTATCTGTTGGCAAAGCGGTACTTCACTCCCAACGTTCTACAAAGCTCTGGTTAGGCCCCATAAGAAGTACTGCTTACATCTCTGAGCCGGCGAAACTCCGTTCAACGACGTCCCGTTCGAATTGTCGACGATCTCACTCTCACGGGCGATTTAGAACCCCTCAGCATTCGAAGAGACGTTGCGTCTCGTTGTGTGTTATACTGCCTTTACAATGGGGAATGCTCAGAAGAATTGTTCAATATAATTCTACCGCTCCGGTAGAACCTGTAGTTCACACTGAGAGCCCTGTCTCGCCCGACCCCACCTTTTAAGAAACTAGCTCCTCCCAGGTACCCCAGGAGGACATGGACATGTCCAACCCTCCTCCGACTCCTCTTCTGAGTCAAAGAGCTGCGACAATGGGTTCACCGTTGTCGAATCCAAGAGCTCGGCTCCAAGAGGTAAAAGAATGAAAAGTCCTCGCCCTACGCCCCATCAAAGACCACCAAGTCGGACCGAAATGCCCCAACTCGCCAGGCATCTCAGCCCAGCAAATTCGTGCCACTTCCTGCGCCCCCCGCAACGCAAAGCCCCCTCCCCCGGTCTTTGTTCAGGACAAAGCCCACTGGAGCAACGTCCGCGCTGCTCTATGTTTTGATGAAGATAGAATAATAATCATGTTTTAGAAGATAGAATAGCAGCCTTGTCTGACAGAACGAGGACTTTATGGCGAGAACCCGAGAAGTAAAGTTTTGAGTTTTTGTTTGATTGTTTGTTTTTGTAAAAATTGTGTATTCGTAGTTTATTAGTGATAGTTGATTAAACTTCATAATTTGTGTTATTTAACTAAAAACGTGAGACTGCATTTTTCGTGTTCTTTGCAAGAGTATTTACTCTATAATGAAGAACTCCTGCCTCGACGGGACTGGACAATGTTGTGACAAAAAAAAAATTCTGTTTCCTTATTTGCTATTTGGACCAATAGCTATGCCAGTGTCCACATAAATTATGTCATATAATAGAAATGTCAAACTAATTCTCTGCATTTCTATTATTTTATTTATTTTGAAATGCTTGGTTTTCAATATGAAGAACCTAAAATGCTGACATAATTAATTCAATTAATAACATTATTAAAATACACAAAAATAAATTACTAGAGTTAATTACGACAGTTTTTGTAGTATTTAAGTTACCCCAAAGTGATATAACCTATAATGGCAGCAAAAATTCTAAGAACTATTTTGAGTGCTAAACCCTCTAGCTTTATCTTTAAGCGTTGGGACAGCTCAGAAAAGCGAGTTGCTTCATACGACCCTTTTAATATTAAGCCAAAAAAAGATAAGGGTGCTTATTTGGAAGTGATCAAAATGTTTGAAGACAACGATAACAGGCGCCGGGGTCATGTAGAGTTTATTTACGCAGCTTTAGCTCGAATGAAGGAGTTCGATGTTCATAAGGATTTGGAGGTCTACAAAGCATTAGTAGACGTTTTACCAAAAGGAAAATTTATACCTGATAATATATTTCAAGCGGAATTTATGCATTATCCCAAACAACAACAGTGTGCTGTAGACCTGCTGGAGCAAATGGAAGATAATGGTATCTTGTTTTTGTAGTTTCACAAATTGTCGCAAATTTAGTAATTTAACATAGTAATTAAGTATAAATAGATATGAATGCAGTTGGAGGATATTATGATGAATGAATGAAAAAAATAAATGATGACATCCGTCAAGGCCATAATAATAATAATAATGAAAATGTATAAATTATTTTTTTCAGCTGTAATGCCTGATTCTGAATTAGAACAAATGCTCCTGAATATATTTGGACGTCGAGGCATTCCTCTCAGAAAGTTCTGGAGAATGATGTACTGGATGCCCAAGTTTAAATACCTCAGCCCTTGGTACTTACCAGACAATCTTCCTGCAGACACTTTGGACTTAGCCCGATATGCTATAGAAAGAATAACTTCTGTCGATGTTGACACTAAAATTGATATCTGGCAGGTGAAGATATTGTTTCATTTTACTTTGACCAGACCATCCAAATACGACCCTAATACAACCATTAATACAAAATAAAAGAATTGAATATGAAGTCATGCTGCTTGATAGGTTCCTACAAAATATTCCTCTTACTTACCTAGTTTTTACATCAGACTGAGGTTTCAGTATAGTCTAATGCTAGCAACTAACTACTTTTAATAGCAACTAACATTTTAATTTTGGAATAACTATGTTGATTTTTAAAATATAGTTCAATAACAATGCAGTTCCAATTATGTATATTGGTAAAATTGTCTCATCAATATCTATCCATTAACTTGTACCGAATCTGCTGGTGGCAGGGACATCTTATTTTGTGTGCATTTCAAATAAGCAGTTTATCATTTAACTAATACTTATGCAGCGCCGGCTCTAGCTCATGTAGCGCCCGGGTGCAGGGCGCCCTCTAGTAGGCGTTTTGAACTCTTTGGAGGTGTCGCGAGCGGCGCTCGGCGCCCCCTAAGACCCTGCGCCCGTGTGCACCGCACCCCCTGCACCATAGGTAAAGCCGGCACTGAATTCAGCGCTCGACAGGCGCCCCCGGGCGCGGGGCGCCCGGGGTGCACCGCACCCCTTGCACCCCCTGGTAAAGACGGCCCTGTACTTATGTATACTAAACCTACACAAGTATGAAAAAAGTTACGGGTGATTGCTAGTGTTAGTGCTCCTATTTTCAAAATCAATGTGACACTGGTAAACTAAGTCCCAAAACCTTATGACAGTAATCCTCCTGGTATTGTAGGTGACCATAGGTGACGGTTACCACTTAACACCAGGTGGGTGGACCATCTTCTGTACCTCTGCAGTGGGACATTATAATCTGATATCAAATTAACGAACATAATAACATTACTTATGTTGAGGTTAATAACATTTGACATTTTTTATTTTATAAGTGGTATTAAAACGACTTTATTTTGTCAGACAGAAGAAATAGAAGCTTCATTGGACAAAACATGGATTGTAAGTGCACAAAGTCAAGTGCAGAAGATTTTGCTATCTGAACAACCTCCAGATGAACCTTTAGTTGTAAAAGGCCCTTACATTGTTCATTTGAGGGATCAAACTGTATCATACTTCATTTTGTATGGAAAAACAAAGCCTGAGTATAAAGATAATACAGATCCAGATGGTAAGAAATATGTTTATCTATAATTTGTCTTTAGTATCTATCACAAAGCAATCCCCAATACCCGAGGGATTATGCGAATGGGTTGCCAGTTTCCTGACTGGATGGAGCATCAGAGTCGTTATCGATGGTAGCTGCTCCGACACCATGTCTATTAACGCTGGCATCCCGCAAGGCTCCGTGCTGTCCCCAACTCTGTTCCTTCTGCATATTAATGACCTGTTGCAAATTGGTGACAAACGTTGCTATGCGGATGACAGTACTGGTGACGCCTTGTACAGGGGCCGCGCCAACATCCCCCGGGTCGAAGTGGAAGAGTCGCGCCAGGCTTATGTCTGAAATCGAAGACTTTAGATCTAGTCTCGATTTGGGGTTCTCTGAACCTAGTGGATTTCAACCCCAGTAAGACGCAAGTCTGTGCATTCACCGCTAAAAAAGCCCCCTTTGTCGTAGCACCTCGCTTTCAGAGCATACCTCTTAAGATCTCGGAGAGTATCGGGATCCTTGGTGTCGACATCTCCAGCAAAGTCGAATTTAGGGGTCATCTGGAAAATAAGGCCAAAATGGCCTCCAAAAAGCTCGGTGTGCTGAACAGAGCGAAGCGGTACTTCACCTCCGGGCAACTCCTAATGCTTTACAAAGCTCAAGTGAGGCCCCATATGGAGTATTGCTCTCACCTCTGGGCCGGTGCACCGAAATACCAACTGGACCCATTTGACTCCATCCAACGACGTGCTGTTCGTATTGTCGACGATCCCACTCTCACGGGCGGTTTAGAACCCCTCAGCATTCGGAGAGACGTAGCGTCTCTCTGCGTGTTCTACCGCCTGTACAATGGGGAATGCTCTGAAGAATTGTTCAATATAATTCCCACCTCGGGTTTCTATAACCGCACCTCCCGTCACAGAAGTGCGGTCCATCCGCATTTCCTCGATACGGAGGTGTCGCGCACTGTTCGGTCCAAAAATTACTTTATACCGCGAACCCGTAGGTTGTGGAACGAACTGCCTCAAGAGGTCTTTCCATTAAGCTACGATATGGGGTTCTTCAAGAGAGCTGTGAATAGGACTTTGCAAGGTCGGCGGCACGCCCGCATATCCCCTGGTGTTGCAGGTGTCCATGGGCGGCGGTAACACTTACCATCACGTGGGACCGCCTGCTCATCCGCCCACTAGTCTAAATAAAAAAAAAATAAAAAATTTGGGCTTAGTAAACATAAAAAGTGGGCAAAGCCCATTCCATCCTTAGGAAAAAAGGCACAAGGACATATGCATGACATTTTAGAAAAATGTAAAAATATTAGAAAAAAATTCATTAATTTAAAACCAAACTAGAAACTTGGAATTTTGGATAAAACAATAAGAATAACCGTTGTTTATTCTCCTCTTTATTTTTAGACTAGGCTTTGGCATATAGTAAATAAATTTGCACCACTAATAAGTTGCATTTTAACTGCTATTATCATTTTCTTGCAGTCTTAACTAACAGTTCTTTTTGCAGATGTTTCAGACATAAAGAAGCCTCCTGGGATCCCTGGTTACATAGGCAGCACAAAGTTACCCTCAATAAAATGCACTGTACATGAACAAGATGATGGCACGATAATTTCAATATGTGCTACAGGTAAACACCAGCCTTTAGTAAATTTATTTCATGGCTCCTTGCTCGATTAGATAGAACCAGACGCTGGCCGGAATATTGTTAATTAATATCAACTTAAAAACTACTATATTGATATACTATTACTACTAAATTAAAAGCATTTGGCTCAGGAATCTTATGGGCGTGGGAATCGTGGGCGCAAGCAAGCAGTCCGTGCCGATGGCCGATTGTCGTACTGCTGCCACTGTTGGTTTTCCGCAAATCGGCATTCTCTCACCTCTGTTTTCTGTATTTATTAATTTTCTCACCTTCCAGCTTATTTTTATTTTTCGGAATGGCTAAATTCTTGTGGCCCTAATGGCCTTTTAAGAGTATGGTATGGTTTAGGGCGAACACAGAAGGCGCTCAGCTAATATAATCCTATTGGTCTAATATAATTTCTTATCTATTACCAGCTTAATTACACCCCCCTCCTCCCCCCACAGAATAGCTGTTTTACCCCATGGCTTAGGACGTTAGCTTAGACAAATTGGATTGGAACGGAATATAAATATTGATAGCACGGACAGATTGTGGCCTATGCCTGAAAACTATCAAGTAGCAGTAGGTAGATGACTTTAACCATCGTTTTTAACTTTCATCTCACTTTTAACTCTATTTAACAGGTACTTCATCAAGAGATTCTCTTTTATCGTGGATTAGGTTATTGGAAAAGTATGGCAATCCACCATTATCCAGTTTGCCAGTAATATTTACTCTCACAGCTCCACCAATTGAGGTAGCAGTACAAGAAACTCAGCACGTTGTACAAGATAAAGGAAAAAATTTAGAAGCAAGCTAGTCTATAGTAGATAATGTAGTATAAATGTTGTGCAATAAGGTTGTTTTATTTTAACAAAATGTTTTATTTGAGGCTAACAGCCTCCACAGCCTTGTCTAGGTGCAGCATAAAAAGAAAGTAGGTATGTGAACTACAGTAGTACAATGGTAATACAGTAAAATCTTAAAAAATACCTATTTTTCAATAAAAAATATATTTACAACTCAGATGTTAGAACTTATATATATTTAAACAGAATCTTGAAACAATGAACCTTCAAAGATAGAAAATCTTAACCAATGCAAGTCCATACCAACAATAACTTTTTGCTCAGATAAGGTCACATATTTTATGTGTGACTAAATATTATTCTCTTCAGATTACAATACTTAGGCACAGTTTGTATTGTAGAAGAACTACAAAGTGAGAATGGTATGATGACCTAGTTTGGAATAGTGACTTTCCGTATCTGATCATTTATAACTATTCTCCCTAAATTATGTTTTTGTTTTCTAAAATACGCCCGATCTAACATATATGTATTCCATTATAATTATAATGTATTATAGGATAATGTATTCCATTATAATGTAGGAATATTTTTTTCAAATAATATTCCTGTATTTTTTCACATTACAATGTACCTTTTCGAGTACATTTGTCTGACGCATATTGTCTAACCGTAATGTGAACAAAAAGGATAGTCGGGAGTACCTATACGTTCTGGGCGGACCCACGTCTATATGACTTGTCAGCTAGAAACCAAGAAGTAAATTTTTAATAATACAACAGGTACACGAAAGTACACTAAACACACCTAAGTCTGATTATTATGGCAAAAGAATGAAGGTCGGGATGGAGCGCGTCTCACACAAAATGCTCCGTATTTATTAATTTTTCATTGTAAAATAAGTATAGTACTGTCCCGCGCGAGTTGAATGCGCGCGGAAGGAATGTGACCGTTTTTTTGTCACTTGTTTTTAGTGTTGTACTACAATGATCTTACTGAAAGATCGATATCGTTTTCAGTCGATATTTTTAATTTAAATGTCACGGTCAAAAGTAAAACACACAAATAATTATAAATACATGACTTATTTTTGACCATTTTTATTTACTTTCATTATTTATTATTTATCAGTGCATTAGCTCATTCCGGGACTGTAGGTATGTTAGAATAATGTAAAGTAAGTAATTTACGTTATCAGTTTTTTTTTTTTTTTTATATACGAAGGCGGCAGACGAGCATACAGTCCACCTGATGGTAAGTGGATACTGTCGCCCATAGACATCCGGGATACATGCCAACATTAGTCCAAAATGACAAATGGTGGCACGCCCCCGGATGCGCTGTCTACCTTTGGAGATATAGGAATGGATTTGGAGAAAGGGTTGGGAAAATGGGGAGGGATAGGATGGGATGGGAATGGGCTCTGGCGCATCTCACTCACTACCGAAACGCGTACGTACATTGGGGAAATACGATAAAGTGGGAAATGCAGTACATTTCAAAGTACTTCTGTGAGAGAGGGGTAACGTGGCCAGTCGAGCGCGCCCAGCGGCTGTTGGATTGCAGCGTGCACTCTCCCCCATGTAATGTTTTATTCGTACCGAAGTATTATAATACTCTAGCGATACGAGTTTTGCGACAGATTGGTATTGATTAGCTCGGCGATAGCTAACAAATTGCAACATAGGGATGAAAGTAGAGGCAATGACCGGCCGCCATTGCCATGCTAAATGACACTAAGTATAACTGATACTGAGTTCCTGATAAAGTATCAGGATTGGTGAAAACTACAAAAATAATTTTGTTGCATAAAATTAACGCACAAAAGTATTTATGTTTTTATTCAGTTGGATCTTTTACGATACTGTATACGCGTATCTATTGTTAAACAACTTTTGAAATCAATCATGACTACACCAACGTAACTGTGCACCTGACTCCGATGATGTCATAGAAAGCCAGTATGGTTAAAAGTAATAGAAGTACCTATGTTTTCCTTGAATATGCAATAAGTCCCGCAGTGGACGATATGCTGAAAATAAAAATTAAATAATAAATATAGGTAACTGCTATAGAATTTTATTTTCTAAAAGTATTAGGTATTTATAAGTTTTCATCTGCATAATTATAATGCAGCAATAAACTCACAATGATTATGCACATAACATCTGTAACAGCACTATGACAGTCATTGAAACTGTCTCTCACTTTCACAATATTTCATTACTTGCTGTTGTACAAGATGCACATCTAGACTTATCTTGTTACGCAGTCGTATCTTGACTAACTTTATTGAATTGTTCTATTTGCATCTATTTTCGTTACCACGATATATAGCAGGGCGTTGAGTTATAAGTTCGTGTATTATTATTATTATTAATGTTATTACAATAATATAAATCACTTTTTACTAAACAGGATTAAATAAAAAATGCCTGCACGTTATTAACACTGAATTTATTTTTTAAAAGCTAACAACTTTTGTACTACGACTTAAATATCACAAAAAAATATTGACATTTGTCACAAAAAAATATTTTTGTGATTTCTAAAAATGTAATCGCTGTGAAGTGAAAATATACACAACGGTGTCAAATTGATGAGATACACACATTGGAAGGGGCGGTGTATTAGACAAAGAATACAAAAGAGTAACAAAGTCAGAAATATCATTTAAAAATTAGTCCTTAAACCTAAGACTATTAGCTTCACTATGTAAATGGGGACACAAGTACTTGAAAATCCTCCTAGCCCCACTAGTGGAGGAAAGCAGTGGGGACACCAGTCCGGAACGAAAATATCAAGTTAAAAGGATAAAGGTGTAAAAGTAGTTAGTTTTAATGATAGCCTTTCATTCAGTGTTAGGAAGGTGCAGATATTTTCTTAACCCTGTATAGTCAAGATTAAGTCGTCGGCCACACGGGATTGCTGCCTTAGAAAAGGCATAAATGCATTTTAATGAAACTAATGCAAAAAAATGGTAAAAATTTCCTTAATTTAAAATCAAACTGGACCTGGATTTTTGGATAAATCAATAGGAATAACCATTGTTAATCCTCTTAAGATTATTTTTAATTTCCAAATATAATATGTATAATTTATGCTTTCGATAAAAATGTTACCAATGTCTTTACTTCTTAGGAAGGCAGTGTTGGCCGCAATAATATGGGAGTCATGTGAACACTTTTAGGGTCCCCATAAAATTATTCGAGTCACTGCTCTGCCGTCTTTTTGATTAGAGTCCTGGTCTTGGGTTGCTGCAAGCAGCCGACACCTTGTGCCCGACCCATAACAATCACCGAATCCAAGATATTGGTGAATATTGTAAATAGAACACTGCAGTCCACATAACACTAACACTGTTTAAACTTGGTAACAAAATATTATGTCCAATCATAATCCTCGTCGTCAATATCGAAGGATATGGTACCCCACTGTCAGGTGATGTTGTGCCAGTCGGCCTGTGGAAGTAGGTAAGTTTCATTGTCACTCCTGATGACAGTCACGCCAGCTCCATAGTATGGTATGACATATGCAGACCCGTCAGATGGACCAACTACCTGTTAGAAGATTTAATCATAAACTAACAGAAACTTGAAATAACAAAATTTTATATTAGAAAATCTTAACCAAATTAGATAAATTCATATGGAAAATGATGCCACATTTTAATTTGATAAAAAAGCCTAACTTTTCTTGTGCAGTAAATAAAAATATATGCATATATCGACAGAGTAAAAGTAAAACATTGAAATTGAAGTGGTCTCTTTATAGGCCTCAGGATTCAGGTAAAAATAGAAATTCCTATAAAAAATTAATATTTACAGATAATTATTCAAGGAATTGTGCAACAATACAAAGATATATACTTTATATGGCATTGAAACTGCCGAATTTCAAATAGTTTGATGAATGATGTTCAATTGATATAAGAACTACTAGCATTTTACATACTTTATCATTTTTTATGTTGTCAACTTTATTAAACATACCTGAGCAGCAATAAGTATTATATCCAGTAATTGTCCAAGGAACATAAATCCTAATGTACACAGCTTGGCTAAACCGATGCCTGGATATCCGAGATAGAACCTGTCCAGTCCAAACATTCCCAGAAACACTGAGAGTAACAGTGCTATCTCCAGTGAATAACCATTCCTAAAATAAACACTATTTTAATATCAATTGTATTTTTATAATAACTTAATTTATTATGTATACTAACTGAACAGAGTTCGAATTTGACATGGATTTTATAGTTATTTTGTAAATAAAATTACATTAAGCATTTTGAGTGATTATAGCTTATGGGTATCTGCTCTCAACTCTCATTTGCGTGGTCGTAAGTTCAAAATTTTAACATTAGATTTCCTAATGTTAAAACCTAGATTTTTCAGAATTGAAAAAATGGGCTGCTTGGTGGGTTACTAGAGGAAGCCTGTGCCCTGCATTGGGATGTTTAGAAGGCTGATGTCAAACATCATCATCAAGCATTTTGAAACAAAATACGATAAAAAAGACTACATGTGTGTAACCATACTTACGTCCATTTACATGGCACTTTCTTTCTAAATGTTGAGTTCTTTGTTTCCAGACATATTATGCCATCTGCTGCAATACATTGCACTGTAACAAAAGATATATTATTGAAATTAAAACCAGCAAAATAAAGAGATATAAGTTAGAACAGATCTATGTTACCTGTTTTTTCTAGGATCATATACATATATTTACTATGCTAAATGGATAATAACAGTGTACAATGTACACAATAAATATCTATAAATCTGTTATATGACTGACTTAGAATGATACAGAGCCTCAACCACTGCACTTGTTGAAAGTTACCAGTAAGATCCAAAAGTTTCTGGCCTGACATATTTCTAGATGTCTAAAAAAACAAACAACAAGCATGTTGGTCGCAGGAAAAAGTCATGGCTTGCCTAATATACGGGAGTGGACTGGCATCGCTAGTGCCGCCGAACTGTTTCGCTTCGCGAAAGACACGGCAGAGTATTCGGAGCTGATTGCCAACCTCTACTAGTTGGAGAGGTACCACAAGAAGAAAAAAGCAAATTATATGTCATTGTAATAATTGTTATTTATCCTGCTAATTTGTATATAATTTTTAGTGTTCAACCCTAATTAGTTTTGATTCCTCGAAAATTAGAACAGGAAGATGCAAAATCTTTAAAATATTTAAACTGGAATATGGTTCCATGATTAAGTTCCTTACAAAGTAGGAAGGTGTTAGCCATCTGACTTATTGTGCATTATCAAATGCATGTCGCGTTAACAAACAAAGGTTGGACAAAATTGCATCTTCATATAAGTGGTCTAGTAATTTTAATAACTAGAGTTATAGAGCTATAGAGTTTACACATAGGTGTCAGACCTGAGATATACCGATGTGACTTCTTTAGATAATTGTAGTGTACTCTCATTAGATTTCATTGTCATACTTTGTTAATAAAAATTGCATTTGTAATTGTTCTATATAAATCAATGCAAATTGATGTTTAGTTTAAATTTAGAATATTTAGTTTTAAAAAATGTTCTGTGAACTTTTAAAAACTTTACTTATTCAAAATCAATGAAGATAAGTGAAGTGACACATGTGACATAAGAATTCGGAACTTTATTCCTGTTATCATAAAGCATTTATTCCACAATTTAAACATGGTTTTTAAGATTTATTAGTTTAGTATGCATTTGTGAAGAAGAGACTGATATCTCCTCTCATTAAGCAAGGGCTTTTTCATATTCTCCTGTAGTGTACACATGACCTTAACCCAAACAAAATTATTTAAATAACTAAGACCCTCATTTACATTTCTTGTTTCTGGAAGTTTCTTGAAGAAGTTTCTCGAACATCAGTTAAAAGCTAGTATCAACAACTGTTGATGATCTGATCATCGTTATCTTTGTTATAATTGAGTTTTTATCGTCATGTGAACAGATAGTCAAAAATTGTATGCAGTTTGGTCAGATACCAAGTATATTGTCACCTGAACAGTTCGTTAAACTGTCCATGTATAAATGAGCCATTAAATAGCAGTACTGCCAATTAGGCTAATCGATCGTCATTCAATATTAGTAGTACGTAATGAATTACCTGTTGTTTCTCCTTCTGAAGCAATATCTTTTCCTTTCGTACATCCTCGAAGTTGTTGAGTATCAGGGTCAATATGGTTAACACTGGGATCTGGACAAATATACTGTCCTAATCGCAAAGTATTACAGTCCACAGCCACCTTATCGCCTTTGGCTTCATCTGAAGCCCTAACCATATAAAGTACAGCGCTGATCATAACAAAGTAAATCCGCCACATATTGTCCTTAAGTCATCGTACTATGTACGGTTATTGGAACATTTATTAGCACATTTCTCTTTTAGAGTATTTGTTCATGACTCAAGACATTTCCTAAGGGTAATAAATTTATATACAGGATTGTTATCGCACGATTTACGTGGAAGTGACATAACCCTGATTATAGTTAGCTTTCTATGCATCGCACGTAATATACTGTATTCATATTTCGATAAGTTTTACGGAATCACAATATATAAATGACCTTTATTTTCATTTTTCCCTTTTAAATTTTCTTCTTTATATCCTTATTTTTTCTTTGCTTCCTATAACAAAAGTCACTTCGTTTGGGACTCCATTCGCATTCCACTGACGTGAACGAAAATTAAATTTTAGCTGTAGGGATTTACATCCTTTTTTAATTTCACAATTTAGAACGAGACGCAGCGACATTACATGTCAAATTCAGGGAACGAATGATATTGCTTTTGACAGTCCAGTAATCTTTTATTTCTAACAGCCTGGACATACAAAGTCCTTAAGCGTTCTGTAAAGGTGGCTACATACGTAACAGCAAGCTTGACAAACATGCATGAACAATCATTTTGTACAAGCTTGCACAACTTTCCTATATGCTACACACTGTATAAGCAAGCTGGAGCAGCATCACTTTTTGGTTGAGCGATGGACGAAAATGACGCGCTTGCTTTAGCTGCATTAATTTTAATTTAAAAAAGAAACGAATTCTTCATATGCTGCCTGTCTCTTTGACCTGTCTTTATATTCTTTAGATTTAACACGCCAAACATGGTTCGATTTCATAGATTCTAATAAAATCTTCATGTAATTCGCGATTACTAGCCATTACGCAACAATAAAATACATACGCCGAACTATTGACACTGAGAGCGCGCGTGCAATTGGCGTGCGTATGATTGCACAAGCTTATAACCTGCATAAAGACGTTCAATCATGCTTGCACAAGCATGGCTTGTTCAAGCCGCATAAAGAAAATTCTATTAATCTTCATGCCGCTTGTACAAGCAAGATGCTTGCACAAAATTATCAGACACTCAAGCATGCTTGCACAAAATGAATGTTCATGCAGGCTTGTTAAGCTTGCAGTTACGTGTGTAGCCACCTTAAGGCTTATTATTATTATTGTTAGGTCCCTTATCCATAGATAATTTCTTAAAATTGCCGTTTTATATGAAAACATTCAATTCAATTCGGAGTTGAATTTTTCTTCTGTAAAGAGATCAAATTTCGAAAAAAGAATGGAAATCAATAGGGGCCAGGTCTGGCGAGTACTGCGGGTGACGGAGAGTTTCCAGTCGAAGCTGTTGTAAATTTGAGGCTGTCTGTCGTGCAGTGTTTAGGCGAGCGTTATTATGGAGAAGCAGTGGACTAGAGGGATTGACCAGACTCGGTTGTTTGATAGCGAGCTTGTCCATCATCGTTTGCAGTTCTTCAAAGTACACATCTACATTAATTGTTGTGCCAGGTTTCAAGAAGCTGCAATGGATATATCGTCACAGGACCATTATACAGTCACCGTGAGCTACTTTTGACTCAGTTTACGTCTGGAACATTGTTTGGCAGTGTCTCCTGGGTTCAACCATTGTGACGATTTGACGAACGTTTACGATCATCATACAGCATCCTGATAAATACGGGAACACAAATGAAAGACGTAGGTTTGTCTGCACGTCCTTTATTCGCGACTGAAGGCCTGGAGAAAACATGCGTCGTTGAGGGTAGATGCAGCATACAGTATACATAATTAGTATGGGGTACATCTACCGCCCTTGATATTAATACATATCATTCCTTCCATCCTAGTTTGAAATTTCGTAACACTAACAATTAAAAATAAATTATATGATGACCCTCAAAAAAGAGCACTTGACTCATGGTTTATCCATAGTACCTATCTAATGCGCGTGTGTAAAAATGCTTTTCATGCTACAATTCGATTTAACTAGAATTAATTGCATTTCGTTGTTCTTCAAATGGATTTTTATCATTGTATGCCAGAATATTGAATTGACAA